>CM061046.1:80575777-81175777 GCA_030762985.1 Adelphocoris suturalis
GAATCAAAATAACCGGTAGGTACACATATTTTACAACCGGATATAGAAAAACAAATTTCAGTCATGCAGCATGATCGTATGAGCGAATTTTCGTGAGTTATTGTATAAGATATCCGTCCTAGAATAAGGGTACAACTCAAAAATCGCGATTTTTGAGTTAGTTGTGGTTCTGAGAAGTAGAAACGGTCTAGTTTGTCTGTAGAAGGTGGAGATATGTGTAGGGCACTCTAATTCCGCTAGAGAGTGCGTGTGTCTTTCTTCTATGGAGGGAGTAACCAATTCACGTCCTAGGAAGAAAGACACAACTCAGTTGAGTTCAAATAGTCTGTGTCTCGTTTTGAGTTGTTTCCTTTTTGTGCGGACAATCTTAACTTGTGTCTTTCTTTTCTGAACATTTTGGATCCTGACTGGTGAGATTCAGTGTTTGAGTTGGAACAACTCAAAAATTCTTTAAAGAATCAACAAAACCGTTCCCCCCACGCCCTTCCCACTGACAAAAAAAACTATTTATTCACCATGGGGCGTTAGAGTAATAATGTAGGAAACAAGTTACGCAAAGATAAATTATGTTCATCGTGTTCCAAAGAACGGGTAGCCAATGGTGTAGAAGGAAAACTTTGAATGCAATTTGCCGAAAATGACAATTTTTGAGTTGTACCATTATTCTAGGATGGGTGCGATATGTTGAATTGTTTTGAAATTTGAGCTTTTTGAGTGCAAAGAAAATGGTAAATATTATTACTATGACAAAAAGCATATTCTGCTATTCTTCTATCTGCTATTCAGAAAAAGATTTTGGATTTATAGCATTTTTTTTGCAGTTTTTATAGATTTTATAGGAAATTTTAATGAAATTTAAGTACATTTTGTTGTTTGAGTGTGTGTGTGTGTGTTCGTGTTCACTTGTGTTTGCGTTCGTGCGCCCACGCACGTGTGTGTGTGTGTGGGGTTGCTGGATGAAAGGAAGTGCCCCTATAAAAAGACCACCAGTTAAGGTAAGAGCCCCGAAGGACGCGGGTGGTGATACCACAGAGCACTCCTGCCGAGATGGCCAACTCGAGAAGCTCCGTGGCACTTTTCCCGCACCACACCCCACGCCAAGACACGGTCGTGGCCATGACCTTGATGTTATTCGGCGCTACTCCTTTTAGTTCAGATATCGCTTGCTGCAGGTCGTTCCTATCATATTTACTTATTTTACTTATTAGCCCTCCAGGTTTGCTCCATGTCCATGCTGCCACTGACAACTTGGACATCCAGGATTATGGCAGACCCGTCGGGCTTGATGACAACGATATCTGGCTTCTTGCCCCGGTCACTCGGAATATGGTACAGTCTCTCTCTCTTCACATCCCACCCGCTGGATGACAAAACACCTGCTATCTGCTTGGCGACCGCATCATGACGCAAAATGCGGCCACCATGAGTCCGTGGACACTGCTGCACTACATGAATGTACGTTGGGAAGCTTGTGAGTAACCTTGTATCGGGTATGTCAAGCCTCGTTGAACCGTTGAACGCACATTACCAAGTAACCTGTTGATAAGTAACAATTGGCGTATAATATAAAACGGCATTTTCAACTTTTTTGAAGTTCATGCGCTAATTGCCACCTCAGACTATTTTCCTAGGTATGAAGGGTATGGGATATCATTCCTATCCAGAAGAAGAGTAACTGTTGAGATTTTCATCCAAAATCCCTCGAGCCATTATTGAGAAAAGGCAAAAAAAAAAGTGTTAAATACGACGTTTTTTCAAGTAGGGTAGGGTGAGCCAAGTGTGCCAAGAAAAACATTAAGTAGTTTGACTTTGCCTGCCAATTACCAACTAGGTACCCTTAAACAAATGTTTTCTATCTATGTGTAGACAGCTGATAAAAGAAAACTGACGGTGGTAATAATTATTCGATGGAGCAAATTGAAAAAGAGATGTAAAAAACGATAATACAACCAGCATCAAGCAGGCTAATGACAAGGCATTTAGCGTGAAGGTTCGCAGTGAAATGAGATTTTTGGAAGGTTACAAAAGGTTTCCTTCAGTTCGAGTTCTCAGCCCTATCCAAGAGCAGGTCTGAAAAGTTCATGAACTCACTGAACTCAGTTCATGAACCCGATGCGGTGGGAACACCGTAGCGAGTGTTGAGTTCCTGAACTGAAAACGGTTGGAACACGATTCACGTGCGCATACGGTTCGGCGCCGAACCAGTTCCGAAAATTTCATGAACTCGCGGTGGTTGGAACACACCTAATATACTAGCTTCGTTCTCAGTGCGCGTTCTGGGAGTTCGGAACGGTTCTGGGCAAGCGCAGTAGAGTTTTGTCGTTCGCAGTGCCGGAACGCCAAGAACGCCGAGTTCTGCGTTCGCAGTGTCTTCGGAACCCAGTTCCGAACGGTTCTGACAGTTCCCGTTTTTTTCGGAACTGTGAGAACTCGAACGCAAGGACGTAGTTAACGCATGCGCAATTCACTATTTTTCGGATCTCGTGGAATAAACAACTTTCGTCTTCATCGACTTTATTCATTAAACAACTTTATATCGTTTTATTTCGCTCGTTTTATTTCGCTTCATCGATCATAACAATTTCAGCTTCATTCTCTTTCTTTCATTTCATTCTCTTTCAGTCTCTATACGTTACCAAACTATTCTATAATTCGAAATGTCAACTAGCTCGTCAAGTACAGATAGCGATAATTTCGACGATGGTGTTCCGTGGTTTGTAGACGATGAGGACGAGATCGAAGTTATAGTTGGATCTCGTCTACATCCAAGAAACTCAAATTTTTTTGAGAAAATCGTGCCAAGGTTTGACGACGAAGAGTTCGTTTACCACTTTAGAATAAGCCGTGGGCTCGCGGAAGAGTTAGACCACCGTTTTCAGGCCAGCACCTCTACCATCACCACTTCGGTCCTTATGGCAAGGTATGGCAAAAAAAAGTTCCAGTCATGCAGCATGATCGTACGAGCGAATCTCGTAAATTATCTTAGTACCTATATTACGTTAGGTACATAGTTTTGAAATTAGAACACTTTGAAATCGTAATAACCAACATTATGGCAACAAAATTCGTTCTAAATAATAATCTGCGACTCAAAAAAGATTTGGGAGTTTTAGCTTTTTTGGGGAGCTTTTATCGATTTTCAGCAAATAACAATGAAATGTAAGTAGTAAAAGGATTTTTATCTCAATCCTAAGGATAGTTATCTTCTGGAATGACACATGCGTGTATACATATATGAAAACGCGTTAAACACTAGGATTCGTTTCAGAATGTCTCAAAACGGATTTCAATGAAAAAAATTTTCAAACATTTTACTCCTCAAGTAATATAATTCAAAGTATACTCCTCAGTCATCGTGGAATATATATATATATATATATATATATATATATATTTTTATTGCCGGTTTGTTATTAATTGCAATACTTTAGTAATAGGCATCAAGAATTATATATACGGGCACTAAACATATTCGAAAAGGGAGCACTGGAAGGTAACACGAGTTGAGTGAGGTTACAAACAACACAGGTTATTCCACTTCCAAGTTCTGAAATCGTTCGCAGTGCAGAACGCGGTTCCACAAGTTCCGGGACTCCCCGTCCCAGTTCTCATGAGTTCGAGAACTGTTAGAACGCGCACTGAGAACGAAGCTACTAGGTATATGTACAGTGACCATATTTATCTTAAGCAAAATCGGGACGGATAGAACTATCAAGGGGGTCTGAGGGGTATAGAATACCCACCATGGGGAGGAGGGTCCGGGGGTCCACCCCCGCAAAAGTTTGAATTTTTTACCCTTTAAAAGTTTGTTTTTAAGCCTATTTCATCCATTCAAACATTGGTTTATTAAGAGCTTCGTATCAAACTAAAAATATGTAATATTCATTAAAGAATGTGGCACTAAGAATTACATGACAAAATAATTTCCAGAAGTTAATTTTCCAAAAAATGAAAAAATAAAAGTCAACAGAGCAGTCTGTTTACATCATTGTTCTTGTTAATTTTTTTCACTAGGGCCTCTTTCACGAGGGACTCTTTTTACTCCAGTCGTACTTCTGTATTGAGGAAAGTGCTCTCAGCAAGGAGTCGTCTTTTCTTATTTTGTCGTAAATTTCAACACACGACATAGAACTGTTCATTTGGACAATTAGAAATGCTTTAACACAGCCTAGTGCCATTGAAGATTTTTCTGCGGTCCAAAAGTTGTTCATCAATGAGAAAGTTCGCTCGACTGAAGCATTTGTTCCTGGTAAAGAAAGATAAAATTCTACCAGAGTTTTGAGATTAGGAACGCTTATTTCGTTTTTCTGCAAGTCCTGAAATAAAGTCAGCCACCGTTGCTCAGTTGATAGTTTTTGTTCTTTCCATTCAGCCAGGACGACATCAGGAAGCTGTGTGTTCAGCACACTAACTCATTGAACAAATCATCAAGCGAGAGAGGTGGCCTATCTTGAAACAAATCCCAACTTTCCTCTAGTTCTTCCCACTTCAGCTGCATCTTTAAGTCTATCCAAGACAGTTGACTCAAGCTGTCAACGTTTGATTTCCAAAGATCAAAATAAGTAATGCAGTGGTCATAAAAAGTTCCTACTGTATTTTTCACCTCTTGTAAATCGCATGCATTTCCTGCAGCAACACTGTTTCTTTGAGGTTCCTTTACTTTCATTGGTAGAAATAAAGACTCTTTTCTGTCAACCAAGTTTTTGTAAAGAATCAAATATTCATTTGCTGCCTCTGTGGCAGAAACCTTCGCTGAGGTCGAGGGGGCCAACACAGTTGGGTCTCCAGGGATGTTGTGTGCGGTGTAAAGGAATTCCACGGTGCTAATCATTCATTTTAAAATAAAGCTAATAACTTTTCATGATGATTTGGTTTGAAAAAATCTTTATTGGTGAAAATCGGGACATTTATTTCCCAATTCGGGACCCTGGGACACAGGCTTTAAAATCGGGACTGTCCCGAAAAAATCGGGACGTATGGTCAGTATAGTATATGATTAACTTCTTATTGTTTACCTTGAATCGTGTCCATCGCTTCAACAGATTCGTAAACGGAAGATGATTCCATTGTCAGCCACTTCAGTGAGACAGATTATAGGTAGGTAAAAAATATGGAGTTAAACTCAAACATTGATTTAAAATATATAGATTTTTCAAGGCAAAACACCAATAGCAAGATGATCGGGAAGTTGAATATACCTACGTTTGGAAGGTTGTGAGTAGAACCTTACATCGAGTATTTCAAGCATGGTTGAACCGTTGAACGCACATTACCAAGCAACCTGTTGATAGATAGCAATAGGCATACAATATTCTAGGTATATGATCAACTTCTTATTGTTTACCTTGAATCGTGTCCATAGCTTCAACAAAATCGTAAACGGAAGATGATTCCACAGTCAGCCACTTCAGTGAGACACAATATTGATAGGTATGTAGTTAGATATAGGAATTCACGAAACTTAAACGTGGTTGACCAATCAAGTTTTAAAGGAACTATCTAAAATATGAATTAGCAATATTGTAAGTTGACAATTTCACGACAAAACCAACCAAACCCAATGAAAAATTCTTGTTGTTATTAAATCTATATACTGCTCGCTAGTTTGAAGCTATGTGAGCATAAAGTAATGACACACTTTTTCTATTTGAATAAACAATTGAATGAGCTACTTTATTGAGCATAAAGTAATGACACACTTTTTCTATTTGAATAAACAATTGAATTGAATAAACAATTCTATTTGAATAAACAAAAAATGCTTAACAAATTAAAATTGTATAATGGTTGGTAGGTAAGTTGATCTATTTTTTGTCCGCAGTCCGATAGTGGTGGTGGTATTTCTCTGCTTCTTTGTCCTTTTCTTATGTCGGACACAGTATTCTTCCTTGATTTATTGATGGTTGTTGTTCTTTATTGATTGTTTATTTTGTTCTGGTTGTTGAGTTGTGGATAGGTTTTGGTTATACTAGGATGGTGGGGGGTGGAAGACTGATGGGACTGGTCGAGATTGTATGCTATATAGTTATGTTGGAATATTCTATGAATTCATTCAATTTACTAAGAAAGGATATGTTAAGGTTCAGTTTTAAATTATCTTGAATAAAGAAAGTATTGTCGTTATTCTAAAATTTAGATTTTCTACGATCTAAAGCATGTTTTATTCAATTATTTAGTTGATGATCTACATCTTTGATTTCCTGAGTTCCCAGGCAGTTGTGGCAAAAGGAGGATGGATGATTTATGTCCTTGAACCTAGGAGGGGAAAGGGACCAGGCGTCCACCCCCTGCCTCTTCCATCAGCGTTCGTCAGAGGGGGGTGGTGAGAACGAGGCCCCCTCGGGCGAGTAGGCGTGGGCTAATGAAAGGTGGAGGTGGTTCTGGGCTTCTCCTCACAGAACCTCCAGACTTGCGTCTTCGTGGAGCTGACATATAGGGATCCCCACTCTTATTTACTGCCATCGAATAGCCATTCTCGATAGTATCGATTCAGCCTCCCAACACATCGATTTGCTCATTTTGAAATCAACTGACCTTCTGAGCGTCAAAATTGAAAAAGTTCCAGTCAATCCCTTAGTAAAAAAGCAGATTAGTGGACATGTAGGTCAGAATGAAGTGTATTGTTTGGTGATCTGGATGCTCGTAAGCTTGAATCTCAAAAATGCATAACATCTAGTAGTCAATCCCTTAGTGAAAATTGAAATTAGTTGGACATGCAGGTCAGAATGACGTTTTAAAAGTATATTTCGGGATTTGTACGAGCAAAATAAAAATACAGTCAACAGTCAACAGTATCTGAACCCACGACTTTAGTCTCACGAGACCGTCATCACAACCTATGAGCTACACTCACCTAACGTCTTAGGAGACAATCACAGTAGGTACTTCACCGTTCAGTAGGAGGGAGATACAAGGGGAGACTAGCGCCGCTGCGAGGCGGAGGAGGGTACCACGGGCCCAGTGTACGGCTACTGCCGAGTCTCCTGAGGTAGCCAAAAAAGCAAGTCACTAGGTACCATTAGCTTTGTTCGAGCTGTCCACTAAACTTGCTTAGAGCTCCCCCGTGCAAGCGCATTGAGCAAGGTGGCCGTTCGAGCTGGCCAAGTGGCTGCTCCTTGGCAGCTCTGCCATCGTTTGAGCTGGCCCGCTGAGCTTGCTCTTAACTGCTTCGAACTTGCTCAGCCTGCTCTGGCAGATGAGGAAGAGCAACGTGCTCCGCGCATGCGATCTAATTAGAGTAGGATCTTCTGGTATATCTTTCCTCAAACCTCCATAACCTGATCAAGGTTTATCAACAAAGGACTGACCCAATCCTCAATCAACAGGACCCAATCCTGGTTTTAACTGGATTTCCCAGATGTCAGATATTTTGAATCAGTTAGGCTACACGATTCAGCCCTCTGCTGTCTCTGCAAGTTGGATTGGTCAGAACGTTGACACCATTTGCACAAAGTTCCTCAGAGGACGAGACGAACAGGCAATAATCGAGACATCTTTCAGTGAGGTTTACCCTCTATTGTACTATAAAACTTCTTTCTACGTCGAATACAAAGTATGCATCCCCAAGCTAGGCCTCATAGCCCAATTGCGACTTTCATGCAGCAAGAGAACAACCCTCAGATGAGGTAAAAAAACGTTTATTTTCAAGTGGAACTCAACTGTCCAATATGTAATAAAAACGTAGGTACTATACTGGACACAGTGTTCCACTTCCTGCTGTCATGTCCCCAGGAGCTTCCTGGGTTTATATATAAATCATTGTGAAGGAGATTTTTATCCCCTTATTATTATTGGAGGTACACGATAAGGCGCATCTAGATAATATGTTTTTCTTCACCATGCGGGCGATTAATATAGGTACGTCACTTTTTCGTTAGTCCCACATAATAATTTTCTAAGTTCTTGTTGTAATTTAACCTTTTGTAATAGCTAGAAAAAAACTCACAAATACCTTGTTGACTGATGTACAATTTCCTTCTACTATTTGTAAATTTCATTGCAAGTGTAGTGATTGTAGAGACAAACAAATTTAGTAGGTATTTATGAAATGTAGCACCTTTTGTTAGCCTGTGGTGAAAACCACCCCCTCTTTTCAACAGCCCTTTTCAGGGCTACCAAAAAGAGGTAGACATGGCACACAAATGCTTATAAGACGTCGAGTTATAACTCCGTCAAACAAAATATTTCACCAGAGAGAAAATACGAAATTCTCTCTCAAAAGTGAAATATTAACAAATAACATACAAGGCGACCTCCCTAAACACTTACTGGGCGAGAGAGACGCGACAAGTATCTCGAACCAAGTCGCCTTGAATGAGAAAACTCAAACAGACAATCAAACGTCCTCTAAAACTAACAAGGACAGTTCTAGCAAGCCTACTCGCCAATCAGAAACAATGATTGCACGAGAGACAATAGGCGAACCAACCAGGAGGCGGCAAGCAACCACCTCTGGTCCAGCAGCCACCCCGGGGACCCCGTCTCAGCAACGGACGCGGGGAAGACACCCCCGGGGATCCCGTCTGAACAACGGACGCAGGGAAGCCACCCGAGGACCCCGTCTAAACAACGGACGCAGGGAAGACACCTCAAGGTCCTTGTCTCCGCAACGGACGCACGGAAGCCACCTCCGGGGACCCCGTCGCAGCGACGGACGCGGGGAAGCCACCCCCGAAGGACCAACTCAGCTATCATACTCGCAGATTCTGAGAAAACAATGTGCGAGCCAATGAGAAAACACAGTTGAACTAATGAAATTAAGCGGACCAATCAGGGGGCGGCAGGAGGCGGCCACCTCCCTATAATTACCCCGCTCGGAGCCCTCCGAAATTCATTCCACTCACCGCTCTCGACGACTACACTCTACAGTACGAAGATTCTACACGCTCTACGCTGACGACCCTTCTGCCCACAAGTTCCTCTCAGAACGGCTTTCTACTGCTTTCTACAAGGCATATCTTCTCTCCTCACAGATCTCGCATTGGCATCTACGAGTCCAGTGATTATTTATCCTGCTCATTGCCCAACGTAGTTCTTCTGTCAGGACGCCACCCGGTACATCTATTGATATTCTCATTAGATCGTACGCCCGCTGGGACGTTCCGAGACGTGTCGCCCGGGTTTCGTAGCATTAAGCTCGTCACCGACCGCTGGGGCACGCCGATAAATTACTCAGCTCATCCGCTCTAATTTATCGTCCAAGGAAGCCTTTTTCAAGGCTACAAGGTAGGACCCTGACATCCGAGCAAAGGAAAGAAGCTCTGTCAAGCGAGTCCACCTTCCAAATCCTGCATCCTATACGGAGAGGTATAGAAAACGAGTCAACCAACTCGGGTACATCGATGGAGCGCCGCCCGTCCTACTTCCTCATGCAAGAGGAAGCAGAACACGGCGCGGCCGGGAGCCCTAGCCCACGCAGCGCTCCCTACCCGCTACTCGACTCGTCCACTGTTCCTAGCGACGGACAAAGGCTCGATTCTCGCGAAGAGATCGCCTTACTACCTAACGTATTCATGAAGGAAACGTTAGGCCAAGCCTCACACACACAAAAGTTCGAGGATACCTTTCAGACCCGCTCTGAAGTCAATCATCATGATTCGACAAAGATATCTGAATATCCACGATATTCTACGCAAGGCTACCCGGCCGAAACGAGTGTCAAACACATTCCCAACGTGCTTAAAACAACGGCCTACGTCTGCCGGAACCACGCCCGTTTCGGTAGCGAAACTCGCAAGTGTGCAGACCCAGAATACTGCACTTGGAAGGCAAATACCACCTCCAAACCTATCAAAAAGGCAGCGCCTATCAGCCAGCCTAAAACCTTGGTTTCAAGCGAAAATACTCATAGATCGATACAAGAAAGTACCGTTCCAACCTCTGACGCAGAGAGTTCGGAAAACGAATAACTGCCAGTGTATCTGAGCCTATACACCGGCAGACTAAAGAGTATAAAAGGCTTTTTTTCAAGTGCAAACTAAATGGCACTGAATTTCTCATTGACACGGGAGCAGAGGTGAACATTCTGCGACACAATGTCACCAAAAAATTGGGCTTAAAAATTCGTAAGTCCAACGTCAAGCTCACAGCAGCTAACGGCGCCCCTATAGACACACTAGGGCGTGCTGACACGACAATTAACATCGGCCTCGGAGACATGACCACCGATTTCATGATCACTAAAGTTGATCTAGCGATCCTTGGTATACCATTCCTCGAGTCTTGGGATATCGGAATACGGGTCAAACACAAATATATCTACAAAGATAAAGTAAAGAGCTATGCCGATCAAAAAATCGCTGCAGTCATGAACAAAAAATTTACTGACGAACAAATAGCAGCTGCTATTCCTCATCGTGACAACAGCCCTCCACCAGAGGACACACAGCTCACAGAGGACGAAAACATACGCTCTATCATTGAAAAATACAATGATAAAATGAACAAACTTCAAGGAAAGTGGAAAAACAACGGTGTTTACCACCGTATAACCACGGAAGGAACACCAGTACACTTCCGTGCAAGACCCATGGCAGGCGAAAAACGGGCTCAGGTTAAAAGTACTTTCGACAAAATGCTCACAGAGGGGATCATCGCTCCCTCCGACTCCGAATGGGCTTCTCCGCTACATTGCGTGCCCAAAAAGGATGGAACATGGAGAATCACAGGCGATTACCGATTCCTCAATGCAAAAACTAAGAAAGACGCCTACCCGCCGCCTCACATTCGCTCTTTCCAAGCGAATTTACATAATACACAAATCTATTCAACAATAGATTTAAAATCGGCATATTACCATATCCCGATGCACCCAGATGACGCTCATAAAACAGCAATTATTACCCCTTTCGGTCTCTATGAGTTTAAGAAAATGAGCATGGGTTTGGCGGGAGCGGCTCAAACATGGCAAAGGTACATGGACAGCATCATGCGAAAATTCGATTTCGCATTTGTCTACCTAGACGACATATTGGTGGCTTCTAAAACTTACAAAGAACACATGAACCACCTCAAACAAATTTTCGACAAACTAGGAGAACACGGACTTCGAGTAGGTTTTGATAAATGCATTTTTTCAAAACCTACCGTCGATTTCCTAGGTTTCACTATCTCAAAAGAAGGGATAATTCCTAAACGAGATAAAATAGAAGCCATAGAGCAATTCCCTCGGCCAATAGACGTACGAAGCCTACGCAGATTCCTAGGTATGTGTGGTTTCTACCGAGCTTGCTCAAGTAAATTCGCTCACACAGCACAACCTCTGTATGACTCCATTCAGTCAAACAAAAAAAAAAGTCCAGTCATGCAGCATGACCCCATGAGCGAATTTTTGAAGAAATCTTCGACATTTCAGTCGCTATTGATCGTGTAGAGAAATTTTAGTTTATGATTTTGATGGACAAACATGGAATCAAATTATTAAAAATAATTAGGAGGTACTCTTACTTCCATATGAGTAGTTCAATCTGAATTTGGACAATGTTTCATGCAAATATTACCGATTTTTACAACTAGCGAACGGCATTATTTCGATTTTTGACTGATTTTTCAACTTTGAAATTTTTGAAAACTTGATACATATTCTTATAGGAAATTTTACGCTGATTCCGAATATACCACATGTTAGTATGCTGAAAAAATTATTTCGCACAACAAATCGCAAAAAACAGGCTATTTTGAAATTTTGGACTACATTTTTGAAAATTTCAACTCGAAGATGTAATCCGATCATGCTGGCCAACGAACTTGAACTTTAGTTTTGTGTCCTTAACATTTTAAAATTTGTTTGAAGTTTCTAGCACAATTCTACGGACAGTTATCGTCTGGAATGACACATACATACATATATACATACATACATATATACATACATACATATATACATACATATATACATACATACATAAAAAAATGCGTTAAACTTCAGAATATGATTCAGAATAGTCTGAAACGGATTTCTGCATAAAATTTTTTCAAAAATTCACATTCTACAAATTTTGAGGCGAGAGCAATAGCTTAATTTTCTTCGAAAATTCGCTAAAAAAGACAAAACCCCTATCGAATGGACATCAGAGAGAGAAAAAGCTTTCAACAGCTTAAAACACGCAATGATAAAAGCTACATTGCACAATATTGCTCATCCCCACCCTACAGCAGAGTGGAGAATAGTTTGCGATGCATCCGATACACACATCGGAGCGGCACTGGAGCAGGAAATTACAGACAAACACGGCTCGAAATCTTACCAACCATTGGGATTTTTCAGTAAAGAAATTCCGGAACAATGGAAGAATAAAGCCTCGTTCGACAAAGAGATGTTCGCCGCTTACCAAGCTTGCATTCATTGGCACAATGACTTGGACGGCCGCTCTTTTCATATTTGCTCAGATCACAAGCCTGTGCTAGGCACAATGCTTAAGAAAAACGCACATTTTTCTAAAATGCGATTGAGATGGCTAACATACATCTCCCAAATGACAAGTGACATACGACATATACCTGGAGAAGACAACGTCGTAGCCGACGCACTCTCCAGACCTTTCGATCCAGTTGAAATTCAAACAAAGTCAATTTCAACCCAAACTGACGAGGGTCCGTCCATAGCCGAAATTTCACAAATTACGGCCGCAATAGAGTGCAATCTTCTACTGCACATCTCAAATGCACAGATCCATTCTCCTCCTAACGCAGAGGACAAACTAAAACTCACACGAGTTGAATTCCCTCAAGGAGAGATTTGGTGTAACCTGGACTTAGGACACCCAAGACCTTATATTCCAAACGAAATAAGGCACGAAATAATCAGCCAAATTCACAATTTGGGACACCCAGGCATACACTCTACAGTGTATAAAGTAAAACAGAGATATTTTTGGCACGGCCTTCGTGCGGATGTCTCCAACTGGGTCCGAGCACATGCGAGACTTGCCAACGAGCAAAAATCACTCGCTCCGTGAAACTCCCTTACTCCGAATTTGAAACGGCTACCAAATTCTCCCATGTACACGTTGACATTACCGGACCCTTACCTTTAGCTAAAGGAGGGAAACGTTACATCCTAATGATGGTCGATAGAGCAACGGGTTGGCTAGAGGCAGTTCCTCTTAACAACATCGAAACGTCCACGATCACAAACGCCTTTATCAATATTTGGGTAGCCTCAAAAGGCGTACCTAAATACATCACAAGTGACCAGGGCACACAATTCGAATCAGAATTATTTCATTCCATTATGGAACGTCTCGGAGTAAAACATACTCACACGTTACCATACAGACCGTCAACAAACGGAATGGTGGAACGCAGAAATAGATTCTTGAAGGAGGCTCTCAAAGCACAGGACGAACATTGGCTCGACGCCCTTCCAAAAGTACTACTCGCCATGCGTACGGCAGTAGACCCAGCAACGGAAACTACACCCTTCCAAAAAGTTTACGGAATTGACGTGCCGCTCCCAGGCGACATATTCGTAACTTCTACGAACCTTTCCGAACCTCTCTTTTTCCGACCTACGCATATCAGACATAATAATACGAAATATGCCGTCAACATGCCCAAAAATTTAGATACATGTACACATGTCTATATCAGAGTGCCCACACAGCTCTCCTCTTTGCAATGTCCTTACACGGGACCATTCAAAGTTGTTAAAAGAGATAAGTTTTCGGTTACAGTACAAATTGGCGAACACACAAAA
Source organism: Adelphocoris suturalis (assembly GCA_030762985.1). NCBI lineage: Eukaryota > Metazoa > Arthropoda > Insecta > Hemiptera > Miridae > Adelphocoris > Adelphocoris suturalis. Next base: position 80,589,474 of record CM061046.1, read on the forward strand.
AAAGTTCCCAAACAGCAAATCAAACCAGCTTACACTCTAAACACAGACGAAGCTGTGTCACTAAGCACAAATCAGAAAAAAAATAATAAGGAGGAGACTCCCCGAAAATCCGCCAGAAGACGCGTCCCCTCTACCAAATTCGACGAGGTGGGTGACTGCGCTCGAAACACCCCAACCGGCGTCGTCGTTAATAACACGACGTCTTGGGGGGGCGCCTGTGGTGAAAACCACCCCCTCTTTTCAACAGCCCTTTTCAGGGCTACCAAAAAGAGGTAGACATGGCACACAAATGCTTATAAGACGTCGAGTTATAACTCCGTCAAACAAAATATTTCACCAGAGAGAAAATACGAAATTCTCTCTCAAAAGTGAAATATTAACAAATAACATACAAGGCGACCTCCCTAAACACTTACTGGGCGAGAGAGACGCGACAAGTATCTCGAACCAAGTCGCCTTGAATGAGAAAACTCAAACAGACAATCAAACGTCCTCTAAAACTAACAAGGACAGTTCTAGCAAGCCTACTCGCCAATCAGAAACAATGATTGCACGAGAGACAATAGGCGAACCAACCAGGAGGCGGCAAGCAACCACCTCTGGTCCAGCAGCCACCCCGGGGACCCCGTCTCAGCAACGGACGCAGGGAAGACACCCCCGGGGATCCCGTCTGAACAACGGATGCAGGGAAGCCACCCGAGGACCCCGTCTAAACAACGGACGCAGGGAAGACACCTCAAGGTCCTTGTCTCCGCAACGGACGCACGGAAGCCACCTCCGGGGACCCCGTCGCAGCGACGGACGCGGGGAAGCCACCCCCGAAGGACCAACTCAGCTATCATACTCGCAGATTCTGAGAAAACAATGTGCGAGCCAATGAGAAAACACAGTTGAACTAATGAAATTAAGCGGACCAATCAGGGGGCGGCAGGAGGCGGCCACCTCCCTATAATTACCCCGCTCGGAGCCCTCCGAAATTCATTCCACTCACCGCTCTCGACGACTACACTCTACAGTACGAAGATTCTACACGCTCTACGCTGACGACCCTTCTGCTCACGAGTTCCTCTCAGAACGGCTTTCTACTGCTTTCTACAAGGCATATCTTCTCTCCTCACAGATCTCGCATTGGCATCTACGAGTCCAGTGATTATTTATCCTGCTCATTGCCCAACGTAGTTCTTCTGTCAGGACGCCACCCGGTACATCTATTGATATTCTCATTAGATCGTACGCCCGCTGGGACGTTCCGAGACGTGTCGCCCGGGTTTCGTAGCATTAAGCTCGTCACCGACCGCTGGGGCACGCCGATAAATTACTCAGCTCATCCGCTCTAATTTATCGTCCAAGGAAGCCTTTTTCAAGGCTACAAGGTAGGACCCTGACATCCGATCAAAGGAAAGAAGCTCTGTCAAGCGAGTCCACCTTCCAAATCCTGCATCCTATACGGAGAGGTATTAAAAACGAGTTAACAAACTCGGGTACATCGATGGAGCGCCGCCCGTCCTACTTCCTCATGCAAGAGGAAGCAGAACACGGCGCGGCCGGGAGCCCTAGCCCACGCAGCGCTCCCTACCCGCTACTCGACTCGTCCGCTGTTCCTAGCGACGGACAAAGGCTCGATTCTCGCGAAGAGATCGCCTTACTACCTAACGTATTCATGAAGGAAACGTTAGGACAAGCCTCACACACACAAAAGTTCGAGGATACCTTTCAGACCCGCTCTGAAGTCAATCATCATGATTCGACAAAGATATCTGAATATCCACGATATTCTACGCAAGGCTACCCGGCCGATCCGAGTGTCAAACACACTCCCAACGTGCTTAAAACAAAGGATACTTTTCAGTACCTCAACCAAGCCCAGTATATTCCCCCTACAGATATAAATCTTAGGCCGGAATATTACACAACGGCTCAGCACCAAACAGATCGAACCCAGCACCCACTAAGCGAGCCCAGTGCTCCACGCGGCTGCTACACGAACTATCCTCAAGTTCCTCCCGCCAAGCAAGCTGACCTTGGCGATTTCGCTCACATTCCTTACAGAAATACCACAGGGACTAACCTGCATAACCAGAATATAAATGTCCCACTTGGTCTACCTACACCAAGTAAAACATATTTAAATCCACTACATAGCCCTTTTTCAAATTCGAGCGATTTAGATATTTCTGTCTTTTTAAAGGGCTCAGCCCTATATGCAACAATAAAGAATTATCTAGTATCTTTTTATTGTTACTAAAATCTTGTGAGGCGTTGAAGCTACTTTCCGGTCGAAGTAAGATTCTGCGCAGTTTGCAATACCTACCTCCCTCTGCAATGGTTCAACTCAGGTAAACTCGACACTTCTACTATTGCTCATCCTGATGCTAGTGAAAAACTTGCAAATATACATATCCATTTGATCGTAACATTGATTGTTGTGTTACCTAGTGTAAGCTCCTACTGGGACAAATAACTGAACAGCTCAACTAAAAGGCTGATTTACCATTTAGGTACTAACATGACGGCTCTTCGGGGGGCTCAAAAGGAATACTGGTCAAGTTATCAATTGCATAAGTTACCATAAGTGAAACCTCAGATTTGGAGATGCAGGTATAATAAATTACGAACACCATTAAACTAGAACACAGTTGATTTAATTGAATAATACTCATAGACTGATTCTTAACTAATAGTTGAAAGTAAATACATCCAGTGCATGTCCGAAGACGTATATAAAGAAAGTACGGAACAGTACAAACTAGGAAATATTGCCTGAAGGGCACGCTATGAGTCAATTCCCTGATCGGGACTACAAGAGGTTGAAGACCTCGCAAATAAGGATTTATGACAATGGTATTTATTATAGTGAGGCACAATACCGTAACAGAACTGCTGATACTGGTTCACTTGAGTGTCCAAGGCATCCAATGAGTCCGAGTCCCGTACCGATCCGTACCGTACCGTAACGGGGTGTCCCTTTGTACGTATCGATACTAAGACGACGGTGATTAATCCAAAAGTTTATTACTGGGTTCGTTACGAACGCGTCATGAAAGGCTTTGTCACTTAACCACAACTGGGTTTCCACTATGCTTGATAACGTGTAGACTGTAGACTGAGACACTCGACGGTAGCCGTACACCGGCCCGTGGTTCCCTCCTCCGCCGCACAGTGGCGCTAGTCTTCCACTTTTACCTCCCACCTACTGAATAGTGAATTATTGAGATTGTCTCCTGACACGATAGTTGAGGTGTAGCTCAGTGGATATGATAATGGTCACGTGAGACAAATGTCGTGGGTTCAAATCCTACTGACTGCTGTATTTTTTTAGCTCGTAAAACTCCCGAAATGTACTTCTAAAACGTCATGCCTGAATATACAACTAATTTGAATTTTCACTAAGCGATTGACTACTTGATGTTATGTATTTTTGAGAAGCGAGCTTGCGAGCATCCAGATCACCAAACTATACACATCATTCTGATCTACATGCCCAACTAATTTGCATTTTTACTAAGGGATTGACTACTTGATGTTATGTCTTTTTGAGATGCGAGCTTGCGAGCATCCAGACCACCAAACTATACACATCATTCTGATCTACGTCCACTAATCTGCATTTTTACTAAGGGATTGACTACTTGATGTTATGTCTTTTTGATATGCGAGCTTGCGAGCATCCAGACCACCAAACTATACACATCATTCTGATCTACATGCCCAACTAATCTGCATTTTTACTGAGTGATTGACTGGTAAAAAATCTCCTTACCAATAAATATATTTTTTCTTGGCATAAGTACGGATAAATTCGTAGATTTACAGGTCGGAGCGATCATACAAGCCCAGACTGATAAAAGAGGAGACTAGCGCCCCTGCGAGGCGGAGGAGGGAACCACGGGCCGGTGTAGGGCTACCGTCGAGTGACTGAGACGGTGTTGCCTTGGTGGGGCCAAGTGACGGAGAGGGGAGAGAACCCATCTATGGCTCCCGCCGCCCCTACATCAGCCGCCTCTTCTCCTCGCCGGTCTCTTGACTCCGTGGTAGGCCCCAAAGGCCTACACCAGAAGCCCATATTCTCGTGACGTCACGCCCGCAGTAGGTTTGAGTTTCTTCCAAGGTCCGCCATGACGTGGTAGATGTTACTTATCGCAACTCAACCAACCCATTTTTCACTTGAAGTTTGCTGTCGTATGTCAACCTAATACGTTGTTATAATAACATTTTTCAACAAACTGTTTTGTTTTGCGAAGGTAATATTGTAGTAGTATGAAGTTTCAATTCAACTAAATGGTCGCAGTAATCATGCCTGCCAGCGTGATTTTGGTTGTTGACAATGATACCGATCTAGTGATGAACGAGTTTATATTTTGAGTAAGGACTAACTATTATGGTTAATCAGTGTCTGAAAACTAAAGAACTTCATTCTTTTAGACTGAGAATAAATAACTTGAAAAATGATTGAAAATTCCTCAGATCTCTGTATTGCAGTGTAGGAACCTACATAGCCATTGCAAAGGTAGTTTCATCAGCGTTTCAGACATATTCGGGTGATTCTCCCAAAATGCCCGAATTTCAAGTACTATTTTTCCAAGTTATTTTCTTCAGTTTTTTTGTCCCATTTTTTTATCATGTGACTACTATGCATCCTGTAACACATCCCTGAAGTGGGCATGCATAGAAATCAACTCCTGATTTTATATAAGCTTTTTAAAATTTTGGAGAGGCAGGGGACTGGATTTTGAGACAGGGGACTGGTAAATGTTTAAATTTCGTTGAGGTGAGCAGACACGCGTCCGGGTGATTCCACTAAAAGTGGCGAATTTCGGACAAGGAAATCTGGTGATATGGTTGGAAACAATTTGAGCGTTTTTCGATGTTAAAGTGTTATTCAAATATGTCCTGATGAAATCTATTTACCAGCAGCAAAGTTTATTCATCCAGAGGGGGTACACAGCCATAATTAATTATCACTGGTCCAGGGTAATGACAGTGGAAACAGGGGAATGACAAAAGTTGAGATAGATGTTTAAAATTTGTCTACATCATATATATAAAACATCAAAATCGACTTCAGTGTAACACTTCAGACTCTTTGAAAGTCATCCTCTACCCAAAACATTCTGCAGTTTAGAAAATACACATCAGTAGATAATGACATTTATAAAATACAAAAAACTAGAACTAAATCACACAGTCTTCCAATTATTAACTGGCAGCCTTTTCTTCTCGTTGAATATGTCATGGTATATAAATTTAAAACAGTTTTCGAAATCAAGGAACATATGCAGTTACCTAAATAACTACCTACTTTTTTGAATGGAGAAAACATACATAACGAAATTGGAATTTGAAATGTAAGGGGATGGCATTACCTGCTTGTGAAAAATGTTAGTGAGCCTAAGTATGAGTAAAAGTAAGTGAACATTATCAAATAGCCTGTGAACCAAGTTAAAGTAATCTGCCCACTCAGATCCCCAGTTGGTTCACTGACGTTCGAAAGTCTAACATCCACCCCCTCTCCCCTCCCCACTGGGTCAGATTTCAAAAATTAGAAAAAAGTAGTCTTTGACTTGAATTAGAGTAATCCAAACATATTCGATAATCAAATCCCCTGTTCGTTCAGTGATGACAAAGATAACCCTCCCTCTCCCTTAGGATTTCTCCCCTCCCTCTCCTCTACCCTAAAACACCCCCTTCTATTTTCAAGTAGCCTGTGATTTAAGTTAGAATACTCCAAACATATTCGACAACTCCGATCCCCAGTTCGTTCAGTGACGTTCGAAACGCTTCAACTGCCCCACCCCCTCCTCCTCCATCGTGGGTCAGATTTAAAAATTTTGAAAAAAGTAGTCCTTGACTTGAATTGGAGTAATCCAAACATATTCGACAATCAAATCCTCAGTTTGTTCAGTGATGACAAAGATACCCCATCCCCCTCCTCCCCTAAAACACCCCCTATGGGGCAGATCAACAACTACACCTTTTAAACCTTCTCTGGACTTCCACAAATAATTTAAGCCCAAAATTAGCCAAATTGGTCCAGCCTTTCATATATAGATTACAGATCAGGAATTTCACGGGCTTGTGCAACCAATCGGCTGCAGTCTAAGCCATCTGGAGCACCTTTCCCACGACCTGACTCAGAAAAATTTCCACTGATGACATCAAGAGACGGAAAATGAGCTGTGTTCTGTAGGTGGGATCAAGGAAACCATCAAACAGTTGGATTCCCAAGCCTTCTAAGAAGACTTATCCAGGGGAATGATGCACAGGGGAATGACAATTTACATGTTTCTTCCATTTTTCTGTCTCCAAGTGTTTACATAAAATGTGAAAAAATTATGACTAAACCTTTATCCGCATACCTAAGCAACAGTGAAAGAAAAAAAAATTCCATTCAATTAAACTACAAAATTATGAATTACAGGGGAATGACAATGAATAAAAATACCTACCAAGAATCTGGAGACCAATGTTCACTCACAGCTGCCACTACTCATACTGAGCTTGAAGAGGGGTTTTGATGAGTCGTTGAAGAACAGAGCTACCAACATGTTTCTTCAAAATATACCTACTACTAATACTATCCCTTTTCTAGAGGCTGCAAGATTTTACAGGGGAATGACACAAAACCTGGGAGACACACTATTTTGTATGAATAACTTAGCAGTCAATGAGTCTAAAATTATAAAAACTGAGGTGTGGTTATTTGACTACTTGATGAGCACACGGGCCATTGCAGATTTCCAGAATCTCAAACTGAATGGCTGTGGTTCTGTTGAGAAGTAGTGTACCCAGAGGTGCGGACATGCCAGGGGAATGACAAATATGTTATGTTGCTATTTATCCTGAGCTTACTAATCATCTAATTCAAGAAAGAAAATGTGGTTAGTCTAAGGAAAAAGGTTCTGTAAATAATACATTTTTTTCTATTGCAATACTCTTTATACTCTCTGAGAAAAAGTGAAAAGACACGATTTTGCCACTTTTAGTGGAATCACCCGTCCACCATTGTAATGAATTCAGCCACTTGAGCTTAGGAGAGTTGAAAATAAAGAATGTGAAGTTCCAAATCAAATTTTCATTCTTTTTTAAGATATAAAAAATTCACGAAAGTCAACACACGCAAGCGTTCAAAAGTAAAAATGCTTAACTTACTATCACATGCTTAGCTTACTATCACATCCATTAATTATAAAACGTAAAACTTCCTAAAATATCCTAAAAGATAAATTGAACTTGAAAAACAATTTCTAAAACAGTCTAACATTATTGTTACATTGGGTAACTTGCAGTCTTTTTCGAAGGGTTTATCGTTTCACATGTTGTTCCAATTCAAATTAAAATTCCGAAATTTGGAACGGAGCCTCTCTGGGTATGGTAGATATAACTGTAGACAGTATTTCCCAGGCAATACTGACACAATTGATAAGAAATTTATGTGATGGTACACTATGAGTTACATGGATGGATCTTGGACGAGCGAGCGAAAATAGCTAGTATAGGAATAAATATTGATATACAACAATTAATAATAAATATACAATTATCACAGTGATAAGATAGTTACTACAAGGAAATACACCGAAACGCACATTCAAATATTATACATTTAGCAACGTGTGAAAAACCCTTTCTTTAACAAATCGTTAATCAAATGAAGGCAAAGTTTCAAGATTTCCAAAATTAATATTTTTGCTTCCTCAACACAGAACGTAAGGAAGCTAGGTGGATTTTATCCTCCTAAATTGAATGCTCCACATTTTCGATAATATTAGTTCCTTGTCTGTCGCTCTTCGTGTTTCTGTAATCAGATCAAAACTAAATAATAAACAAAATTACAAACTAACAGTGGAAGTTTGATGAAATTTTCTTTAATGTTGCTTTTTATAGCGGAAAATTCTGGGATAGGACCGTGTAAGTTCCATCACTGTTAGATCAATAGAAGCGTGAGCTAGAAATTTCTGGGATCATAATTTTGAATTAAACTTTGAATCTTGAAAATATTGATTTGTTGAAACATACATTACAGCTCGATTTGGATTACTTTGGGGGTTGTTGAGGGATGGACTCAAGGTGCTTAGAAATCAAAAGTACCTAGCCAATGAACAAGGGCGAACTTACAAATCGAAACCTTCTGGTCCATTTTTTAAAATTATATTTTCAGAAACTGTGAGGTTTTACTCCAAGAAGAGATTTTTAATAAGATTTGACCATTAGTAGCGCGTGCTTATTCACACACATTTTAATCAGTGACACAAATTTTCTGAAAATTAGAGAGTAGCTGTAAATTTTTTTAGCAAATGAAGCTATGGCAATGACTCGAAATTTTAAAATAAAAATTTTCAAAAAAATTCTTGATTGAAATCACTACCTATTGAAGCATTCTGAAATGATTCCTGGATTTTAAAGCTTTTTATATGTATATATAGGTATGTGTCATTCCAGACGATAACTCTCGATAGGATTGAGATAAAAACTTCGTTCTTTCGCCAAAAAATGAAGCATTAAAAAAAAAAGTTGGACAAAACTTTTTGAGCACAGTAAATTGGTAACATTTTAAAAAATATACTAAAAAAATCACAAAAAAGGCAAAAAAATCACTCAAAACAGTGTACCTACCGACCATGAACTAGGTCGTTTAAAAATTAAAGCTCAACCTTATGCTGAAAATTGAACTTAAATTTAATTAAAACTGCTAAAAGATCGATAAAAATGCAAAAATTCTAAAAATCCAAATCGTTTGAATAGGAAAATATTATTTAGAACAAGTTTTTTTTTAGCAATAAAATAAATTGATAGTTAACAATTTCTTTGCAAATAAAGTGCTCGAATTTCAACTCAATTTAACATAAATTTAATACAATAACTTCTGAAAATTTGCTCTTATGATCATGCTGCATGAGTGAAACTTTTGGGTCATTTGAATCCCAGTCCTCTGGCTATTTTGTAAACCAGCATTTACAGGGGACTGGGTACCAGGGGACTGGAAATTCGTCAGTAAAATTCATTTAAAAGTATTAAGGCTAAGAGATAAAAAATGGCCTCTTCACTACTTTATATTCACCTTAAAATCTGAAGTAAATTAAGTTTATGACTTTCAAAATGTACTTACTTTTAGTGGAAAAATAACATGCAGGGGACTGGAACCACAAAAAAACACGCAAATGTTTTTCACTTCACTGTTTATTCCACAAGGTTCACAGAGCAACTTAGGGGGAAACCGCAAATTAGGAAATATGGAGGGAGGTACAGTGTTGCCTCCCTGGGGATGGCGGAAGATTCAAAATCTTTTTCTCCAGGGGACTGGGCTAAAATCTTGGGGACACATACTATTGTGAGTGTAACTTTGCTCAAAATGAGTGCAACTACATTATGCTTCATGGACTCACGACATGACATTGTAATGGAAGTTCCCTGAAAAAATCAACACTCTTACTCAATCTCACTTGTCGTTCTCTTCCTTGAAACTATACAACCTAGGGCCAGGGACATACCAGGGGACTGGGATTTCGACATTTTAATGGAATATATATAGAAAAACGTTTTATAGAACATCATTCAAATTGGTAATTAAATTCCCCTTTCCTTGTTGTAAGCACGGAATCTTGTTCGCCGCACTAAATGTTCCAAAGAAAATTGTCTGGGACTTAAATTCGGTCATATTGGGAGAATCACCCATTCTTATTACTTGTTGAATATCAAATCGAGAAATGTGCAACATGAATTATAAACCAGCTTTAAGGAAAAAAACCTTGAAAATCATTTTTCTGAAGGTTAGATTTCATAAAGACTGCATTGGCAGTGCAGTTATTACTCAAGTTTTGCAGTTACACAAATGTGTGGGACAAAAAAGTTGATTAACTAGGAACCTAGGTACCTACTTCAATTTTTGTCTATGGAAGTACAATGATGGATAACAAGTAATAATATACGGAAAGTAGGAAGTGTACACTTACCTCTCAATGTACCAACTTACCTTTCCAAAGGCGATACCTACCTAATATTCCCCTCTGGCAGAGCTTTCATGGCACGTCCTTTCAAATGACCACTTTCAAAGGGCTCTAAAGATTTTTAGTTCATGAACGATTTTTTGTTCATGAACTCTTGCTTGTTAATATGACAATTCAAGTGCCCATAGCGCAGGTAACTGACAATAAAAAAATTAATCACAGTGCTGATTTGGACAAAATATTCCGCAGGTACCTACTCTACTATGGAAACATAGCAATATCAGTTATGAAGTTCGATTTTTCAAAAGCTCACAAAAAAGTACCTATTTTTCGATACTATATATATATTTGTTTAACTAGTAGACAGTATTTCTTCCAAAAATATAGCATGATCCTATAAATGATAGTATATATGACACGATGCTGCCTCTACTTCCTCCATTGTCCGTGGTCGAAACGAAACTGGGAAGTATAGGCAGAATGTAAACACTCACCTCCCGGACTGCCCTCATGGGCAGTAACTACGGCAGCCTCTGTGAGCAATGTGAGACACCGTGAAATAGGTTTAAACTTGACTTCCGTGAATTCAATCGTGGCTTCTGTAGTCGAAAAATTGTTAGGGTAGGTGGGGGCAAAAATACGCAGTTTTCAATTTTCAGCCATTTTTGAGACTAATGTCAACAATCGGGAATGGGGTCAGAACGAAAAACGCCTCTATCGCCGAGCTTCCGAAAAATATATTTTCTCCGTCAGGGCCTAAAACCAATGAATAATGTATAGTTATTCGTGTAGTTAGCCATTAATATTGGGATTATTGGGAGAATATGTTATTCTGGGAGAATATATGTTATTGGGAGAATATTGGGATTGGTAACCCTCTCTTGTCTTGGATAGCTTCATATTTATCTAATAGAACTCAAATGGTCAAGCACAACAATTTCATTCCATACCCAATAACAGTAACATCATCAGTTCCTCAAGGCAGCCATTTGGCTCCAGTTCTCTTTAATATCTACATAAGTGACCGTAAATCTTGCCTCAAATATTCTCAGGTCTTACAATTTGCTGATGATACGAAAATATTCAAAGAAATTGCATGTTTAGCAGATTATTTGGAACTTCAGTAAGATTTAGAAAATTTCCAGAACTGGTGTACCTTGAATAATATGAAACTAAATGTCGACAAATGTTCAGTTGTTACCTACCATCGGAGGGAAAATCCTACTCATTTTTTCTACTCACTAAATGATAAAATCCTAGTCAGGAACACTACTGCTAAAGACCTTGGTGTAGTTTTCTCAAATGATTTGTCTTTTAATGCACATATCAACAAAATCTGCAATAATGCCTACAAATCTCTTGGCTTCATAATTAGAAATAGCCAAGATTTCACCGACCGATTTCTCATTAGAGCACTTTTCACTTCACTCGTCAGATCCCAACTTGAGTATAATTCAATAGTATGGTCGCCTTATTATGAATGTTATATCTCCCATCTTGAAAAAATTCAAAAAAAATTTCTACGTTACTATAGTTTCAAATTCTCCATTCCCCGGCAACCTCATGACTATACCCAACTATATAATATAAATAATTTGCAACCCCTATCAATAAGAAGAGAATACTTTGTTGTACGGGTTGGTGAGTGGTCGCGTTCATTCTCCCCCACTTTTAGAGCGTTTGAATTTTTATGTACCTATTCACCAAACCAGGCATAAATATACATTTGCACATGCATCCCTATCAACTAATTACCAAAAATACAGCCCCCTCAATAGGGCCATGATGTAATCTAATAATTACATGGAAATTGATTTATTTCATACATCACCTACGATCATAAAATCTATTATCCTGAAATCATATATTTCTTTGATCTGAAATCGTTTGTACTGATTTAATAAGTTATATGTTTTTCATGAATAATCAATCATCTTGCAACCTGTTTGAAACTTGTTTCATAACTTTTATAACTTTGTATAACTTCTTTACTTGTTCTAACTTCTGTTGGTTCCTTGAACGCCGTCATTTGATGATGCATACATGATTTACTTATATATGTTTAGACACCTTTACTTTCTTCTGTTGACTATTTTATTTATCTATACAATTGTGACGAAAATGGATTATTCCGTAAATAAAGATTTGATTTGATTTGATTCTTCGTACTGAATACTGGTGTGAGGGTGGAAGTATCACGGCTTCTTCCTTTTAATTAAAAAGGAAGAAGCCGTGATACTTCCACCCTCACACCAGTATTCAATGAATAATGGTTTTAGAATGAGGAATAGTTTTAGGCCCTCATGAAGAAAATATATTTTTCGAAAGCTCGGCAATAGAGTCGTTTAATTCGTTCTGACCCCATTCCCGATTGCTGACATTCATCTCTCATTGTGGGTCGATCTGGACATCATTTGATTTTTGAAGTTACTGATCATTAAATTCAATCATGTACCTACCCCCTGACGTTTTAATTCAGGATCCCACCTATAACTTCCACCAAATCAATTTCGGTTCCGTGTCCTCTCTGTCTGTCTGTCCTTGGTATATATCCTTGTCACACCTGAAACCTAGTTTCAGTCCGATTCCGATGAAATTTTCATAGATTGTGCGGGTTAGCTCCTAGACGGTGCCCTATAATTTTCAAAGCCGACTAATCAACAGTTGCCTATGCACATGCTCAAACGAGAATCTCTCATAACGTCGATTTTGTTCATAATCGGTAGGTAGTTCTATGTTTTAGAAAATGCCTTAAGAATTATATCGCGATTGGTAGAGACCATTGAGAATGCGCGAAACTAACAACAATTGACACAAACAAAACTCCGGGTCAGATGGAACGATTTTGATGAAATTTTCACGGATTGTGCGGGATAGCTTTTAGACGGTCCCCTATAACTCTCATTGCTGTCGCATAAATAGTAGTCGTATAAATACTAGCAGTCGCGCTAGCGCGAACGTTAAATTATTATAACGTAAATTTCTTATCATGTAGTAGTCCGATTTCGTTCACACTCGGGGAGTAGATAGACAGGTATATGTTTTAGAAAAATTCCCTATGAATTATATTGCGATCGATGGAGCAATAACTATAGCACATGCACAAAACTAAAATTGATTTACAGTGACAAAACTCGAGACTAACGGACCGATAATTTCCTATAACGTCGCCTTCAAACATTTCGACTCATAGGTACTTTGTCTACGCCCATGTTACAATATGAGAATACTGTACTGCCCACTCAACTTGGCAGACGTTGAACGAATCCCGTTAAATGAATGAATCTTCTCTGACGGGTTTTCCCTTGTCCGAGCCCATACCAAACGTAAGTAGCGTAAGTATTGTATGTAGATGCGTGACTTCAAATATTTGTTGTGCCTTCTAATCAAAGCCTAAATCGTATTTAAACAATTTTAAAAACGAAAATGTCAAATATTGAAAGGTGATGAGTTTGAATTTCGGTGAGTGAGTTCTGTAACTCACGGATTAAACAGTAAAATAATCTTATATATTAAAAAAAATTACGAAATCTTATGGCAGTTGTACGGCCGATATCTTTTTTTTTTTTAAATTAGAAAACTAAAATTTTTATAGCTTTGTCTTTCGATATCTCAGGTTCTAATTGAGATAAATTGTTTGTTTTTGTCTAAGAACACTCAGTGAATCATGCCCTTTCATTTGGTTGAGTTTCAATTTATTTGGTTGAGTTTGAAAGGATTTATGTGCGGAAAACCCATTTGTTTGAATCGCAAAAGTGTGTCAAAAACGTGATTAGATCAAAAAACAAAGGTGGTCCCCTCCATTCCGCGACCTTCTGCACCTCCAGCCCGTCAGGCCACAATGGGGTGGGCAATATAAATCTCGCCAAGGAGGTGGGCAGTATAAATCTCACCAAGGTGGTGGGCAGTATAAATCTCGCCAAGGAGGTGGGCAGTATTAATTGGATTATTATTAAACAGTATTATTGGACACTGATTGGCGTCAGAGGGCAATGGTCGGCCTGTCAGGCCGAAATGGGCGGCTCCCCATCAGGCCGCAATGGACACTCTGTCAGGCCGAAATGGTGGGGATTGGCAGTCAAAGCCTGCACGGGGTGGCCCCCTAGTCACTAATGATTTTCATTTAGTTCGTGTTGATAAATGAGATCGTATTCAATCCATAAAATAATAATATCCGTCTTACCTTTATCTCTTACACGAAACATTTCAGCGATAAACCCGAAAGGTATTCTGAAATTTAAAGATGGATTTGAAGGAGAACAGTAAGTATTGTGAAGCTTTGTGTACTTGAACAAATAGTTTTTGTTAGTTTTTAGAGGAATGAAATATCAAATTATTCCAGGTTTATGGTTATTAGTTTATTGTCAAAAATTAATTTATAAAAGGAATCAGATTAATCTCATTTCTTGGTATCACTGACGAGTCATCATTTCGGCAGTTTCTAAACGTCCAAATCTCTAGCACAAATGCCCCTAGAGATATCAGCCATCCCCCTCCAGCAACGCTCAACAAAAACATAGTTTGACTTGAAGCTTTTAGTATGCTGGTGGTGGATCTCCTGCTGGTGATTTTGAAATGCCCTGTTTCGAAGAGACGCTGAAACTGTGAGAGGCAGGTATTCGGAATGATGAGGAATTTCGTGGAGTGGCGTTCGACAGATTTTTCGTAAGACATCAGCACACCTAAACAATGGATATTATATAAATTGTACAGTGAGTAGCAACATAGTTGGGTATTCGTGTGTGTTTGTTGTAAAGTGAAGTGACTAGACAGTTCGAAACCTCACAGTACGAGAAAGTTTTTACCGAAGTTATGGCCGTTGTAATGTACTAGACTACAAAATGCGAAGAAAAAAAATCTCAAAAATTCAATAACTCAAAAACAAAGTCTGAAATCGATCCCGTAAGTTTTGTATCTTTCTCGGACACTCAGTTAGTTATGTTCACTGAAAATCTATCTTCCCTGAAATACGTAGGTAGGTGCACCTACCTTGATAAACCACTCCAGCGTGCATCTGAAAGAGGACCCAGGAGATGAGAATGAACCTCATGCTCCATCTTTTAGGATCTCTTCTCAATGGCTGGCCCAAGCTCAACCTGCTTAAATGAATAAAATAGTATTTTAGCGAATTTTCATAGAAAATGAAGGTATTGCAATTGCTTGGAAAATTTTAAAATCAAAATTTTCGAAAAATGTCTTCATTGAAATCCGTTTTGAGGCATTCTGAAACGAATCCTAGAGTTTAACTCTTTTTCATACACATTCACACACACACACACACGCCATCCCCCTTTGTTGATGTGGGGAGTTTGGAGGATGGCTTCAGTGAGGGGGAGGGGGATTGTTGGGGGAGGGTGGTAATAGTGGTTGATGGGGGGGAGGGGAGTGGGGCAGCTTTGATGGCTGGGGGGGAATTGATTAGCTGGTCTTGGGCCGGTGTCCGTTCAACGGATTGCTTTAACTTGGATGCAAATGATTCCTTTTTGGAAATAGAATCATTGCACATTCTTTGGGCCTCAGGATAAGGGACTTTTCAGTTGCCATAATGGATTGAATGGCAACTTCTTTTTTAAATATTGGGCACTCATTAGAGAGTGCTCCATGCAGGATATTGTAATTGGCACACTTTGGGGGCTTTGAGCATGGTGTATCCGCCTTATTGTGTTGTGGAAGACCACAGGCGCATTTCATGATCAGCCTTGCATCTGCGGCTAGTATGCCCAAATTTGAGGCATTTGTAGAATTGCATTGGTGGGGGAAAAAAAGGCCTTACCTGCAGGTCACAAAGCAAGGGACCAGGTGACACAGACTCGGGCGGATTTTGTAACGCAAATGTGAGCAAAAAGGTGTCAGATGACCCCTTGATGCGCCTACCACGTTGAAGAGGGATGACTTCAATGACTGAATCCTCTTTGAGACTCTCGAGGATCTCGTCAGCAGAGCACGATCAAAGGTATTGGCAACGGATCGTGCCCTGTGAAGTATTAAGTTTCTGGTTAAGAGTGACTGTGACTTCAGTCTCTCCCAACTTTACTATTTTTCTGAGTCTTAATCCCTGTTTCTCCGAGGCTACTTTAACGTGAACCTTGGAGTTGGAAATGAGTTTCATTTCAGTTGGTTTGCCTATCTGGCGCACCAACGCATTTCCGATTTTTAGGGAACTGGAGGTTTTAAAACATTGCATTTTTTAACAGTGCTCTGAATCCCCCATTTCTACCTAGTGGGTGGAATGGGCTTCAGAGGGCATTGGGGCCCGCGACTATCGCCATTTTCACGCCGTCCGGGTGGCTACGTTAGCCACCTCGGTGAGGTGTTCGAGGAGTAGTCGCGGGGCAGTAGACACCCTTTGCTGTGCCTGTCGGGGGAAACATGAGAATCTATATCATGTGGTGCAGCAGTGTCCTCGTACTCATGGTGGCCGCATTTGACGTCAAGATGCGGTTCCCAAACAGATAGCTTGTGCTTTGTCATCTAGCGGTTGGGATGTCGAAAGGGTGAGACTATACCACATGCCGAGTGACCGGAGTGCCAAGCAATATCTGAGCTAAAAGGAGTGGCACCGAATAACATCAAGGTCATTGCCGTGACCGTTTCATGGCGCGGGGTGTCGTGCGGGAAAAGCGCCACAGAGTTACTCGAGTTGGGCATCTCGGCAGGAGTACTCCGTGGTATCACCACCCGCGTCCTGAGGGGTTCTTACTTGAACTGGTGGTCGTTTTATCAGGGCACTTCCTTTCATCCCATTCTTCCTCCTCGTCCTGCAACTTCCCTTATCCCTTAGAGCCGGCGTCGGGTAAACCTGGGCGTCCTCCCCACTTTTGTTTTGTTTATTTTTCAATTTAATGGCGTGCCCCCTCCGTCTTTGAGGGGAGGTTTCTTAAAAAAAAAAAAAGTGTGTGTGTGTGTGTGTGTGCGCGCGTGCGTGTGCGTCTGCGTTTGTGGTGGGCGTTTGTGCGCTTGTGCGTTTGTGAGTTTGTGCGCTTGTGAGTTTGTGCGCTTGTGCGTTTGTGCGCGTGTGTGTTTGTGCGCGTGCGTGTGTGTGTGTGTGTGTATGTCATTCCAGACAATAACTCTCCTTAGGATTGAGATGAAAATTCCGTTCTTGCGCCAAAAAATCAAGCATTCCAAACGAAAGGATGAGTTCATTTATGAGCACATTAAATTGGTCAAATTTCTAAAAATGTCTTAAAAATGACTAAAAATGATTAAAAACGGCTAAAAATCGTTAAATTTATATTTCTTGGCAGGATATTGCTCAAATAAAGTTTATCAACTATAAAAAATAGAAAATTCAAAAATTTATGTACAAAATTGTGCTGAAAATGTACTTAAATTTAATGAAAATTTGCTAAAATCGATAAAAGTTGCATAAGAAGCTAAAAATTCAAAATCTCAGTTTGAGTAGCAGATTATTATCAATCAATAGTAGAATACTTTTATAATCAATTTGAATAGTAGAATACGTTTTTTGCCATAACATTAATAGGTAACAATTTACTTGATTCAAAAAGCTCTAATTTCAAAAAAAAAAAAAAAAGTTAACATTATACAATACGACAGTTTACGAAATTCTCTCATACGATCATACTGCACGACTGGAACTTTTAATAGTTTATTGATCCGTTGAACAATAGTGTTGATGATTGGTAAATACCTGAATAGATTCAGAAGACATATAGACAGCGTAGAATAGGATTTTTCCTTTTGACTTCGACCGAATGCGTGAAAAACGACCAGTACTCCGAAAAATGCGACGAATAATGACCAGTTGTCAAGAAAAGGATTGCTGAAAATGAACCAAGATTTTTATTAGGTAGGTAGGTACCTACTGATTTTAGCATGGAACATGCTTTAGCCTTGGACATACTAGCGAAAAACATTATGCGGATGTGTCACGAAATTTTTTATTTTTCTCATGATTTTACCGTACAACCAAGCCGTTGCTGAAGAAATAAAACTTCTTTAGCATTTATGCGACAAAATACGAGTACGTTCTCCATTCGTTGAAAAGCTCTCGATTTATCACTCATTTCTTTCGTACTTGTTCTTCTATTTATGTCGTAGTTTTATTTTTATTTATGTTGTAAATGGATATAGTAAACAATGCCGCTTGTTTTGTTGTCACTTGGTTGAGAAGTTAATCTTCGTTATAGTAATTGTAGACGCGCACCATAACAGAAAACTACCTACTTAGGTAATTCCTTCTAAATTTCGATTCTATTCGTCGTGTGAAGCTCCTGAAAAATTTGGTTTTGACATTTTATGTCTTTGCTATGGCACATAAACTAAAAAAAAAACGTCACGGCAAATAATTGCTCACGAAAATTGCTCACGAAAATTGTCCCAAGTGGCCACAACGATGATTATGACCATCAGAAATGACGTTGATTTGGTATGTAGCCCCTTGAGGGACTTCTGAACACAACTGACCGATCCCAAATCAGCTGAGTGGCTCTAGAATCCAGTTTTTTCCCTAATGATCCCACGATTCTGAGATTTGGTATGTCGGCCCTTGAGGGACTTCTGAACACAACTGACCGATCCCAGATCAGCTGAGTGGCTCTAGAATCCAGTTTTTCCCTAATGATCCCACGATTCTGAGATTTGGTATGTGGGCCCTTGAGGGACTTCTGAACACAACTGACCGATCCCAGATCAGCTGAGTGGCTCTAGAATCTAGTTTTTTCCCTAATGATCCCACGATTCTGAGATTTGGTATGTAGCCCCTTGAGGGACTTCTGAACACAACTGACCGATCCCAGATCAGCTGAGTGGCTCTAGAATCCAGTTTTTCCCCTAATGATCCCACGATTCTGAGATTTGGTATGTAGCCCCTTGAGGGACTTCTGAACACAACTGACCGATCCCAGATCAGCTGAGTGGCTCTAGAATCCAGTTTTTTCCCTAATGATCCCACGATTCTGAGATTTGGTATGTGGGCCCTTGAGGGACTTCTGAACACAACTGACCTATTACAGATCAGCTGAGTGGCTCCAGAATCCAGTTTTTTCCCTAATGATCCCACGATTCTGAGATTTGGTATGTAGCCCCTTGAGGGACTTCTGAACACAACTGACCGATCCCAGATCAGCTGAGTGGCTCCAGAATCCAGTTTTTTCCCTAATGATCCCACGATTCTGAGATTTGGTATGTGGGCCCTTGAGGGACTTCTGAACACAACTGACCGATTACAGATCAGCTGAATGGCTCTAGAATCCAGTTTTTTCCCTAATGATCCCACGATTCTGAGATTTGGTATGTGGGCCCTTGAGGGACTTCTGAACACAACTGACCGATTCCAGATCAGCTGAGTGGCTCTAGAATCCAGTTTTTTCCCTAATGATCCCACGATTCTGAGATTTGGTATGTGGGCCCTTGAGGGACTTCTGAACACAACTGACCGATCCCAGATCAGCTGAGTGGCTCTAGAATCCAGTTTTTTCCCTAATGATCCCACGATTCTGAGATTTGGTATGTAGCCCCTTGAGGGACTTCTGAACACAACTGACCGATCTCAGATCAGCTGAGTGGCTCTAGAATCCAGTTTTTTCCCTAATGATCCCACGATTCTGAGATTTGGTATGTGGGCCCTTGAGGGACTTCTGAACACAACTGACCGATCCCAGATCAGCTGAGTGGCTCCAGAATCTAGTTTTTGACATTTTATGTCTTTGCTATGGCACATAAACTAAAAAAACGTCACGGAAATTGCTCACGAAAATATTCTGATGATTTCCGCTTACAACCGAGTCGTTGCTAGGGAAATGGTTCTCCGTCGTTTTTCATCTCACTAAATTCGTTGTTCATTCGTTAGAAAGCTCTCGATTTATCCAACCATAATATGTTAACTACTGCGAAGTGCGTGGCCAGCAAGCTGAGTTATGAGCATGGTTATTTGAATAATTGTGTGCACTCAGGTGATAATTCTCAATAATTGATATTGCGAACATAATTGCAACCGCTTGTTAAATTTTGATGATACGAGTCTGCAACTAAAGACATAAAATGTCCAAATGTGTTGCAGACTCGTATGCAAGCGTCGAAATGGTGTTTCTGATGATTTCCGCTTACAACCGAGTCGTTGTTTCCTTGTAATTTTTTAATTAGATTTTCAGATTCTACGCATTTTGCAACGTAAAAAAATTTTTTTTCAGGGGGTGTTTACTTTTTTTTGTTACATGGTCACTTCTGCCAGGCATGTTCCATGTTTCTTGACTTTTATCTATGGGCTCTAGGTAATAACATCCGGGAGGTTTGCCCCCCGCCACCCTCCCCCCCCTCCCCCACGGGGTGAAGGTTTTTGTAACTGTATCTACTGTAACTGCACTGATTTTTTTGTAGCTAAGTATATATCTACTTACTTGCTACCTCCGACACCGTAGTGACCAACAGAAAATGGTCGAGTGTGGTACATAGCTTCCTCGTATCCGAATCACGAATGTGTTTTAACTTATTTTAATGTTCATGGGACAATTGATTTGGTAGTAAAGTTAATGAAAGAAACTGATTAGAGGTATATTCAACATTGAAGCACTGTTTAGACACGTAAAGTTTATTGAAAACCCTAAGCCTGGGAGAAGAGGACCCTGCACGACCCGAGTCCTTAAGATATGAAGTATCGGACTCGATTGAATTGAACCGAAAAGGTTTCAGGTGGGTTTTTGTAAAATCTAGAGAAGGTTACCCAACAGAACCTCATGTCATTTCTTTGGTGCTGTTTCTTGTGATTTTGCTAAGGAGGTAAGCGTTTTATTTTGCTTCATCACCAAGCCCTCCACATTTTCAAATTCGATTGTTTCCATGGTTTTTCTCAGTCAGTTTTTTGTGTTAATTGCATTTATGCTATCATTTTTTGGAAATAATCAAAGATAACATATGTGAAAATGCAAATGTCAATTACTAGTTCCCAAACTGATGCTCCCCTCAGTGATTGACAGTGGTGCCAATATGGATCTCTATTCGTTCTTTATTTTTTATATTTGTATAAATACATAGCAACTCACAAGCTGCTAGTTTACCGTTAGAATCGTATTGTGCCTATGGTATCAAGAAAACATTGTACCTATTTTGTGATGAAACATCCGGTGATATTTTCAACTTTGTCTTTATGAATACTCATATTAATTTTATATTTAGATTAATAAAACGAAGTTCAAATGCTCTATTTGTTTGTAAAATGTAGAAATAAATGTTTTTTTGATACAAGAAATCATTTATTGCTGAAAAACTGCTGTGTCAATCATAGGTGTCAATCACAGGTACGACAAAAAGTATGGCTGTCAAATACTGGGTCAAAAAATTGATTTCGAAAAAACGATTTTATGATGTTTTGTGGCTTGAATTAGTGATTTTTTCAATACCGAGCAGTTTGAGGACATCCTGATGCAGCAATTGATGTAAGCTTCAAGTTTGAACAAACGAAAAAACATTACTTAATTGCTTGCCAAAGGCAAAATGCCTCTTAAGGTGCCAAACACTGGCCCCGCCACCCTACGCGAATGTGAAATCTTCGGGACCAGCTTAATTTCCAGTTTCATCTGAATTCGATGAAATTCCCAAGAAATGTGCGGGTCAAGCTAAAAATAATTCTCAGTCAGTTTCATTGTTCCCAAATCAATACTTTCCCCCCGCGCATGCGCAAACGTAAATTCCACCAAGCATCTTTTCTGACACCCAAGGCGTTCGATCTCGCTCAAATTTGGATGATAGTTGAGGGAAGACGATTTGATCTTCCCAAATCAATTTCAACATGATTGTATCATTAATAGCTGCTGCGCAAGCACCAATGTGTAATCCTAGTAACGACCTAAAATTCCACAGTTTTTAAGATTTTGATGAAATTTTCACGGAATGAGATGGTTAAGCTATTAATGGTCCCGTACCAATTTCATTATTCTCAAATCATTACTTCATTCTGCGCATGCGCAAACGTAAATTACATCGAATATTATTTTTTTGTTTCTTAATTGAAAATTATGACCTTTCACGCTACATCTTTATTTACTAGGTACCAACTCTTTTCCGCTTTGAAAATTTTCAAGATCATTTTTAAAACTTTTCAAACATCTATACATTCATGATACGGGAACGAGGAAGCTACGTGCCACAACCAACTTGGCAGACTTTTTTTGTTGTGATTTTAAGCGTATTAGAACTTACCTTGGGTTGTGATCTTCATGATGTGAGTATACCCAAACCGTGACCTTCTTGTGATTTAAACCCTGTAAAAATGCACTGATCTGCTCCAATTCTAGTCTAACAATTGTGCCGTTGATTCTTATATAATTGTCCGTGCCTGAGGACACCACAGGCACCAATCTTGGGTCACAATCTTGCTCTTTAGACGCCAGAGTACTAACGACAAACTCCATCGGATTTCTTGTCCCTTATACAGTAGGTACCTATGGCTTAACGAAAAATGTTCCAAGTGCTGAGGATGAGCAAATGGAAAATCACCGCCAATAGTTTAAATTTATTGTTTTTCAACAGTTCTAGGTGGTACATTTCCTTTTGGATAGCATTTTCGTAGTTTGCTGTAATAAGGTTGCTGTCAACTTTGGTTGAATATCAGCTAATTTAGCTAGATTGGATTTTGAGTAGGCTATGAAGTATTACTCAGTGTTACTCAGATTAGGATACTGATCGTGTTTCATCTACGAATGTTTATCTACGGTAATAACACTCCTTCATGTAATTATCTGCAGTGTTTTTATTTTCTTATCTCCAACAATTATAACGATTATTGAAAGGAGCATCTACATGTAAACTTGGAGTAACTATTAATTTGTTAGGTAGTTAGTTGGAATTTTAAGTTAGTAATTAGTTGTACTGATAGCCGATTCGTGAATTTTGTTGTAACTATATTTATAATCAGGTATAACGAGTATTTGTCTTTATCAAGAATTTTTTCAAAAGTAAAGCAGAGTCTTGTCACTTCATCCTGTAACTGAACGATACCTACTGATCGAATCGAGCCGAAACAACATCTCGTCAACTCCCCA
Source organism: Adelphocoris suturalis (assembly GCA_030762985.1). Classification (NCBI taxonomy): domain Eukaryota; kingdom Metazoa; phylum Arthropoda; class Insecta; order Hemiptera; family Miridae; genus Adelphocoris; species Adelphocoris suturalis. The sequence goes on from CM061046.1 coordinate 80,612,419, forward strand.
ATTAACAAAGTTGTGTACCTACTAATATTGGTCCTTTCATACTGAGCAAATTCATTTTCTTTCGTAGCAACAAGGTTTTGTAACTCTTAGGCTGGCTAATGCTTGATTTTTCATAAAGTCTCGGGCAATTCCCGCGATTAATTAGTGGGATTTAGAATAGTAAAACGAGGCATTGTAGCGCTGTCTCGGGTACAGTGTTGGGCATAATCTTATCGTAGAGTACGAATACGATTGTAATCGCAATAATTATTCGTTAATTCTGATACAACTGCGATTATATTCGTATTCTTGTAATCGTATTCGTCTGTCGGCGATTTCATGAATACAACCCATAAAAATGCGTCATGGTCATCAATTTCAATAGGGCGTCCCCCCTATAATATCCCCCCTATAGGGAATGGATGAACAAAATGGATGAACGAAATGGATGAACGAAATTGATGAATGATATGGATGAATGAAATGGATCAATGAAATGGATGAATGAGATGGATGAACGAAATGGATGAACGAAATTGATGAACGTAATGGATGAATGGAATGGATGAATGAAATGAATTAACGAAATGGATGAACGAAATGGATGAATGAAATGGATGAAAGACATGGATTAATGAAATGGGTGAATGAAATGGATGAACGAAATGGATGAACGAAATGGATGAATGAAATGGATGAACGAAATGGATGAACGAAATGGATGAACGAAATGGATGAATGAAATGGATGAATGAAATGGATGAATGAAATGGATTAACGAAATGGATGAACGAAATGGATGAATAAAATGGATGAATGAAATGGATGAATGAAATGGGTGAATGAAATGGATGAACGAAATGGATGAATGAAATGGATGAATGAAATGGATGAACGAAATGGATGAACGAAATGGATGAATGAAATGGATGAATGAAATGGATGAATGAAATGGATGAACGAAATGGATGAACGAAATGGATGAATGAAATGGATGAATGAAATGGGTGAATGAAATGGATGAATGAAATGGATGAATGAAATGGATGAACGAAATGGATGAATAAAATGGATGAATGAAATGGATAAATGAAATGGATGAATGAAATGGGTGAATGAAATGGATGAATGAAATGGATGAACGATTTCGATGAACGAAATGGATGGAAGAAATGGGTGAATGAAATGGGTGAATGAAATGGATGAATGAAATGGATGAATGAAAAGGATGAATGAAATGGATGAATGAAATGGATGAACGAAATGGATGAATGAAATGGATGAGCGAAATGGATGAACGATTTGGATGAAATGGATGAACGAAATGGATGGAAGAAATGAGTGAATGAAATGGGTGAATGAAATGGATGAACGAAATGGATGAATGAAATGGATGGATGTAATGGATGAATGAAATGGATGAATGAAATGGATGAACGAAATGGATGAACGAAATGGATGAACGATTTGGATGAACGAAATGGATGGAAGAAATGGGTGAATGAAATGGGTGAATGAAATGGATGAATGAAATGGATGAAAGAAATGGATGAATGAAATGGATGAACGAAATGGATGAACGAAATGGATGAATGAAATGGATGAATGAAATGGATGAACGAAATGGATGAACGAAATGGATGAATGGAATGGATGAATGAAATGGATGAACGAAATGGATGAACTAAATGGATCAAGGGAGTATTTGCTCTTTTGTGTACATTGTACCAGCTTCCCACGTCAAGGGAATGCTCGCTCATTTGTGTACCAGCTTCCCACATCAAGAAGGTACTCGATTCTCACGTAGTGAAGCTCTGGTCACTTACACGGGAGTTACCTGCTTTTACACACTATGGACTTCCCCCATCAGAATATGGTGGTCTAAAACCAGTCTTGCATATAAATGTAAATTGTAACATCATCAACCGTAAACTTGAATAATTTCATTAAATTTTTCAAATATAGTATTAATATAGTATACGATTTAGTTTAATATCAAATCTCAAAAAATCAAAATCGATCAAAATTTAGTGAAGGAATAGTTCCGTTCCGTTTTGATGGATTTTTCAACTGATAAAAGCCAATTGATGGATATTCAACCATCCTTGTTTTTGGCACAGTTAAACCAATTTGAGCGAGCGGGCATGCTTACTTGAACATCAACTTCCCAAAATCCAATGGATTTTGTTCAGAATCGAAGATAAGTTGAATCCAAGTAATTGTTAATGCATTTATTATCAAGAATGGCTCAACTATGACTACTGCGCATGCGCAAACGTAATATTTAATGCCTGAAACAAAACGCATGTATGGTAGATTTTTTCAAATATCGTAATATCGTTGAGAATGAGTCAATTCCCAATTTTATTGGGTCCTGAGAAATTGATTTCCAAAATCGATATTTGAAGTGTAAAAATCATATTTATTTGAAATATTGAGTATTGATACTCACCTTTAGTAGGTAATACAGAGATTATTTTAAATTATTATTATGAGAAGATATTGGACAATTACTATGTTAAATTGGTGAGTCTCAATAATTCCGTCTCATTTTTTTCTTAAACTAAAGTCATATTCCCATGTTACAAAAAGTTAGAAATATTCTACCAACTTATCCAGTACGATATAATTTTCATTCATACTGCCAAAATAATCTGCTTGTGGTGACCCCTCAAATTAGTCGGGAAATCGAATTCACCTTAATTCTGGACAAGTGTTCATTATTTGAAGAGAACCCACGTTTAGGTAAACATCGAAATGTTCTGCGATAATAACTGGGCTGACAAGGTAATTTATCGCTAGTTATTCATGAGAGCTATAGAAGCTTATGTTGCGAAAACTTCTGCACTCAATTTTGTTGGTCCAATTGCCGATGTGGCTCTAATTCATTGAAAATTATCAAGACAAACGAATTTTAAAAGAGCTTTAGGTATGTTCAATGTAAGACTGTCTCGCCTTATCTTTTTTTTACGCTCTTCAATTCACTTCCAATCGATTCTCTCGTCCTCCTATGAAGTTCAGCTTTTCAGCTATAGTTTGTTTTCTGTATCCTTTCGGACATACCACCTACTACCGCACCAAGGTTTTCAGTGGAGCTGATGCCATGAAGGAATTCAAATCAAAAACCCACGCTCTTCTGCTGACTATGTTGGAGGTGGCAGCAATACACAAAAACCCAGAGAGGTCTATGTTTTCATCAAACGGGTTCTTATTATACCGAGGTATTCCTTTCTAACTTGATATTCCTCGTAAACTAGATTTCTAGTTTACTCCTCAATGTAAGGTGATGTGTAAGTTTATAATAAGTATTGCAACGATTTACTATACATTTCATTCATGCATTCAAAATATCAAAGAGACTACTTGTTTTTTCACGAGTATAACCAGGAAAATTATTCTGTTTTACTTAATTATTAGCATGAATATGCTTTATCCGTGACCTAACTACCGAAAAATGTCCCACGAGAGTGCAACGAAAGTAGCGCCAATAATTGTGATGGTTTCCGCTTACAACCGAGGGCTAGGGATATGATACTTCGTCGTTTTTCATCCCACAAAATTCGTTGACCATTCGTTCGAAAGCTCTCGATTTATCCAACCATACTATATTAACTACTGCGAAGTGCGTGGCCAACAAGCTGAGTTATGAGCATGGTTATATGAATAATTGTTTACACACAGGTGATCATTCTCAATTATTGATATTGTGAACATGATTGCAACCGCTTGTTAATTTCTGATGATTTCATTGAGCTGGTGTTTCAATTATGTGATTCATAGCAGGTGATCCGAATATTGTGAGAACGGTTAGATTTGTGAAGCGGTGGTTAAATTATTTTAATAGGTAATTTCTATACTTTACACTATAGGAAGCTGTAATTTCGTATGTAGCCTCTTTAGCCTCTTTCTATAATAAAGTGAATGTTTACTCCCGAGTTTCTATTAGGAGATCATCATCTCACAAGAGCTCAATCGTCGTGATCATTTCTATAATAAAGTGAATGTTTACTCGCGAGTTTCTATTAGGAGATCATCATCTCACAAGAGCTCAATGGTCGTGATCATTTCTATAATAAAGTGAGAGCGAGGAGCTAAAACATTTTTTTGTTTTGAATGATAAACAGAGTTCAGAGGCCGATGGGGGGTCGGGTTTAGAGAATCGACGAGGAGTGAGTCGTGTACGGCTAAAGCATATTCATGTTTTTTAATTTTAGCCGTCAGGCTCAAAGGAACTGTGGCTTTTTAGTTTTTACTATTATGATGTTGCTCCCAGAGGCCTTACCTTAAGGATGGTGGTAGAACTGGGAATGTCGGTTATCTTACTCTTGTACTACCTAACACCAAGTTTTGGGACAAAACTCAGCAATTGTTTCTAAAGAACGAGATTTTTCATACATTTTTTCGCACTTATTACGAACATTGCCAATGATTGATTTTTTTGGTAATTCTTTATTCATATATAAAAAGCCTAAGATAGGAAATCGTTTTTTCGTATTCTCGAGTCGAAATGGCCATTATACCTAGCGGTTCACCACCATAATGGAGTTGCAAGTGGAGTGAACGTAGGATAGACTCGTACATGTAAAATAATCTAACTCAAGACGATTTGTGAGTTCAGCCCCCAAACAATTCGGGGAGTCTCTAGAATAAAAGAAGAAGAAGAAAAAAATGTCTGCTCTAGGTATTAAATATTTTCACCTCAGCCGTACATAAAATTTCAAAATAAAATAGATCGTGAGTAAACGGTGTACCAATAGAATTTTCAACTGAACGTTCAATTATGTTAACTTATATGTTAAGGATTGAGAGTTGTTTGTAAATGGATTGAACTATTGCGCATACGGCAATCTTTCACAATAATGATTATAATAATTTTTATTATAGTATGTTTATGCGCGAGTTACATTACGATGATCACAAGTAGTTTGCTCTATCTCAATGAGGAAGGCGGAAACCAACTCATGAAGATGGTCCTGAGCTCCGTCGCTCTCCAGTTTTTTGTGTGCAGCATGGTTTTGATTTCAAAGAAGGAGTCTATAACGAAAATGCTGCTTGCCAGCACAGAGGTGTTTAGTCAATTGACTCCAAATGACGAGAATCGCATAAAAATGGATTTACTAGACAAAAGTAAGTCCTCTCATTCGAAAGATCTGTCATGTTACTACACTAAATTATGTCACTTAAGCTAATTCCATAGTTAGATTCCTCTTTATACACTTTGTCTTTGAATATGTTTTATAGCACCGATAATGTTCATACCCTTTGCATTTACTGGGTGTGATTTGTAGGTATACAGACATCCATGACTAGAAGTACTTTCCGAAATTTCCTCTACAGATTTGGCTCCTCAATTCGTACTAAGCTGGTTTGGTTACTTGATATAATATAGTTACGTTAAGGAGCTATAGAGAACAATGTCGGAGCAAAAAATTCAAGTGATGGAATAAAACGGACGTATCAAGATAATTAAAAGTAAAGTGCTGTATTCAGAGATGAAATTATGGAATCTGGTAATTCTTCAATAAATAGAGAAGACGTTCTGCCAAGCGCTACTCCTTTAGACTCCGTGCCTTTAATTCTCGCACTTTGGAGAGATGAACACAATATTATTGCTATGTGGCACTCCATGGATGCGTTGGGTTTCAAGATGAGTCACAACCAATTACGAGACCCTCTCGAACGATCAAGTTTGTCCCCCACCCCGGCAACTTCTTGGAACCGTTCACTACAAGAAGAACTGTGAGTTCTTCAATTCCGTTCAACGCGGAGCAGCTCATGAGTCACAAATGAAAAGTCACATTTACTTTTCTAAACTGTTATGTGATCGTGTTATGAGATCACGAAACTATACACTTCATTCTGATCTACATATCCAACTAATCTGCATTTTTACTAAGGGATTGACTACTTGATGTTATGTATTTTTGAGATGCGAGCTTGCGAGCATCCAGATCACCAAACTATACACTTCATTCTGACCTACATGTCCACTAAACAGGTTGAACGGAATTGAAGAACTCACAGTTCTTCTTGTAGGGAACGGTTCCAAGTAGTTGCCGGGGTGGGGGACAAACTTGATCGTTCTAGAGAGTCTCGTCAACAAATTAGTTTGCATCTCCCTAAAAGACGCTCTGAGTACAAAATATGCCAAGATATATATCATCCAATTTGGGCCAAGAATAGTCGTCTCCATAGATGATAATTTGGAATGACCATAAAAAGATCTTATCGAGGACTATTTTGAGACCTGATCGATGCAACACAATATAGACCCTGTAGAAGATTTAAATTAATAAAGAGAATGGCAGGAATAAAGTAATAAATTTTCATTGCTTGTTAACCCCCAAAGTGATCGGTGATGGAAGTCACTTTTGTAGTAATGGTAGGTGAAATAGGTTCTACAAATATTATGTAATCTTTAGAAGGTATATTAACACAAATTAAGCAGAGTAGCTACAAAGTATCGTAATTTATAAAGTACCTACTTTATATCCACAGAATGTCTTTAGACTTCGGGTGTTTGTAGGCTATTCGGATCGGGCATTATTCAAAAGTCTGTGATATGGTTTCAAGCAGGCCCATTTGGAGACTCTGAGGAACCACTGAAGATACTACCTGGAATACCTGCAGTGGACAAAACCTCTAAAATCCTCACTATGAGGACACGATCCATCAAGCTAGTATCTCCAATGAAGTCACCAATAATATCAAATGTCGATGGGAAACCTTATGAAAGAACCTTAAATAATCGGTGGACATAAGAACAGCCTGTCCACCTATTTCGAGTGCTCCCATCCTGAATCCTTGGAAAATTAGGAATAATCGCAATTAATGGTGTCTTGGGAAATGACTTATCGTTTTTTTTTCCCCTCAACGAAACTACTTCTTTCGATTTCATAATTTAATATTCCTATTAATTATTAATTACCTACACATCGAAATATGTTTAGAATAATTCTGCAAGCTCATATTGTTTATATTTTACGTAAGGTATTCTACATGCATCCTTATTGTAATTATTTCCAGAAAGTCTCAAGTTCGCAAAATTTTTCGCCTTTCTGATCTCCATGAATGTGATTTCTGGAGTGATGAAAGGGCTGATGAATTCTTGGCTGAGTGGAGAAACACACTACCCATTTGACCTCTCGTGCCTGGGACTCTCGGCCGTTCCCTGCTGGTTCACGCAGCTTTTCTCTACGAGTGGAACTATTATCTACATTTATTGCTATTTCGCCATTTTGAAACTCATACTTTACCAGCTTTGGGGCTACGTCGATGTCCTCTCCGCTTTTATCAGAGATCGGCCTGTATCTGCCAGCGAAAAAGATGATAGAGACCTATTAAAATTTTATTGCGATTATGGGAAGTGAGTTATCATTATATCTAGTAAATGAACCAAAATATCTAAATACCATCCACCAGGAACATAATGATAGATAATGATCAAGATATAGCCATCAATGCTACACAATTTCGATCGAATCCGTTAGATAAGTAAGCTTTGATCTTAACTTAAGAGTGTACTATACTTATATCGTTATACTTGATCAATAATCTATGTGGTGTTTCATTTGCGCAGATTTGCGGTCTCGTTTACCAGTATATTTGGTATAACAGCGTTCATTGACATGATATTCACCTCTGTGCGTTGTGGTTTAATAAGCTACTATATCGTAATGGTGAGTGTACCCTTGCTAGAACTAGTTTTTCAAAAACTTGAAAATATCTCTATTTTAATGAAATTTATTTCTGAACAATATAATTGTGTTGAATTTTATCCTGAAGAGTGGTTGCTGCTTATTCGGCAATAATACTTAAATACTGGAGTATTATTTTGAATACCAATTCGCAAACACGAATCCCAGGCTCGGTATTTTAATTCGTGGTAGGGATGTTTGTCAATTACTTAATTTATTATTTTTTTCATTTTTCAACAATTTATTATTATTATCATTCTGTGATTCAGTTTGTTCTTTCTGAAATACTAATTTTATATACCTTATAAGAAAGTAAATTGAGGCCTTGACACTGAGTTTTTTTTTTTTTTTTTTCAATTTTATTTTTTAGTTTCCAATTTACTGGGGAAATGATGTATACACTACAATAGGCATTTTAGAACAACCTCTTAGAGGCAACTATATATTTTTTTTATAAGTTCCTCCGTAATGTTGTACCTACTCGGTATTATCACTACCATTTAAGTATTAATTTGTTTCGTAGTCTTCTCTTCTCCTCGAACAAGTCTCAAGATTACAGAGAATACAGCCATGGTGAAGGTAGTTTGAGCGCGTAAACGATAAAACGCTGCAAATTATTACACACAGGTTTATTATTTCTGTATTAAATAGCTTTTCTACAAATATCTATGGTCTATCATTATAAAACCCTGCATATATTCCATAGAAGGCATGGAATGTGAATTGATTTGAAACTATGATGATTCATGCACATAAAATCCTCTTTTTCAATTAATTAATGCAGTTCACTAGAACGGTTAGAAAATAAATCAGCAGAAGACCCACCGCTGATGAGTACCTAGTAATCTATTCCTCGTAACATTTCATTTCAATATTATTATTTATTCTCATTTTTTCAAGGTATCTATTGCAAAGGAGCTCTATTTCAAATTTCAGCACCGTAGGTCAATTAGGCCAAAAATTAGTTTTTATTAAGTACGTTAAATTAGTACCTATTTGTTCGCCTCCATACGCATTATACTAGTCCTAAATGCAATCCATTTCGAATTTCATCATCGTAGGACGATTAAGGAAGAAATTGGCTTCAACGGCCTTTGAGCTGACCAGAGCGCCTCTGTACCTCGTAAATGTTTTCTAGAAATCACAAAGGAGCTCCATTTCAAATTCCAGCGTTTTTGGTTTATTAATAATGAAATTATACCTTGGTAAGCGATTTGCGTAACGCAATTCCATTGTGGTCAGACGAAACGATGGCTTTGCCATATCAATATGCCTACATAAATGTTGGTACTTACCGAGCGAAAATTATCTCAATTAAATTAAACATCACTACTTTACCAATCCCTCAGATCTAAGTATATCGACACTGAATTGTGCACCCAATTACTGAAAATTAAAGAGATAAAATGAATCACCTACCTACGCTTCACTAGACCATCTATATTTTTTTCTGCTCTAAGGGAGAGCAAACGGTTCACCGTATAGCGATCCGAGTCGTTTTATCCGATTCATTGGGTTGATTTATCTGATAATCACAACTGAAAAAGTCCCAAAGTGTTCGAAATCTCGATTTTTTAATATTTCAGCCCTTTGGGGTTAATCGAAAATGCTGCCGTGCTTTTAGGACCAAGACTTTATATATGTGTGATTTTTTGCCCAAGTTTCATAAACTTTGGTCCGGAAGGTCCAAAGAAATTTTCTGGGCGGCTTAAAGCGTAGGGACGATTTTTTCCCCTTCATTTCTTCTTTTTTCCGATTTTTGGATTCTACGCATCTCAAAACGTAAACCAATTTTGAGGGGGGTTACAAAACTCGATTACAAAGGTTTATAATTGAACGCAATAAACCAAAATGTGTTTTAATTGAAATTCTTCCTTTTGTTTAGTAGAGATATTGATGATTTTTGAGTTAGCAACTTGCCTGTCTATCCGCATCAGAGGTAAATAATTTTAGGTTTTTGATATTATTATATTCTAGTCGATATCCGAAAACAACTGGAGTGATGCTGCAGGAAGCATGGTGGGTTTGGCCAGTTCATTTATTCTCCCATATATAGTGTGTTCCTGCGGCGAAGACATGCACGAGATGGTAAGTACTTACCCTACTGCCATGACCTTTTAGCAACAATAACAGAATCACACATGATCGCGTGTATTTCATGTTCAACAAAGGTTCAGCTGTTGTCATGTTTAGCACTTTCCCGGCAGTCCCGATAATACAACCACTATCGAAACTTGTAACTTGTGCTACCAAACTGGTAAATGGATATTTTCGAGGTTGATGGAACCACGATAATAGTGCTTGAAATTTGGATTTAACAAAGGGAATGGATTGAATGGATGGATGAACGAGGAAGGGTTGGGGGGGGGGGGGGGGGGGGGGGGGGGGGGGGGGAAGCAGTAATGTGATCGAATTGAGGCATTTACATAAACAGTTTTAATAGAAGAGATAAATCACCGGGCCCGCTGACCAGGTCCCTCAGAAAAAAAGTAGAATCTACTTTTACCAAATCCTTTTTAGGATCCTCCATGATGGAAAGGGGTATTAAGGTCTATCACATTTTCAAGAGAATAGGCCCGAATAGCGCCCTGGCGTTGTTTAATTCCATGGAAAAAAAAGAAGGCTCACGCTGTGTCAAACTGTGTAGCGCATGGATACAAAACGATCGTAACGGTACCTCTACGATACTCCTCGGAGTCACTGTAGTTATAACTATAACATCCATACTAAGCAAGTAGTAATTTTGAGGTGTTTTGTTCGACGTCGACATCGTGTAGGATCGGCACCAAAAACTATACAGAATATCTAGCCGTAGAACCGACCAAATTTTATATAGACAGTTCCAAAATCGCGGCCTGTTCGGAACAGACAGACTGACAGATACAAACACAGACAATGCCGGTGGTGTCAAAGTATAAACTCACATTCATCAATTATTCAATGAGATTACCTCAGTTAATTTTGCAGTCACTTGTGCAATTGTCTAATTGTCCTAGGGGAAAAACGAATGACTTCTCTATGTAAGTACTCCTTCTGAGGGAAGGAGACCGAAACACGGTACTTCATTATACTGGTAGGTGGTGCGCGGCAGAGCTACACAATCAAGGTTTCAAATTGGGAGGATAACATAACAGCTCTAGTAAACGCTACGGTATCCGCTTGTTATTAGAGCTACGGCCAATTGTGCTACAGTATAGAACGATATTATAATGGTAGGCTTTTGTTCGTAGAGATCCGGCCAAAAAAGGGTAGACGTTCATCATAGAGTTTTGTCAGTTCAGAAATTAATAGACTCTCCAACCCAAAAAAACAAATCAAATTCGTAAGAGTAAATTTCACAGCCAACCTCAATTTCATATCACACTCAGCCACAACATTGTTGACCTACGACTTTTTCCATTTCACTCTCACTTTTTACTGCTCATTTCAGCACGATGGACTGTCAGTTTTTTAATTCACCCTCAATTCATACACCAATAGCTTCGGATCGCGATTTCATTAGGCCTTCTCTCGATATTGACATACCCCAAATTTCGAGTCCATCAGAACGAATTCCCACTTTTCGACCCCAGTCATCATAATTTACCACTTGTGTACGTTATTACCGTAGTGTAAATATAAAGAGGTTGGCTGTGTCTGTAAGTGTAAATACCTCTGTGACATAGGTAGGTGTGTCTATGGTTGAGTTTTGATATCACCAATCGATTAGCATCTGTGGATTCAATCTCCGGGGCTGAACAATGTCTGATCTCCTTTCTTGTCCGTTTATTTCAAGAAGTTTGTTGACTAACACATTAATGAAAGTTGTTATTTTATTTGGAGCAGTTTGATTTATACCAATTTCCAATAGGTATACATTCTTTTTAGAACAATCAGATACGAAATGGATTCCTGGAGAGCAATTGGTATCAATGCTCCCCTCAGTCGAGAAAAAGATTACTACCGATTTTGACACTCAACAACGTCCCGATCAAGTTTGAATATCGACAGTGCATGCATTTCAACATGGAGAGGTTTATGCAAGTGAGTACAAATGGTGGATATTCTACTGGTCTATTACTCAGCATCTATTATTTACCAATTTATTAATAACATGTATATGTAGTGCTTTTATCAAATTCAACTTATTTCTATTTCATTCTCATATCAAATCATCTACATTTTTCTCTGTTGACCATTTTTTCGTATTTTACTGTGATAACTATTGTTATGATACTGGTGTATTTGCGGAGAACATTCGTTTTACTCTTTACATGGGTATTAGTAAGTTCATTTATAAGATAGAGCAGCGGTTCCCAACCTTTTTTCTTCTTCGTACCCCTTAAACTGTATTTTACATACCTAGTACCCCCCAAGTTCTAACTACTTTTTTATCTGTACTATAACAGTTTCTATACTGTTATAATAGGTCTATACGGTTTTCAAGGGTGCAACTGTAATAGTATTAGAGACAGGGTTGAAAAAATCACGATTTAAATTTTAAAAGTTAATTGGATTTATTTATATTTAAACCGGATTAAAAAAAAATTAAATGCGATTGTTTTAACTGAAATAACAGTTTCATTTCTTTATTGTTTCGTAAGGGTCTCTTCAAGTATATGGTGATACTGTGAAAATGAAAAATCCAGTGATGCAACATGATCGTATGAGCTATTTTTTGTAAATTTTAGCACTAAGAACATTATGTTATATTTTTATGAAATTTGAGAAATGGTTAACTACTAAATATATGGTATAAAAACTCGTTCTGAATGATATTCTGCGAAACAAAAACTACCTTTTTTGGATTTTTAGCTATTTTTATAGTTTCATTTTTTTCCGTGAAAAATTAGTGAAATTTAATTACATTTTTCCTCTTAATTTCATGCAAAACATTTTAATGGTCCAGTTCAATGTCGATTAACTTCTTTCGACTTGAATTCTGTTGAAAAATCAAACGATGTCAATTTTAGCCGTTTTCAGTCATTATAGTGATTTTTTGAACATCTTTTGAAATTAGACACATTTAATGTGGTCAGAAAGTGCTGAACAACAAACTCATCCTTTCATTTCGACTGCTTGATATTTTGGCGCGAAAACGGAATTTATATCTCAATCCTAAGGAGAGTTATCGACTGGAATGATATATATATATATATATATATCGCACCCTGGGAGTGATACTAGTATAAGTCCAAAAATGGCAGTTTTGAGTTATATATACTACTGTGTACATTTTGACGAACTCTACATGCGGCTAGTATCGGTTTAATCATAGGACAAAAAGTGACCGGTAGAGAGCAGGATAAACCAGTATGATTGTGATCAAAGTCTTCATCTAGCGTCTTGGAAAGGTCGGTCTATGTCAGTCATTTTCCAGCTGTCAAAGAACGAAGATGGAAAATTCGGTGTTAATAGTGGTTCATCCCGACATAAATCACTATCGATGTTACAAACCAGGTATTTATCCTTTATTTTTACAGCAGTACTGGTCTATTTCAAGAAGTACCGCTATTGAACCAAGGAATATCAAGTTTCTTTGTGTTTTTCACTGTTGTACTGGTACATATTTTGCAATGCACCACTATTCTCCCAAAAGATTAGTAGTCGTACTGAGGCAACCTGGTGATTAACTCGCGATGTACCAATATTGTACGAAGGAAAAAATCAAGGTTTGTTGTGTTTTATCGTGTTAGTGGTACATCATAAAATTTTTATAATTATAATTATGTTAATCAAAAACAGAAAGGTAGAGAAGCTAATTAGAAGTAAGGCCGTATAGGTAGATGGTATATGCATGACACAGACCAAAAAGAACCGAGAAAATATGAATGCTGTGTCTGTAGTACGCCAACAAAGTCATAAAAAATCTTTAAATGCGATTTCCCAGAATTCATGTTTTTGGACTTATACCAGTATCACTCCCAAGGTGCGATATATATATATATATATATATATATATATATATATATATATACGAAAAAGTGTTGAAAGTGTTGAACTCTAGGATTCGTTTCAGTTTGTCACAAAAAGAATTTCATTCAAGAAAATTTTGATTTTTCAAGTTCTGGAGCCATTGCAATAGCTTAGTTTTCTGCGAAAATTCGCTAAAATAGTCAACAGCTAGGGATGATGAACAAAGCAGCAGAGAAGGGAGCTTCTGGGAAGTTTCCTCAACTAGTAAGGCTCAGTTCGGAAGTTTATGAGACTGTTGCCACCCTAAGATTTGCATAGGTCACGGTAACACTTCACGCTAACACTTCACAAGACTTCACGGAAATATCAAGAGCCGGGCCACTTCTATTTTATTCTTCTTTCAATTTCATTTTTATTTCTCTCCTAAAAAGCTGGGAAATCAATATTTTCAGTTGTCAGGTATGAGGAAACTATTCATCACTCACAAACAACTTTTCATATTTAGCGAATGTAAAAAAATATATTATTAGCTATAATTTTATTTTTCCTGATTTTAGTTTTTTTTATGCTTTTGATTTAAATCACGATAGAGAGGGTGTAATGCATATTTATTGCAATATTTGAACAACAGGTCGACACCTATGAATGGAAATTTGCCTAAGGAAATAAGATAGTAACAGGATAATTTCTGCTGATTGCCGAATTTTTAATTGAGGACATCGAATGTAGTTTGCTTAGATAAATATTATAATTTAAATGTTATAGTGGTATTAAAGTTCATATTTAAAAGTGTCAGAATGGAATACATAAATAATAGTGTCAGATTACATAAAGACATTTTCAAGAAGTGTCTTATACTGGGAACTTGTACTTGGTTGATCGTTAGATATATGTACCGCCCTTTTCCAGTAGGGTAAACGTGTGCATTTACATTCCAACGCTCATTACAATTGACGTCATCATCCTGGAACTGTTTTTTCGCATAAAAACGCACGAAAATAACTGAGATATGTTTGACCCTAGTAAGAGCCTTTACCATCGTATTGAGATTTTTGTTAGCTGGCGGCCACACCACCAGCCAGTGAGCGCCAAATTTATGGATTTTTCAGCTCCCGACCATGATTTTTTTGTTCCTTTTTTACTAACTAAAAAGCAAGTATCATGTAACTTTACTGTGTGAGTTCGTTCCCAAGCGAAAAATAGGCCGGTCTGGAGCTTAAAATCAACCATATCTCGTTATTTTCGTGCGTTCTAATGCAAAAAACAGCTCCAGGATGATGACGTCAATTTTAATGAGCGTTCGAATGTAAATGTACAGGTTTACCCTACTTTCTCCTCTCTTGCAGTTTTCAAACAGTAATCTATTACTATCACACTGTATTGGTGTAATAATAAGAACTGATACTACTCTCAAAGTGTATTTAAACAAAGAGCACGACACAACTCACCAAAGCGATTGGACACTGCAGACTGACTGTGTAGTGTGGTGATAGTTCAGTGAGTGATAGTGTATGAGTCACACGGTCACCACACAGTTGCGCTCACAGCTGCGCGTGTATAAGGCGACTACTGTACGCACGGCTCGAAGCGACAATGAACCTACTCACCACTGGACAATGAATTTATTTTATTACATCCGTCATTACGGATTGTTTTTGCGTACCACCATCTAGGTCAGTGTGTACCCCTAAAGAGGCTGGGAACCGCTGGGGTAGAGAGATGTGTTTGTATAGTTTACAGGCCGGAATGGGCATATGGCCTACGATAATGAGAGTTGAAAGTTTACATTCTCATGCGAGGATGATAAGGTAATATTTCACTGCGAGAGAGAGGGCGCTGAAGTTGAAAAGTTGTCGACCACAATGTCCCATAGTTCAAGTTCCTGAGAGCCACTTGGTAGTCCTGCTAACTGCTGTTGTCAGAAGAATTGGGCCCCTCAGTTTATAGCCGTATGAAATAACGTTTTTCGACTCACTCCGCACACTTTCTCTCAGACTACACAGCTGAAATAATCCAATAATAAGGATTGTGTGGATGTTCTATGTCAGCTGAGTAGAGTAGAGTGGGCATTAAAAATAGTTTTATTTTTTCTTCACATTTTTATGCATATACAAATATAACATTAGCTTGAGAGTTTAATGGAATAGGGGTGATGGATGAGGAGAGATTGGGAAGTGGGGATATCAGATATTAAAGGTAGTGGAAGATTTGCAGCGCCCTACGTGTCTTTGAAATGCAGCAATTGGTTTTACATATGGCATGGCCTCATGAGAAAAATCCCCCCTCCCATTTCGCATACCCCATCAGACACCTAGTTTCAACATTTCTCATTATTAGGTTGATTCCTTAACTCTGTTTAAGGATCATATGAAACATTAGAATAATAAAAATAACTAACGAAAGCAGAATAGGTAGAGAAAGATATTTCAGATCCGTAATATTCATACTTCACCCGCAATATTCACTGTTTGTGTGAGAAACAACCAGCATTCATAAAAACCCTTCAATTATGTAGCAGTTGAAAGCTGAAAATCGGGATTAGGAAACTTCCGAAATAAAAAGGTATAGTCAGGCACGTAGCCAGAGGGGGGGTCCATGGGGTCCGGACCCCCCCCCCCCCCCCCCCCGAAATTTTTTGATGAATTAAAAAATTATTCATCGTTAGGGTAGTATCTATTATTTCACTGGTACGAACTACCAACAGAGAATATTCGTCTGATGTGAAATTCTTCAGAAATTATTTTTATAACTCTATTTTTTTATAAACTTTTTTATTTTATTTTTATAAACTATTTTTATAACTCATAGGTTCTGCTAATAGCTCCAATACGTAGAGGTAAGATTCCTGAGATAAGAAGTTAGATATTTTCGTACACGGACATGGGTCATGTGTATACGACCTTAAAGATAGATCAGCGCCTCTAGCACTATACCTAAACGACCCGTGTAAGCCTTGCCGCGTAGCAACTCTTCATACCTTTCATCACTCCACATTTTTATTATGGTGTTCAGAAGCCTTCTGTCATCTTCCCCTGAAGATATTCCTTTCTCTCTCTGGAGGACAGTACTACAGAGGAAGAAAATTCTCTCCGAATCTCGTATTCTCTCAGCTAGCCCTTTCACTTCATCAGCAAGGAGTGACACGCCGACATCTCCCTGAGGTAACTCGTACTTCTTTCCTTCCAGACGCATGGCTCTCTGCTACAGCATGTTCCATCTTATTGTGGTCCAGCCTCCTGAAGAATTTAACATCCCGTTCCCGATGCCTTTTAGGAAATAGTTCTGAATAGGATCAGCATTTGGTATTGATATTATACTTTGAGTACCACGGTTGGTATTCAGGTTCGCAATATTTGGATGTCTAGAGCGTATATATGTAGAGTGAGTTCTCTTCTTGTAAAGCCTCTAGAACAACAATGTTACTGAGCTACATAATTACGTTGCTCCAACGATATCACAACAATAACAATAATTAAGTTAACATTTTTGGAATCAGTGAATGTGACAGAATTTGGCACTCAACTTCAAAGTAGGAATTGAAGAAGTATGACTGGTAGTGTGAACCTATCTAGTACGTTTTCCATCTGTTTTTGGTTAAAAAAAAAAAAAAAAAAAAAAAAAAAACTCGGCGCTCCGCGCCTCGCAAGCCCCCTGGACCCCCGGTTACCTCTATTTACATACTTCGAACGAAATTATTGAAACACAGAATATGTTTTAGCTCACGCGTTTCACATAAACCCGTCTTCAATCTTAGGTTGAACATTGGTTAACTTCCAATAGTGAGATAATTACTTAAAATATTTATAACTCATAAACCGCGTCATAACAAAATATCGCATAGGTTACACCAGGTTACACGATCTTTAGTTCCGTATCATTGTTATCCATGTTGTCGTCCCAGATTTCGTCCCGGATTTTGTTACGAAATTTTGTTAGCTTTTTTTGGCTAGTTAGTCTATGGCTAAAACACATTTCATGGCTTTGGAATTCATTCAGCTGATCAGTGATCAACCAGGCGTCTTCAGCATTCTCCCTTGACCCTCCCTCTCAAATTTCACCTTCCTCCCAATATCTCGTTCTCGCAATATTCGGATCACCTGTTAAGAATCAAATAATCGAAACACCAGCTCAATGAAATCATCAGAAATTAGCAAGCGGTTGCAATCATGTTCACAATATCAATTATTGAGAATGATCACCTGAGTGTTCACAATTATTCAAATAACCATGCTCATAACTCAGCTTGTTGGCCACGCACTTCGCAGTAGTTAACATAATATGGTTGGATAAATCGAGAGCTTTCGAACGAATGGTCAACGAATTTGTCGGATGAAAAACGACGAAGTACCATTTCCCTAGCAGCGACTCGGTTGTAAGCGGAAATCATCAGAATGATGTCGTCACAGATTTCGTCCCAGATTTCGTTAGCGTTTAAAGAAGAAGAAGAAAAAAAAAAAGCGATCTAACTCTTCGAAAATCGATTTTCTTGCGGAGCGGAAATGCACACAACACATCACCATCCGTTCCGGGATTAGAAAGTTCATAAATTTACTTCATGGGATCTTGCAGTCTAGGGGAAATTTATCTATCCTATGTGCGTCACGGGGTTCTGTATTCCGCCCCACACTCCTTAAAAGAATTACGGGGAGAATGTTCCTCCTAACTTTTACGTTATGGGATCCTGCAGTACTTTAGAAATTAAGATTAGAAAAATACCTTACAAATAAGAGGGGTAACGATCGCCTTTCTCATTTGACCATGATGTTAATTCATTATCCACTGTCGTTCTCGGATTTGATGTCTTTAAAAGTAAACAGAAAAGTCTTACTATAAACATTTTTTTATGATCAACTTAATACCTAAAAATTGAACTTTTGTTGTTGTATAAAGATCAAGATTTATCATGATTGTAAAAAATTGTTTTAACTGTCACCTAAAATCCTTATTATGTACCTACCTACCTATTAAATATTTTTGCCTTATTAAAGATAGTATTTCATAATGTTTGTAAAACATTTCTTCTCCTGTGACTTAAAATTCGTATTTTAAAAGTTATTGAAATGGGAAGAGAGCCGATGGGCGAGGGGGGGAGGGATCTGGGACCCCCCCCCCCCCCAAGGCAAAATCCTGGCTACGCCCCTGGGTATAGTGTTTTTGTTTGTTATTGTTAGTGATCACTTGAATGAATCGAATGAGCCTACTCGGTTCGCTGTATGTTCATCCGTTTGTTCTCCGTAACGGGTAAATCTTTGACAGGAAAAAAGTGAGAAAATCAAAAACACGAGGGAGGGTCAGAACTAGTGTGAACTCGGTAAAAATCCCCTTATAAAGTCCTACGATTGTATCAGCTGATTTTATTCAAACGGAATCCTAATTGCACGAAATCAAGATTATTATTACTCTTGTCACTTATAGATGAACTTACTAGTGAAGCGTGGAAATTTACGTGTTTTATTTAATTCCTTTAATTTCTACTTGGTGGATGCCGACGTTTAATAAATGAATTCAATAATATTATAATAAATTACAACAAATAATTAAAGTTAGGTACTTATGGTAATAATTACTTATAGATCAGTGATCTGATGTCAGAGGAAATCTAATACAGAAATTATTAACCATTCTGTAATAATTTGCAGCGATTTTTTTTCATATTTTTTTAAACCACTAGGTAGTTAGGTGACGTAGTAACCTGAGTAAGACGAACCCTGTCACAATGTGACGACCCTTTCACAATTTGATAGCGTATAGCGTACTGATACTCCCCTTTTTCTTATTTATAAGTATCACAATGTCAAAACATATTTGAGCAAACGCCTCTGAAGTGTTGAACTCCAAGAATAGTTTCAAAATGGCTCAAAACGGATTCCAATGAAAAACATTTTAGAAATTTATATTTCTAACATTTCATTCTGGGAGCCTATACTGGTGGGCACATCCTCATCTTATGTCGATGCGCTTACTGCTGTTTTTCGGCACCCACATTTTTATAATATGATTTTTCACAGACATGCACTCATTTCATTTGACATTTTAGATCTAATTCACTCCCTTGGTGATTGTGATTTTTACCGACTGTATAATTTGATACCCTATATGTGTGACAATTTCGTTCTTCTTTCCGACTTCGTGAGTTCGGGGATTTAGGTGCCCCAATTGGCAATAGAGGATGCGATCGGCATTAATCGAGGTTGTACACAATTTTCAAAATTGTTATCGTTATTTTGAACACATTATCGCACCCAGGAAGTCTTTACTCGCCAGTCTTGTTCGTTCCTCGTCGCTTTTCGTCAATGGTTTGTTCTGCACATTAACAAGTACCTAGCTAATATCTCGCAAACCCTTGTAGGTAAATTCGTTTAAAATTGTATCGCGAATCGTTCTTTGGGAGGCTAAAAACCTTGAGAAATAATACTGCAATTTATCATAAATATGTTTCATTCTTGATTAGTAATAAATTATAGGTATGTAATCTCGTTTTTGTGATCATTAACCATTGGGCCTGTCGTAACAAGGAAATTGCAAGTAGCCGATGTGCTTTTTTCGATCAGTAAACAACTCAAGTCCAAAATAACTTATTACAGAATGGTATGTTGGTTAGGTATGTTATTAATAATCTTGGTTTCCATGTTCAGGTTCTACGTTCCAGCTATTCACTGACTACAGCTCTGGCAAACTTCATGTAAATCCCAGAACAACTAATCTTGGATCTACTGAAAATGTTGTTTGCTACATAATTTATTAGTTCATTGAAATAAATTTAGCATAGTTCACGCTACTTGTTGGTGTACGTCAGCACAAGTTTAGTTTATCAATATTATAATTTTCATTAGCCTTAGTGGAAAAGTTTCCATTATCACTGCATATTAAATACCAATTTTATATTAGATGTTTTTGATGATGTAATGCTAATCCTGGTATGTTATACCTGCAATTGATGCTATGAATTATTCATATCATTTACTGCTGTGAATTCATGTGACTTATTTGTGATTTCATCAATATATCGTACTGTTGGCCCAAGTCTGACCTAGATTGCACCTCGACCGTTAGAGGTCGGCGCATGCATTGAAGCAGTGGGAACGTATAAAAGAGAGGTGACTCGAGTCAACTGTCTATTCTACTCTCAACTACACTCTTGTTCTCATAACTTCATAGATATGGTATACCTATAGATATACGATCTAGATATAGATATCTACACATAGCTTCAACCTATACCCATTTCTTCCACACTTGGAGTGTACAGCCGAATTCGCAGTAGGTACCTCCATCCACATGGACCATAGGTGATATTATTTTGCCAGTCTACGAATCCTACCAACTGGTAAGGTGGTAGTCTTCGCCAAACCCTGCCATCCGCGTGTTGTGTACTCAGAGTGGAAGGAGGTAATTTCCTATCTCGGTCTACGGTGATGTTGTTCTCCAGGCTGTTCCTATCCAAAGTCCAGCCATCATCTCTTTTCACCCTCGACTTAGTACAAGATCAATGTAGGAACAACAAGGAGATAAAAACACCAACAGTTACCCTACCCCGGCAACCCTAACACACACACACACACACACACACAAAGAAAGAGAGAGAGAGAGAGAGAGAGAGAGAGAGAGAGAGAGAGAGAGAGAGAGAGAGAGAGAGAGAGAGAGAGAGAGAGAGAGAGAGAGAAGAGAGAGAGAGAGAGAGAGAGAGAGAGAGAGAGAGAGAGAGAGAGAGAGAGAGAGAGAGAGAGAGAGAGAGAGAGAGAGAGAGAGAGAGAGAGAGAGAGAGAGAGAGAGAGGGAGAGACGGAACCAAAGTAGTTCAAAATCGTCTAAAACGAAAAACGAGCGGAAATTTTGATTTTGGAGAAAACAGACATTTCCATCTCTCGAATGTGAAAACAATCAATATTTGTACCCCACTAAAACTTTCTCCCGAGAAAACAATAAATTAGGGAATGAGAGATTACTCCATTTATGTTTATCGATCAGGGAGGCAGGTGGGGACGGCGTCACTCGACATCGTTTCTGGCGTGTCGCCCGTTTCCGGATGGGTGGGGGACTGAGAATGAATCTCCCGAGTAAACAAATTAAACCACCTCGACGACCAAGTTAAGTGGAAAGGAAAGTAGGACGGAAAATGGAAAATCGGTGTAGGGATGTGAAAATGATAAATACCAACTTAGCAGGATGTTTATTATCTCCCTATTACGTCTATTGCATCGGTACGTATCACTGGAATATACGCACAGTCATCAAACGCAAAACGTAACTGGAAAACCAAATATTATCCAGCCGAAGAGCAGAAGTTTGGCCTAGGGTAAAAGTACCAATTGTTGACAGTTATCCGAATGGTGACACTGCACTTTCAGATCTGTGAAATAAAAAATCCACAGTTCCTTTGACCCTGACGGCTAAAATTAAAAAACATGAATATGCTTTAGCCGTACACGACTCACTCCTCGTCGATTCTCTGAACCCGATCCCCCATCGGCCTCTGAACTCTGTTTATCATTCTGCCATCAATCCTAAAACATGGAATCATGTTTTAGCTCCTCGCTCTCACTTTATTATAGAAATGATCACGACGATTGAGCTCTTGTGAGATGATGATCTCCTAATAGAAACTCGCGAGTAAACATTCACTTTATTATAGAGATGATCACGACGATTGAGCTCTTGTGAGATGATGATCTCCTAATAGAAACTCGCGAGTAAACATTCACTTTATTATAGAAAGAGGCTAAAGAGGCTACATACGAAATTACAGCTTCCTATAGTGTAAAGTATAGAAATTACCTATTAAAATAATTTAACCACCGCTTCACAAATCTAACCGTTCTCGCAATATTCGGATCACCTGCTATGAATCACATAATCGAAACACCAGCTCAATGAAATCATCACAAATTAACAAGCGGTTGCAATCATGTTCACAATATCAATAATTGAGAATGATCACCTGTGTGTAAACAATTATTCATATAACCATGCTCATAACTCAGCTTGTTGGCCACGCACTTCGCAGTAGTTAATATAGTATGGTTGGATAAATCGAGAGCTTTCGAACGAATGGTCAACGAATTTTGTGGGATGAAAAACGACGAAGTACCTATCATATCCCTAGCAACGACTCGGTTGTAAGCGGAAATCATCACAATTATTGGCGCTACTTTCGTTGCACTCTCGTGGGACATTTTTCGGTAGTTAGGTCACGGCTAAAGCATATTCATGCTAAAATGAGACGCTGTAGATGATCAAAATCGACGTCATTAGGAAGATAAGAAAGTAATTGTTAAGGTTGATCAATGCCGCTAGTTATGAAGAACGTAGCATACCGTCTTGGTGATGACCACCGTAACCTGTCAGCTCTGTAGCTTAATGAGGTATGTTTACGAGGAAGAACAATACGAGGAAGAAGGCGTAACCATGAAAACCTAAAATTTCAACCGAAAAATATGGTTTTGTTAGGTCTCAACATTAGGTTCCATGAAACGTGCTTATGTCCTAATGTTGACATGTGTGTCAATATTGGGAGAAACTTTTGATTTCATTGTAAAGTGGGTATTAGGATTTAAATCATCAAGGAGAATATAAAGAAATAATGTTTCTAAGCAAATATAGATAGAGACAGAATATTTATAAGCAACGCAACACAACCCGTACTTTATTTTACTTCTCCATTTTCTAATGGTGGCCTACAAAGCCTAATCTATTTTAAATATATTCTTTGAGAATATATTTCTACGTGTTCACGAGAATTTTCGCCCATTTACCACAATGACTACTTCAGGTAAAAGAAACATTAATATTTAACACGTGTCAACATTAGGAACTGACAATGTCAACATTTGGTATTTCTGAAGGGATGTGTGTCACCATTTGGTTATAAATAGCTGAATTTCAAAAAAATGCTTTGTGATAATCAACAAAGTTATTTGGAGAAATTGAATACCTACATGCTAACTATTCACAACGAACTCACAATTTATAATACCTACTTGGAAGTTCCACGTTCTTAAACCCGTGGGTAAAACACAGAATCTAAGAGAGATGTCCCCCAATAGTGTCAACAGTAAATTGGAGCTTTTACCCTACTCCTGCATGCAGAGTTGCTTTACGATTCACATTTGTGTTGACGTTAGTTTGTTCTAAACGCTCCTGACGCCCAAAATTTTGGTCCTGCAACTGGTCCTAGTTTGGGCCCTAGTTTGGTTTCAGTCAATTCATTGTATTTATTTTTACAATGTAAATCAAACGAAATAACAACTCTTTTATTGGCACAATTTTTAAGATCTCGATTTTCAAATACTTCAATCCTTCAATAACCTCAGGAATCATTTATTAAGGAAACGGAAGACACCAGAGCAAAAGATAAGACACCTGAGCTTGACCTGCAATTTCACCGCAATCTGTCAGTAAAACGTCTTCGAAAAGAATCAAAAAAGGACTTCAGTGATTTTCACATTACTTTTTACTCTCTTAATACTGTTATTTTCATAAAACTTTTTTCCAATACTTTTTTATTTTCACTAAAATCAAGTAATTTTCAGAAAACGTCCATTCATGGTATTTTACTTATAAAAAAAAGTATTTACCTTTAAATAAGCCCCAAATGGCGAGTAGTTTAATATAATATATTAGTTGTTTAAACAGCCATGGGGGAACTTGGCCCCGGTTGAAATAGATATCGAGAACAAGTTGTAATTGTTTTAGGCCTTTCTGCATCACGTTCCACAGAACGGTTACGATATGAACGTCATAGCTCGCGAGGTATTTATTACGATTCATCTTCGTTGAAATCCTTCAACTAGTTAGTTATTTACTTTTTGGGACGAAGTAATTTCAACTGGGGGTCAAGTTAGGTGTACAGTTTAATTAACACACGTAGGAGCAGGTAAGAGATATGAAGGCATGCACCCTTTGAATCTGCAATCATTCATCATAGGAAGCGCGAGAAATTAATCAGACACGAGGCAGTTATATCATGGGTCACCAGTCGATTCGATCGATGGGCGGCGTCGGATTAAAGTGCTATACAAAGAGACCGCAGAACCAATGGGGTGGTTAGATAATTGCTGATTGGCTCCTAATAGACAAGTCCTTGATATGTGATACTCCACACTGGCTAGGTAGGTACCATCTCATAATTGGAATTGCTTCAATCTCAACAAGAGGAATTCAAATCAGATAGTGGACTCTAGATTGAGCTGAGAGCGTTTTAAACCATATCAAGTTATCTTGTATCAAAGCATCGTCTGTCAACACATATTAACATTTTTTTGATTTATACCGAGTCATTGAAACGATAGCCTTAATGATGCCATTGTAATAGATTAATTTTCTACGAAAACTCGCGAACATCAGCAAAAACTGCTCAACGAAAGAAACCCGTAATCGATAACACGAAGGTTTATAATTTCTGTACTAGATAGCCCTTCAACGCAGATCATCGGCCCATAGAAAATTACCTATGAAACTGAGTCTATGGTGCATTACCGAAATATAATTGGACGGTGTCACCTACCAGGAGAAAATAAATTAATAAACCAAACACAATGAATAAATACAAAAATAAAATAACATAAAAAACCCTCGAAAGTAACCAAGGACGAATGAATAAATATAATGTCGCCAGTAGGATACCTACTGTAAAAGCTGCTAAAAATCTATGTTTATTATATTTTTCGACAGAATTTAAGTCAAAAGAAGTTTCTTAGCAATGACCTGGAACATTAAATAACTTATACTCGAAATTATTCTGAAAAACTAACTTAAATTTCACTGTTATTTGCTTAAATATCCATAAAAACTGAAAATAGCTAAATATCTAACATCTTTTTCGAGTCGTTGGATATTATTTTGAAATAGTTCTTAGCTGTAAAGTTGGTAGTTAACCATTTCTTTGTTCTCAAAGTGCTCAAATTTCCAAAAAATGTAACATAATATTCTCTTCTTGGTTGACTATATTGAAAATAATATTTAGACAAAAGAGAAAAATTCACTGGTAGCTGATTCGCTTTTCTTTTTCATTCTTAATGAATATTACCCATAAATGAGATGAACACATCTATCCAACCGGTATTTTTATGAATGTATGAAGACCTAAAAATTGTTGGTATTAGGTGAGGAATATGTAGGTACCTAAATTGGTGGATATAAAAGGATTTAGGAGAATACGAAACACGAATAATAATATATATTTAATGAAAACACCAAAAAAACTCTATTAATTGTTAATGATGTTGAAAAATGAAAGAACAACAACAACAAATGCCGTCAGTGTAACGGCAACAAAACATTCGGATCAAGAATTAAATTAATTAATATACTTTTGCACTTTTTTGTACCTACCTACACGATTGAGTAATATTTTCAAAACAAACTTAGACGAGATGCCAATTGACTGACTAGATCAACAATTTCGTAATACACCCAATAAGTAAATATAAATAGTGGAGAGTTTAAATAAACAACCGTTTTCAAAAAAGTCACTTAGAATAAGAACTGCTGTTTTCTAGGACGGCTAGTCGAAGATGCTTGAAACACAGGACAGAGGAAGACCGGATAAGAACTTACACAATAATGCATAATAATATTGTCACAATATTATTTAACGAATATCAATATCAATTCAACCGCGGTATATTAGATAGTTCCTGCCCTACACCAATTTGAAATTTGATGTGATACCTAGAGGTCAGATCAACGGTATGACGGTGGTTTTGGATGTTTAGGTAAAATGTGTGACTGAACTCTGTATTGAGGTATTTATCAATATTTTTCAAAATTTACACTCCTGTGCTCTATGATTTATGCTAAATCAATGCATTATGGGCAAAACAAGTTCAGGATAAACTGATCAAGAAAGGATGTTTAATAAACTTTAGATAAACATCGGACCAAATGGTTAGAAGAAAAATATGATTGTGGTCAGAATTATGTTATCAAAATAATAAATTGTCGAGTTTTCAGTGCACTTATGATAAATCGTAATGAATTGAGAAACATTACGAATTCATGAATTATTTTCTATCTGAATTCCAGGACTGAAGGAGTGGTAGAGAGGTCTAATGTTTGATGTTTGATGTTGGTTAGGAAAATAGTAGGGAAAATCATCTAAAGCAAATTTCAGATTAAAAAAGTATCCATATTGTTCTCAGCTCTAGTTGGGATGAATTTTGAACAGTACATAATGTTCTGGAAGAGAAATCGATCCATAATATATAATTATATGACTTTACGCATTTAATAGACATTGACATTAGCTATGTTGGAACTGATTATTAACCACTGTTATTTCAATATAATCATGAAAATTCACAACCAATAAATGCGATTATCAACCAAATTGTGGGACAAACTGGGTAGCTTATAAAGTCTGCGGGATTTGTTAACCGCTATTGAAGTCAACAATATCATAATAGTGATCCTATTACAATAGTGATCCTGTTACAATAGTGACCCTGCTTAGTGGAGGGTAGCACGCTGCTTTGCAATATCCATAAAATGATTGTGCAAATATATGAAAGAGAGATTTATGAACTTTCAGTCCATGAACAATTATTGTTATACCTACAGATATAAGTGTGACCCGAAGAAATTGAAAACAAAAAATCTTGAATGATATTATTTATAGGAGTATGAAAGCTGATTTTGAATATTTTCTCCTGTTTGACGTTTGTTCTTGTAACAATTTAAATCATAATGGATCATGTCGACTTCAACCCGCTCAATCCATGATAGAACTATCGAAATTTATTAAAAACTAAAAACGGTATGTTTGACACACAGATTTTAGGTAAAGAAATGTGCAGATACTATTATTGCTACTAAAACGATAATAATTCTTAGCTGAATGTACCGCACTGTCCTTAACCCACATGATTACCAAAAATTGAGGGATGATTTAGAACATAATGAGGCATAGGTATTAACTTTTGAATTGTTACGTCATAGCATAACGTGAAGAAATAATTAAAACATGATTTATTACCATTTACATGTTTGCAATCTGTGTTGAGAAGATTTTACGTTTACGCAAGCGCATACCCGTGAAAGTTAAACACCTTAGGATACCATCCCAAGGGCCAACCCGTACAGTCCCACTGGAAAATTATATGGTACGAGACAAGCTTCACGAGACAAACGGATAGATACGTAATTGAATATGCTCTGTTTATTCTAAAACGTAAGTTGAGAGTTAATAATGAGTTCGGTAAACTTTCCTTTTTCTTTTCATTATTATTTATTTATTTATTTATTATTATTATTATTCTTGCAAATTACATAAGTGATTTAAATGCTTCCACTACCTAGGTAGACACAGAAGCAAAATAATATTAATAGGTAACTAAAAATATTTAAGAACCATGTATACTTAGTATAAAAACACAATGGAATATATACAACAGAGGTATACATGCGTAAATTGAATGCTATTTATGTAGATGTAGATTTATGTATCACTCCTATTCTATAGGGTAGTGAATGAGATTTTCCCACAGCCAGAATTGATCTAACACAGGAGTTGGTTATTCGTGTAATCCAAATGAATTTTAGAAGAAAACGAGTTAAAGTTCCTATATCTACATGACGATCATATATTTTAAAAATTTTAATCAACATTCAAGTTTTTTACAACAGGACAAGATATCACATTGATTTATGTTTTCAATGTTGGGTTTTGATTTTTAATCTAATTTATTGAATCTGGTAATCTAATATATATACCTATATTTATAATATATATTATGGAGTACATAATCACTTATGTTATCTAATCACAATGAAATCACTTTCACACGTCTCAACATCTCATTCACCATTCTGCGACGGAAAATTCACTCACTTCATTGACAGACTAATTTTATTAACGCTGAAACCCTGTAAGAAACCAGAGTACGTTATACATACTCCGGTGTATGGAAAGATTAGAACATACGAAGAAATACATAAATAAATTCAAATTGATGCTTCTATAAATTTACAATATTTTTAGAACTCTTTAAAAAGAGCAGTTGCCTCATCTTAGAGGTGATGCACAAGTTCCAGTATCGTTTCCTCTGTATCACACTACGAATCAAATTCACCACAAACCTATGAATTCTGAACGAACAATAATTTTGTTGCACCAGAGAAATAGTCGTGTCCTAATTCAGAAAGCAATAGCTGCTTGAGCATAAACATCCTGGTCCCATTTCTTCACAGACTTTCCGAACATCGTTTAGATGAGAAGTTATAAAATCACTCGTATTATTTATAATATGTTATACATTTCTCGAATATTTCAACATTAATTATAATTCATTAATAACTTGCAACCGCCGTAACTTTTCACATGCATAATAGTGAAATACCGTTTATCATAAACGACACTTTTAGAAGAGTATGAAATTTAATTATTCTGGCAAAAGATCCACGATAGGATTTATTTATAACGTTGAATTGACCATTAAAAATTAGAGAATCATTCCCCATTTTCAACGTTTTTACTGATTGTTACACAGAGAGTGTGCCAGTTTTGAAGATCATGTGGACCTTCATAAAATGAAGTTATTCCTTTTCATCTTACCAGATAACGAGTTCGTATGTTCAGGGAGAAAAAAGTATGAAAAGTAATTGGCCATTACCGGTAAGATGCAGATATCTTGAGAGAACCCTTTATTTTTACGAGCTTCAATTTCCGATATCTCACTGTATTTCACGACTCACCTTTTTATGCTGGTATATGTGTATACCTATTGCTCATCTTATTGACAGATTAGTAACACCCAAGTTTCATCAACTCCATTTGTTTCTGGGTACGTTATTTCATCATTTTATTTTACGTATAACAAATATGACCCTTTTTGGGTTGGGCCTATACTTGAGATGTAAGTTTTGTGGGCACTACGATGGTGAAGGTGTCGTAGTTTCCATGTTTTCTCGTTTCGGTATTTCTCTTACGAATCGCCCCAAGAAGGAGAAGAGTGAGGTATATTATCCAATTATTTTATGATCCATTCATGGATAGAATCTGGACGTGAATCCAAACATTTGTTTCAGTTTCAATAAATGTACTAACCATGTTGTTCTTTTTAGATATTATCAGATATCGTATGTTTTAGACCTAAAATAAATCTAAACCACTTGAAATATAAATATAATTTTTTGTAAAAGCCATTAGTGATTGCGGATTCCCACAGTTGTGATTGAAATCGATATTACTTTTATGTAAAGGAAGATAGCAGACTTGATAATTATTAATTTACTGGTAAGAACAGATTTATGGGCGAAACTTTCTACTGTAATTTTAACCAGCAATCACTAAAGCCAATTCAAAACAACACTAATAATCATAAGATGTATTATTCTATACTTGAAATTGATAGCTTCAGCATATACGGAAAAGACCTTTCAGGAGAAGACATTTTTGGTATCCACATTTTGACCAGTGGCATCGGGAATGACAAACATACTCTAGTTTTCGAATCCTATGCAAAATTCATTCTGCAGGCTTGCAACCAACCAAAGTCGTCCAATGAATATTAGGTGACCAATCTTCCTTGCGTTCTCGTATTTTTAATCGTTTGATATTCATCACATTACCATTATTTACTGTCTTTTACGATTCAAGCACAGCCAATATTCAGCATTAATTAATTGGTTATGTACATAATGCTTTCTAGTTCCAACAACCAATAATTACTCTTCACAGTACTTTGAAGTATTGTGCACATGGGTTATTGTTACAGTTGTGAACTAATTTGACACTTGATGCGGTATTTTGACAATTGATAATTGATGGTATATATAAAGCCTCGTTTACTCACGGCTATTGTGATTTAAGTTCCATCACTCACATGATACATAATAATTTTTGTCGCATTACAATCTTCAATCAAAAAATATAGGCCTGATTATGGAAATTACATTTTAATGTAAGGCTGTGAGTTGTTTTGTAGCTAGTCAATGGTGTGAAGTAAATATCTAATTGAACATTACAAATCATCACTGTAACAAGCATGAGGGATTTTATGAACGTCCGCTCTTTTTATCAGAAAGGTACTTCTTAATGTTTATGATGACTCGTTAAAACTACTCGACCTACCTCCAGTGGCCAATTGTGTTCCCGGTTTAGGGATTTGAAAAAAGTGAGTTGCACCAAAGTCTACCGATGGCCTTCATTACTTGAGCTACAATAACTCTTTTGACAGATATTTAGGTATGTTCTAAGTTGCATGCGATTCATTTGTAACTCACACACCTGAAAGAGTTTGCAAAACCTGATGATTCTTTGTAAAAAGAAAGTTTTTAAAGGGACAAACTTGCTTATCACGAAACCTCCGAAATTTCGAACGAAAAGAGCACCCAGTTCGATCACTGGTAGCCCTTGTATTTGACATGACTTTTCCGTTCCCCGTCTTACTCTAAAAGGACTGCTAAGGTGACTCCTGGTCATCGCAGCCCCTTTACGGATCAACAAAAGACGGGGCTGGCTGGGCTCATCTGGTCTTCTGAGAGCTGAATAAGTAGTAGATGAGAGGATTAGCTGCTGAGTTCAGCGGAGCTAGGCTTTGAATGAGAGAAGCCACAGCTATGTTGGTTTGCGTCCTGGGTATGTGTCCGTATACTTGCAGTAGATCGAAGACGATGTAAGGGCTCCAGCAAAGCACAAATACTGAAAACAGGATAAGACCGTATCAAAAACATGCAGAATAAAATTTAGGTACTTTTTACATAAAAACTACGGTAAAATGATAATCAACTGGGCACATAATAACTAAATGAAGCATGAAGTTGAGGAGACCTATTTCGATAAAAAACAGAAGTTAAAGAAGGCTTCTTCAACTTCCGTTTTTTATTCAACTGAACATATTACAATCGATTGAAAAACTCATAACTCTACAATAATTTGGAGAACGGTTCATTTGGGTTGATTATATTCAATAATGAATCTTTGTAATCGACCAAGAAACAGCATTTTTTAGCTCCCCTCAATATTTATTGGTTTACGTTTCAAGATACGTAGATTTCAAAAATCGGAAACAAATCCGTCCGTTCGCCGTCCAACGTTTTTCTCCGAAAATATTGGACCGAACTTTATGAAATGTGGATCAAAAATCGTACATCAACCGGGGGTGTTACTTCAGTACCACTCTCGATCAACCCTAAAGGATTCAAGGGTGGAAGTATTTAAAATTCTATTCAGGCCTATGTACCTCGGATGATGCCAATAAATTAGTATACAAGGCTTCGTGACTCGGGGTAGACTGCAGTGCGGGGCAAATACCAACGGTCTGGAGTTTGTATCTTAACGGCGACAACAATTTTTCCAATTCTTCCCAGTCACTTTCATGGTTTCTTCATTTTATTTATTTATTGACTTGAATGTATTCATTCATTTTCTTTTGGTAGGTGGCATCGTCCAGTTATATATCGATGGTGAATCATAGACTCAGTTTGATTGGTCATTTTTTATGAATGGACCACTGATCGGCGTAAAAGAACCGTCTAATACAGAAATAATAAATCTTTGTGTAATAGTTTGTAGCGTTTATATTACACGCCAATAACGTTGAATATCATAAAAATTGTGCAGGAAGTACTTGTACTTTGAGATTAATAATTTACTGTAAGGTTTCAGTTAATTATACAAATAAAGCACACATCAGTTATAAACATAAATTAAATTATAATAGGTCTGCCAAGTTGGGCGGGCAGTAGGCCTTTCTCGCATATTGTACAAAGGCGTATAGAGTCTGTTGAAGAACAAGTTACGAGCCGAAATGATTGAATGAAAAATGGAAGAGTAAAATATGTTTAGACATAGATAGGTAATCATAATACAAAGTAGGGCTATTTTTCATTATTGCGTATTCTTATACCATAAAAACCAATCCAAAGGTATTTACCATTTAACGTTTATACAGGGCGATGGAATTGGTAGGATATTGTATAGAGGTTGCCTGTTTCAAGGCATTACCAAGACTATTTTATTGAATGAAACATATGACAAATATGTATAGTGGAACATGGTAACAAGTTAGGGAAAAATGCTTGACGCATAATACGTAGGTACCGCAATATTTAATACATAATATTCAGAACGTATTCCTTAATATTGAATCCATTCCTATGGAACTTAGATTATTTTTGGGCTTCCAAATGGTTTACGAACTTGAGTAGAGTATGCACATAATTTGAGCGAACTCGCCTGGTTGATTTTCTTACTCATTCTTCTCTCATTACCTTAATCTGTCTTTCCGTTAGAAGAATAATCATAAGATTATTTTTGAAATGTGTAGTTGACATTTAATTTCCAATTCAAATTCGCTAGGTTAAGGACTGGGCGCTTAAATTATGCGATAACCGGAGTGTTCTTCAAATGCACTCCTAGTACAACAGTAAACTCTAAACAAAGTCAGCAATGTTTGATTTGGAACTATGCTTTCGTAATCAGTATGCTTTCCTCAATTTTTCAAATGCGAACCGAACCATTTATTTCTCAGTTAGGTACGATCCTATTTATCTATCTAAATACTTCACCAAAATAAATTACTAACTCACCTAAGACAATAATGAATGTCATCTTCACAGTTTTCACTTTGGCCTGTGGTATGATCCCTCTGGAGCTCGCTCTCCTCGTTTCATCGTTAGTTGCTTCTGATAACACATTTTAATAAACATTAATACGAGTTATTAAAACGAGTTCGTATTATTACAATGAAAATAATATTTTAATGTAGATATCTATGCTATTATATAAATATCTAGTGGTGTCTGTGTGTCAATCACGTAAAAACTACTCTCCCCATTGAACTGAAATGGTACACGGACATTCTTAAGGTCCTTCATCGAGAACACGACTTTCCTTATAACGACGTCGCCCGGGTAGCTATACAATATCGTAATTCAGGGAAAACGTGATATGCGTCTTTCGCGTAAAATGAGGATGGGGTGGGTTCACGCATAAAGAACTTTTGATAACAAATTCAACGATACCAAAACGATTTTGGTGGGTTGAGCCGAGCAGTTTTTATTCATTAAGATAGATGTTCAAAAATTGATATTCAAAACGCCGTAATAACTGCAGCAATATTGGTCGGAAACAGTTTTAATGTGATGGAAGTTATATTGAGTTGGTTGTTTGATAGCTTACTGGAACAGTTAATTAGGTACAACCTGAAACTTGACTTTTGAAATTTGAATTGAAACCTTTTTAGGACTGCTGGGTAAAAATGACAAGGTACATTCAGATAAAATGACCCGGTAAAAATGACCGGGTCCGTGCAACGCACGGGTAACCATCTAGTATCATATAAATGGCTGGCTATATAATTATATAAATGGCTTTTGGTATTATATAAATGGCTCTGTATCATCACTACATTTTATAATTTTCTTTCTACAGTTCAAATTATCAGAAAACTCGAATAAAAAGGCGCATGTTCGCATTATGTTTATATCATAGTTTTGAATTTTAAGCCGTTTATTGCACCAGGGAGTTACCAAATCTATGGCAAAAACAGAGTTTCTAAATAATTATTCTGTCATACGTACAAACCGATTTTAGGGGCTTATAGAGTTGTTTCTCGGTTTGTAGGTGTCTCAATACAAACCAATCGGACCTACTCATTTTCCAAACCAATATTCCGTTGTTCTTTGTGCCTAGTTCATCCTGTTTTCGATCCTCTTTGTTAAATGATTGCACTCAACGTATGAACATTTTTATTACCTGCCCTCTCCTTTTTTGAAAAAGGTCCCTTGGTGTCAAATCCCGCTAATTATCAGTTGAAACATAAAGAAAAAAAAGTTTTTTGTTGCGAGTCATTGTTTGTAATGTTTTCATTGTTCGTTCAAAGTAACACCAAGCTTAACGAATTAACAATTTTTTTTTTTTTTTTGTCTAGTTAGGTACATGATATTAAGGGACCTTTGTTTAATAGAAGGAGTAGGTAATATAAAGGTGTGAAAATTATTTTCCCTCCATGTGCTATGCGTGTAAAACATATTGCATAACATAATATCTGATAGGAATCTTGATAATCATTCATGGTTGGTGAGAAAGTGGGTCATTACCAAGATACAAATTAAAACAGATGCATAAAATGTCTTAATATTTAGGATGAAATTGACGATTTAATAACTTGACAAAAAAGTATATTGCGTCAGCAATGGGCTTAAACAACTAAAAGTTATTAATTATTTCTACGTTAAGATGTTTTGTGCTGAATTGATGAACTTAATTGCACCAAAAGAAAACGTGGCTCTGTAGGACGTGAAATGTTCATAAACGTATGCAAATGTAGCGGCGTGACGACCCAATTAAAGAGAGTGCGTGTAATTGCCATACATTATCTCCCACTTTGTAGCAGGCTGTGGGTTTCGTGAAAGAAAAGAAATATGCTTGAGAACAAAACGAGCAGGTATTTGGGGCGACGCGGCGGTCGGAAAAGGAGAAAACGGGAAAGGCGGTTGGTAAAGGGAGCCTCACTGGGAAAAGGGGGTTAGGTACGTACTTTGACTGTATTGCCGCCCCTTGGCCCATATCGTAAAAACGATAATGGCGTAGCAGATGGTGATAATGATTGCAGGCAAGACAAAAAGAGCCATAGCCACAAGTGTCATGTACAGCTGCCACTGCCAGGGGTCTGGGAACTCGATCCAGCACTGGAGTCTGCCTTGGATGAGTTTCTCGTGGTAAAGAAACCCGACGGGGACGGACAGGATGACGGAGAGCGACCACGCCAGCAGGATGAGGACACGAGCTCGGCGCCCTTCAACAACAAAAAATTCCAGACATGTGGCATCACCGTATAAGCAACTTTACGTTCTTTTACGAATCGAATTTTTGTTCGTTTTCATGAAATTTGAATACTCGTATGCAATGATATTATACTCTCAAGTAAAAAATGTATGACAAAAAGACTTCTCATAAATTGTATTTGGCCTTACAGACAAATACTAGGGTTACAAACAATTTATTGCAGTGTATATTTTAATGACTTCTGAAATAATTGCAATAAAATTTAAACACATTTTTCAGAACGATTTGGTGCACTAATTTCTAAGCGAACATTTAAAAAAGTACTATCCAGCTTAAAATGTATACTTAAC
Source organism: Adelphocoris suturalis (assembly GCA_030762985.1). NCBI lineage: Eukaryota > Metazoa > Arthropoda > Insecta > Hemiptera > Miridae > Adelphocoris > Adelphocoris suturalis. Next base: position 80,648,066 of record CM061046.1, read on the forward strand.
TATAGCATTTCCCAGTTAAATTTAGTTTTTTATCACATAAATTTAATTTTGAAGTGTAAACTTCTATAGGCGCACCGCGTCGAAAAATTTAGCGGGGTGTGAATACGATTTTACCGTCGTTTTGACAACCAAGCCGTTGCTGGGGAACTGAAACTTCTTTATTTTTCACCGGACAAAAATCGTTCTCCACTCGTTGGAAAGCTCTCGATTTCTTCTATTCATGTCGTAGTTTTATATTTATTTATGTTATAAATGGATATAGTAAACAATGCCGCTTGTTGTGGTTGTTACTTGGTTGAGAAGTTAATCTTGCTTATAGTAATTATAGACGCGCACCATAACAGAAAATTACCTACTTAGGTACTCTGTTCTAATTTCGATTTTTAAAACATTTATGTCGTGTTTTGTAATAATGTAAACAGAAAATATAGAAACAATGTTGTGACTAGTTTATGTGTAAGAAAAGTTTAATAATGTTTGAATAAAAATTTTATATACTTTGAAATTTTGAAACTTTACAAGATTTTTAATTTGAAACTTTTAATTTGAAACTTTACAAGATTTTTTCGGCAACCAAAATCATTTCCATAATATATTTTATATTTATTATATTTAGCAGAAAATCGTCATAGAAGTTTACACTTCTCTCGTTTGGTCTTTAGCACACCTGGTTTTTTTCTCAACAATTTTTTTCAATCAAATTTTAGTCGTTCCCAGTCAAATTCAAGAAAGGTTCTGTATTATAATTCTCTGGTTATTTTCCATCATTGTACCCATTACAGATCATAAAACGCAACCTAGGTGCAGAAGAAACACTCGGGCCGTGCTGGTGATTCCCAGCGTGAGAGGGTGGGTCGTAACTTGTGGTGGCCATGAATAACAGGAGTATTATTGATATTGAATCAATATCTCACGGAAGATGCACTGCGGTTCGTTTCAATGAGTTCTCATCCAAATTTTACGAGTAAATGACAAATCCTTACCTATATATTATTGAATAATGGACAACGTTCGGGTCAACCACACTGAAAGGTGCAAAACAGATTGCCGGAATTTGGTTTTCAAGCCAAGAATCTACCATCATCCTATTCACCAGCCCTTAACCCAGTTGAAAGAGCTTCTTCGAAAATAAAACCACGCTAGAAACATTCTCAGCGAACATGGAATGGAGCATGATCGTGCGAAGGTGTTACCAAAAGGGTCTCAACAATAACTTTTAATCACTGCCCGAATTACATATATAGACATACTGGTGGAATTTCCACCTGCAGCTGCTGGCCAAGATTTACGTTAAACTTGTTGCTACACAACAACATTGCCTATGTATATTTCGGGTTCTTTACATAATATTGTATGTTGTTTGTTCCGTTCTCTACAAGTGTGTTTTAGTAGAAAGAAAATAGACTGGGTTGGTCTTTTCCAGAAACAGGTGTTATTCCAGCCCTCAGTTTGAGCTTTTCGAGTAGCAATTTCAGAAAAGGTTTATGTTTTGGTAACGGCTACTAAACACCTTGAATTTGACTGAGAAAACTGAATTTGATTAGAAAAATTTCCATTCATGCAGCATGATCGTATGAGCGAATTTTCTTCAGTTAGGTATCGTACTATTTTATGTTAAATTGCTTTGAAATTTTAGCTTTTTGAGTAAAAAGAAAAAGTAGATTATTAATATTATGACAAAAAATATTCTAAATAGTAATCTGCTATTCAAAAAGAGAATTTGGATTTTTAGCTTTTTTTTTGCAGTTTTTATCGATTTTTATAGCAAATTTTCATGACATTTAAGTACATTTAGCGAATTTTGTGGAAAATGAAGCTATTGCAATGCCTCCAAAAATGTTAAAATAAAAAGTTTTGAAAAATGTCTTCATTTGAAATCCGTTTTGAATTTTCTGAAACGAATCTTAGAGTTTAACACTTTTGTGTGTCCTTCCAGATGATACTCTAGGATTGAGATAAAAATTCCGTTCTTGCTCCAAAAAATCAAGCTTTCCAATCAAATTGACGAGTGTGTTGGCCAGCATCTTTTGAGCACATAAAAGTGGTCAAATTCCAAAAATTGCGCTGAAAAAATCACTAAAAATAGCAAAAAACGGATAAAAAATGTTAAATTCATATTTTTGAGCATAACATTGCTCAAGAAAAAAGTTCCAGTCATGCAGCATGATTGTATGAGCGAATTTTTGTAAATAATCAACTATATTGTTACATTGTTTTGAAAACTAGCGAACGGCAATAATTCTATTTTTGACTGATTTTTCAACTTTGAAATTTTTGAAAACTTGATACATATTCTTATAGGAAATTTTACGCTTATTCCGAATATACCACATGTTAGTATGCTGAAAACATATTTCGCACAACAAATCGCAATAAACAGGCTATTTTGAAATTTTTGACTACATTTTTGAAAATTTCAACCCTAAGATGTAATCCGATCATGCTGGCCAACGAACTTGAACTTTCGTTTTGTGTCCTTATCATTTTAAAATTTGTTTGAAGTTTCTAGCACAATTCTACGGACAGTTATCGTCTGGAATGACACATACATACATACATATATACATATATACATACATACGTACATACATACATACATAAAAAAATGCGTTAAACTTCAGAATATGATTCTGAATAGCCTGAAACGGATTTCTGCATAAAATTTTTTCAAAAATTCACATTCTACAAATTTTGAGGCGAGAGCAATAGCTTAATTTTCTTCAAAAATTCGCTAAAATTATCGACTCTAAACTAGATCATTCGAAAATTAATGTACAAAATTTTGCCTTCATTATGACCTTATTAACCAATGCTACTGCGCATGCGACATCGTAAAATTAATTTCGTTGACAAACGCCGAATTGGATGAAATTTTCCCGGATTTTTCGGATTAGCACCTTGACGGTTCTCTTCCAGTTTTAGGACTATCAGATCATTAAAAGCTCCAGTCTAAATGTCCTTAAAGATATAGCTCAGATCCGCTCAAAATTCAAAGGTAGTTTAATGATGATTCGCCATGAACTTCAAGCAATTGAGTCAACTACAACTACTGCGCATGCGGAAACGTGAAATTGATCGTCAGCGACAAAACAACATATCTACTTCAACTTTGATTATGTCTCTTATTTCATCGCTGATGGACTCTACCAAGGCTGGTAGCAAAGAATAGTGTGTAATATATGTAGATTGTTTTCAATGATTCCGTCGTATTCTCTCATCACGTAATTTCATGTGAAGCAGAGCAATACTAGCCACCCCAAATGGCATAATTTTTTTAATGAATGAATACATGACTGGACGAAGTCAGTGGAAACTCCCACCCGGAAGTAGACTAAATGCCATTCGTGGGGCAAAATGGAATTGAGTTATAACTGAATTATGCACCTAGTTTTCGAACAATTCGCCTGTATGAGAGACTTGACTCGCAGCAAGTCGGAAGTTAATTTTCTCTTCAAACGAAAAATTAAAAATGAATTATTTTGTGGAGCGATGAGAAATAAATTGACCTCTCGAGTGCTGTCATGTTTTTGCATCCCTCTTAGCATGTATATTGAAGTTGCTCTTCCCCTTGTCAATTACCTCTAAAACACACTTGAACCGTCGGCTTCATCAAACTGATGATGTTCACAAAGGCTTCAGTTAGTGATGTGAAAGAAACCCAAATTAATCATCCTTTCTGTGCGGTTCTTCAATAGAATTTCAATGGAACGAGTTCATCAAGAATAAAATGTTCGTTAGAACCTAAAAACGGTACGTAGACGATTCATTTCATTCAAAACATTTTCTGTCAGTAGAACAAACGTTTTAAAATTTCCTTAGGTGATGATGTACCATAAGTAAGTAATGAATTACGTACAGCATCGTTTGTTACATGTGTACACATGTGTTACAGGTGTGTGTTGGGTTGGATGTGGCGAAGCGTAAGTTGGAGTTTTATTTTATATCTAGTTCTTTTCAAAACCAGTGTAAGCAGGTCTACAATCACTCTTAGAGAGATTTATACAGATTAGTTTTTTGCTTTTGGCTTAAATCAATAGTCTGGTTGCTCAATACACTTACATCTCAAAAATAAGTAACATCAAGAAGTCATTCGGTAAACATTTAGCTTGGACATATATATAACTAAATTGTGGGGGCAGTTAAAACTAGTTTTGACGAATTCGGATTTTTTCGGTAGCATATAATATATGCCCCATATATAATATATTTATATTATAAATTCCTGTGATTGCATAGGTAGGTACATAGAAGATAATATTCATAGTGTCACACTTCAGGAACACTGTATTGATAAGCTTTTCTCACGGTGCAGTCACTATCTATGTCAAGTGAGCCACATTATTCCTTCTTCCATGTAGAGCGCAAACATATTACCTCATGTTGTAATGTTCATGATCAAATAAATTGACGGATATTATACGAAATGACATCTTCAGTGCAAAACTTACCAGACTATTTGCTACCAATCTCAGGATCTACCGATCTTCACCAGTTGGAAGATTTTCATGAAGCTCAACTTTTTTTATTCAGTGTACAGTCTATATGCCGTTCGCATTCGACCTATTTCCAATGACTGGATTGTTGGGGACGTTGGGGTCATGTGAGCAAAATGTGAAGGAGAAGTTTAGGCAAAAGTTTTATCAGTGATTAAGTATCTAATTGATAATTTAACGGTTAAATTGAATTTGTAACGAATAGGACTTGACCTACGTTGTCTTCGGATTGTACAATCAGTGGAAAGATTATCAAACAGACCTGATTGCAGAAACTTGATGTGGATATATATTCGGATTCATCGAATTAACTGTGAGTTGAAATTTGTCAAAGTGGTAAATCCGTAGAGCCAAATTAATTGGCGGTTCACCCTCTTCGAGTGGATTGAGGCTAACAGGTGGGTTTTTCTTCTCTTCTCAGTTCCACAGTATTAAACACCGCAATCTCGCTAGATTAATTGCGGTGGAACCCACGTCCGTTATACCGTGCGCGACCACCTGACCGACATGATGGATGGTGGAAAGCCTTGCATCCTCTGCCCAGCTGGGACTTACCGCAGTGGCAGATTCGTAAGCGAGTAAGCTTAACATGTTCTTCGAAGCTAGACTAAGTAACACTATTGAGGTGCATTCCGGGTGACTACACTAAGGATGGGCAAAAATCAAGGTGTCGATTCTACAATTAATTTGCAACAACTTTGCAATCTACTATGAGTTGAAAGTTGAATCTGTCAATGAGGTTATCCTCAAGCAAGCCGTCAATCACCTTTTGAGGCTCAGAGATCATGTTAACGAGGATGTCGTTCAGCTCCTTGACACCGAAGATCTACTTAGAAGACTTAAAAGAACTAAACCGCATGAACTAAGTGAAATAAAATTAACGTCAAGACTAGTGACTCAATAATCAGAACAATAAGTCTAAAGTGAAGTATATTAGATCTTAGGAAAATGTATAATCATTTATCAAATGAATATTGCTAAATAAGTTGTTATTATTGGCGCGATAAAACTTGTCAACAAAAAAAAAAAAAAAAAAAAAAAAAAAAAAACTTTGCAATCTTTTGCAAAGTTTAACAACTTGCATTTAGGTCTCCTATAAAGTTTTTTAACCCGATTAAAATCCTACTTTTTTTTACTTTTAAGATTTGTTTCTTGTTATCGACCTTCTCTCACTAAAACAACTATAACTTCTTCATTTTTCACAGTGTTCTCTATTTGAGAACACCGTTGGATTCCTTCCCCTATTAAATCAAATCAAATCAAATCAGTTTTTATTTGTAACAGGCCTTGCCTGAAAACTCGTTGCTGAAATGAGGAGCTCTACTTAAAAATTCAGAAAAGTCCTGAGAATAAACACTAGGCTGACAGAGATCAAAGACCTCGGAAAACACCGTGCTGAAACCGTGACAGTCAAATTTATCGCCGGGAAAGAACCCCCGGGACTTGGAATTTAATTCATTTTTGACAACATCCCACGACGATTTAGTTCTATTTGAGGATCTCTTTATTTTATTGTCATTATTTTCACGTCTTGATTTTGATAGAGCACTCCTGTACTCCCTTCTAAAAGAACGAGCTAGGATAGCGAAATCCGGATTGCGAGTCGATGAGGCCAAGCTCTTAAAGGACTGATATCTGTCTCTTAAATTTAATAATTCGTTACTGAATTGTACTCTCTTTGTGGAGGAGTCACAACGAATTCGAATATTGGTCCAAGGGCATGTGGAATCGGCAGCAGATAAAAATAAATTCATGAAGGAGATTGCGGCCGAGCTCGCATCCTTGAACGCATACTGGGAACCAATTAAGGGTAGAAAGGATACGAGTGAGCTCAAATATTTATGTTCATCTCTTTAGATAATCGATGTCGAGAATGAGTAAAAAACTGCTCAACCTGGTTTGTAAGCAAACTTAATTCGATTCCCTGGTGGTCCGAAAAACTGATCGGACTGACTGATGAAAGATAAAAGCGTGGATTGAAATTAGTGACCATGATATCAAGGCAAGAGGGACCGCCACTCTGTCCAAGATAGGGTTGGCGAGTAATCTCTGTAAGTGTGACGTGAAGCCCGTAGCTGCAGATCAAATTATTGAAAATATTCCTGTTCTTGATGTGGACAGGATTTTCGGTTTTCTCGAAATGGATATTCATATCCCCCATCACTACAACAATTCTATTATGCTTCAAGACAGTAGACAGAAGTTTGTCCATGCATGAGATAAATTCATCGAAATTAGCTTGAATAGGTGGTGTGTAAACACAGCAAATTATAATGTTCGGAGACGACAAACTGACAGCTGAGGTCTCACAAGATAACTCAATCGACAAGTCAGCGACTTCTGGGAGACCTCGAGATTGCAATTCATTACTCACAAATATGACAGAACCTCCACATTTTCTAGTTTGTCGACAGAAAGCAGAAGCAAGATAGAAACCGACCGGAGAATAAAGTGAAATCTCCTCAGAATGATTACACCAGTGTTCGGTGAATCCCAATATTTTAATGTCAAGGCAGTTTGAAATGCCACAATTTATTTCGTTAATTTTCGATTTAATTCCTTGAACGTTGGCCTGAAATAGAACAAAATGTTTGGAATGTGGAGTGATGGGAGGTATGTTTTGTCATGCATTAGTTTTACAGGTAGCATTTGACTCGGAGTCAATGGTTATTACAGACGAAGTGGTAGACAAGCTTGACATAATGAAACGGCGAATCTGCTCAGTCAATATTTTCCGTCCATTTCGGTTGTATGAGGGTTCAGCAGACTTCATGCGAATCATATTTACATCAATAAAACAGGTATCAATGAATTTGACAAAACTGAACTTTTTTTCCAATCTAAGCAGGAATTTATTCAGATCTGAAATAGCGGTATTCACTACGGACCATGGTGGCAAAAGATAATTGTACGGGGCTTTCAATATGACCAGTTTCGATTTTTTCCCGGATAGGCAAAGCTTCAGCAAATCGTGCTTGAAGCGTCTCAATTCGTTGTATGCAACATCAACTGAACCAGCTGAGAGAACAATATAGTCTGGGCACGAGGGTTCCTGGGGTAAAGATTTGAGTAATACTGATAAAGGGGCATCGGTCATAATCATGCTGCTGAGAGAGAATTTACTGGGTAATAAATACCGCACCTCCTCGCTTAGTTTATTTAAATAAGAATCACCGAGAAAGAAAACATCAGATTTCTTCAGTGACTTAACCGTATGACCCCTACTAGAAGATGATAACGCTTCATATGAACTGCTGCTTGAGTTACTCTTTTGTACCCCAACTTGTGTTAACAAGTCGTTGATTTTACCGTTCAAATTTACCTTCTCACACTCCAACTCCTCCAAATCCATGCGAGCAACCTTTAATTCAGCCAGCAATTTGTCAATACGCTTTAACAAATCACAACGATGGATATTGGCCTCATTCAAATTAGTTAGGTAAATCTGCTCTTGGCGGAGACAAGTCTCATTCTGGTGAACCAAACTAGCACAGAAATTTTCATACATGAACCCTAATTTGTCAATTTTGTCGTCAAGCGCCTTTATTTCCGGAGCCTGTTGAGCGCTATCATCCTCTATATTACACTGAGTGCCGAAATGTAAGAACTGAGAGGTAGAACTCTCCTTTTCGTGGTTTTTCCCATATTCGAATCCTTGTGTAGAACCACAATCACGATCAGACACTGTGACCAATTTACTTTCGAGAATCCTAATTTTCTTTTTTAGTTGGATAATTGAAGCTTCGAAACTCTGTTTTTCTTCTAACCAGATCTCTTCATACTTTAAATGTTCTTGAATCGAAGAGTTCAATAAAGCTCGAGATGAATTATAGGCTCCATTTAAAGAACTCACTTCTTGCCTATGACCATCAAGTTCGTCTAACCTGTCTCGAATTACAGAAAACAAGGTATTGAAATGTTTGGCGAAAAGTATAACATTCACATCGTCCGTATTAAGTTTAAAGGAGGTCAATGACAGGACCAAATTATCCTTATTTACATTTAATTCAGGATCCCCAAGTTGTAAGGAATAAACCTCATCCATAATTTCGGCAAAAGAGCCCTCATATTGAGCAACTGACATGTTAGAAAGCGAGGAGATGAACAAGTGGTTATGAGAACGTATTAGTACCTGTTGAGACGGTTCATCTGATAAATGATGAAAGATAAGATGAGGTGGCGAGCGAAGTGCGATAGGCCAGTAGATAATAACTTATAGGATGACAAGAGCGAGAGAGACACAAAATTAACACAAAAGAGACAGAAGAACGGAAGAATCAAGATAACAGAGCAAGAGATTAGATAACCAGCCCGCTTGAAGGATCGGACACGACTGAGTCCGATAGATAAATTACCTATCTACCTGATGCCAAACCAATATTTTTTGAGCCGGCTTAATACGTAATAAATTGGCTGATGAGCGAATTTTGAACATTTCTCTGAATTAGACTTTTTTCTATTCGTCATACCGCTCTTAATACAAATTATTTTGGAAGAGCATTGCAAAGGAAAAACTTCCTCAGAATCTTAGATTTCCAACGGTACAGTCAATTTTACTTTTACTTTGCCGATTAGGAAAGAAATTATGCTTAGATGTTGAAAAATGTGTTTTTTTTTTTTTTTTTTTAAATTAAATTGAGGGTTTTGTGAAAATGACCCTCCACTAAAATTCGAGTTCGGGGCTAGTTTCAACTATTTTCTCACGCTAAATTAAATAGTAACACTTGCAGAAGATCCATCCCTAACTAGTTATAACCGAGTATTATACTTTAACTCACCAAATATTAGTTTATTATTTGTCTTGCTCAATTTCATGTGTTTTTAATGTTTAAACTAGTTAGTTGAAGTGGGAAACTCGGTCATAACGGGGTTAAGAAGATCTGCAAGTGTTACCAATCGATTCAGCATTTAAAAAAAAAAAAAAAAAAAAAAAAAAAACATACGAACCGGCACCGGACTTGTATTTTAATAGAAGATCTTCCACGAAAACCCTCTATTTCATTGAAAAAACTGGGTTTCAACATTCAAGCATACATTTCTTCCCCGATTACTTTGCACAGTAAAAGTAAAATTGACTATACAGTTGACAAGCTGAGATTTCGTGATTGTTTTCCCCGTGGAGTGCTTTTTCAAAATAGTCTGTATTAAGAGCAGTAAGACAAATGGAAAAAAGTATATCTACGCAGGCATATTGATGACTACTTACGGATCTGCAGTTAGAAATGGAGCTCACTCGTGATATCAGGAATTCAATATCAGTGAACTTTGATCAGCTGTGAGACTTTTGTGCCTAATTTATATCTTATTCGACTTATATGATGCTAAAATCTCAAATGTAGCTCTGGTCATCACTGAGGGGCCTCTGAACCTCCTTTCTTTCGTTACTTATCAATTTTTTAAATACCTATATTGTTTTTTATTTATTTACTGTCAAGCGTAAAATTGCGGGGTCCTGGAACCGTAAAGGTGTGAACCCTTCTGACAGGCACGATGCATCATGTTCTTATCATGTACTATATGCGGGGTTTAATAATTATAGACCAATGATCTGCGTGGAAGGGCTATCCAACACAGAAATAATAAAGCTTTGTGGAATAATTTGCAGCGTTTTACTATTTTAACACTATTAGGAATGTATAAATGTATATGTTCTTTGTTCCAGCAGAGAGGAGAAACCTCTCGGATTAACATACAGTAGGTATTCAGCTGGTTTCATTCGATTATTTGGAATGAAATTGATTAATAACAAATTTAAAAACGCTATTATTATTTCCAAAGTGTTCAAAATCCAGCTTTTTTAATATTTAAGCTCTTCAATTTTACAATTTATAGCTGATCGAAAGTGATGCTGAGGATTCTAGACATCCTCTAGACCCCATAATTATTTTACTGTTGACACGAGTTTAATTTTCTTCGATCCAGTAGTTTGGGATGAAATCTTGAGTGGCAGACGGCAGGATATATAAGTATGCCGTCGGAGAAAACAGCTAACTAGTTAGGAAGTAGATAAGTATTAACAGAACTAAGGTGTACTTACACGATCCGGAGAAGTTCATTGGGTATTTTATCGCATAGTAGCGGTCAATGCTCAACGCAACGAGAACATAGGTTGATGAAAATGTCACGACAGCCTGTAAAATTGAAAATTAATCGTTGATATCAAATCAAGCGAAAATCTTATGTTACAGACTTGATTACAAACAAGGTACCCCCTGCAAGCATGTGGGAGCGTCACCCTTGAATCAGGAAAAAATGCCCCTGGTTAGTCTCAATGCTGTCTACATAGTTCGACGTTTCATTGAAAGAATTTAGAATCTGGTAAATGCGTTATCGGTTGTTAATCCCAGATGTAATAGGTAATTAATATTTAATCCACCATTATTTGGTAGACTTTGACCATCTTTGATTCATGATCATCAAGAGTAAACCATTTTTCAGGGTGGTGTGAAGTAAAGGCTTGTACACCTAGAATACATAAATTTATTACTGAAATTACTCAAAACCCCACCGAATTCGTGTGAAAAAACCGGACGTTTGTCACCCTTCCAGTGAAAACCGGACATTTTGTGTTCAGAGCGACTTTACATTTTCGTCTGGACAGTTTGGTAAAAACCGGACTGTCCGGACCAAAACTGGACACCTGGCAACCCTGTCTACGGTTAATAGAGTTAATAAACCTACAGGGTGTCCCAAAATTGACCCCCCCCCCCCCCATCTTTTCCAACATTTTGAGAAGGGCAGAAGGGCGCAGATGTGCTATCAGAAACAGAAATAATTGCCTCCGCTGGGGTACGAACCGTGGTCGGATGGAGTTCCACCCCCCTAATCAGACACCTTACCTCTGACCCTCTGAGGTACGATCTCATGTTAACAAAATGGGCTGTGCATCGTTTCTTTGTGATCTCACGCCTGGGAATCCGAAGACATTTTCAAAGTTTCAGCCCTTAGGGAAAACAAACGGTCCAGCCTCCAGCGTTTTGGATGATTTTAATCGATTCTTTATGATTATATTTATCATTTACTAGCAAAAAATCATCACTGTTACCTTGAAAGTTTTCGATATCTCGATTTTTTGAAATGTTACCCCATAATTACTATCCTTTAAGGTGGATCATAACTGATGCCGATGTTACTGGGACATCCCTGGCCAATGTATGATTTTTGAGCGAAATTTTATAAACTTCGGTCCTGGAGTATAACCAACAAATTTCGAGAGTGGGTTAAACATTTCTTTTTCTGCTACTTTTTTTTGCATTTTCTTTTAGCAGCTGCTACCAAACAAACAATCATGACAAAACTTGTAATATACTTTACAATTAATATGAAAATATGCAGGAAAAATAACTAAAGCTGTAAGAAAATATTTCCAAGGACTTCCTATCATCGATAAAGTCAATAAGTTGGTTATGGACAATGGTCCCCAATTCAAATCGAAAGCTCTCCATAAATTCGCGAGTGATAGGGGTTCGTTTAGTCCATTCAACTTCGTATCATCCGGCTGGAAATGGTTTGGCTGAACGGAAGATTCGCGATCTCAAACAATTCATTTCCATGTACCCTAATTTCAAAGGTGGGTGGAAATCGTGCTCAGAAGCTGCTGTCAACCATGCCAACAGATCGTATTCTTCATGGATTGGATGTTCTCCATATTTCATGGCGTTTGGACGGACTTCCCTGTTTCCTTATGATGAAGCTCATAATATCACTCAGGACATGATACGGGAATCTCCCATCTCGGAGGCAAACAAAGACAAATACCAGAAGAGGATGAAGAAAAATTTTGATCGGCGGCGACCGAAGAAAATTCCTTTACTACAAGAAGGAGACCACGTACTGGTACAGTTTGGTTGTAAAAATAAAAACCCCGTTGTCGTATGAAAGAGCATGCACTCACAACAACTGGTTTGCAGATGAGCAGAAAATTGATAACCTGCAAGAGAGTTTGACTGTGGGATCAGTCGCAGAAAAGTGGTTTAACGCTAGAATCCTCGAAGGGTCAACCACGAATTGGCTAGAATGGAAGGAATCGTTCAAAAATGCGTTTGGACAAAACCCAATTCAGGTGGTTGCGGATGCATTGGCCTTTCGTTATGAAGACGGTACATTGATTCAGTTTTTCTATGAAAAACAAAGGCGCCTACAAGTAGCTCTTGGCCCTTTACGTGATCGTCCGTTCAACTTGTTGGTGTTACATTCTCACAGCTATCAGTCCATTCAAATTCCTTTTCTTTTTCTTTCAGTTGATCTAATGGCTTAACGATATTAGCGTAGTCAGGAATAAATGATCTAAAGTGACTCGTTAATCCTGTAAATACCCAAAGACTGTGAAGATTATGGGGGCGATTCATTTTTTTGAATTTTTCAATTGATTCTTCTTTTGTGGTTTTATTTTCTTCATTAATTTGTTTTCCCAAAAAGGTAATTTCACGTTGACAAAAAACACTCTTTTCTAAGTTCAATTGAAAATTATTTTGTGTTAATTTTTGGACCACTTGAAAAGTTTTAGATGCACATTCTTCTTTTGTGTAACCGCCAATGATCATATCATCAATATACACCCATATAAGGAGATCTTCTAAGAGAGTACCCAAAACTTCAACCATGTATCTTTGAAATTTAGAGGGTGAATTTTTCCATCCAAATGGTAATTTGTTATATTCGAAATGGCCAAAGGGAAGTACAAATGCTGTGAACCATTTTGTATCTTCCGAAAGTGGACATTGATGAAATCCGTCTTTAAGGTCTAATTTAGTGAAGTGCGTTTACCCACCAAAGTTGGAAATGATGTTATCTATTAGAGGAAAGGGAAAAGGATCTAGCTCGGTTAATTCATTAATTTTTCTAAAATCCTGACAAAGTCGGAAGTCTCCATTTCCTTTAGGAACTATGACACACGGAGTTGAATAAGGTGATTCTGAATTTCTGATTATTCCCTTGCCTATTAGTTCTTTTACCTTCATCCGAGCCCATTCATATTTTTCTCTGTTTAGCCCATAAGGTTTTTCTTTGACTATGATAGAGCCTGGTTTCAACAAAAAATCAATTTTTTTCGTCGGCCCTGGCAGACCTGACAATTGATGAGCAAAAAGCCTCGTCACGTCATTCTTAGAATAAATCATTTTTGGGGGGAACTTCCAAAACGTGACATGCATTCCCTCTGCTCGAGCTTCCAAGTTGCAAACCTAAACCCTGCAGCGTTGGCCAGCCTATAATAGCATCATAAGACAAATTCGCTAATACAAATGCCCTCGATTTAACCAATGAGTTCCCCAAGCCTACCTTCAACATAATGGACAATTAATGGATAATTATTAGAATAGAACCGGTTATTTTAATGGATAATTTTTGGGTAGAACCGTTGAAACCTCTTAGTTCTTTACGTTCCTCGATACATTCCCAGTTATACTTTTGGGCAACTTTTTGGGAAACTAAATTGTCCATTGCTCCACTGTCAAGGAGGGAATTGATGTTGACATTATTCAGGCGTAAAGTACAGATAGGAAGCGAATTTCCAGAACAAAAACTTGGAAAATAAGAAGAGAAAACATCAAATTGTAATTGAGGATCACTTACATTGTCACAAATCACATCAAATTTTTCTGCCGACTCGCATTTCGTCTCATGCTGTACCACGTTATTTTTAACTAATTTTTATTAGTTAATATTATTATTTAATTATTATTAATATTAATATTATTAGTTAATATTAATATTTAATAACAAAAGTTATTTAATTAATACTAGAGGTTGTTACAAAACTCATAAGGGCTAATCAGACAACTTATTCCATCTACCCTCCAATTTGTATCCTGATGAGAAAAGGTAGGCCTTGATAAAATTCGATTTTTGGATTCTGCTCATCTTGAAACGTAAACCAAATGGTTGGATAAATCGAGAGCTTTCGAACGAATGGTCAACGAATTTTGTGGGATGAAGAACGACGAAGTACCATTTCCCTAGCAACGACTCGGTTGTAAGCGGAAATCATCAGAAATTTTCACGCTGAGTCGAATGCCACCAACCCCAGCTCTCTAGGATCAGTATTAAGCGAGAACAAACGGAAACTCTTGAACTATTGGAAATTATGCTTGCATACGAGTCTGCAATACATTGGGACATTTTCATGTGTGTTTTCTTATTGTATTTATTACTAGGCAGATCTCACCCGTGCATTGCACGGCGGGGCGTACAGATCAATTAAATGGGCCATAAGAGAAACCGCCCACCCGTGGGTACTTAATTGAATTCGCGATCGTGTTGACTCATTGTTCCGGCACCCGTGGGTACTTTTATTGAATTCGAGCCAGGCTGCATCACCTACCCCAGTAGCGTTGTTGTTACCACAGCACAACAAGGTAGTGAAGTAAGGTTGTTAGTTCATGTACCCAAGCATCAAAATAAGAAAACAGTTTATTGTTCTCTACGCAACACAGTGAGTCTATTTCATTTATTGGTATCGCGTGAGCAAGTTTTCGTGACGATTTTTCAGTTTATGTGCCAAAGCAAAGACATGAAAATGTCAAAAACTGGATTCTAGAGCCACTCAGCTGATCTGGGATCGGTCAGTTGTGTTCAGAAGTCCCTCAAGGGGCTACATACCGAATCTCAGAATCGTGGGATCATTAGGGAAAAAACTGGATTCTAGAGCCACTCAGCTGATCTGGGATCGGTCAGTTGTGTTCAGAAGTCCCTCAAGGGCCCACATACCAAATCTCAGAATCATGGGATCATTAGGGAAAAAACTGGATTCAAGAGCCACTCAGCTGATCTGGGATCGGTCAGTTGTGTTCAGAAGTCCCTCAAGGGCCCACATACCAAATCTCAGAATCGGGGGATCATTAGGGAAAAAACTGGATTCTAGATCCACTCAGCTGATCTGGGATCGGTCAGTTGTGTTCAGAAGTCCCTCAAGGGCCCACATACCAAATCTCAGAATCGTGGGATCATTAGGGAAAAAACTGGATTCTAGATCCACTCAGCTGGTCTGGGATCCGTCAGTTGTGTTCAGAAGTCCCTCAAGGGCCCACATACCAAATCTCAGAATCCTGGGATCGTTAAAGAAAAAACTGGATTCTAGAGCCACTCAGCTGATCTGGGATCGGTCAGTTGTGTTCAGAAGTCCCTCAAGGGCCCACATACTAAATCTCAGAATCATGGGATCACTTTAAATGGGAAAAGTTATTAGATGGCAATCAGAGGGAGAACCAATATTAAAACTGTGGTCACCTGTGTGTCAGGTTATGATGGGGTCTAAATGGGAAAAGTTATTAGACGGCAGTCAAAGGGAGAACCAATACTTATAAAACTGTGGTCACCTGTGTGTCAGGTTATGATGACTACGCGTAGGAGGGATTCCATTTTTCCCGCGTACACACGTATAGATAGGCCTCTTTCCCGTACACGCCTAGTTCTACGCGTTGAGGCGAAAAATCGCGTATGCGCAGTTGGTATTTCCGTATTTTTACGTACACGGGTAGAAAATTACGGGAAGAATAGAAACTCTCTAATATCATGTTCAATTTTCCTTCGATACTCACATTCCTCATTTCAGATAGGAACCTAATTCTAAACAACTGGTCTCTTGCCTGTCTATGTGTGTTTGTGTGTGTGTGCTTATGTGTGTCATCGAATCCTTGCATCGAATCTAATTTCTACAGTATCCATTCAAAAACCAATACTTACATCACTAGGTATGTGCATGCGTCAGCGTAAAATCAATCAAACGTTATTGACATTTTCATGTCTTTCATATGGCTCATAACAAAAAAATCGTCACGAAAATTGCTAACGAAAATTGCTCACGAAAATTGTCCCAAGTGGCCACAACGATGATTATGACCATCAGAAATGACGTTGACCATTCGTTCGAAATTTTTAATTTTAGTTTTATAATTTAGTAGGTACCTACCTATTTCTTTTTTGAATTTCCAATATTTATTCATATTTATGGTGTTTTTTTTTTCTTCTTTCCTTCGTTCTTCGTTCGAAATTGACGATTCTGAGATTTGGTATGTAGCCCCTTGAGGAACTTCTGAACACAACTGACCGATTACAGATCAGCTGAGTGGCTCTAGAATCCAGTTTTTTCCCTAATGATCCCAGGATTCTGAGATTTGGTATGTGGGCCCTTGAGGGACTTCTGAACACAACTGACCGATCCCAGATCAGCTGAGTGGCTCTAGAATCCAGTTTTTTCCCTAATGATCCCACGATTCTGAGATTTGGTATGTGGGCCCTTGAGGGACTTCTGAACACAACTGACCGATCCCAGATCAGCTGAGTGGCTCTAGAATCCAGTTTTTTCCCTAATGATCCCAGGATTCTGAGATTTGGTATGTGGGCCCTTGAGGGACTTCTGAACACAACTGACCGATCCCAGATCAGCTGAGTGGATCTAGAATCCAGTTTTTTCCCTAATGATCCCATGATTCTGAGATTTGGTATGTGGGCCCTTGAGGGACTTCTGAACACAACTGACCGATCCCAGATCAGCTGAGTGGCTCTAGAATCCAGTTTTTTTCTTTAATGATCCCAGGATTCTGAGATTTGGTATGTGGGCCCTTGAGGGACTTCTGAACACAACTGACCGATCCCAGATCAGCTGAGTGGATCTAGAATCCAGTTTTTTCCCTAATGATCCCATGATTCTGAGATTTGGTATGTGGGCCCTTGAGGGACTTCTGAACACAACTGACCGATCCCAGATCAGCTGAGTGGCTCTAGAATCCAGTTTTTTTCCTAATGATCCCACGATTCTGAGATTTGGTATGTAGCCCCTTGAGGGACTTCTGAACACAACTGACCGATCCCAGATCAGCTGAGTGGATCTAGAATCCAGTTTTTTCCCTAATGATCCCATGATTCTGAGATTTGGTATGTGGGCCCTTGAGGGACTTCTGAACACAACTGACCGATCCCAGATCAGCTGAGTGGCTCTAGAATCCAGTTTTTTCTTTAACGATCCGACGATTCTGAGATTTGGTATGTGGGCCCTTGAGGGACTTCTGAACACAACTGACCGATCCCAGATCAGCTGAGTGGATCTAGAATCCAGTTTTTTCCCTAATGATCCCACGATTCGGAGATTTGGTATGTGGGCCCTTGAGGGACTTCTGAACACAACTGACGGAAAAAACTGGATTCTAGATCCACTCAGCTGATCTGGGATCCGTCAGTTGTGTTCAGAAGTCCCTCAAGGGCCCACATACCAAATCTCAGAATCGTGGGATCATTAGGGAAAAAACTGGATTCTAGATCCACTCAGCTGATCTGGGATCGGTCAGTTGTGTTCAGAAGTCCCTCAAGGGCCCACATACCAAATCTCAGAATCGTCGGAGCATTAAAGAAAAAACTGGATTCTAGAGCCACTCAGCTGATCTGGGATCGGTCAGTTGTGTTCAGAAGTCCCTCAAGGGCCCACATACCAAATCTCAGAATCATGGGATCATTAGGGAAAAAACTGGATTCTAGATCCA
The DNA here is from genome assembly GCA_030762985.1 of Adelphocoris suturalis. Taxonomy (NCBI): domain Eukaryota; kingdom Metazoa; phylum Arthropoda; class Insecta; order Hemiptera; family Miridae; genus Adelphocoris; species Adelphocoris suturalis. The sequence continues at coordinate 80,666,034 of CM061046.1, forward strand.
CTCAGCTGATCTGGGATCGGTCAGTTGTGTTCAGAAGTTCCTCAAGGGGCTACATACCAAATCTCAGAATCGTGGGATCATTAGGAAAAAAACTGGATTCTAGAGCCACTCAGCTGATCTGGGATCAGTCAGTTGTGTTCAGAAGTCCCTCAAGGGCCCACATACCAAATCTCAGAATCATGGGATCATTAGGGAAAAAACTGGATTCTAGATCCACTCAGCTGATCTGGGATCCGTCAGTTGTGTTCAGAAGTCCCTCAAGGGCCCACATACCAAATCTCAGAATCGTCGGATCGTTAAAGAAAAAACTGGATTCTAGAGCCACTCAGCTGATCTGGGATCGGTCAGTTGTGTTCAGAAGTCCCTCAAGGGCCCACATACCAAATCTCAGAATCATGGGATCATTAGGGAAAAAACTGGATTCTAGATCCACTCAGCTGATCTGGGATCGGTCAGTTGTGTTCAGAAGTCCCTCAAGGGCCCACATACCAAATCTCAGAATCGTGGGATCATTAGGGAAAAAACTGGATTCTAGAGCCACTCAGCTGATCTGGGATCGGTCAGTTATGTTCAGAAGTCCCTCAAGGGCCCACATACCAAATCTCAGAATCGTGGGATCATTAGGGAAAAAACTGGATTCTAGAGCCACTCAGCTGATCTGGGATCGGTCAGTTGTGTTCAGAAGTCCCTCAAGGGGCTACATACCAAATCTCAGAATCGTGGGATCATTAGGGAAAAAACTGGATTCTAGAGCCACTCAGCTGATCTGTAATCGGTCAGTTGTGTTCAGAAGTTCCTCAAGGGGCTACATACCAAATCTCAGAATCGTGGGATCATTAGGGAAAAAACTGGATTCTAGAGCCACTCAGCTGATCTGTAATCGGTCAGTTGTGTTCAGAAGTCCCTCAAGGGGCTACATACCAAATCTCAGAATCGTCAATTTCGAACGAAGAACGAATGAAAGAAGAAAAAAAAAAAAACACCATAAATATGAATAAATATTGGAAATACAAAAAAGAAATAGGTAGGTACCTACTAAATTATAAAACTAAAATTAAAAATTTCGAACGAATGGTCAACGTCATTTCTGATGGTCATAATCATCGTTGTGGCCACTTGGGACAATTTTCGTGAGCAATTTTCGTTAGCAATTTTCGTGACGATTTTTTTGTTATGTGCCATATGAAAGACATGAAAATGTCAATAACGTTTGATTGATTTTACGCTGACGCATGCACATACCTAGTGATGTAAGTATTGGTTTTTGAATGGATACTGTAGAAATTAGATTCGATGCAAGGATTCGATGACACACATAAGCACACACACACACACACACAGACAGACAGGCAAGAGACCAGTTGTTTAGAATTCGGTGCCTATCTGAAATGAGGAATGTGAGTATCGAAGGAAAATTGAACATGATATTAGAGACATTTCTATTCTTCCTGTAGTTTTCTACCCGTGTACGCAATAAGACGGAAATATACCAACGGCGAATACGCGATTTTTCGCGTCAACGCGTAGAACTAGGCGTTTACGGGAAAGAGGCCTATCTACACGTACGCGGGAAAAATGGAATCCCTCCTACGCGTAGTCATCATAACCTGACACACAGGTGACCACAGTTTTAAAAGTATTGGTTCTCCCTTTGACTGCCGTCTAATAACTTTCCCCATTTAGACCCCATCATAACCTGACACACAGGTGACCACAGTTTTAATATTGGTTCTCCCTCTGATTGCCGTCTAATAACTTTTCCCATTTAAAGTTAAACCTTTGACAAATATAATTGTAATATTAAATCCAATTCCGTCGATTACTTACACAAAGTACCTACATAGTTTAAAAGCCAACTATCCTGTTCCCCTTCTTGGGAGTGAATGCAGTTGTCGATACTTTTCCGATTTTAAAGTAGGTACCTACCCTACCTGTTCTTTGAAGGCATCTATCTGCATGTACATTTCTACAACAAAGTTGTACCTGCCAACATAAAGATTCAGACAACGAGCTGTTTTGAACTTAAATAATACAATTTTATGCGAAAGCTGTTGTCAATAACAAATTGAGTAGTTTAGTACTTAGTTGAATTTGAGCTAGTCACCCATTCAGTTCATGGAAACGACGATTTGATAAAGTAGGGAAGGTACTCAAAACGAACCATTCCACGTGGCCAGATTAAGTAAACTTGATGCACATAGATGAAAAATTGAATAATGAGACCGAAAATAAAAGAAAGATGCCGAAATCGGACGGTCACCCATTCGGTGATCAGACGAGAACCGATGTATTCAACGTGGGCATTGCTGGATGCAATTTTTGTTCTTAGGTCATAAGTCTGTTTACTCGAACCTAGCTATTCGATGCCTGTGAAGACAACGATAAATTAAAGTGTAAGTGTGAAATGAATTCAATCTTCTTCTATTCAATTTTGAATTCAAGAGAATCGTTGACATTAAAATACCAACAAAGAGACTTTAACGTGACGATAGCGTTTGGTTATTCGTGTAATACGTGTAAAAATACGTGTAGAAATATGCGAAGAGCTAGCATCTGCAGTTGCTTGCTCTAGACGCTGCTCTACGCGTTAACGGGGGAAAATCGTACAGGAAGAACAAGAACTCTTTATTTTTAACTTCAATCGATACCAAACTGATAATATAGGTACATTTTGTCGACCGTACATGTTGCTAATTAGATTGTACTTTGGAAACTTCGTACATAATGGGAGATTTTACGGTTATTTTTTATTTGCTCAATAGAATGATCTGAGCGAGAGCTTTCCGAAAAAGTGCTATTTGAGGGTATCTGAGCACTAAAACGGCTCTCAGAATTCGTTTGTCCTGTGACGTCACTGCCCCTGCCCGTCTGAACGGAATCCTCTACTCCCTTGCCCTACTATGTCAAGCGAAATCTTCCTCCCCGTCTATTTGTCAAACTAAACGGTATTTTGAGCTGTGAAATATCTACATAGGAGTTTCCAAGAGCGCTAAACCCGAATCAGGAACCAAAAATGAGAAATATCAACAGAGTAAAGTTCCCCATTGTTGACTTTTCTATGTTTTTGATATTGCATAAGAACTTGACAATCTTCGTGTAACGAAAATCCGTTACGCAACCGACAACAAAGCGGGGCTTGGTCGCTATGAAATGATGTTCACAGTCAGAGCTTCATATGTATCGTTTCTAAGATTTCGTCAACCATCCGTCAATATTTATGTACAATGAAAAATATACCTGATTTCAACATCCACTAAAAATGTGATCACGGAGAAACTCATTAAATCCTGGAAATGGCTCACTGGGTTGCGAACTAGTACGCAAGCATTTGAATAACTCCCTAAATAATAAAGTATATGCTTTTCTAATGATTTCCGTTCTTAACGTAATTTAACTCCTTTAATTTTCATCCGACTGAAATGGTTTATTAGTATTGGAGGTTTGTTACATGATGATATGGGAAGTTGGATAAAATGAGATGTAGGTTTGTTTATGTAGGCTTGCCAATGACTTGCAGAATTAGTTCATAAGACATAAGGTTTCTTTTTGCACCACCCTAAGATTGAATGCTTTTCTAATGAGTTCTGCCTAATGATGATGAGCCGTTCTTAGGGTAATATAACTCCTTCAGTTTTTATCTGACTGAAATGTTTTATTAGTATTGGAGGTTTGTTACATCAAAATCTGGGAAGTTGGAAAATATGAAATGTAGGTTTCTTTTTGTAGGCTTACAAATGACTTGCAGAATTTGTTTCGGATATAGTGTATCTGCGGTTCGCTGTAGTTATTAGACGACGACAGCTCGAATTTATCAGCCGAATTCCCATTCACACCAGTCGAACTCCGTGTGCATTATGAAAATGGGTTGCGAGGAATGTTATTCGCTAAGGGGACATCCATTTCACCGCGCGGAGTACGGTTTGGTAGAGGAGAGGGGGAGGAATAGTGGTACTTTATGGCGTGAACCTATCAAGTTTATCGCCCATATTTCTCAATACATAACCAACCGGTGGCCGGAGGGGTCCACCCATTTCGCCACCTTTTCCTTTTCATTTGAAGCGGTCCCTCCTCCTGTGGTGGGTTGTACGGGCACCTTATACGCTATATATCCTCTTACCCCAGCTCTTCTAGACTACTTCAGCCACACCTTAGTAAATCATCATGCGGGCTGGAGGACCGACCAAGGGCTAGCATTAGTAACACCGTTCTAGCACTCGCAAACAGAGGGAACACTATTGCCACAAGAACAAATAATCCGTAAATCATCTCATTCGAGTCTTCTTTGATTCGGTATTTTGGCTTTAAGTAAAAAAACATTGAAATTAGAAATAATTTTTCTATCCCATCATTCAAGTTGGTCCGCTGACCAGGTTCCTCATGAAGTCTGAAAAACTGGTTGCTTAGTAACTTAATTTTAACTACTTTATTAACTATTCTATGCGACGGAAAAAAATTAAAACTGTACCAAACTCGATTTTCAGTTTATTTGACGGCGATCTCCATCAAGGACAACTTTTAAGGCTTTTATGGTGGTTTCAGTCGATTCAGTGTGGCAAAAACTATTGAGAACTAAACAAAGCTCGATTTTTATTGATTCCTGTCGTCGGTTTGTCAGAAAAAAGGGGGAAAAAAAAACAAGTCAAAGTAGAGAACCACTTTGTTCGTTAAATAAGCCAGTCAAGACACTTTGGGGCTTCCAAACCGGCTGTCCAGCTTTCCATGGATTGGGTTCCTGACAATAAAATTTATAACTAATGGTATTAAGTGTTTTGGTCTTTTCGTGAGTGCGAGAAAAGTTCAAGAAATTGAATGAAATTGAGCCAAGTTAATAAGTCTGGAAAGAAGAAACTCGTGCTAAGTGAATCTAGCGGGTTGAGAAAGGTTAAGGACCAATCGTTATTCTATAGAAATGATAAAAACATAGATATATGGATGTTAATACTCTTCCCTGGAGTAGCCAGGACACCATCGGATAAATAATTAGAAGCTAAGGTAAATTTTAGACATCTGCCTGGAGCCAGCTTAGGAGCTTTGTAGCATCGTATCATTGTCCAGACGAATGAATTCATCGCTGGAGCCCATTTCTGCACCATTGTACTCATACGCGAAGAACAAAGCTCCAGAGCACAATTGGAGGTACTGTCGTCTCCTATACTTAGGAAACAAACATATAGGCTTTCAGATAAGGAAATGAAACACCTGGAGTACCATCAGACACCTTCGATTGTGGAAGGTATAGTGTAGGAGATACTCCTGATCTTGTCACCCTGCCCTCTCTGCTTCACTTTCCAGGCTTCTGGTAGTGAGCACAGCAATAAGTGTAGTAAGAGTCCAACATTTTTCAACAATCGTATTTTTTTTCGTATTTAAGCCGAGTCTCAACCAGAAGGGTCATTAGTGGCAATCAAAAAAGGGTGTCAAAGGGACACTGTAACGGGCGCGATTCTAAGGGGATCCATGCAGACCGTCGTCACTAAACGGATTGTCATCACGAACTCCACTGGCAGGTCGGAGGGGGAGAAATAATAATAGTAATAATAACCCGCAAAGCGAGGCATCGCCGAACTCTGCCTCAAGGGATGTTTATCAAGCTGTTTTTTTGTTTAGCATCTTATTGTTCAGTGGTGGTCACAAAGTTGAGGACTGAACAATCAGCAATTACTTTTCCAGTGTTTAAAGGAATTTCATTGTTCGCACCTCCCAAAGGGGAGTTAACAACAACAGGGGTAGATTTTCCTGTATTCAAGGTGAGAGAGACCTTGCCATTCTTGGGTGCCTCCACTGCTGGCGGCACAGAGTGTCAATATTGGCAACAGAGACCGCAGTCTCTGTATTCATGGTGAGGGGAACCTCTCCATTCTCGAAAGCTCCCACAAGGGAAGGCATTTAGACGTAAGGGGGAGTTGGGGGAGGCGGAGTAAAAACTTTTGCAGCTGGGGTGGTAGCCCAGGGGGAGTCTCGGGTGGCACTTTTGGTATCCGCAGTAATTGTTTTGGTCGTTTTCAGTTTTTTGGGGGGTGGGGGGGTGGGGGGGGTGGCAGGTGTGTGTCTGAGTGTAGTTTGTTAAGTGTAGTGTACCGTGGTGTCACTTACGACATTGGGGTCCTTGCTACCTCCACCGGCCTATTGATTATAGCCTCTTCGCTGGTTCGTTGTGGGTCAAGAAGGGGGTGTGCCTTGCAACATCCCAACCCGGCCGCAAACCGGTACAACAGGACATGGGGAATTTTTACGTGGGTCAGCCCACGAACCGCTGGCGATGTGGAATCGGGACCCACAGCTACCGCTGCCAGCAGGAGTGCCGAACCTTCTGCTCCCTCCTCCACATTACGGAGGCCACCAGAAGTTGTAGCACAAGCTTCGCCCCTGTGTGCAGTGTGAGTGTTTTGTGTTGCGACATGTTTTTGTGTAAGGACTGTGTTGGAATGCTGAAGGGAGATCAGGAAAAAGGAAAACAGAGGGAGTGAAGAATACTAAACCCTACACGTTTGTTTCCTGATGTACGCAATGTTACAACCATATCAAATTAGTACAACATGAAACATTGTGATTATCAAAGTACACATATCACACTAAGTTCCTAGCTGTAGCTGAAGACAAACGCGGATCGTTAACGTCGTTGATACATTCCTATGATGGAGTCTTACGCAGCAAATATAAAATATTTCCTAGAGCTTATTCATGGGCAAATTAAATCCTAATTTCTACTCCCATTTTACGTTTATCCAACAACAGGTAGCTCTACAGGCACCGACACATTCTTATGTGAATCACATAGGTATGAAATCAGCAAGGTTACTGACCAAAGATTTTATTAGCTAAATCCAGGAAAAATATTTCAAGTCGATTACTTAACTTTCCCTTGCTCTTCGAGACGTTGTGAAAGTAGAGTTGCAAAATACAAACCTTTGACGATTTGACGAGAGTTGTAATTATTTATTGAAACAAACAGTTTGCAACATTGATATGACCAACAAATGTTCTACATATCCTGAAGCTTTGATATTTGGTTGGATAGGTAATAGATATCTTGTGAATGTGAGGAAAGGGATGGGTGAATAGGATCGGCGAGTGAGAGGATGATGTTCGTCCTCCCTACGTTTAATAAGATAACAAAGGCCTTTGATGAAGACGACACGGTTAACCCTTGAGAGGGCGTGTACATTCTGAAAGGCTTTCTGATGTCTAATATTAACAGCACGTTAATAGGTAAAGTTCACCTGAGAGAACCTGATGATCTTGCAGGCCGTGTTCCCAGCGTTCCAGGCAATTGTGCTCCGCCAAACTATATCCGTGAGCACACTCAGCACTCCCACACACAGGTCTGAAACAATCGAACTTCCAGTTTTTATACGGAATCAAAGTGCCAATGAGATTGTAGTTACTATTTAATTTACAACAACTGGTGTTCTATCCAGAGGGATGAATAAAATGGGTTTCTATTATGAGAAAAGCCTAATAGTAATAGGCAATAGAAACGTCAAACTATGCGTCAAAAACATGACCAAACGCTGAAAAATATCCATAATGTAATACACAGACATTATAACAGTTTGTCATAAAAATGCAACAACAAAGTAACAGAATATTCGAGTTCAGATTGAAAATCTGATTAATATTTTATAAATATTGGACAATCAAAACGGAATTGATAGTTTCTTGAAAGATTTGAGGGGAAGGTAGGTCTAGGTATCACGTTGGTTATTTCGAAAGGTTTAAGAAACGACCGCCAGCTCAGGCATAAGGTATGCATCAGGTTTTGTTCAGCAATATTTTTGTTCCGGCGTTCGGGGTGCGCTCTTGTGAGGAAATAATGCTAGTTGGACCCTTCCATAACAATACCATTGTTGTTTTTAATTTTGAACACGCCTTGGGGGGGGGGGGGGGGGGGGTTCAATAAGTTCACTTATTAATTCGAAATCGAGGTTTATCAATATTATAATACTAGCCGCTCCGGCTGGCTACGCTCGCCTCCACGTCCAGCCGGGGGGCAAGCCCCCCGGACCCCCCATTAAAGTGCTCGCTTTGCTCGCAAAATGTGGCATGTAGGGAATTTTGCTCGCTTCGCTCGCAAAGTGTGGCATGTAGGGAATGTTGCTCGCTTTGCTCGCAAACGGTAGGGCCCTAAGGGTAGGTTTAACGTGTGTAGGGGATGTTGCTCGCTTCGCTCGCAAACGGTAGATCTCTAAGGGTAGGTTTAACTTCTATAGGGGATGCTGCTCGCTTCGCTCGCTTGAGGAAGTTATACTGCCCACCCAACTTGGCAGACGTTTTTTTCAGTTGGGAATTTTCACAAACAAATTAAATCTTATAAAACTACGTGGAACCACGAAAAGTTTATTCGGGGATGTTGCTCGGAAGGAAAAAGTCCGTATTTATTCTGTTGAAATGGCTCTCGCTTCGCTCGCAAGGTACCTATGTGTACCTGTTCGCAAATGATAGATCCCTTAGGGTAGGTTTAAAGTCTGAAGGGGATCGCCCTTCACGTCTTCCTTGAGTCTTCTCGCATCCACGGCACTATCATTTTAATCGCTTTGCTCGCTTCCGCTCGCAATTTGACCTACTTCCCGTCACTTTTTTCGATATCCGATTTCGGATTCAGATTTGGCGGAATCAAAGCTGTATTTCGCCCGCGAAAACCGTTCCGAAAAACGTACCTTTACGGGGTATATTTTAATGGGGAAAAACGTAGTTTTTCGTCGGACTTTTCGAGAAAACACGGTCCGTACTCTCGCATTTTTTTGACGGATTTCCCGATACTTTTTTCGCGATCCGATCGCGCCGTCGTCTTCCTCGTTCAAAAACCTACGAAACCGGTATTTTTCCGGAATTTTTGACGGCCGTTTAGAGGGGTAGAGGAAGCGGGGAAGTCCAAAAAGCGCACATTAATTCTTACTTCGACCCCCCTCCCGCCCTACGGCCCATGGTTCGGCTGGGATTAGACAATTTTAAATTCGCTTATACACCCTATCGGAAAATCCCAAGAAGATCCCCCCACTCGTAGACTCCCCCCACTCAGCCGTTTGGCCGTGCATAGACACGACAAACAGACAAACAGACAAACGGAGTTTCATTCTTATAAAATAGTATAGAAGTATAGATGGAGCACCTGCATCTCACCATTCACTCAAGAAGACACATGTTTTTTCTTGTATTTAATGTGGAAAGGTATCTTTTCGTGTTCAAGCAAGACAGTGGTACCTGCCGAATTAATGAAGATGCCGTCCGCTAATAGGTTTAAGTAGCTCCAGTCTGTTGGCCCTAAGACGAGAGGACCAATGAACGAGATGGAGGCAGAGAGGGTTCTTTGTCCTATATTCATTCCTTAAGGGATTTTCTGTTTATTGTCTACAACACATTAACATAATATATCATACATGTGCATACTGTCTGTATGTAGATGTATACGTAGGTATACAGTTAGCGTGCATGCGATCATAAGCCACTGATATTTAAATTGAGTTAAACGTGTAAAAAGGAGTACATAATGGAAGAGGCCATATAGTATTGTGGAAGGAGGTGGTTTTTCGGAATAGGTATGACTCATAAAATTTCGTGTGGAAACATCTATCAGAATACCAGCTAGTATTTTTGATCCGTTGATCGTTGAGGTCTGCTTATCTTGAAATTAATTCAACGAAAATTATGAAAGGGATTTTAACGTTTTTTTGTCCATACTGGCAAAAGATGGTTGATAATGGTGCTCTTCATCCTCAATCATAGGTAGAATATACTTAAATACAAGGTGCTATTAGGCTCCATTGAGGCGTATATTCTCAATCTACTGTTCTTCTACTTGGATGTGTTCCTATTTCCTACTGACTCGATTATATTATGATGAATAAAATTCTCTGTTATCGGATAAGATAATGAAACTGAGTGGGTGGGGGTTTCGGGAAAATTGCTACCTACATGAAAACAAGTTCCAGTCACAATATCCCATCTCCGATGAACCCCTTGACTTCCTTATATATTTCCGACGCTAAAAGAACAATGAAATTGTATTTGATTCGGCGACCCCTTTCTCGCCCTGATATTACATCATATAATTCCTCGATCCCAAGAACGGGAGGGGGGGGGGGAGGAGGAACTCGAAGAATGAAAGCTACATAGTCGTATAAACTTCCCTACGAAGGGAAGAAGTTTTGCGAGCGTTTTTATTTTTAGCTTCGTCGGAGAACCTGCCTCGCTTAGATTGGGGAAATGAGAACGTAGGAAAATAAGGAACCATGATGGGTCTGGAAGAAGAAACCAACTGTGGAGCTCTGGGAAAAGATAGGAATTCCATTCTGTAGACGCCAGCGTACCCATCTTGTCGCTCATAATGGCTGTGACATACCGCGTTTCAAGCTAGAGACGGTGTTGAAATTCAATCCAAAACGAGTTTACGCGGACCTAAGAGCATCCAGTGAGACAAAAGTTGCAAAAGTCGTCAACTGTACACCTCAGTTTCACAAATTTGTGCAAACGTGAATGAAAATGCGCTATCTGAGTCGCCAACACTTCCAAACAGATTGTTTACAAATCGGGTAATCAAAAATCGACATGTACCAACGTCTCCATCTTCTATGGATGCACGTAAGCATCTCTACACAATAATATATAACGTTTTAATATTTCACCGTTGAAAATATCATCTTTGCAGATCTCTGGGCTACCTTGATTAATCGGATTCCATCCTCAAACTACTCGCAGTAGTATCGCAAGGATTTCAAGTATTACTTGTGTGCATTGGTTAAGTCCAATGAAATCCATCAAAGACAACTGGACAATGCTATAATATTCATGAAACCTAACGGAAACATTCATTTTTGTCATGCCCTTACGGGGAAAAACGTCTAGTTTCTTCCAATAAACAAGGCAAGAACCTCCGACCGCTCGCTCCTAGTAGAGAGGAGTGAGAAGGTACACACCCTGGAAAGGGAAGATTCCAAAGAGGGACAGGATATAGATAAGACAGCTGCCTAGTTTTATACTTTCAAACCAACAAATTATCCCTCTCGAACCTCCTTAGCTACTGACAAGTATTTCCACATTTTGTTTTGTTACAAAAAGTTAATAATAACAATTCCTTTGTTAGTTTCCTCTTTGTATTATTCAGCTATGGTTCTTCAGACACGACACTCAGGTAGTTAGAGCTACTAGTTTAAAGTTTGGCTATTAGTTTGTTAGCCCTACGGTCTAATGTCCAGCGATTAGCTGTTCAGAGCTACGGTCAGGTGTCTCCCTAGGTGTACGATTAGGTGAGCTATGGTTTTATAGCCGGCTATTAAAGTAGGAGGCTACGGTAAATTAGAGCCGGCAAATGAGGGATCTCTTCCAGTCGGGGCTTAATCTGTTAAGATGTTTCACACTCGATCAAACGTCTCAATCTGTGTCCATTTCATTTCATATCACACGCTACCACAACAATTTGGCTAGGATTTCTAGGTTACTCACGATTAGAGACTAGGTAACGCGGCACGGAGGGGGAAAAACCGATCTAGTTGCTCAAAAGTCGTGTGCTCATAGAGTTGCCTCCACTACTCGTACATCAATTATCAAGCTCAGTCCTTGGATGATCCAAAGTCGTTTGTTCTTGTTAAACTAAACATCAAAACTTCGTGTTTGAACAAGTGTAAGCGATTTCATCCGGATTCTGTAATTACATCGTTTTAGGCTTCAACGTGATTATGACAGAGCTGCTCCCAACAAGGGTGACGTCGATACAGGTGAGTATCACTTTTAATGGTAAAATACATTTTTTAGATTAAGTTATTCTACATTTTTTCATACTAAGGAGGGAAATGGTGACAATTTCGGTCAAAGCAAAGAAGTCGCAACAAATTATTTAGGATGATTTATTATGAAATGCTATGAAACGATTTGCAGATTTCAAATATTTGAGATTTCAGGCTCATGCTTAGTTATGATAATAAATTAGTCACTTGTTTTATGTTATTTAATACCTCCTCAACATATTAATCTTAATGTAAGGCAATAACTGGGGAATTGTATATTTACGTAACGTACCTAATATGTTATTTCAAAATGTTTGCAGCTAAGTAAGTGACAATTTGGATTTCCTATCCTCATTTTATTAAATTTATTTTCTTGTTACCAAATTTCATTTTTTCCAGGTTGAACTCTTTAAAATAGCTCCGCTTCTTTATTTTTCAAAGTTTCCATGCTCTTGAAGTATTAAATGGACACTAAATTTAACTTTTTGTGAAGGAAAAACACTTTCCCTTTTTTTTCAAGCAGAGGGCTCTACCAAAATACCTATACCATGTTGAAAAGCGTGAATTCGTTAAGATTTTCCGTGTTACAAACGGATCTACTTAAGGTATTTTAACATAGAGTACATTCGTACCTAATTGACTTCAAGCCTCTTATGGCATAGGCTCTTAAAATAATTCTGAACACCTAGGTTTGTCACATTTTCAACTGTGCAACACAATGCGTCCGTGAGCAGTTTAAAAAGTGCCTAAGTCGCTTAATCCTCGAAATTTCATCAAAATCGGTTGAAATTGCGGGATTTCCGCAAACACAAACAGTTGAGTATGCATTTTTATTTTAGTTATGCATTTGAGAGTGCGTCTACTGAAAATCCAAAGTATTTGCTGTTCTTTAATCGTCCATCAGATAGACCTACGAAGCTCGTTTTCGTTAAGCGGGAGTTTCAATACATTATTACATACCTATATCCGTTGATCTGATCGTAAAGATTTCAGAAGAGTATTCACTATTATTCTCTTACACCTACATAGATTTGTATTCACACGTATGTTGACGTTCTTTTCCCTACTTTTTCTTCTTTTCTGATAGAGGTTTTCTAAACTTCGAAACTTTCCTTTTATAAAAATCGTAACCCTTTGTTTACTAGGTATATACAATACCTACAATTTTTTTTTTTCGTTTTGGGGTGAGTATATTATTTATTTAGGCATTACATTTTGATATGAATTTACAAGCAATAATTTACCTGCTACAGCGAGATGCATGATGAAGAAGTTCATTCGGGATTTTGGCTTCTTTCCACATTGTAGACCAGCAAGCACTGCTGAGTTCCCGAAAACAATCAGGATGAATAGGAGCCACAAAATAGCGAACTGCTCGGTCTGAAACAAACAATATTTTCTCAATAAGTAAATATCATTCACTTCATAAACATAATGTTATAAATAGCAAAGAGGTATCATCTTCTTTGTATTTACACTGCTATCTCGTCAGGATGTGAATGTTTTTCGTCAAAGTGAACCTGCTAATTTGAAAGTATAACATAAATCGCACAACTCGGACAAAACAGATAGGAATATTGACTTTTCTTTCGTTCTGGGGAATAGTCAGGGCCTGCTGCGTTCTAAATTGACTGTTATCTTAGCATGAGATGGATCATACCCATGATCAAATCCTAGGATCCATTTATCATCTAAAAAACAGTGGTAAAAGTTTACAAAAGACCTTTTTTTTTTATTTTTTTTTTTTTGTGCTACAACGTAACATATAACCAGTTAAGTTGACATTTGAGCTATTTACATCTTCAGTCGCTTCATAAATAAAATTAAATCATGAAATAAAATTACACTTGTCACAAAACTATTCCCGCTGTCTTCGTATAAGTAATCAGTAAAGAAATAGCTTAATCACAAACGAGCTTATTGACCTTCGGGATGAGTTCCATTCCTTCAGGGAATTATCTCGTTCTTCTAGGTATAAGAATTTTGAAATTCTATCCCAAACGAGATGAAAAAGATACAAAAGAGGTTCGAGTCAGTTCACTCGTACTGAGAACAACAAGCGCATAAAAAATGCTCCTAATAAGCAAAAAGCCTGCGGGGAAGTAGTTTACTAAGAACTCAACAATAAAGTTCATAATCATCTGGAAATTTGAACGCCAGTGATTTAAGCGATGCAATCTTTCAAGTTTTTGAAAGCATACTGAATGTTCGGTACCTCCTGATTTCCTTGGATTCCTTCAGGTGGCTGCTTGTACACCATCCGCGTTCGCTTTGTGACCTGTGAGTTTTTAAGAGGTTTTTGCTGCTACATGTGACCTTGATAATAGTAATGCCGCTGATCTTCGCGGAATAAATACCCTCGTAGTGAAGGTAGTGGCGCCGTATATCATTGAACAGCCGATGTCGTTCATCATTAATCAATGTTTTGAAGAGGGAGCGTTCCCTTCTTGTTTGAAAAAGTCAATTATAACTTCCATCCCCAAGAAAGGCTACTCGGAGGATTATAATGCTTACCACCCTATTTCCATGTTTCCCGTTACTGTAAAAATTATGGAACACTTAGCGCTTAACAGGCTGAGCTCATACCTGGAAGATAATGACTTGTTACATTCTCAACATTTCGGTTTCAGAAAGGGTAAGAATACCTAGTCTGCGGCTTCATCATTGGTTAATTATGTTCTGCAAGCTTTGAAGAATAAACAACTTGCATCTTCACATCTGCACGATCTCTCCAAAGCAATTGATCTTGTTTCGCATGATTTACTGTAGAAGAACAGCTTTACACCATCGTCTGTTTCATTCATCAAGAATTTCCTCGTAGGCTAGAAGCAGATTGTTTCTTTCAATGGAGCACAATCACTGAAGGGTGATAATCTCTGAGGCGCAGTATTTAGGGACCTTTCTTTTTCCTTATCTTCGTCAAGATCTGGCGTATCAATTTAAAAAGACAGGCAGTGTTTTTTTATTTGCAGATGACATTGATAATTTAGACGTAGGTTCTGGTCCTATCGAGTTGATGAATTTATTGAATAACTACCATGGTTTGATTGATAAATGGTGTACTCTAAAAGCCCTATTGCATAATACAGAGAAGAATCAGTCACTCAATGTATTTCTAAATCGTCAGCAAGACGATTGTGTAAACTATCTTGGCATAACCTTGGATAACCGCCCCTCTTGGCTCCCTCACATAAATGATCTCTTACCTAAACTCACATCATGCACATTTATGATTCATCGTATAACACGAGTGGTGTCTAAAAAAATTTTCCTCTTTGCTTATCATGCTGGTTTTGCAAGCAGAATGTCGTACTGCCTGGTGCTCCGGGGGACTTCTAGTCATTCTGCAGAGGTGTTTACCGTCCAAAGGAGAGCCATTAGAATTCTCGCTGGCCTAGGATGGAGAGAAAGTTGCAGAGGGGCATTTAGTCGCCATAACATCCTCACTCATCCAAGTGCTTATGTTTCGCAATTTTATAAGTCATAAAGTTAACGTTCTCGACCTAACTACTGTATCCAGCATGCATGCTTATATCAGATCGAAGGACGACATCGTCATCCCATTTTGCTTCAACATCCGCGAGCCTGGTAATCCTGATCAAATTGGATTTGGACTTTTTATCAGACTTCCAACTGAAGTTCGTGCTCTTCCTGTAAAGCTGTTGAACCGCACAGTGTGACAGCATCTCTTGCATTCGGAGCTATATTGAATTATTGACTGTTTCGACATTATGTGGTCAATTTAGTAATGCATCATATAATTTTGTTAAAATGTTTGCTATTTTTGACTTCATTGAGTGTGTTTATATATTGTTTCATTTTGTGTAGGGGCTCATTTGTATTGCGGAGGAATTTTTTAAAGGAGTACCGACGCGACTCTGTCTGCTTCCAGATCTGCGATATTTTTTATTTGTTAAAAGTTCTAGATATTTACTTTTTATACATATTTTTGAAGAGTTGCTGAAATTTGTTAAAAGTTCTAGATATTCACTTTTTATACTTATTTTTGAAGAGTTCCTGAACGAAAGTATATAAAGCATGGTTGTGTGTGTGAGTGTGTGTATGTGTGAGTGTTTGTAGTTGTTTCTGCCTCTTTACGTCGGTTGGGGGTCTTCTGATCGGTCCTGGGGGTAGTTCTCTTGTTGCCAGTGGTCACGGTAATTGGCTGTTGAGTAGGGGGCCTTTATTGTTGATATTCTGGCATGGGGAGCCGCCAAGGTGGGTGGAGCCTGGGGCCGGTCGGGTGGTTACCGGCCGTTGGAAAGGGATGGTAACCTATACTACCTCCACTTGCTTTTTTCCTGGACCTGGGTTTCATTGTATCATGTATTTTTTTCGTGCCTATTTCAATATTTGAGGAGCTGACATGGAAAACGAGTTAAGTCCATAAATCGAAAGAACATATTTTTTCGTCGAAGTGCAAGTAAACAGTCACGCCAACGGCCTTAGGTCCTCCCGTCCTTGCTAGATCGCACCCTGAATAAATGTGTGACCTTTGCATGGAGAAGAGATTATGTCCAAAAAAATCTGATAAGAGTTCAGAGGGAGTTCCTATGAAGTTTGATTTTTGGACTTAACTCGTTTTCCATGTCAGCTCCTCATTTGTTTTGTGTTATTTTTGTTGGTTTGACAATTGTATTGCTGAAACAGTGAGGCCGCTAAAAATAAAAGTTAGAAGTTGAAGTTGCTGCTTGTTAGGTGAACTTGTAAGAGTTGAAAAATAAGGGCTATATTTTCAAAGCCTTTAAAACAAAACGTATTTTATCGAAAGTTTCAGTAAAAAGCTGGCATTCTAGCGACTAATTACACGGAATCTAACATTACGGTTCGAACATGGCCTGTCGTAGAACTGTAAGAACAGCCGTTCACAAAGTAGTTTTTTTTTTTGTTTTTTTACGTCCATGAAAATCATCGTCTACACAACTGTGAGATGCAAAAATGAACTGGCTGTACATGCCTACGAATTTTGTTATCTTTGAAGAAAGTCGACATTATAACTGTTAATTGGTGAATAACCCGCTGAAAAAGTATTGAAAAGCATTAGTTCTTTATAGAGAACTTGAATCTAAATTCATTTTTACTTTTATATTGCACATAAGTTATGTTATTGACATTGTTAATTACGGAACAATATTCTCAAACTAATGGACCAAATAATGATGATTTCCAATTATGTGATGGTATCGATTCGTTCTTAGTAAAGGCACGCCCCAGACGAGGGTGGCTGGACCCTTGGGAACTTCAGGGTTATTATTCGCATTGTTGTGAATTAATGTCTCTAATTTGCCTCTCAAGACCAGCTGCTACACATTTCTGAAAGATCTTCACAGTTTAATTACAAAAACACCCAGTGAACCACGCTTGAGAAAGTCAGGGCGAGTAATTTTTACTTCAGTACACCCGGAGGAAGGAATAAAAAATAAAGCAACTATTTCTCACTTGAGAAACTGACAATGTAGCCTGCAAAGCAAAATGATTAAAGAGCTCCGATTTATGAGACCATTTATACTCGTATTATCACCCTCATTATTATCATGTCGTTCTGTAAAAATGTAGGATATATAGTTACCTTGCAATTAGCTCTTTTATATGATGTTAATTTTTTCTTAAAAAAAGATCGACAAATTAATTTGAAAAGTTTAAGACATGACACGCTTACCAAAAGGATACTGCTTTATTCAATCTAACAGGCGTTTCTTCTGGCTTCGTGATGAAATAGTTCATCCATCAAACCCATACTGTTCATGGAGAATAATTCAAATGATCGAAATGAATTTGGTGAGTTAACCAGATAGTCAATTTTTATTAAATTAAATATACTTCATTTCATGGAGCCTAATTATAAATTCATGCATATATCAATATATTGATGCATATAATTATATATATGATCAATATATTCAATAATCATACGATCAACAAGTCAAAGTTTCTTTGGACACAACTGGTTTTGGATAGATCACTCAGATATAATTACATATTGTATAATGTAACTTGACAATTATATAAATACTTCAATCATCTAGGAAATACATTTTTTCCCACAAATTTTAATGTTCTATATTTTTGTTCTGCTTTGTTTATTTATAACAAAATTTCCAGTCATGCAGCATGATCGCATAAGCGAATTTTCATAAGTTATCGTATAAGTATGTTGAATTGTTTTGAAATGTTTGCTTTTGAGTGTAAGAGAAACTGTTGGCTATTATTTTTATGACAAAAAACGTATTCTTAATTAATAGTAATCTGGCATTAAAAAAGAGATTTCGGAGTTTTAGCTTTTTTGCAGTTTTTATCGATTCTACAGAAAAATTATAATGAAAATCAAGTACATTTTTCAGCATAATTTTGCACATACATTTTTTAATGATCTATTTTAAATTTAATAAACTTTATTGTAGCAATATTCTGCTAAGAATTATAATTTTGACGATTTTAACCTATTTTCAGCCATTTTTAGTGATTTTTTAAGAACATTTTTTGAAACATTATCAATTTAATGAGCTCAAAAAGTGCTGGAGAACAAACTCATCCTTTCGTTTGGAAAGCTTGATTTTTTGGCGCAAGAACGGAATTTTTATCTCATTCCTAAGGAAAGTTATCGTCTGGAGTGACACATACATTTACAGGGTGTCGCCGTTTCTAGCGCACCACCGTCTAGGGTTCAATTCTACTTCTAATTTATGACGAATTTTTTTGTCCTATAATATGTATTTTTTAATTCCCTCTTAAGACCACTTTTTTCACTTCTATGATTTTTTTTTCGCATTTTCGACTTTGTGTGACTAAAACGGTCATAATTCCCTAAATTTTCAATCAAAACTCAAATTTTATTATACCAATGAAAAGTGCGTAAAATTTCCTTTCTCCCTAATGACATTTCAAAAATTCTTAAATGGGAAAATAATCCGTAAGTGAAAAATGAACGGGTGAAGAATAATCCGTTAGTGAAAAATTTGTAAAATTCCGAAAATTTTCACTTTTTTCAAAGTTTGTCCCTCGAAACGTCCTGGATTGAAATTTTCATGATGTAAGCCTAAAAGTTGCATCCTAATCCAAGCTTTCCAACGGTGTAGTCGATTTGTATTTTACTTTGTTAATTGAGGGAGAAAAGTATGTTTGTATGCAGAAAAACGTGGTTTTTCTTCTATGAAATCACGGGTTTTCGTAAAAAAATGACCCTCTATGAAAATAATAATTTGGGGGCGGTTTCTACGTATTTTTTCACGCTGAACCGAATGGTAACACTTGCAGATCTCTCCAACTTCGTTACAATCGAGTTTTACATAGTTTTGCCCTTGAAAAACACATAAAACTAGGCCTAACAAATGAGCTAAAAACTGTGTTAAAGTGTAAATTTTGATTGTAATGGAGTCGGAGAGATCTGCGAGTGTTATCAAATTGTTTACTTACGGATTATTTTTTACCCGTTCATTCCATCTAAAAATTGTTAAAAAGTCATTAGGGAAAAAGTCTTCTTCTGCAACTCTTCTTTTTAAGGATTCTTGAGTTGAGGGGAGGAATTATTCAACAGAAATTAAATAATTTTACGCTCAACACAATATATTACGTGATAGAATATGGTATCAAAAAGTCTTAAATATTCAATTTGAATTTGTTTACAGTAGGAATTTTTCCAATGTTCTTTGGCAGATTATTAAATAGCCGAGTGCCCCTACGATTTTGATAGTTATGACTCAATTTATCAGCTTATGAACCCTTTGGAAATCACGGAACAGCAAGTCCGTTGCATACCTTACATTTCTATTTAGTAGACCTTCGATTTGATTACACTTTTCTGACTCATAAATAAAGAGTCTGATAACTACCTACTGATTCACTACATACTTCATATTCTTGGAATTAGGCTACGTTCTTCTACTTCCGTTTTCTATTGAAATGGTTTTCCACGACTTCGTCGCGAGAGATTTAGTTCGTGACTTCTACTATTAAACTACCAATAATGGTGAAAAACGTTTCATTTTATCGAGCTCGAGTGAATCGAATGAGTTGGAATAGTAGTTCCTACTAGAGATAAAGAACTCACATCGCCTGCTTCCTTTAACGTTTCCCTCCAACAGTTTCTATATTTCGACAATCTGGATGTGATTCCAAGTTGTAGGGTAGTAGTATCCGTTCTCCATCCGACCAGTAACACCGAGTTAGCCGATCAGCTTTTCTGATTTCCACCTGTCCTGTCAGAAGAAAAGTTGAACGAGGGTGAACTCTTGTTACCGGCTTTTTACCCCATCCCAGCCATTCGGCTTATTCTGCAGAATTTTCCTACTACCTATCATCATGATCCACAATTGTGTCTGCCGACGAAATAGCTCTCTCCACCCGTTGGCCCTTTCTTTGTCACGGGAGTTTCGATATTGGCCGCTTTTATTACACAACTAGAGAACCTGTTAGGGCTTGGAAAGCCCTAATCTAGTCCGCATAACAGTAGTACCTAACAGGAACCCAGCACATTATAGTAACTATATAAGTTCTACCTATTTGCGGCTACCTAACCTGGTGCAAAGCTAAGGCGATGTTAATAAATTATTAAAAAAGAGGAAATAACGATCAAAATGTAAGTAATGTAATAAAATATATACCACCAGTTGAGGTGGTCCTCGCCACTCAGCTGATCAGAAAAGACCCCATCACTACACTCGTCTCTTAATGTCCCAGAGAGTCTTCCTATCAAATTTCAACTTCCTACAGTGAACAGGAAAGAATTTAGCTCACTCAGCTGATCAGAAAAGACCCCATCACTACGTTTCTTATTTACTGACACTTTTGCAACAAACTTGGGGCCTTGCTGATTCGGAATTATATATAAAGACCGTTCGGAATTATATATTTATAAAGTCTCAGAAATAACTCTCCTAGATGTTAGTAACTACACTACGTTTCTTACTGACCATGAATTGATGGCAACCGTTGTTACCGCCACAGCCTAATAAACAACTCTCGTTGATAAGGACCGCCTAGAACACGATCAAGGCGGGTATAGAGACGAACGGCGACACTTTTGCAACAAACTTGGGGCCGTGCTGATTCGAATGAGCAGTCTAACACTAAAATCGGACCGCGAAGTTCTTCACAATTTCAAAGACCGTTCGGAATTATATATAAAGATACTCTTTCAAGATGTTGTCATTTAACAAGCTTTATAAAAATAAAGAAACGTTATTGTCATTTATTCCTATCGCCAAGCTTCGAATACTAGTCTGATCGATAGCAAGAAATTAGAACACGCACTTTTGTCCATACAAGTCGGTACTCTCGCTAGTGGTGAACACTGATTTCTTATTTGCAAATCAGTCAATGGGCAATGTTGATCAATAACTAGCAACAATATACTATTATAGATTTCCGAATAATCGCACAGTCCGTTTGCCTACATGCGGCCCTGGAAAAGTCCGTTGCGGACCAGATTGTGGTCCGACACCTCCCATTACCCGTTGATCAATGTATTCCCCCTCCTTACTCCAAAGCCTATAAATATTATACAAATAGGTTGGCCAAGATTCTATGCTCATATTTTCTGGTGATTATTACGCATAACTCAAAACTCTATCTCCTCTTTCTCGTACTACTTCTAAAGAGCTCTCAGTACCGAACCGTAGTACTTCCTACACTGTTACTCTTATGAAACTGTGAGTTCCAGACGGTATTAGCTCCATGAGTGTTTCGCCAACTGAACTGTGAGTTCCGGAATGAAATACTACCATCAATATCACGCCTACGGAAGTCTGTTCGAATGTGATATATCTAACCTTATCACGCATTGGGAGCTGTGAGTATGGACTCATCATCAGGCCACATATAAATGATGGGGTCAGTACATTGATGCAATCCTGGTGTCTTGGTAAACACATATAAATGTGTTTTGGGCACATAGGTGTCAATTTAACACTTTTCTCCCTCTCAGTGGTATTGGGGTATGTAATAGCAACCACACTTTTACGGCACTTGGGAAAAAGTCGATAAATATGTGTGTTACGTAACATAGAATTCAATGAAACACTGTCCCTCTCCTCAGTGGTTTTGGGATACGTAATCACGTACAGTTATGGCACATAACTGTATGTGCCATAATTCTACATGAATAATTAAATGTGCCGTGATTCTATATGTGCCATAATGTGAATAAAATTCTTTGTTTAGTGAATGTAATTTTCTCTCCACCAAACTATGGGTAATATGCCTGGCGGGCTTATGGCTCACTGAGGCCGCAACAAGTTGAGATTTTGACTTTAGAATGACTATAGTTATGTATTGAAATAATATCAATACAAAAAATTTTCAATATTCACAAAGAAAATTGAAAAAAATGTAAACCATTTCAGCATGAAAAATGCTGAATTTCAGCATGCATTTCCATGCCCCCTATCACCCCAGTTTGGTGGAGAGAAAATTACATTATCTAAACAAAGAATTTTATTCACATTAATTTGAATACTATAATATTATAATATTCTAGTTATTGATAATAGTTCAATACATAATCTACGTTCAGTTAGAAATCATAATTCCCAACTTGTTGCGGCCTCTGAAGATCATAAGCCCGCTCGATTTGAACCTCTGGTTGGAGAGAAATTTACACCATAAATTTTATTTACATAGGTTCCATAAATGTATGTGATTACCATTACGTATCCCAAAACCACTGAGGAGAGGGACAGTATTTCATTGAATTCTATGTTACTTAACACACATATTTACCAAGACCCCTGGATTGCATCAATGTACATTAAACTTACCCCATCTTTTATCTGTGGCCAGGTTCCTTATCCACTCGAAATGCATAACCCCACACAAAATAAAGGTGGATGAAAATCCAATGTCTCCACATCTTATAACCCTCAAGACCTTCCTGGCATAGGGATTATAGTACTTAGGGCCGGTTTATCAATCACTTTTATCCAATGGATAAGGAGGATTTATCTAAGGTATAGCGTTATCCTCCAGATAACACGATATGGGGTGTTTATCACCCTAGTTAAACCTTATCTGGCGTTTTAATTTATCTGGTCCCTGGACGGCTGGATAACTATTATAACTGGAGGTTAAGGAGATATCTAGAGCTTTCTAACCTCAAAAAAGTTTATTTATTTACAAACATCTCCTATTTCAATCAAGTTTGATTGTCTTTATTTTTGTACCTTCCAATGGATATATTTGGTAATTTGTCTTCAAACAGCAGCAACGGCGAAGATTCTATCGTAGCATAATTCGTTGAATGGAAAAGAAGACCTATATAGTAAGACCCCGTGTAGATCACCTACTAAAATGGGACGAGTGCGTATTTTATTGAGGTTTCGGTTGGACAAAGATACCGTTCTTTACTTTATAACACAGATCGAAGATGAAATTAAGTCCACAACTTACTGATCACAATAATTCATTCATAAATTCAGGTTGCAAGATCGCAACTCGTGCACGTATTTCTCTCTCTAGAAATGAAGCAAATAGCAAAAATGTGGTGGTGTCTTTATTTGCCGAGCTAATACTGTCGATGATGACACTGTTGTTTTGTGGACGTCAGACGGTTTTTCTAATAGCCGATCCATGAAGAAAATGAACTCCTACTCTACTCTGTGGTAGCTCCATGTGCAAATCGCCTTTATTTTGTCGCCTGCGGACACCAATGAGGATGCTAACGGCGCTATCTGCCAGACAAAATTTATCTGAGGGATAATTTTATCCGCTAGGTATTTCGGCATTGATAAACGACTCACATTCTTTATCTGGAGTATAGTGCTATACTCGGTATAGCTATCCTGCAGATAATGTAGATAATTGATAAACCGGCCCTTAGCTGGTAACTACCTATATATATATATATATATATATATATATACATAACAAAAAATGTATTTACTACAGTTTTTTTTACCCAACATTTTATAGAAAACAGCATTTCGGGGTGGGGATGCTTTTTCTTAGCCTTTCAGAGGGAGTAAAATAGTCATTCATTTTCAGATTGCTTTAAATATTTATTAATATAAGTATTGATGAACAAAATTTTGCGCACACTACTCCTCCGGACCAAGCTGAATACTACACAAGTAAGCTGAATTACCATGTCGGAACTTGTGCCTCACTGATTTTGGTGAGGATCCACTGACCGCGAGCCGTAATATCAATCATAATGGTAAAATCGTGCTCAAATCTCTCCTATTCACCGTAGGACGTCGAAATGTGATAGGAAGCCTCTCTGGGACTAGAGACAATCGAAATGAGGGGCGCCATCCTGATCAGCTGAGTAAGCTAAAATCTCCACTGCAGTATGTTGAAAATTGATATCGGTGCCTCTCTGGAACAATAAGGGAAGAATGAAATGACGGGCTCCACCCTGAGCTCCAGCCGACCGATTCAAAAAATTGGTCCTGCTAACTCAAACTGCGTTTTTTTTTTTTTTTTCGTAACGATTCTCTGATCAGCTTGTAATATAATGATTGATGCGTATCTGGCCGTTCGCAATGATACTATATCTTCTTTGCCCGTGAATATCTTCATTGTCCGTGAGACCGGTAGGTACCACCTATTCGACAGCATCATGCGAAACCGTTTCGAAATGGTTACGTTACTGTCCCACATTATATATGTGAACTGTGGGCTAAACAACGCAATAATGAGATGATATGATGTCCAAGAATAACGGTTGAATTAGATTAAAAAAAGGAAAACGTAAGTAATATAGGTATAGGATTATTCAATATATTGGGTTTTGACTAGGAGTAAATGAATGATAGTGTAATTCCGATTTGAGTGTTGTCAAAACAGTGTACGTGATACTGCTACACTTGTGCCTCTTATTAAAGTGAAAAGCGGTTGTACCATAACTCGAAATTTCTTACTTTTCACCTATCTTAGATTCGCATAGCTCTACGAATTCTTGATTGTTTCTGATGCGGGTGCCTTTTTTTTTTTTTTTTTTTTTTTTTTTTTTTTTTTTTGTCGAAGTGGGCGTTATGAACCTTTCTACAGACAACTATTGACGAAAACGACCTAGGTATATCCCATAACCTATATTGACTTTAGCACATTTTTTTTTCAGTAATTTCTTTGCAGCGAAAGACGAACTAAAGTTTTCCGGTATTTTTCCAAACAGTATTTACAGATATCAACAAATGAACATCACTATGCAATTCAGCGTGAAAAAATACCATAAAATCATATAACCTTGACATTATGAAGTTCTGAGATTCCAGTGTAAAATTAAGATCAGTCGTCCGTTTTTCGTGAGTGTTGATGTAGGTTGTGTAAGATCTCCAGTTGTCGGAGGCCTCTTTCAAGGTCTTACAAAGAGAAAGGGAATTCGTGCACTATTTTAAAACGAATAAAAGTTTTCTCGCTGTTTTCAGAACGTTCTCCTTCAAATTAGGCGCTGGATATAATCTACTCCGTTCCCCATCCCATCCGACGTTACCGACACTTCCATCCCCCTTTTCGCTAGACCCCGCGTTACCACCCTTCCTAACCACCCCCTCACCCGACCAACCCCGAACCGCTCCTAGCGAAAGGACAAAAGTTTCCAAGCCTAACTTGGTGGAATGGAGGCGGGTTTGAGAGAAAATACTCTCTATTTGAATATCCTTTTTGGCAGTGGACAGGCCGGGAGCGGTGACCCTCCCACCCCATCAACCTCTCTCCTTCCCACGCCTCTTCTCTTATTCTGTCTCTCAACTCTTCATGATCCCCTTGTTTACTTTTCAACACCCGCTTTCTCTCTTTCGCTCAGAACAATTCAGAAAACGGAGGTTTGAGGCTCATAAAAGGGACCGGTCCATAATTCACCATCTTCTGTCTCAAATACATCGCTCTGCTATTTATTTTATTACCCTCCAGACCCGTTCGGGAATATTTTTCTCTCTCTTTCCTTCTCTCTGTCGCGCACTAATTCCCCCCCCCCCCCCTCTCTCTCTCCATCCTAAGCCATTCTGTCTGGCTTTCTCACTGAGGTTGTCAGTGAGAATAACTAAGGTAAATGTACCAATAGTGGACTCATCAAGGAAAATATTTCTTTGGATTTTCTTTAGAAATTATGCAGGTGGTTTAACAACAGTGAACCTTCAATTTTCACATTCAACGACTGTTCATCTTTCCATTCCACACCCAAAATTAGAAAATGGTTCACTTTAAAATGTATAAAATAATAAATTCGAATAGTTTAAAATGTGGGCAACGTGGGCACCAACTTTTTGTATTTGTAATGAACATCACTTGAACAGAATCTTTTTCATAAGATTTTTGATTAAAATGTTGTTGTATGCTCCGTTCGTCAACAGATAATCGAAAAACTTGAAAACTGGATAAATATTTTTTTTTTATAACTGGATAAATATTTTTTCTCTTTATATTTTTACAGGACGTGATACGAAAAATCAGTGGTGCTTCAAATGTCTGAATCAAATTGATAGCAGTCATTTTAGGCTCATGAACACTAGGATATTCTCGTATTTCAACTCATTGGATATTTGGGATCAAGTCGGTTAAGTGGCAGTGAATTTTGGAGGGGCTGTCCTCCAAGGACCTTTTCCGTTTTCCCGCGCGCCGTGTCCAACCAATCTGAATTTTTACTTAAGAATATACCACTTGATGTTATGTGTTTTTGAGATGTGAGCGACACCCGCTCTTATAGCAAGATTTTAAACAGATAAATTTTCTGCTTATATCAATGGTCTGAATACTCACTAAGCTTGCATCTTGAAGATACATAACTTCAAGTACCTAGTCATTCCCTAAGTAGAAATTCAGATTAGTTAGAAACAGCGGGAGGCTCCAAAGTTTGCTGACTCATAACCGACTAGACCCAAAACTTGATGTTTTACTACTGAAACAGGCTCATATTATTAAATAAAGTCAATATCATCAGTTGCTATATTCACCATACTAAGTAAGCCATACCTACCCTAATTAATTGTGCCCTAATAAAATAAAATCAGTATTGTTCATTTAGATGATATAGCATTCAAAACTGGTATCAAGCCTAACAGAAGTGGGGGTGATAATTCTCTTGAAGGGTCGTTTCATCTTTATGAGCATCATCTGATGGCTCACCTCCCAAAAGTTGTAATCCATTTGACACAAATCCAACACTGTCAAATCGTGCACTCCAAGCTCTCCATCAAAACTGGCTCAATATCGACAAATGCACCATTGTCATTCTCGGCGTTTCCAAGGACTTGAACTAATTGTAGTTGTAAGTTGGAAGAACTTCATATTTCTTGACTTTCTCTGTTTTTAAAATAAACTTCATGGTGATAAAGAATCTGATCTCACTTAGCTATGTTTTCAGAGTAATCGTCTGTTTGTATGTTCTAGACTGGAATGAACCTCGTCTTTCTCAATATTGTTTACAGGTTCACCATCGTTTCCAGTTGGTTGTTCTTGATAGGAACGAACCTCAAATTTCTCATATCCCGGATCAGTCAAATCTCTTGATTGAAATGCGTTTTTAGGCATTCTGAAACGATTCCTGAATTTGCGCTTTTTCATATATATATGTGTGTGTGCGTGTGTGTGTATGTGTATGTGTATTCCAGACGATAACTCTCCTTAGGATTGAGATAAAAATACCGTTCTTGCGCAAAAAAATCAAGCATTCCAAACGAAAGGATGAGTTTGTTAGCCAACAATTTTTGAGCGCATTAAATTGGTCAAATTTCGAAAAATGTACTAAAAAAATCACTAAAAATTGATTAAAACGCCCAAAAATGATTAAATTTATATTTCTTAGCAGAATTTTAGTCAAAATCAAATTTTCAACAATCAACTAGGGCATTTAAAAAATGTTTTTTCAAAATTATCCAGAATAACGTAGGTAGGTACGTTATTTATCATCACCTAGGTACGTTATTTACTATCACGTAGGTTCGAATAACGTATTTATCATTAATATTTGATGAAAATCTATAAAAACTGCAAAAACTATAAATCTAAAATCTCGATTGAATCGCTGAATTTTATTTAGTATGAGTTTTTAACCATAAAATTGGTTTTTGACAATTTTTTTCTACTGAAATTGCTCACATTTTAATACAGTTTAACATATATGAAGAGTACAGGGGAAGAACGGGGTATCTCGATTTTTCCTCAAAATTGAGTTAGGAATAGTTCCATGATTTGAGGGTCGCCGAACATGATGATGCGGTCAAAACAGCAAAAAAATGGGTGTAATGGCTTTAAATTAGCCGGCAAATATTTTCTGTACAGAGGAAGAACAGGTTTATTACAGCGGTCTAGGGAAAGAACGGGCTATCTCCGAGCCGCCGCACTCCCCATCCTTCCGAATTTCCAGTCATGGATATGTGATTCAAAGCGCATTTTCCGTGTTTCACGGTCCCTTTCTCTAAGTTCTTATTGTTGTTGTCACTTTATCAGTTGGTACCTCCTTTTGTTTCGTCATAGGTTCCTAAGTTGTTGACTGTAATTTGGAGTTAGTGTAAAGCAGTGGTTTTGTGAATTCGTTCCTATTTACCTACCTACCATCATGGGAGACGATTCGTCATCTGCAGAGGTTACCGTAGAACTTCCTACTACTTCTACCCGAAAACGGGAAATCACAGGTAGTTTTGCAGATGCTCATAAAAAAACTCATTGCCCAGTCGCACTCAACTGGACCTCCTTGCAACTGTCTGAGGCTCATATAGTGATGAAATAAGTGTACGGTTTTCTTAGTTTTCATTAATACATTCCGTTCCAAAAAATCGGCTGTTCAAAGAATTTTAGGATTTTTTAGACTTTGGGAACGGATTATTAGGGTCTTTTAGAGATGGTTAGAGATGGAAGAGGAGGTTCAGGTCAAAGAGGCCTCTAATCACCTTTCCCGAATATCTAAAAAATCCCAAAAGACTTGACTCTATCATTCATTAAGAAATATGTGGAATCGGGGAATCAGGAGCTGTCGGCTATCTTCAGTTTGCTCAATATGAAGGCCAGTAGAAATATTTGGCATGCATAAAGAACATCAACTATATTTTAAACGGAAGTAAACATAGTAAAAAATACGCTCAACTACATAATATATCGATCGAACCGGCATACAATCTATTACGATTAGGTACTCTTTTCCAGAAATCAAGTTTATTATAGATAGGTTCTGTGAATAATAATATGATATTACACCACTGTATGCAGATAATGGTTTCACAAGTACCTGTGAAAAGTACCTAATTATTTTATGGGATTGCATTCATTTTCTTCCGGTAGAATTATGTAGTTAGGTAAATTTAAATAATGTGAATAGACTTCATTCAATAACTACATGTAAACCACCTGTCTGCATATATGTGAAGGTTATGAAATATAGTAATAAGCATTTGGGTCATGATCTGTAGGGATTTTTATCCGATTTTCGGAATTCACGTATGCTGAAAAGTAAACGAATGGTAGAGGTTTTGGACGGTGGAGCTTTTTAATTGATGGTGGATTAGAAAAATTCATTAGTCGTTCATTATGAACAAAAGAACATTAATGACTACATACTTGCATTCTACCGGTTAAATGTTACGACGTGTAGTTATATCATATTTGTAGTTAGATTGTATTATTAATACCGGTGGTATTATTAGGCGCATGAGCACATTCATTGTTGCCTTCTAGTATTCGGCTAAGGTGAGTTCTGGTCAGTCAGTCAGCATCGTGTAAACGTCCTCAGTATTTATGAGATATTTACCAACCATAATTATTAGATTAAATTCTAGTTTGTGTTAATGATTCTTGAGGTCATGAACTCTTAGTCTAAAATGAGAATGAATAGTTAAATTGCACAAGAATTTTTTTTTTTTTTTTTTTATTAGACGATCAATCTTATTCAAAGCTCCCAATGCAGCTTATTTTCGTGATATTTACTCAGAAATAACTACTGTAAAATTATAATTTTAAGGTGAATATATCATGGTGAACGTTTAATTATATACATAGTAATTTCGTTCACGTAAAACCTGAAAAAGTTTATATTTACGATACTTTCAGGTTTCTACTATTTCTCACAAGTCCATCTACTGTATCAAATTTGTAAGGGCTCCTCTTCTATGAACCTCACCCTCTTCAAAATGTACCGATTGTTTTCAGTGATTTACATTGGCCCAAAGCTTTCCCTCCCCGCATATTGGAGAAAACATCTAATGCTCGATAACATCTCAATAACAAGTAGACAATGGTTTCTTAGCTCTGTAGTAAATGAATACTGGTCATTATAGTGGAAATAAGCTGACCGGTACAACATCACGGAGGAAGAGATTTTAATCCGGTTTGTAGCACAATCGCGCTGAATGGGTTTAAACATTCAATGGTGGGAGATGTTAGCCAGTAGCTGAGAGGACAGAAACGAGAGGGATTCCGCGTATTTATCCCGAGGGATCGACTAGCAGGGGTCGGAGAACCCTCTGGTGGGGTTCGGCTGGATCAGAGCCAAAAACCTTCCCCCCCATCGCCACAGGAGAAAAGCAAGGATTCCTCCAAAATACAAGCCCACCTTTCGTCCCGCCACTGAATCAATTATATAGGCTCATCTTTCCGCTTTTCCAGTCATCTGAAACATGACCCGGGGAGCTTTGCGAAGGGTGATTTGGCCGTTCGGAAGGCTCAAGGCCAACAAAATATCCCGCTAACCCGCACAACGTTAGCCAGAGCGACTCCCTGGATGGGAACGACTACGAGCATCATAACACCGCGAGGGCGGTCAAAGACTCTTTCTCATTCCTAAGACCGCGTCTTCCACCGTCTTTTTCTATAGAAATAATTGAGACTCCCTTTTCCGGAGATAGTATCGCGTTTCTTCAATTTACGACGCCCTCTCCGCCACTGCGCCCGAAAGACATTTTCCCTCCAAAAGAACATCCTCCCTTCCCTGGACCCCTACCACCGACCCTTCATCTCTATATAAAGAGCAAAAAAACGTTCCTTTTTTACTACTGGAACGGCCCGAGAGGAATACCAGTTACATTGGTCTGAGTCGTTCAACCCCCGCCTTTGAAAATAACGGGGATAATTTAATCCGTTTCAACGAATAAACATTGATTTCTTTTATGGGTAAACGCACAATGACAATTTAGAGGTCTTCGCACCAGGGCATACGTAGGCTTAAAAGACTGAAACTGTCTATGGGCCGGTTTCTTCGGATAACGTTTTTCAAGCTGCTGCGACACACGTCCCTCGTTACCCGGACGTAATTTTATACTCAATTTTAATGAATTAACCAGGATTATGATGATTATCTCAAGCCCAAAATTTAATCAAAAACGGATGAAAAAACTTGAAACTCGCTGTTTTCAGGAAGTGAACAAATTATATAGGCGAACAAAGTATTATATTTATGAAACGTTTAACATTCAAGCATAACACATATTTCAATAGTTGGAAATTTCGTAGAGATAGACAACTCGTATGATATACATTTCCAATACCAAAAACCATGTGTTAATAAACATTAACCCAACTCGAGGGCTTCAAATTTTAAAAAATAAATTCAATAAAACAGTATGTCACAACTTCTGGTCCGATCTCAATAAACAATGAAATTCGTACGGAACCTAATTTCTGTTCTAGAAACCTGATTTATAGCAAGTATGTTGAGTGTATTAATGGGTGAAGGGTGAAACATCTGGACTTCTCACAGAATCAGCTTCTACTCTCTCAACTAAGTTGTTTGACTTTCCGAGCAGAGGAACAAAGATTCCCGAATAATAATGATTTCCTGAAATCGTACCTATCTATATGAATGAAGGTGAAAATTTTAAACTTTATGAACCAGGTATTGCAGCAGATCCATGAGTTGCATACCAACTTTATGAATTTGGTTCTAGCCTTAAGGGGGGTGCCTGTTAGCAGTCAAAAAATGAAAAACCCGTTTTTTTTATTGCATAGAATGTAACTTTTGCAGGTATGTACAGATCAAGAAAATATTGGAAATGACTCAAAATTATAGTCACGTCATGTCATGCACAGGCACCAAAAAAAAAAAAAAAAAAAAAAAAAAAAAAAAAAAAAAAAAAAAAAAAAAAAAAAAAAAAACTGACCAAAAACCAATACAAAGCGCTGAATCAAAACAAAACTCATTTCTTATTCTTTGATCCTAAAATGGAAAACTCTAATGATGTTAGAAACCTCTTTAATGCGTCGAAATTTTCACGTAAAATGTGGATTGGATGGGTTCACGAGTAGAGAACTTTCGATAACACATTCAACTACACCAAAACGATTCTTGTGGGTTGAGCAGACGCATTTTTATTCGTAAAGATCGGTATTAAAAAATTAAATATTCAAAAAACCTTTTCAAGTGCAGCAATGTTGGTTTGAAATAGTTTTTTATTGACAAAGGTTATATTGAGGGGACGCTTGGTGGAAAAATTTATTACGTATAGGTTGAAACTTGATTGAATGAACAAAAGAGTGCGAGAAAAGGCAAAGATATGAAATTTGCGCTGCGCTTCGCACAGTGGTAAAAACGGTCAATCTAGGTGGACCTTTGGGGAAAATTCCATGTTAATGGACCGGCAAATGGACTTTATACTGTTATCAGGGGTAGTTGACAATATAGGAACTGCATAAGCATTAAATTTGACACAACGACAATTTTAGTTCTCATTTTCAAACAAGTTAACACTGAGATTAGTTTTGCCCTCTTGTTCCTTAAAGTGAATTGTGCTGATATTTTCCTTTTGGGTGTCCTTAGTGGAGGTAAGCAGAACATTTTTATCGAGTAATGAGATTCTGGAACGTGTTCAATTGTCCAGTAGGCTGACTGAAAACTATCCTCTAAATGGTACAAAAAATAAATAAATA
The DNA here is from genome assembly GCA_030762985.1 of Adelphocoris suturalis. NCBI lineage: Eukaryota > Metazoa > Arthropoda > Insecta > Hemiptera > Miridae > Adelphocoris > Adelphocoris suturalis. The sequence continues at coordinate 80,698,538 of CM061046.1, forward strand.
GATGATTATTTGAAAAGGAGTAACTGTTTTTCTCCAAATCTCACCTCCCTCCCACTGGAATGGTTCAAAGTATAACACGTACTGTACAGAGTATGGAATAATTAAAATCAAACCCCGCCAGACCCTCCTTCGTGAGATATTGATTTCTCTCAGGAAAATGTCCATTTAGAAAAAATGCGTTTTCGACGTGTGCGTTGCCCATACTACCGAAAAATGTAAATTTGTAGAAGTTAGGTTGAGCTGCAGTTGATCGTTGGAGGTAGTGATGATACTTAAATAAATCAATAAATTATGAAGAAATTTGAAAATTTTTCTTTTTTAATTATTACTACACTTCTCGTCTAGGGGGAGTGAATGCGGATGGAGTCGGGTGCCCTTCCCCTAATACGTCAACTGTACTTTTGAGTTAAATATGTTGTCTTTTTTTTTAAACATCGGTAAACCTCGGTCGTGGCTACATTTCAAATCATATCCTATCCTATTCTGTCCTTTCCTTTCTTATCCTATCCCATCATATATCTTATCCTTAAGTCACATCTTATCCTATCACATCATATCCTATCCTAATAATATATAAAATCCAATATCTGTTTGTTTGTCCGAGCATCAGGGCCGAACGGCTGCAGAGGGTGGGCGCAAAGTGTCGAGCAAGAACTCAGGGTAAGTTACAACCCTCTAAACTTACTCCTTCATCGAGAACTCGGCTTTCCCTAACGACGTCACCCGGGTAAACCACTTTGTAATTAAGGGAAAACCCGACATGCGTCGAACTTTTCACGTCAAATTTGGATGGGGTGGGTTCACGCGTAGAGAATTATCGATAACAAATTCAACTATAACTAGACAATTTTTGTGGGTTAAGCAGATGCACTTTTTATTCGTTCAGATCGATATTCAAAGAACAGTTATTTAAAACGCCTTATTATCGGCAGCAGAGTTTGGGATCGTTTTCTAAGTATTGTTTACGCTGAATCGAATGGTAACATTTGCAAATCTCTCAAACCCCGTTATAACCAAGTTTAACACTTTAACTCACGAAGTTCATTTGGTATAATAAATTTTATGTGTTTCTAGGGGTGAAACTAGTTAGCTACGGTGTGAAATTAGGTAATAACGGGGTTTAGAACAAGTGTTACCATTCAATTTTAAAAAAAATTATATAACTTGTATTTTCATAGAAGGTCATTTTTCAAGAAACCCTAGGTTTCATTTGAAAAACAATGTTTTTAAACATTGAAACACATTTTTCTCCCCTAATTAGCAAAGTAAAAGGAAAAATGACTACACTGTCGATTGAAAAGGACTGAGATCTTGTTGCAGTTTTTTCCGTCTTTGGGGGTAAAATCCAATTGAAGACTTTCGAGCTATAGCGCTCCTAATTTTGACCGATTTCTTAAGAATTGTAAGATTTCAACTTTCAGCCGGATTTCTCTCCCATTACACCTGCTTACAAAGTTTTGAATTGGTATCAGGGTGGTAGAAAATTTAACGCTCTGACCAACGGTGTACTCATTTTGCTTCTGAGTCTGCAAGGCAGCGAAAGCTTTCGTTTCACTTTCGAAATGAACAAATTGTTGTGCTCCAAAATCAAAATTTCTACTCGCATTTTGCGTTTCATGACCTCCTGAACAAATTTGGCTTCGTGTCTGTCTGTTCATCCGTTCGTCCGTCTGTCTGTCCTAATTTCCTTGCAACAGACATAACTTCCACAATTTCGATTGAATTTTGATGCAATTTTTAAGAAATAGTGTGGGTTTAGCCCTAGATGGTCCCCTATTAGTCTCATCATGATTGAATCATCGGTACGTTCTGGGCATGCTCGAACGTGATTTTCTTGTTACACCCGTAAGTCCGTCAATGTTGAAGAGGTCAGGTTGGTCAGATTTTCAGAGATGATGCGGAGAAGGTCCCTTGAGGCCCCTTACGACTTTTATCATGACTGAATCAACGGTACGCTGTGCGCATGCGCGAGCGTTTGTCTTTCTATATTTCCTTGCAACAGCCGTAACTTCCACAATTTTGATCGGATTTCAATTAAATTATCAGGAATAGGTTCCCCAGCACTCTAACGTTATGATCATGGTGAAACCGTCATTTCTGAAAACGTAATGGTGACATACTGAGAAGGCCACAAAGAAGCTTCTGTGTCATGTCCTTGGCAGTGTATTTTTAGTTTCCACTGTCCTTTGAGGGAGTAATGGTGATTTTAGTGGTATAAGGTTGAAAACATGAAAAAATCTCAACTATTGAATTACTCGAAAACTGAGTGTTTAAAAATAATTCTGTACACCCAATGGTAGGATGCATTGGGGAAATAAAGTGTATTGTTATTAGGTGGACCGTAAGAATCTTCTGTGCTTGATCGGAACTCTCAGTGGGGACTGCACGTGTCTTCCGACATTCGCGCAGATCCCAAGGCCCCAATGGAAATTATTCGTCACGTCCCCATCCTGGAATGTCAGTCTGCGAATGAGCCGCTGAACCGGTGAAAATCGAATGGATAAGGGCCAATGCTCATCGAGTGAACAGTAACTCAACCTTTTATGATATATTAATAATAATGTTTCAAATTTAACTGATGCAAACATAAATATAATCCTAAATGATTGGGGAGGGCGGAGTTCTAATAGCCTGTGTAACGGCTAATTTTCTTTTACCTTCGAAAAATTCTTGAGACGAGCTTTTCATAAAGATGTTTTGTACGAAGGATATTGGATTTTTGTGTGGGCAAATAATCGGACACAAGAAAGATGGCAATTATTTTGCTGTGCTTGAATTACTCAGTACCAAACCTAATTCAAAGGTTCATCAACCGGTTAAAGAAAATTAATACTGTAATTTCCCTTCCTGAATTAAATAAACATGTCATTTACCGTGTCAGTGTGTAGAAATGCATAAATTTAAATTTAGTTATTTGCAATTCAACCGAGCTAACAGAAGTTGTATTCACTTTCGTAAGGCAAACAACCAGTTTCCTCGGAAATAATAATTTCTACATACAATAAATGTTTAAGACCTTGGTGATCAATGTCGGATTCGTGTCTGTCTGACTATGTGTCCGAAAATACACCGTGAGACATTGTCCTTGCTATAGTTGATACTTTCAAGGTTCAAATGCTTAAGGGTGATTCTAAGTAGAAGGGCCATTTCCAGTTTCCAGTTTTCAGAAAAACGCGAGGGCTTAAAACTCATTTTTTCAAGTATATATTCGTTCTTCAGGCAAAAACTATTGGTGATAGATAGTTTTTAGAGGTCTATACTCATTTTCAAGCCTAAATCGCGAAATTTCAATTCGATACTCCACGGTAAGAACTGACAATGCTACCATGCTGACTCAGTAAGGTTCAAAACTACAAAAATTTACTGGAAAGTAATTTTTATTCAAAAGCTTTGTACGGAGGATTACATCAGTCGATCATTATTGTTTTCATCAGTCTCATACGTTGCATCGAGCAGGTATTAAACTTTCATCAAGGATCATTTCGCCTACTTTCTCTCCTCTTTTGCTCAGCTAATCGTTCGCGCTCTTTCAGCTCTGCAGCCGTGAATTTCTTTGCAGGCGCCATTTTGAGTTCCTGGAAAACACCATTGATTCACTCGATCAGAAAATAAAGGAACGTCATTGCATTTTCTCCTGATGACTCCTCAGGTACTTAACTTGAATGTGCTCATTAGAGGTTTTGTAAGTGATTCTTGGATTCATTATAGACGGTGACCAAAAGAAAACCGAACTTCATTGTACTACCTGGTCTCTTTCCATGAACCCATTGGACATGGCCGTAGTTATAGGAGAACAGGTACCTGATTGGGTTCTAAATTCATAAACAAAACATCCAAAGATATATCAGCAGTACAACAAAGCTTTAAGGCAGAAGACAAACTTTTTTTCAACCAAACAGTCCAAAAAAGTGTTTGTGATGATTTATCAGAGCAAATGAAAAGATAAAGATCAAAAGGTGCAGCTTGAGAAACGGTTTTGGCTGTTTTACTTAAAATAGTCCGTACCATGGATGATTGATTCATCCATGAGTCGTTGGACCACGGGATAAATTCATAAACTTCTATCCCTATTATCAATCAGTTACTTAAGCCAACTAAATAAAGTAAATCTTCCTGTCATCAGCATAGAAACTGCTATAAGAAACTCAAAAATAAGATTTTAAAAGAAAACCAGAATCACAAAACCTTTGAAGCATGGTACTGACCTTAATAAAAAAATGCCCCAACGAATCGCACTTGATTACCGTTGGGTCAGAAATGGCGGTGAAACTGATCCGAAAAATGCGACAGCCTGATACGCCATCGGTGCCTCTACATACGAAACGGCACCAAAAGAAGTTCGTATTACCCGAGGCGCTATAGTGTTGGTTATCAAGTCGATAGAGCCATGTTACTGAATGTTTTTCTGGTTTCAAAGTTCATAACATTCTATAGTAACACAATATATATTTATTTTTAAACTTTATAACTGTATAAAAAATCGACAAAAGTATCCATTTCAAAGGATCTTTTCCTTGATTAATGTTTTATGGAATAGTTTTGAAAGTTAAGTGTTGTTAATCTGAACTGGATTCACCCATGGGACTGAAATATTTCATGTTCAGCAAAAGAAACATTTCACATATGTTTTTCAACGAAATATCATGTGTGTGCTTAAAGCCTAGATACGGTAGGATGACCGAGGAAAAACCGATTGATTCCAGCACTCAAATCATAGAGGTATTGAACCAGTTTCATGAAATTCGCCCTTCAACTGAGAATCACCCTTACATGTTTGGGTAGATAATGTTTACAACAAAGATCATGGAAGATTTCCCTAGACATGCAACGAACGTTTCACTATCCACAATAGATCCTCTGGGTCGCAGTGGAGGGTTACTGAAATACAGTAACCAAAGTCCCTCTGCCATCAATTAAAAAATAACCGTTTCACATTTTCGTCTTAGGTTCCTTTGTGTCAAATTTTGGGAAATGAAATTTTTATTAATGAAAATGTTTAAAAAAAAATAGAAAAAATAAACTTTTTAACGAGTTCATTGGGGCTTGTAATGTGATAAAGTGCTTATTAAAAACTATCTTCAATAAATGAAAATATTGGGGGAAATAGACAGGAAATCTACCTTTTGTTTTACAGTTTAATCTATCATCAATCTATAGTTCTACTTTCATGATAAATGCAATAACCATTCCATTATAAACTGATAAATTTATAAACTAATGTCCATTATATTCCCCCTAATACCAACATTCCAATGATCTATATCTATACAGTCATGTTATGGATACGAATTAGCTTAGAGCCACATCCAGCCGGGCAAACATTTCTAAAATTTGTACATTGTAAGAACTTCACTATCATCATTCCAGTGATATTTCATGGATACTTCATTTAACAAATCTCGCGAGGATTTGTGATCAGGAGTCACCCATCTTGCTTTTTGGGCCAATACGGCAGATCAGCTACTGTGCGTTGATCCTTCGAGTTTCTCGTTTAGGTAACAGAAATTTTCTTGCAAATCCGTTCTTAATGGAACAAGTTTTTTACGTCACGAACTACTCATCACCCAAATGGAAGACATTCTGTTTGTATCTAGAGGAGTTAAAATACAAATAATTGGATAGATTTACCTATTAAGGTAAGCCAATATATTGGTATATTGGTACCAGAGATTTGCTAGGTATTGTGTACGTATAGGTAGGTATACGTATAAATACGTATAAACGTATTTGGGTAGGTATAACTACCTGGTACGAACCAGTTATACATTGACCATAGGCCCAATCGATTGTCTCACACAGTTACGTGTGTAACCACTTACTCGTTGAAACACGATATGGAAGGAAGATGGCGCGGGCCTGGATGGAATTGCCACATCCGGTTAAGTTCACATTTACGCCCTCATTATCATTCGCATTGAGATAAGAGAACGACCATACTCCCGCTAGTCATTTACTCTGATGTTTTACCAAACGTAACATTGGCAAAACGAAAAATTCCTCCCCTGGTACGCGAATGTAGGTACAAGTTTCAAGTTTAGTTTATTTGTTCTGCTCAATTGTATGGGTTTTGAGGGGTAAATATAGTTTATTAGAGCGTAAAACTGAGAAATGGCGGAGTTGGAGATATCATTTTTCAAACATTTTTGTTAGAATAGATGTTTGAGCTTGGTACTAATATGTTTGTTAGTTAAGAAACAAAATATAGCTCGTTAACTTCGCGATTCACATGCAAAATATAATAAGAAATTGGCGGTCATGTACAAGCTATATACATAACGTAGGTAGGGACACTATAGTTGTAAATAAATCTATACGAAGAAAACAATCTCGTGAGAAAAATCACAGAACTGGTACAATTTTTAACTTTTAGAGAGATCTGGATCAATTGAAGCGATTGGGAAAGTCGCAGTAGTGCTTTTATTTTAGACGTAGCGTCGTTGGGGGTGAGGTGAGGGATGATTTGCTGGTATTGATCTGATAGGTTCGTTTGGATGAGTTCAGCACGATGATACAGCTTATGATGATATGCTGCAAATAGGGAATCTTCAACTGTCTGTATTTCGAGATCTTGATGTAGTTCTTCATCCTTATGTACCTTGGAGAATCAGTTATTAACCGAAGGATTCGTTAATAACTAATCGAACATGTCAGATTAATTATAATAATAGTATTTATTGAAATATAGGACAGATGTGTCCCACCTCGCACGTCAAGTTTGAACAAATAAGCGATAAGATATAAAACAAAATAAATGTTAATTGTAGCGAGAAGGGCATCTAAATTTAAAGCCATGAAGGCCAACTTAGTTTAAGGTCAAGTGCATGAATAATATTTAATTTTCGAAAACATACATAAACAGGGGAAGTAGCTTAGAGGTGGGATGAAATAGTAAAGATCTACAATTCTCAGATATAACAAAATCCTGTCAAGGTAGGGGAAGAGTGGAAGAGAAGAAAGGAAGAAAGAGATGAAGAATGAAAGGGGATAGATAGCGAAAGAATAAATAATGAAAAAGAGGAAGGAGCTGAGTGCCAGTGAAGAAGTGGCGCACAACAGCAGACCTAAACGCACCAAGGGAGGGAGCGTACTATACCGAAACTGGGAGAGGATTCCATAGGCTTGCTCCTGCACTGGAAACAGATCTAGCTATAGACATGCTAAAGTGTCGTTTGATTGCAATGTTTTTGGTTCAATCAGAAAGACTGATGTAAAAAGGGAATTGACAAAGTTTGGTAAACTATCCTTTGTTGTTCTATGCACAAAGAAAGAACATTTACATCAGTGATAATATCCATAACCAAGAGGCGATTTTCGTGGAGAGAGATGTGTCCTTGGGATGAATGAAATACATAACGGATACAAGTAATGAAGAGAACACTGAGACGTTTTGGAGAGTTCAAGTCAAGGGACCAGTTGAAAAACATTAAGAAATAGGTGAAGTGTGGGAGATTGAAGTGAACGAAATAACTTGAGGCGCACGTGGAGAGGGGTACAGGGGGCCAAACTGCGAAGGGAGTGAAAAGGAACGGATCTAGAAATCTTGGCCACATGGTACTTCCAGGTGAGGGAGGTGTTAATACCATCACACCCTAGTGAAGTACGTACAGAAGAAAAATATGGTATAATTGTATTGTTATAAGAAGACTAAACATCAATGTAACATCACATAAAACTGTTTTTATTTTCACAGAGACCTATTCTCAAAACAACTTACACGGAATAATGACGAAACTATTGGAAACTGGAAATATTTCGTTTGTAACCAAACATAAACAAAAAGCACATATAATTCATTTTCCTAACACCACTCCCCTCCTCCCTTGTGGCTTTTCTTTCTTCCGACTGGCGAAAAGATTCCAAAACTGCTGTCCCTAGAAACGAGTTCGAACTACCACAAGGTGGCATCGTTAGCAGTTGGCGTCGTTGTATTATTTTCCTTCTCAAAGTGGATCTACTCAATTCCTTCAGAACAAAAATAATGTTCCGCTCGATGGGGTAGGCATACCCGAAAAAATCCGCACTGAACGTGATACGAATCGATTTTCTCCCAATTCTCGCAAATATCCGCATCTGTGTTCACTCCAAAATATTACTCTACCGAAAGAAAATCGCATAAAACAATAATATCCATTTTCAACCGAGAAAATTTATCATCGGAGACAGGGATTACAAAACAAAATAATAGGATTAGTTGTGGTATCGTCGTGACCATTGTAGATTGTCAGCAATCAACAAAGAGCCGCAAAAACAGGGACTAACGGCTGATCGATAAAGTCCCTCCCATTTCTCTTGGGAATCGTTCTTACTTTAGCCTACTATCTGATTTATTGAGAAGTTCCTATTTCAATATGCTAATTGTTTACCTTGGTTAACGGAATAGGGACAAGGGTTAGGGCCAGGAAGTCCCATTCAACCATTTCCAGCTTCCACGTGCTCCTCCTTAACATGCGAGTTGCATGCGAACAACCCATTGTCTTTACTATTCTCCTTATGTAGATGTAACTGTTGCTTCTGGTGAATTAACAACTTTGAATCTCTTTCAGTTATAAGACAATAGGTACTCATGAACATTTAGAATTCATGTAAGAATCACGCTTGAAAATCAAAATTTTTATTATTTACTAGCTGGATTACCAACGTTTCCCGGGTTTCTACATGCCCTGAAGACTGAATTTCAAATTTCAGCGTCATAGGCGGATTAGGAAAGGAATCAACCTCAGGGCTCACTCAGCTGATCAGGATGGTTCCTTATGTTATTATTATATTCCCAGTGTGGCTCCGTTTCAAATTTCAGGATCGTAGTCAGATTAGGAAAGAAATTAGCCTCAGAGCTGATCACGGCTCTACCGGATGTGATAATTACTATTCTCACTGTATATTCTGTATATCTATACATGCTCCGTTCCAAAGTTCAATTAGAAAAGGCATTAGTCTGTGAGCTCTCTCAGCTGATCAGGGTAGTCAGCTAAGTGAATCAGAAATAGCGGCAGTCTCGAATGCCCTGCTTAAAATAGTAAATGTTCTAAGTTTCATCAGGATCGGATTAAAAATGTGGATTTGTATATGAGGGAAAAATCATTTAGTTTAGTATAGTTTGATGAAAATTTTGCAATACCACTAAGATGAATTCACCAAGATCAGCTTAGTAAGATCCAGAGCTAATCATTGCTATTCAACCATTAAAGATGAAATTTGAAACGGCAAGCGAGTTCCACGTTTTTCCAATGTTTAGCCAAGGCTCATGGTGAATGCAGAAGGGTGTAGGGTCAATGGGAGGAGCCTCTTGCGAGCCGCGCAGCGCCGAGTTTAATTTAATTTTCATAATTTAATTTTAGCGAATTTTTGAAGAAAATTAAGCTATTGCTCTCGCCTCAAAATTTGTAGAATGTGAATTTTTGAAAAAATTTTATGCAGAAATCCGTTTCAGGCTATTCTGAATCATATTCTGAAGTTTAACGCATTTTTTTATGTATGTATATATGTATGTATATATGTATGTATGTATGTATGTGTATATGTATGTATGTATGTGTCATTCCAGACGATAACTGTCCGTAGAATTGTGCTAGAAACTTCAAACAAATTTTAAAATGTTAAGGACACAAAACGAAAGTTCAAGTTCGTTGGCCAGCATGATCGGATTACATCTTCGGGTTGAAATTTTCAAAAATGTAGTCAAAAATTTCCAAATAGCCTGTTTTTTGCGATTTGTTGTGCGAAATAATTTTTTCAGCATACTAACATGTGGTATATTCGGAATCAGCGTAAAATTTCCTATAAGAATATGTATCAAGTTTTCAAAAATTTCAAAGTTGAAAAATCAGTCAAAAATCGAAATAATGCTAGTTGTAAAAATCGGTAATATTTGCATGAAACATTGTCCAAATTCAGATTGAACTACTCTTATGGAAGTATCCCTGTATAACCAATCCTAGAACCATGCTGTTTAAAACGTAGGTAGTAGGTGCTTTAAAAAAAAAAAAAAAAAAAAAAAAAAATTTAATCACAACTGATGAGTTTACTCTGTGCATGTGTTAATAATTTGATTCCATGCTTGTCTATCAAAATCATAAACTTAAATTTCTCAACACGATCAATAGCTACTGAAATGTCGAAGATTTCTTCAAAAATTCGCTCATGGGGTCATGCTGCATGACTGGACTTTTTTTTTCCAATACCCTTTACGTATCGTTTAAACATACTAAACAAAGGAAATACTACTGAAAAATGAGCTGAGTATACAAAACTTCCGTACCATCGGTAGTGAAAAACCAAAAAGGAAGACGAGCTAGAGATAAGGGCTATTCAACATTTATGCAGTATTTGGTACGGATTTGGTGGAGCCATTTTAACATAATAATAGGTAAAGTGAACAGATGTGAAAATCAAGCTATCAAAAAAGCTCGTATTATTTCAACTCCAAACTTTCTAAAAATGCCTTAGGTATTACAAATTCAGGTGAGGCTTAACCGTTGGAGTGGAATATCATCAAACAAGGTAAACTAAATATAACTAGTCATATGCCTGCTACAATATTAGCACTGACTATTGACATCGACAATTAGCAATGACAATGAAAATATCAATTTAAACCGGTATATTATTTTATTTAATTATGTTTGGCTTGATTTTTTTCCGCTAGCAACTGTATATACATACATAGGTTGGCTAACGCTTATTGATTTAAGCAATACAATTGTCCGACTCAACTCGTATTTGATAATGACCTTATACTTGTATTTATACACATATCGACGGTTTAGTAAAGCGCTTACCAACTTTAATTTTCTTCCGGTAAGTAGTATGTAGTATGTCTAAGCAGTTAAAATTCTTGCTTGACGTGGGCACATACCACCGGCTCCGTTTAGTAACTTATTATCTATAGTTCAGCGATCTTCGTAGAAGGACAATCTGATATAAAGATGACACACCAGTGTGCAATATTTTGCCGCGTTTCGTTTCGATTTTCACGTGATGAAAAATTTAGATTGACTTCCAGCCCAAAGGTATACATTAATAATTACGTTCAGTTATTCCACAGGACTAAGTGTTGATTACAGTAAAGCGTGTTGGCGAGGAATTAACGTGCGAAATGTACACACGCTTAATTATTGTCAACACGACCTGATTGCGAGTTCTTGGCCCTGGCTAGAGATATTCAGTTTAGGCGTTGATTGAATACGTATCAGCTACATGTTACCCACCACCGCAATATATGCTTTATTGAACGGAGGTAATTAACAATTTTTAATAAAATAAATTAATGAGATATGAAATATTACAATTTAGTCCAACAATTTTGGCTATTGTTTTCGTTGTATTCAATTAGTTAATTTTTGTAGAATTTGGGTCTATTGTGATGAAGAAAAATAAAATCAGAATGTTTTCTCATGAAAATTTGTTTTGAGGTTTTAAGAAAACATTCCTGACGTATAATGCTAAGAGTGTTTGCGCTGAGAAAATAAGAATGAGTTCATTGGGCAACAAACTTTGAGCACACTTGATTGGTCCAATTTCAAAAAATTTGCTGGAATGTCGCTAAAAATGGCTAAAACCACTGAAAATTGTTAAATTTATGTTATTAGCAGGATATTACTCAAATAAATTTCATCAACCACGAACCAGAACATTTAAAAATGGGAACACAGAAATATGCTAAAAAATATTTTCAAATTCCTTTCATATTTGCTAAAGAAATCGACTGCAAAAAAAAAAAAAATTAAACTGGAAATTTAATATTAGTTTTTGAATAGTAGTATTCTTGAATAGTAGTGTAGGAGGCTCTAATCAGGGTGCATCTCCTCTCTCCGTAAATTCTCTTTCCAAAAGATGCACAGAATACAATTTAGATGTACAAACGCCACGGTAACCGATGAAATATGGCGTACTTATCACCTTATTGAATCTAAATCAGTGAATATATCTTGATTGGAAATGGATAGGTACGTCTGTTTGAACACCGAATGTCCACTAAAGATATCTACGGAACCTTTCAGAATTTCAAACCTTACATAAGCGTTTTTCATTCCGTTCATTAATGCTTCTAGCGGTGGAATTCGTAAGCCGATGTACGTGATTTTGTTCTGAATGATGAGCCTTCCGAACACAGGATAAGCCGCCGTACGTGACGACAGTCCCGTCGCCATATAAAAGATTTTTAGATCCGCAAAAAATCCCCGTCTCACCGGGCAGCGTATTTGAAAGCATTAGACTTGCCAGATTGAATCTGATTTGTTATTCTCATGAATAAATTACTGCTGAACTGGAAGGAGTTTACTTCGTTTAGAGCCCTGCTTGTTTACGTAGATGGAATCAACCACTGTCCACCGAAAACGCATTAATTGAGTGTTATGGCATAATTGTTAATAAATTTTGGGTCGCTGACTCACGTTGAATAACTTGACACCTGGATTCACCAAGTACAAACATTTACTTGGTTGTCTATACTTCAGGGTTACGAGTATTATTTTCATTTAAAACAAAAACCTTTGTAATAGTCCATGAAAACAAAATGTAATCCTCCTCCATCCATCAAAATTTTATGGTTTACGTTTCAAGAGGCGTGGAATCCAGAAATTGAAATCAAGAAATAGAGAAAATCCGTCCGTCCGCCGTCTTGAGTTTTTTTTTTTCAATTGAAACTCCTAGGCAAAAGTTGACGAAACATGCATTCGGGTCCTCCTTCGACCCATTTGGGTCCTCGTTGATCCTGGAAGCTCAAAATCAATTTTCATCAAATCTAAATTCTGAAATTTTCAAAAATCGATATCTCGAAAACTTGTATGGCACCATACAATTACATCCCACCAACAGGTACTGGACGGATAGTGTGTGCTATCTTCAGGCAAGCATCAGCAGTTTGGTAAGTACGTCCGCTTGCAAGCGGTTGACTGATAGTGTTATGTTCTCAGCGATAATGGACTGACGTTTGCCTTGTCCAGTGACGGCTTGCAGGCAATCGTATAGTTTGTGGGCCACTTTACATTGTTGTAAATGTGAGAGCTCACTTTTCTGCACCTTACGCAATACCGACTGGGATTCCCGAGTGAAAACAAAGTTCGAATGGTGCGGATCGTTGACCTCGGTTATATGCAGGCTCTCCTTTACTGAACCTCCAGCTCCAAACCAGTGTGCGCACCTCTAGGAAAAATGATGCCTATCTGTTCAATGCGTGCCGTCCGTACGACGCGGAATAGTGTATCCATGTCTTCAGGAGGCTGGTCAATGGATATCGCAACGAACCGATGGAATACTCGACATGAAAGCTGCCATATTCACTATTACCATGGTGTCTATATCCATTCTAGAGGAGCCACAGCAATCCCTAAGAAAGGTTAAGAGGTGGAGCATTGGCACGAAGTGGACGAGAGCCCATGTTGGGGTAGATCGCAACAAGAAGGCTAACAAATATGCAAAGCTAGCGGCAGATGATGAATCAATTCCTACTTACATCAAATCAACCCATAGGAGATACCTAAAATTAAGCAAATAGGCAATAATATCGACGGCAGGGGATGAGACAGAGGGAAGAAGAGTCTAGGAATAAGGCAGAATTTGAGTTTTCCTGGCAATTTTCCACCCAGCTCCTCGGTGGCCATTGGAGGCATATTAGAAGAGATTTTCCAACATCCTGGACGATTCATGTGACGGTGCATCAAGCAGAACCCACTTGGGACCAAATTGTATACAACTGCTCACGTTTTGTGACAGAACAAAATTTGTTAGATTACATTTCATGATGGGTTTACCTCCCAAACTAACGGGCTAAAGTTTATGAAACTTGGGTCTTATAAGCGCTACCTCATCCAGATTAATCGACATCATTTTCAACCAACCCTATAAAGGGTAGAATTAAATAGTAAGAAAATACGAGAATCAAGATCTCAAAAATTTTCGAAATAATGACACCTAATAGGTAGGTGTGCGTGTATGGTGTTTCTGTTCCTTACCTGCTTGTCTGTTTGTTTACTACACCTACACCTTCATCCGTTCGCTATCTATAAATACCAGTAATTTGGCAGGAAAAATTTGTGTTAATGATAACACGATTATAGGCATGTGATCACTAATATTGATGGTGGTGGAGGAGGGAGAGAGGGGTGTGAGAAAGTTCTTCAATATAACAGAAACCACAAAGGGAAGGGCTTTGAACGGCACAGTACCACAAAGCACACCTGCCGAGATGCCCTACACGATCCTATCTTTTGGACGACGGGAGCTGACCAAGCAAATGTTGATAAATGGCAAACATGAGTATTGATATTGACATGTTCGTTTTACATCGAGCATGCACATTTTTGTGTTACACGTGGAACTTTCCCCACGACTCACAAGATCATTTTTGTGCTGTCTAAAACACAACTTTAGTGTAATATAAAGCTCCCATCTTTTTGGACCGATTATTTCCCGGAAAAAGGGAGTCTTACATAGGTATACAATGGGAAATACGGTGAAAAATGAATATTCAAATAAAAACCAACTCCCGATATTATATAGGTCCATACCGCATTAACATTTTTGCGTTAAATTCAACTCACTTCCAGTGATGAACCAAATAAATAAATGTCATCGACCAGGCGTTCATGAAAGTTGTAAACTAAACGTTCGAGGGACACCAGTCATCCCGTTTTTTTCATCTCTAACACAGCTCAGTTCGAAGCTCCACTGCGGTTGGCTCTTTGCCACAGATAACAATTCTTCAAGTAACCAGAATTCACCTGCTCCTGCTCACAAAGCCTCTTTGGAAATTTATGTGTGTCGATTGGCAACCCCCTTTTAGTTCAACCGTTGTTATGACGCCCTCTTTACCCCCGCTCCCATTTTCGATTCATAAAAAAACTTACTTCCCACCCTTTGCGGGAGGTTTTCTTTCTAGGAACTCGGTTTGTAGCATCATATCTTAAATTACACAAACCATTTGATCACCGATCAGGTTTTTTCTTTCTCAGAATACGATGAAGGAAAAGACTCCTAACGTTTGGGAAGGTATGGTCAGTTAATACTTTCAAAAATGTCCCTAATTTTTTTTTGTAGCAATGGATTCAGTTCTGTTGAAGATACTTATTATACAGAATACGTAAGAACAAGAAATTATGAAAAATTAGGTCTTATAAACAACATATCGTAGTGTTTGATTATTATTCTAAAATCATAAATTTACTAGCTGGTTGAGGGCAATAGATATTAAAAATTCAAAACTAATTTCGAAACTAGTCGATTATTGCATATAAATTTATGGAAGGCATTATCCACTCTCATATATACCTAGTTTCGGCCGTGACTGAATACCAGTGATCACAGACAACTTTCTTCACTCGATATTGATGTAAATCATAGGTTGATATTGATCATTATCATAGGCGTCGCGCCATGGGAACACAAGGGGGCACGTGCCCCCCCTCAACATCGTAAAAAATATATATAATAAATCAATAGTCTAAACCTAAATCTATAGTGTAAATAAATTAAATAAGTACGTAAACTTAGTCTAAACATGATATGTTATGAATAGGAAAACAGGAAAACTGAATTTAAATGCAGAAAAAATGGGTCCCAGGTGGGAATCGAACCCACATCCTCTGGTTTACCGTACCAGCGCCTTTACCATCTTGGCCGCAAGGATGGTAAAGGCGCTGGTACGGTAAACCAGAGGATGTGGGTTCGATTCCCACCTGGGACCCATTTTTTCTGCATTTAAATTCAGTTTTCCTGTTTTCCTATTCATAATAAACCCCCTGCCGAATCTATACGGCGACTAATTAAATGAAGAATTTAAACATGATATGGTGCATAAGTCATGAATGAAGCTACTCTCTCGTATATAAATACACCCCAAAATGAATGGCTGCTATTTTTGGTTACCGGAGACCTCAAAACAAATTTATGTCATGGTCCTGATGGTCCTGACCTTTGGGTGTGCCACCCACGGTAGTAGCTCATGATAGAAATTCTATTTTAAAAAATAACGCCCAACTCAGTACATATTTTTATGATACAACTGCAATGGGAAAATCCAAACACCAGGTTCATGCATGAAAAATATTGAGAATGGAGATAATAATAGGTTTCCCCTTCGACTTAGTTGATGAAATGATCAAAATAAAAAAGTTCCAGTCATGAAGCAGGAGCGAATTTTCTTGGATTACCTATCATAAATAATATGGTAAATTGTGTTGAAATTTGAGCAAATTGAGCACAAAGTAATTGTTAAAACCCAATTTTATGGCAAAAAACTCATACCAACTAAAATTTGGCAATTCAAAAAAGATTTTGGATTTTTAGATTTTTCTGCAGTTTTTACAGATTTTTCAGCGAATACTAATCAAAACTCTCCTCAAAACAGATTTCAATTAAGAAATTTTTCAAAAATGTTTATTTTAAAATTTTTCGACGAACTTCATCGTATGGCTGTAAGTATCTTTTTAAGTAGAAGTAATTGACTTTTGTATCTGCCCCCCCCCCCCCCCCCCCCCTAATTAAACGTTAAAGGTCCACGCTACGCTATGTCTAGGATTAGTTATTCAGTTCCATTTTGTTTTGGACAGAACTAAATGTTTAGATAACTTGAAACATACCACAAGGTAGCTGAAGGAATTAATCTAATCTTCTGTCCAGTGGGATTAGGATAAATTGTCACATATTTGTGGCGCAAGGGAAAGGGTGAACACACATATACTTGAACTAAATGCCTGAAAATGGCTGAAAATCTCATATAATCCTAAAACGAAAATAAGTTGCAGAATAAATTATGATGTAAACAATAACTATGCACTGTGAGTGTTTAAATTTAAAATAAATTATTAAAGAAAGTTAACTCAAAGTGGCCCGGAGACTTTTTGAAGCTATCTTATAATTCTCATAATTTATTAATGATGTCATCACTGTTGTAAGGAAGGAGAAGATAATTACAAAATTTCATTGGAATTCAATCGAATCAGTGTTGAAAATTTTTTTTAATACGGTGTCATTATTATTATTATTTTTTATTTTTTAGCAAGACGATAACCGGGGGTGTATAAATTTGATAAATGGAAGGTAGGTAGTGACTGGGGGTGGGGGGGGGGGGGGTGTCAATAAGTGTTGAACTTGAGTTTAATTGAGACACTAATTATTGGTATGTCAGGGGTAGTGTCAACGTTCTTCAGTTTCTCGAATGGAGCAATCATTGTTCAACGCTCTAACACCTGTAGCCCTACCAGAATGAGTTTACATCTTTCCACAATATTTGAACTTTTTCTGGAAATCATAATTTCCACTCGCATTTTGCGTTTCAGAGCCTCCTGAACAAATTTGGTTCCGTGTCTGTCTGTCTGTCTGTCTATCTATCTGTCTGTCTGTCCGTCCACATTTCCTTGTAACAGCCATAACTTCCACAATTTTGATCCTTTTTTAACCAAATTTTCAGGAATTGTGCGGGTTAAGCTCTAGATAGTCCCCTATCAACTTCATCATGATCAAATCAACGGTAGCTTCTGCACACGCGCTAATGTGAATTCCTTGTGAGGGTCATAACTCGGTCAATGTTGAACGGATTTCGGTCAGATTTTCAGGGATGATGTGGGTAAGGTCCCTTGAGATCCCATAAGACAATCATCATAATTGCATTAGCGGTACGCTCTGCGCATGTAATTTGTAATTATCCGGCTCTACGGTCCTTGGAGAACCAGGGCCTTCTCAACAATAGACTGCCACTCCTTCCTTTCCCGAGCATGGCTTCTCCATCTTCGAACGCCGAGTCGGGTCAGGTCGTCCTCTACATCCTCCAGCCAGCGCAGACGTGGTCTTCCCTTCATCCGCCTTCCTCCAGGTGTCCCATATAAGGCTCTTCTTGGGTACCTCTCGGTGGGCATCCTTTCGATGTGACCCAGCCATCTGAACCTAGCTCGTCTGATGAATGCCACCAGGTCCGGCTCTCCATACAGACGTCTCAGCTCGGCATTCCTTCGAATTCTCCAGACTCCGCTCTCACAGACCGGGCCAAAGATTTTGCGCATAATCTTGCGCTCCCAGCAATTCAGGAGACGTTCGCTTGCAGAGGTCAGGGTCCACGTTTCACAGCCATATGTGACCACAGGACGTACAATAGTCTTATAGACTGTCAGTTTCGCTCGGCGCGAGAGCCCTCTAAATTTCAAGGCTTTCTGGACTGCCCAGAAGCACCTATTACCATCAGCAATGCGTGATTTTATTTCTGTGGTCACATCATTATCTTCAGTGATAATTGCACCCAGGTACTTGAAGTCATGGCATACGGGGAAGTCATGGTTTCCAATTTTGAAGGTTGTCTGAGATGGTGATGGCTTTCTTGACGATTTCATGTACATGGTCTTATCGACATTAATTTTCAGGCCTCTCGCACTTGCTGCCTGCTCGAACTCCTCTACCGCTCCTGAGAGAGCGGATGCCGTTCTAGCCATAATGTCAACGTCGTCGGCATAGGCAAGGTGCTGCGTGAGCCTGTTATAAATCGTGCCTCCAGGATTTGTTCGGATACTTCTCGCGGCCTGCTCCAGCGCAAAGTTGAAGAGAGTCGGCGCCAGTGGATCGCCCTGGCGTAAACCAGTGGCAACGGGGAATCTATTGGCAAGGGATCCTAACACCTTAACTCTGCATGCAGCACTCTTCATTGTCAGTCTAACCATTCGCACCAGCTTTTTTGGGACACCAAGCCTTACCAGATCCTCATAAAGCTGGTCTCGGAGGATGCTGTCGTATGCCTGGCGGAAGTCAATGAAGAGATGGTGAAGGTCCACATTATATTCATACGCCTTCTCCAGAGTTTGACGGAGGGTAAAGATGTGGTCGACTGTGGAACGGTTGCGGCGGAAACCACACTGGTATTCACCCACCTCCCTTTCCATGTGTTCGACAAGTTTCTGGTTTAGCCAACAAGTTAAGATCTTGTATGCCGTGCCCAGTAAAGCAATGCCTCTGTAATTTGTGCAGTCCAACTTGTCTCCTTTTTGACATTTTCATGTCTTTGCTTTGGCACATAAACTAAAAAAACGTCACGGAAAATAATTGCTCACGAAAATTGCTCACGAAAATTGCTCACGAAAATTGTCCCAAGTGGCCACAACGATGATTATGACCATCAGAAATGAAGATTTTTAACTACTGATCCCACGATTCTGAGATTTGGTATGTGGGCCCTTGAGGGACTTCTGAACACAACTGACCGATCCCAAATCAGCTGAGTGGCTCTAGAAACCAGTTTTTTCCCTAATGATCCCACGATTCTGAGATTTGGTATGTAGCCCCTTGAGGGACTTCTGAACACAACTGACTGATCCAAGATCAGCTGAGTGGCTCTAGAATCCATTTTTTTCCCTAATGATCCCACGATTCTGAGATTTGGTATGTGGGCCCTTGAGGGACTTCTGAACACAACTGACCGATCCAAGATCAGCTGAGTGGCTCTAGAAACCAGTTTTTTCCCTAATGATCCCACGATTCTGAGATTTGGTATGTAGCCCCTTGAGGGACTTCTGAACACAACTGACCGATCCAAGATCAGCTGAGTGGCTCTAGAAACCAGTTTTTTCCCTAATGATCCCACGATTCTGAGATTTGGTATGTAGCCCCTTGAGGGACTTCTGAACACAACTGACCGATCCAAGATCAGCTGAGTGGCTCTAGAATCCAGTTTTTCCCCTAATGATCCCACGATTCTGAGATTCGGTATGTGGGCCCTTGAGGGACTTCTGAACACAACTGACCGATCCCAGATCAGCTGAGTGGCTCTAGAAACCAGTTTTTTCCCTAATGATCCCACGATTCTGAGATTTCTTATGTGGGCCCTTGAGGGACTTCTGAACACAACTGACCGATCCCAGATCAGCTGAGTGGCTCTAGAATCCAGTTTTTTCCCTAATGATCCCACGATTCTGAGATTCGGTATGTAGCCCCTTGAGGGACTTCTGAACGCAACTGACTTATCCCAGATCAGCTGAGTGGCTCTAGAAACCAGTTTTTTCCCTGATGATCCCACGATTCTGAGATTTGGTATGTAGCCCCTTGAGGGACTTCTGAACACAACTGACCGATCCAAGATCAGCTGAGTGGCTCTAGAATCCAGTTTTTTCCCTAATGATCCCACGATTCTGAGATTTGGTATGTAGCCCCTTGAGGGACTTCTGAACGCAACTGACCGATCCCAGATCAGCTGAGTGGCTCTAGAATCCAGTTTTTTCCCTAATGATCCCACGAATCTGAGATTTGGTATGTAGCCCCTTGAGGGACTTCTGAACACAACTGACCGATCCCAAGTCAGCTGAGTGGCTCTAGAAACCAGTTTTTTCCCTAATGATCCCACGATTCTGAGATTTGGTATGTAGCCCCTTGAGGGACTTCTGAACACAACTGACCGATCCAAGATCAGCTGAGTGGCTCTAGAATCCATTTTTTTCCCTAATGATCCCACGATTCTGAGATTTGGTATGTGGGCCCTTGAGGGACTTCTGAACACAACTGACCGATCCCAAATCAGCTGAGTGGCTCTAGAAACCAGTTTTTTCCCTAATGATCCCACGATTCTGAGATTTGGTATGTAGCCCCTTGAGGGACTTCTGAACACAACTGACTGATCCAAGATCAGCTGAGTGGCTCTAGAATCCATTTTTTTTCCCTAATGATCCCACGATTCTGAGATTTGGTATGTGGGCCCTTGAGGGACTTCTGAACACAACTGACCGATCCAAGATCAGCTGAGTGGCTCTAGAAACCAGTTTTTTCCCTAATGATCCCACGATTCTGAGATTTGGTATGTAGCCCCTTGAGGGACTTCTGAACACAACTGACCGATCCCAAATCAGCTGAGTGGCTCTAGAAACCAGTTTTTTCCCTAATGATCCCACGATTCTGAGATTTGGTATGTAGCCCCTTGAGGGACTTCTGAACACAACTGACCGATCCAAGATCAGCTGAGTGGCTCTAGAATCCAGTTTTTCCCCTAATGATCCCACGATTCTGAGATTCGGTATGTGGGCCCTTGAGGGACTTCTGAACACAACTGACCGATCCCAGATCAGCTGAGTGGCTCTAGAAACCAGTTTTTTCCCTAATGATCCCACGATTCTGAGATTTCTTATGTGGGCCCTTGAGGGACTTCTGAACACAACTGACCGATCCCAGATCAGCTGAGTGGCTCTAGAATCCAGTTTTTTCCCTAATGATCCCACGATTCTGAGATTCGGTATGTAGCCCCTTGAGGGACTTCTGAACGCAACTGACTTATCCCAGATCAGCTGAGTGGCTCTAGAAACCAGTTTTTTCCCTAATGATCCCACGATTCTGAGATTTGGTATGTAGCCCCTTGAGGGACTTCTGAACACAACTGACCGATCCAAGATCAGCTGAGTGGCTCTAGAATCCAGTTTTTTCCCTAATGATCCCACGATTCTGAGATTTGGTATGTAGCCCCTTGAGGGACTTCTGAACGCAACTGACCGATCCCAGATCAGCTGAGTGGCTCTAGAATCCAGTTTTTTCACTAATGATCCCACGAATCTGAGATTTGGTATGTAGCCCCTTGAGGGACTTCTGAACACAACTGACCGATCCAAGATCAGCTGAGTGGCTCTAGAATCCAGTTTTTTCCCTAATGATCCCACGAATCTGAGATTTGGTATGTAGCCCCTTGAGGGACTTCTGAACACAACTGACCGATCCCAGATCAGCTGAGTGGCTCTAGAATCCAGTTTTTTCCCTAATGATAAGGAAATAATAAGAAAACACACATGAAAATGTCCCAATGTGTTGCAGACTCGTATGCAAGCATTTCTGATGATTTCCGCTTACTTTACTAAGTTTACATCAAAATTATGGTTTAACTTAGAGTAATTTTTTTTAGTTTATGTGCCAAAGCAAAGACATGAAAATGTCAATAAATGCTATGTTTGGCCAAAAAAATTTGTGTATGGGACAGATCCCAGCCACATTCCATTCATCAGGCATTTCTTCGCTGTTCCATATCATCAGGATCATCTCATAAAGTTCCTTCCACACATCTTCCCCTCCATACTTGATAAGTTCAGCAGGAATCTCATCCACTCCAGGAGATTTATTATTTTTTTGGTTCTTTATTATACCAAATATTTCCTCCCGTGTCGGTGGGTGCATGGGCTGCGCATTCATGTCATCTGCTAGATCCGCGTACATCACCTGTGCTCCAGGGCTATCCTGGTTCAGTAAATCCTGGAAGTAACTTGTCCATCTTTCGGCAATCTTCTGGGGGTCAGATATCAGATTCCCATCAGTATCCTTACAAAAGGTGACCTGAGGTTTAAATCCAGCCTTCATCTGTTTCATCTCGCCGAAAAACTTTCTTGAGTTGCAGCAGTCAAAGGCATCTTGCAATTCTTCCAATTCCTTCAGATCTCGCGCTCGCTCTGCGCATGCGTGAACGAAATATTCTTGTTACGGTCCTTGCAACAGCCGTAATTTCCACAATTTTGGTGCGATTTTCTTCAAATTTTTAGGGATTGTGCGGGTATAGCTCTACATGGTCCCCTATCAGTTCCGTCATGATCGAATCAACGGTAGTCTCTGCGCAGGCGCAAACAAAATATTCTTGTTTCGGTCATAACTCAGGCAATTGTGAACGGATTTCGGTTAGATTTTCAGGGATGATGCGGGCAAGGTTTCTTGAGGTCCCGTATCACATTCTTCGCGATCATCAGCAGCGGTACGCTAGGCGCATGCGCGAAAGTGATGTTTTTGTTACGGTCACAGCTTAGTTAATTTTATCGGATTTTGTTCAAATTTTCAGAGATGATCCCGGTAGAGTCACTTGAGGTGCCTTACGAATCGTATGAAACCAGTGATTGTGCCCATCATGCCGGGAATTTATTTACCGGCCGTTTCTAGTTTTCTGGAATTTAATGGTGACGTACTGTGAAGGTCACGAGGAAGCTCATGTGCCATTTCCTTGGCAGTGTATTTTTGCCTGTTTTGGAGCCTCCTCAACATCCCAGAAGGTACCTTTCAGATTGGAATATTTCGTCGAATTTATTAATATGAAACTGTGAAAATTTGGTGGTTTTATCACTCATTGTCTGGTGACTGTGTCCTTATACGTTAAGGGTGTCAATTTGAATTTAAATTGAGAAACAGAAAGCAGGATGGAAAATTTTCCACAGTATTGACACCCTTATACGTATAAGGACACAGTCACCAGACAATGAGTGATAAAACCACCAGATTTTCACCGTTTCATATTTATAGATATCCAACCTCACTTCTTTATGAGCAATTTGAAGTAAAAAATATTTCTCAAATGTTCTTGCTTCAGTCTTCTGTTCATGTATACTGCACTGGTGTAAGAAATGAACATATTTCTGTTTCCGATTCCACTCGCAATTTCAATACCTCTCGTATACTCTTCCCAAGGTTTAATACAGAGTTCTATAGAGGGAATGCATATATTAAAGTACTGAGATTTTTGTTTGATAATGGAATTAATATTTTTCAGTTTGATAGTCTATCATCATTTAAAAGGAAGATAGTTAATTTCTTATAGTGTAGGAGTTTTTTCTGGGTGATTATGTTTCTTTTTTCTATATATATATATATTATATATATATATATATATATAATATATATATATATATTTCTGTATGACCTTCTTTTAAGCATCATTTTAACGTAATTTAGTACCTAATGTTTTATTGGAAATTCGTTCACTAAAATTTATTGTTACTTTGACAACGATTCTTTGATATTATTTATTATTGAACTCCACCGAGGAGCACAAGTTTTTCAACTTATTCTTCGGCGGGCAACGGTACATATTTAATTTGTTTATTTATCTCATTTAATGTATTTAATTCTTTAGTCCATTCCATTTTTTGGTATTTTTGTATTTATTACTTTATATTTATGTTGCCAATAATGAGAATTGAATTTAAAAAAATAAAATAAATAAATAAATACGACGAAATATTCCAATCTGAAAGGTACCTTCTGGGATGTTGAGGAGGCCCTAAAACAGGCAAAAAAATGAAGTACCAAACCACTAAATACAAGCTCTGACGAGGCCGATAATGGCGAAAGCGCTCAGCATTAAAACATTTTTTTAAATTTGAGAAGCCTTCTATGAAACTATCTCAACCCTCAAAAAACTACGACCATATTTGAACTTTGTTTTACCAAAATAGCTTTGAATACAGAAACGCTTACCAAAATAATATCCCAACGATTGTCTCGAGAGACGTCTCTTTTATGCACTACTATCAATATGTTTACAAACAGCTCTTCAGTTAAGGTTTCCATGAAACCGATGAACGCGAAATCGTTTTAAAATGACGTTTTCTTGAAATAGATTACGTATGGCGATAACCTGAATTGGTGTGGCTATTCACCAAAACACAAAGCCTCTCTCGAAGAGCCCTCATGAAACAGTCGGAACTATGAATGGTTCGGTAGAAGTCAGCTAAGAAGAGGTTAAGAAAATATTGCCGGAGAAGGGGCTAAGAGGCGGCACGTGCCGGAAAACAGATGACCATCTCCTTGTTTGCCCCCCATCCAGTTTCACCGTTTCCTTCCCCAGCAACGAGAGCTTAACCGGAATGTTGGTCCAACAAGGATGAGAAGTAGTCAGTACCTTGCTCTTCTCTCAAGTCGATATAAAGTTATATTCGTGTTTGGCTCTAAACGTCGAAAATGAAGAAAAAACATTATTTCTACTCTACTTATTGTTATATCACTTTCCGTTCTATAAACAGGCTAAACCCTCGTAAAATAATTCCGTACAATAGAAGTTGATATTCGGCAATATTTATTGCTTTGCAGTTATTGGTTTACTGTTTCCAATCATGGTTCCCTACCTAACTTTTCTTCAACATAGAGCATGGCTGCTGAAATTCAAAAACATGTTACATACTTTAACCGTGCTGGCTCTCGATATCAAAGTTTCTGTTATTGTTGTCCGCGGATCCCCTGATGGTCTGAAACGAATTTCTATGCGAGTTTGTTCTCATGCTTGGGTTGTCCCCCACACCCCTGAATCAATTCCAATAGGCGTCCCTCTTGTTAACGAAGCCTTGCTTCAAAGTCATAGATTCAGCGGGACGTCCTAAAAAGCCGAATTAAAATAGAGGCAGTAAATTCCGAAACTGACATTATATATTTTTTGAGAAACTAAGGTGGCAGCGGATCCTAGTAGTTTTTCCTACGCTCTTTCAAAAAATGGCATCGAGCATAACTGGCTCTTTCCCAGTGTATTTGGGCTTGAAACTTTGCAGTTTGTTCCATAATATCTACGAATCGTTAATTAATATTATGAATCAGTGTACCCCATATATGTCTCTTGTTTAGATTACTACCAGAACTCTCTATATTCAAATGTACCTACCTGCACCACGTTAACTGCGTGTTTTCAACTATGATTCAATTCATATGTTTTTTAGCTCGTTAAGAATGTATACGATTAAAGACCAAAATCCCAGTTACTACATCGCAATCCTAAAAACAGAAATACATTGCTCGCTTAACAGAACATAAACACTGCAAATTATTACACAAAGTTTTATTATTTTTGTGTTAGATAGCCCTTCTACGCAGATCATTGGTCTATAATGAGCGTTAGACATGGGTGCGAAAAATGTATTTTAACTATTCTTAAATGGAAGAAGATTCCATCCTAAGTAGTTGGGCATCAACTGCACTCTCAAACGGTGAGTAGTTTTCTTTCTATGATTTTTCAAAGTTTCGCACACTGGTGACGTCAACACTCCGCCCGCCTGGGCGGGACCCCCCTACCTACCAGTCTTTTGTGCTACAGGCCACGATTATGGAGCTACCAACCTGATATCTGGAAGGTAGAATCTTTGGACATCCAGAATTAGCAATACAATTGTCTTTTAGAACTTGTCGTCAGCGACGACGACCGTCTTCAAATCAACCGAATATCGAGTTTGATATCGTTTTCAATAGTTTCCACTACACAAAATCGACTGAAACTACCATAAAAGCCTTAAAAGTTCTCCTTGACGACGATCAGTGCCAAACAGACCGAAAATCGAATCCGGTATCGTTTTTAAAAGTTTCCGTCAAGTATAATTGTTAGCAAAAGCGTAGTTGAGTACTTATACTAGACAACCAGTTTCTCAAACTTCGTGCGGAACCTATAGTAAAATATAATAAAATTTACTTACAAAGTAGTAACGCGAAAACAGAGCTGACTGCAATCAGGAAACTTTTTCTCTCCGCTTAATTTTCAAATAATGTTTGCCAGTAGGTATATGTCCACCGCACGGCAAGAGTGATTCGTAGAAAGTGGACGAACCTCTGGGTGATTTTTGTTCTTCTGTTTATTTTTTTCATCAAGATGAGATTCATTGATAAAAAGAGCGCGAGATGCGCATTTCCTTCCCATTACCTTCCGGGAAGGTGGCATTGTGCCGAGATACGCAAAATATGGCAAGAGAGTTGTTGTGTTCTCATCCTCACTTTTCTGGGAAAATGTTTGCCCATACGCATGGGTACCCCTCATAGTTGGAATAAGCGGCGATAGTCTTGAACCCATACCATGATGTACAGCGTGAACTGACCGAAAGAGTACAGCACGTCTTTGTGAGATACCTATGTGGGTTTTAAGATGAGTCTGTGGGCTGAGGATATTGCTTATGAGGACATTGAAAAACAAATTGGCCTCCCTCCTCTTCGTTCTCGTCGATTCACTGCTGACATGTGTTTCATTCTCTAACTACTTGATGGAATGATCGACTGCCCATATCTTTAAAAAACGCTGCAAATTATTTCACAAAGGTTTATTATTTTTTCAATTGAGTATGATCGTAGTTATAGTTGGCTAGCGTACGTCATAAGACCCGTCCAGACTCCTCGGCGTGTCCTACTTCGAATTGCCACAACCTATACTTCTATAATTATATACCTACGCATGTTTATATTTCTCGATTTGAGCTCCTATCTATTCAAATAGTTATTGCCTTAATATTATCATTATCTAAGTACGTACGAAAAGTTGAGAGGATATGTTATTAAATATGCGTAGGAAAAGCTTTGGTATTAACACACAAATATGACCTTGAAAAAAACATATTCATGCCTCGAAGGAACGCCGGCGCCGTACCCACCACAAGGTGCCGCGGCGCCGGCGCCTCCTCTCACTCCACCCCCCGCTCCCCCCCCTCTCCACCCACCGTGACCCCCTGCCAAGCGTGCCAGGCGTGCGCGCGTCGAAAAACACACTTTTTTGCCCGTTTTTGGCCCATAGCATCTATGCGAGTAAAGCAATCGGGATGGTTAAACGTTAGGACCAACTAGACCCCAAATGGAGTCTATGTGCGAAAGAACAGGTTTTTTAAGTCAATTCTTAGGCCTTTTATGGCCCGGACGGCGAACGGCGGACGGCGGACGGACATTTCAAATTTGGATTCTACGCACCTTGAAACGTAAAGTGACAAAGTTTGAGGGGGGGTTATAAACATTTTTTGCTATACGATCACATAGGCTTATTATTGGAAATAATAAACCAAAAGCAACAACCGTACCTCTGCCTTACTTCATGTGCCTTTTGCAGTGACCAACTAGGTACTTGTTCAATTTATCACTAACCCGC
Source organism: Adelphocoris suturalis (assembly GCA_030762985.1). Taxonomy (NCBI): domain Eukaryota; kingdom Metazoa; phylum Arthropoda; class Insecta; order Hemiptera; family Miridae; genus Adelphocoris; species Adelphocoris suturalis. The sequence continues at coordinate 80,726,118 of CM061046.1, forward strand.
CTGGCCAGAGAACTGGATCTAGTCCTTCAAAACATTCCTTCCTTTGACGTGTTTCATAGTTCATTGTTACCTAACATTTAAAAAACCCGTAATTAACATGCTCGAATGTTTAAAGTGAGCTACTTTTCCTAGTGATGTGTGATGCATTTTCATATGTACCTAATTTATTTCAACATTTTTTTGTCATTATTACTCGAATGTTTAAAGTGAGCTACTTTTCCTGGTGATGTGTGATGCATTTTTATAAGTACCTAATTTATTACAACATTTTTTGTCATTATCTGGGCACTATTCTATACATTAATTTTGAAATATGTATTCTTAATATCCAATTATCAACTGGCTAAACTTGACGTTGCACATTGTAATTGGGGGCTTGTCCCGTAGTAATAAATAAATAATGCAGGGAAAAAGTAGTGATTCGTAGAATGTTAACAAACGGCGAATGGTTTCAATTCTTTTTCCCACCTGCACGAGATTCATAAAAAAAAGAAGGAGCGAAAGACTATAATTCCAAGGAGGCCGTGCACTGCCTGGATACGCCAAATAGGGGAAGAGAGAAGTTATCCCCTCCTCACGTTCCGGGAGGGTCATGGATTGTGAAGACCTGAAGACTTCAGGGGAAAAATATAGGAAATACAAATTTAGTCCTAAGCACTAAATCTTGACAGAACATGGAACATATTTTTTGGGAGAACAGGAAAGAATTTAGGCCACTCAGCTGATTAGGAAAGAGCCCATCATTTCAATTGTCTCTTAATGTCCCAGAGAGTCTCGCTATACCAAATTTCAACTTCCAAGTTTCTTTCCAGTCTAATAGTGGTTGCAATCATGTTTACAAAATTAACTATGAAGGATCACCTGTATGTAAAAAATTATTCGGACAACCACGCTCATTCCTCAGATTGTTGGCCACGCACTGAGCATTGGTTAACATAATACGGTTAGGTAAATCGAGTGATTTCCAACGACTGGTGAACGATTTTGGTACGATGATAAATGCCTAAGCAACAGTTCCATAGCAACGATTTGGATGAAAGCAATAATCGTCAGGAAATGGGAGCGTAACTCACTGAATGTCACGTAATTGCGTCTCATTTTCGGCCGGGTTATGATGGCAAAGACATGTCCCGTGTTAAAAAAAAAAAAAAAAAAAAAAAAAAAAAAAGCCGCTTAGCTCCACTACATGTTAGGCAACGTTCCTGTTTCACATCAGGCCCATGGAATGATGACGCTAACTCACTATTATTATCAGTAGATAATATTTTGGGGAACGATATACATATACCATATTCATTAATTTATACCATATTTCTCAATTTATTTGTTTTGACATTCATTTCTAAATGATTCATGTTAGAAAAAATTTCCCCTGTACTGAGAGAGCTCCACAGAATATTTTTCAGGGTGATTGCTTAGTTTTTAATCCATTCCTCAATGCTAATGGAATCATAAAACTACAGCAATATCTATCGTTAGGAAATCACTGATGTTCATTACCGCTAAACACAGTTGCATTGTAATTTAATGGCAAATTAAATACAATCAGAAGAGTCTGGCAGACCGTAGGTAACTATAAAAAGGATCGATAAAAAGTGATGTACATGTGAGGAAATCGGGGAGGCCCAGTTAGCAGACTCACCTAATCAAATGGATGTTACTTGCAGCGTTGAGTTTGGAAAGTCAATGCGTACTAACTATTGAACCTTCCTGAGTAAGTTTCACATAGAAAAACATTTTTCAGCCCAAAAATAGTTTTTGGCTTAAGTTTTATTTTTAATAATGATCCTTTGCTATTGTTCAAGGAGAAACAAATTATCATCTCTCGGCCGAAACCTATCGTATGTAATATGGTAAATTGTATTGAAATTTGAGAAAATTGAGTACAAAGAAATTGTTTAAACCCAATTTTAATGAAAAAAACTCATACTAACTGAAATTTGGCGATTCAAAAAATGATTTTTGGATTTCTAGATTTTTTTGCAGTTTTTATTGATTTTCCAGCGAATGTTAATGAAAGTAAAGTACGTTTTTCAGCATAATTTTGATAAAAACTTGTATATTGACCTTGTGAATTGTAGATAATTTTATTTTGAGATAAATTATGTTGAAAATTCAACAATTTTGGGGCATTTTTAGTGATTTTGAACACACTTTTTGAAATTTGGCCGATTTAATGTGCTCAAAAAGTGCTGGCCAATGAACTCATCCTTTCATTTGGAAAGCTTGATTTTTTAGCAGCGCAAGAACGGGATTTTAAGCTCAATCCTAAGGAGAGTTATCGTCTGGAATGATATATATATATATATATATATATATATATATATACATATATATATATATATATATATATATATATATAAATATATATATATTATATATCAAGAATAGAAACAGTCATCCCCGATATATATATGAATAAGCGCAAACTTCAGGAATAGTTTCAGAATGCCTCAAAACGGATTCAATGAAGAAATTTTTCAAAAACGTTAATTTAAACCATTCTTTCTCATACATTGCAGGTCAGGTTACAAACTTGAATACTTGTTACATACAATTAAGAACAAACATTACTCCGACTGTGAGACTCTTCCATGGCTCTATAGTATGATAAATCAACTCACGAAGGAAAAAAATGAACTGCTGGTCGAGCCAATGAAGGACTCTATTGGGAATATAACTACCCAAATTTCTGAGTTACGAAGTCTTAGAGTGTGGATCCTAGAGCAGCAAATCGAATACCTGCGGCTGGAACTCGAAAACATACATCTTCTAACTCAAAAAGGAAAACCGAGTTTTGAATATAGGAACAATGGATTGAAGCAGTTCCCAAGTACATTCCTAGGGATTAACAATAATCTTTTGTCACAAATGCAAGAGGCAGTGCAGGACGTTACTAACCTTAACTCTAAAATCACAGCATAGACAAATAAAGATGAAAAACAGAATTTAAGGTTAATATGCAGTAACACTTATGTTCAGTTGCGGTGAAGATGTAGCTGTGATGGGATATGAAGAGAAAAGCTTCTGCAAAGTTGTGCGGTTAGTGCAACGTCAATTGAACAATTGTTGAAAATAATTGTCTATTGCACATCAACATAGTATTACTAACTGCTGCACAGCGATGAAATTTATAACTTGCTTTATATATAGAAGCTAGCCCGATCAATTCTAGGATAATGTCCTAAAAATACAGTATAATATACAACCGTATGACCAAATAGCGTAATATGCGCAATGGAAATCTAAAGTTTCTGAAACATATAATATATTTCAAACAATTATACAGAATGGTCAGTTAGTTGTGCCCTTCAATTCAATCCATTTTTAAAAACAAAACAAAACAAAAAAATAGAAAAAAGAAGTTTGTAGTAGATACAGTTTTTTGAAGCTTTATTAAATGTAAATATGATGCTAATTTTTCAAGGACATCTTGTAGAAAAACATGGTTTCTAGAACGTAAAAAACCTCCCATGTTTCTCCGATAATTAATGACCTTTACAAGAATAATAGTGTTTCTTCCGAGTCTACCTATAGGTAGCAGAACCTTTGATTTCCCTTTTTGGAGATGAAAAATGTTATACCTATCCCCAAAATCTAAATTCTCATTCGCATTTTACGTTTCAGATCATTCTGAGCAACTTTCGTTCCGTGTCTATCTGTCCGTCTATCTTTGTGTCTGTCGTTTGTCCGCAAATCCTAGTTACAAGCTTAACTTCCTTAATTTTCATCCGATTTTGATGACAATTTCAGAGAACGTGCGTGTAAGACTGCAGTTAGTCCCCTACCGATCCCATTGTTCTAATATAATTACTTAAACTCATCTATCGCATGCGTAAAAAGTTACTTCAAGCATCATTTTACAGTTTCCAAAGAGATCGGTTTTGAGAAAGAAAGTTATGTACCATATCCAACTTGGGAAGCTTTTTTTTTAAAATTGATTCAGTATAAATTTGTCGATGTTAGGTATAAACGGCTCAATGCAATATTACCAACAACCAATATTACGACTACAAAAATATGATATCTTGCTGTATTTAAATTTGGATCCAAGAATATCCAACACCACTAGTCACATCACTGTACCGCCTACTGAAGCTCTGAAGCTCTAAATCATCTTTGAAGATAACATTTTCAATCCAAAGATGATAATTGAATATTAACATGGAATTAATATGTAACTTAATTATTAAGTCAATGATAACACTCGTTTACGCATTACCGTTTTATGCAGGTTTATCGAAAGCACTATCGCCTAATCTGGAAGGCGGTAAGCATACATTTTCAATCATTACTTATTCATACCATAATTTAATGTAAAACCCAAAACTTCAGAACTTCAGCACAATTTCGGTATGAAGAATCGGAATTCAAATACAATAATTTGCTTTTGATGGTTGCCAATTTTTTGGTCGCGCGCCAATGCCTCACCTCGCATGACATTAAGTAGGTAACAGCGCCCCTCCGGTCACTAAAGAGACAGCACTAAACAAATGACGAATCAGGTGAATGAACTGGAGAAGTTAAGTTTTTGTTTGAGGATTAATGGATTATTGCCGTGCGCTCTTGCTTCTCTCTTGAGTTCAAATTACATACCTGTCTTCTTATATTTATATAAATATAATTTGGAATCGAATAATCATTTTTCGTTCTTGACCACGTCCCTTACGAGAATACCTATGTTTATGTAGTTCTATGTAGATAATAGCATCGCTGTTTTATTTGTAATATTAACTAATTCTAGAAAGAAAAGTTCTTCAAATAGTTTTTCTGAACTGTAAAACATTAGTTCAGTAATACTTCTAGCAGGATGCAGGATGAGAATAGGAAGGCTCAGTAGTTGGATTATTGACTATTTGTACACATGATTAGATTTTCGTATTTATCACATCTTATATAACTGAAAAGTATAAACCTTCTGAAATGTATGTGCATGAAAATAATTTTTAAATTTCTCTTACTCAATGAACACACAGTCTTTTGCTGAGATTGCATAATATAAAATCAAATATTTTTTTATTTTTAAATTCCTGATGCTATCTGAAATTGAGAATGAAATAAAAAATTCGTTATTAGTACTCATTTCCTGAATTTCGCTAGAAGAACCACTATAAAAAGTTATATAAAACTGCTAAAAATCGTAAAAATTGTTTTTATTTGTTTTATTTGATACTTTATTTGTTACTTGTCGTACTAACGCTCTAAGACCATTTCTTGTATCAAAACCCAGTTTGTAACCGGTCCATGATAGAATTTCGCCGATTTCATCAGACATTTTCCCATGATAATGTTCCATAATTTTTCTTCTAAAGTGACATCTCCCCTAGCCAGATTGGAAACTTTTTCATTACTCTTTTTCTAAAGAACCTTATCCCATAAGGTATCGACGGGATCTTCTCCATATCCGTTACGAACCGCTAATTGTATGATAAGGTTTTTTTTTTTTTTTTTTTTTGATGAATTATGTTAACTTATTGGAATAGATAGTGCTAGGTCGATCACACTTTGGAAGGCTGCATGCTAATGGACTAAACGGTGATTTGAAGTACCATGGATAGTTATTTCGCTATATGTGTATTTTCTATAAATTGAAAAATCATGCTTTTCATTCTCCAAAGAGATGGAAAAATCAAGAAAAATTGAGTTTATTCCCGCTGAATTCTAGGGTAAGAATTTAGAGCTAGAATGGCTAATCAATAGATTCCCAAGCAGCACATTATTTCTCTATAGTCTCGCGCTTAGAATGTCGAAGGTGTTTCGTCGATGTTCTAGCCTTTAGGGAAAGCAAACCGTTCAACGTACAGTGCTGTAGATGGTTTTAATGGATTCTTTGGCATTATATGTCATATATATTTGACAATAAAAAAATCATCACTGTTATACCTAGAAAGCTTCCATGATCTCGATTTTTGAATCTTTAGCCCTTTAATACTACCCTTTAGGGTTGATAAAAATTGATGCCGAGCTTTTAGGATCATCTAGATCCCAAATGCGATTTTTAACGCAAGTTTCATAAAGCTTGGTCTAGTAATTTGAAGAAAAGCTGAGGGCGGCGGACCGTCGAATTTTGGTTTATTTCTTAATTCAATTTTTCTATTCTACGCATCATGAAACGTAAACCAACAAATTTTCAGACGCGGTTAAAAAATGTCCCCCCCCCCCCCCCCCTCTCTCCCCCATATTAAATAACCCACTTTATCATTTTTGAAGTCCCTAGTAGGATATTCGTGAATTGCTTAATGTACCTAAACGCACGTCAATTGCACTGATATAGTTCGTGCGTGATCTAAGGGCAGTAAACGTTCCATTCTATTTTGCAATCGGGTGTTCCCGAAATGTCGAATCGTGTCCTTCCAAGTTACTGACAGGGCGATCTAAATGTCTAGCGATTATTGGAAAGTAGCTTCAGTAATTACGAGTCCCGAGCCCTCCCATTAGAGACCCAACACCGGCCTCTAAAGGGTCAATACCGGTAATGACCGATGATCGATCCCCCCAGTGCCTCTTGATTGATGAGAGCGAGAAAAATTGAATATGTGCTCTTCTTGAAAACGATCCATCTTCACTTAAAAATGGACGACGTTGAGGGATCTCTTGAAAAATCCATTTGAATGGATGCTGGATTATTATGTTATTAGATGTTATGTTTTTCCTCATCTCCCCTCAAAAATAATTTGTTAAGCGATCCAAATACGTAAGAAATTGGAGCTACCTGGAGAGAAGTTTTAACATAATTGCTCGAACTTTCTTTGTGTATGTAACGTACCTGAATGGCACCTACCACAGAACTGAAACAAATACTGTACTCGTATGGTGAATCAGAACCAATGAGCAGTAACAAACTTCGTGATGTAGTTTCTGTAATGTACAAGAGCTATCTAATACAAAAATAATAAACCTTTGTCCCTCAATAATTTGACATTTTATCTGGACCAGACAAGACCCATTCCCTGTTGTTGTACCTGAGAGAGCCGCTGAGCTCCACTAAGAACTGTAATCTTATTTGAGATATATTTATTTACAATCTAGTCATAGTTTTTTTCCCACTTTGCCGATTATATAATAACATGTGTTTAGTTATAGCCTATTCTTGATCTGGTCATAGGTGTCATTTTATTTTTGGAGCTTGTAATCCTCTTTAGGGGCTAAACAGTAGTCATCACTGTGTTCCTTATTTTCCCCTTTCTCATTTGCCAGTGGAGTCCATTATAGCACTCCGTTTGCTGACGGGGGGCAACATAGCTCCCCTAAGAATCGTAAAGTGCGGCTAAAATCTTTAAATGAATAGAAAAAAGAAAACAAGTCACTTTGTAGTAATTTGCAGTGTTTCTCGAGACTCTAATCTTCATACCCGACACCTATTATAGGTACTCCTTTTTATTGTACAAAAAGGAGCTTTGTCACTCGAAAAAAAAAGTTTCCTATACCTACTGTTTTCTTTGTCATAAAGGTTGCAGTGCTTCCTGTGAATTACTTAGATTGTTCGAACTTCGGGCTACACACGAGGACGAAAAGGATCGTTCGAGAATGAACCATTAGAGACAAAAGAACTTTATCACCAGCTTATCGAGTTTATTTCCGCCACCAAGATGGGAGTTCAAGAGAGATGGCCTGGGCTTTAAAAAGAACCAACTTCTGTATCTATTCTGAGTGTGCTAATTACTGGTGATGAAAAAATGGGACTGAGAAGATATTTCTTTGAGTTCCATTGTAGTACATGTGACAATACAATTAATTAATTGTAATTATAATATTAGAAATTAAAACATAGCATAACCCTGTTAACCCTGAATTATTCCCTAATGGTTTATAATTAAGTTTTAGACAACAGACCTACAGACAGATATTATTTCTACTCTGACCAAAACCACCTTTTCACGTTCGGTGCTAAGCTCATCCCACATACTGACTGTGATTGTAGCGTTCCACATTTGAAGTAACATATGGTATTTGGGAAATAATATTGACCATGAAATTATTTTATGAGTATTATGTTGGTGACAATCCTTATTTTTCATGGAACCACAAGGAGTCTTTTTGAGGCATCTTCAATTGGGTCCAGAAGCAGGGGGGATGGGTTAAACTCTCCCGACACGCCTAATGGCGTTGGTCTGAATGCTTTCCTCCCTTCACGCGTAAGCACAACAGAGGGGTTGCAACTAATTAATCCATCAAACTTGTACCAACCTTTGTGTGAAAGTTACATTCTTCTAATGAATATGTTGATATCTATGTATATGACGGGAAAGAAAGAATCGTCCAAATATGAAATTGTTGAAAGGATCAGTACTTCAAAACTTCTCATCACGAGTAGGCAGTAAAAAGCCTGCGAAAGGGGGGGGGGGGGGCTAAAGCTTGAAATTATGAAGGGCAGAAATAAACATACATAGGGACTTTGTAGAACAAAGCCTGCTTAGGAGGTTTTTAGTATAAAGTTGTCTAGAGAATGGGAAGTTAAAGCTTCTGACACTTTAGCCCTGACGATATATAAATAAACTGCGTACAAGCTTCATAATTTGAGATCCTACAGCCTACATTAGTTAGAATCAAGCTGATTCTATATGTATTCTCCAGGGGGTAACAAATACTTGTTAGAAATGCTGATTTACTCTTTTTTTATCCAATTCAACAAAATGTCAAGGAAATACAAGGCTTAATCCCCGGGCATGCTCGATTGCTGTTATTTGACAGCCACCGATCAAGCACGAACGTTCATAAAATTCCACAATTTTTTTAGTTTCACGGGGAATGTATGAGTGTCTAGGTATAGTGGTCTCGACTCAGTAGGTCAGATCGATCTTCCACCTCAATAGTTCTTTATGTCTAGTTGTTCAAAAGTTCAGCATTGTTAGTCGAATAAGAAATAACTAAGTCAGCAAGAGTGAGCGAACCAGCTGAATAGCATTGGTTTGTACATTTTACCTAGCTGTCATCTCCCAAAGAATCCACACTGTGAACTGCAGCAGAGCATATCGTATAAGACTGAAATTAGTTTTCGAGCTCACTCAGGTGGTTTGGATGGCTTCTTACCTTGTCATTGTTAGCTATCAGCCACAAGCAGGACTTACTAAAAACTTCAGCATCGTGATGAAATATGATATTCTTTTTTCCACAGTTAACCTTTACATTACTGCCAAAAATTCTCCCATAACCACTCAAACAACATTTAATTTAAAATATGTAGGTACTTGATGATTTTTATTTGTTATGCTTAATGCTGAACTGGCAGTATCATTTATGTTCCCGAGAAAAAACTTACGAGCCAAATTATACTAGGCATATTTTTTGAGTACTGATAATATTCGTGTCTAGAAAAATGTATGTTCTTCAGACTGCATTTACCCAATTTTCAACCACTCTTTGCAATGAAATCTCAATTTATTTCTCAATCTCATGTGAAATAAAATCTCGTTTTAATCACAGATAACTACAACATTCAGAAAATTTAAAATAATTGATAGTATCCTTCGCTGCCCGTATTTTATTGATATGGGCATAAATAGCATAAATCATATGCATAAAGCATAAATCATATGCATAAATTGATTTAAGCATTCTGGGGAAAATATCTCTATGACTGGCATCATAATTTCGTTCGATAGGGCAATTATGAATAGATAAACTTCAGTGTTTTAGGACAAATCGACTACCGATGAACTGAAATAGAGAGACCATCTGAACCAGGACGTTTCAGGACGTTTACGAGATATCAACTGTTTTTAAATACAGCACTTGTACTACACATGGTTATTATGTACTTATTATCTACGGTACATATTTGCACTACTTACCACAATGTTCATCTTTGTAGAAGTCAACATACGTTCGGTATAGGTAATATGGGCTATAAGTTATGAATTTCAATAAATTGATTTAATTATGTTGAAGTTCAAAATGCAGATGTCACCTTTTTGAACGAACGATGTTCAGCCACGGATCGTCTACTCCTGCATAGATAAGTGATTGCTCAAAACATTTTCGAACGTTTTTTCAGATCTGTAAGAGGTCAATATCCATTCTAATGGACGCACATTCCCTGTTCTCTTGATTTTGTATTACAACTTATTTTTACAATCGATCAAGGAAACAAACTCATTTTCATCAAACAATGATGGTTCCGGTCTGTTCACGAATTCACAATAGGTACCCACTCAAACAATTATGACCTTCGATCATTTGTTTTTTGTGTTAGTTGAAATGTATTTACAAATAAACTATTGTATGCCTTCGACCCACTCATTATAGTTTCCTTGTGTCACGCAGGTAATTTATTATTTTCTGTACAACGAATTTTGCATGTTGACCAAATGAATTAGAAAAAAGGGTTACGTCAATGTAATTTTTGGTTTAACGGGACCAACCTCGTAGAAGTAGAAGGAGTTGATATCGGTATCGTTGTAGCAGGACCAACAGGTCGACGGAGGGGTCGTGTCCATCCGGATAGGCGGCTCAGAGAGCACTGGCTCCCGCCTCTCACTTGACAGATCCTGAGGGCCACAACCGCCTCCTGAGGGCGGGAGGGCCGGACGGAGACGACGCGAACTGATCCAGAACACGATATAGGCTCCAACAAAGTTGTACTTTCTACATCTTCTAAAGAGCAGTAGATCCCGTTTATAGCGATGCTCATTGGTGACGAGCAAGAACCTAATCAGCCATCCATTGAATGATCCTATCCGAAGACAAATTTTGAAAACCTACCTACCTATTTTAAGAAATTATCATTTCTTTCAAGACTGAAATGTGTGTAGTTAGGTTATTCTAATATCTTTGAATAGTTTGTAGATCGCTTCAAAAATGAAACATTTTGTTATTGCCATTGAATTATATTTAATTTTGTATTCCTCATTCCCAGATCCAAAGATGTCAAGATCGACCCACTATGAGCAATGATGTCAACAATCGGAAATTGGGTCGGAACTAATAAAGCCTCTGTCGCCGAGCTTTCGAAAAATTTATTTTCTTCTTCAGGGCCTAAAACCAATGAAAAAGAGTCTCAGCATGACATTACAACACATTAAAAAAAAAAAAAAACTAGTCAACAACCAACAAGCATAACATTCGAATCACAGAATAGGTAGGTAGGTAATCTTAATTCCCCTCTCAACTGAGGCTCAATACCATAATATCAAGAAACACTCACTGGACAACAACAACACACTCAAGGGCTCCTAGTGCTGATGAGAAGTGCCACCCCTCATCCTCCCAGTCAATACAGAAGAAGGAAAACCAAAAGAAGAACAATCCAGGCTAAAAGAAAACAATAATGCCTAGTTACAATAAATACTCAACAAAGACTTTCTGACAAGACACTTCAGACTTTCGGATTCTTTTTTAGATGTCCCAAGAGGTCTCCATTCAGCTTCATAGGTTGAATAGCAAAGGAATCTGTTCTGGATCTTACTCAACTGACCTGGGGGGCTCTTGACTTTATGATTCGTTTCTAAACGTTCCAAGGTGTAAAGTCTGAAGTTCTCCAGATCAGCTGGGTGAGCTCCAGGGTGGAGTTGAGGGGAGGAATGATTGCTGATGTTCCTCATACTATAGTTGGGACTCACTTTTCGTTGAATGGTTGGTAGTAAAGTGGCTCTATCCCTTTTTTGAACTATAAAGTATCGCACACATCTTACAAGTATGCATTGCGACCTTTCAGCCTGCAGCTACAGCCCCGGAGGTAGATAACATACTCTTGGATCAACGGTCAAGTAGATAACATACACAGTGAGTTCCTTATAGTCTATGCTTTATCTTAGCATTATCGCCTCATCAGGGATATAATTGAATGAGATTGGTAGCTCGTATCGTGCATAGTGTTGTGTGATATAGGTTAGCCTCTTATGTGTTTTGCACTGGTGCTCTAATGCGGGGCATGGGTATATGAAATAGTCTGAGTCACTGTTTTTGAAATAGCATTAAGTTAATTAGCATTGAAGTATTTCAAAGAGTTGAGACAATTACATCGGAAATAATTGTTAAAATAAATTTGGGGGAGATTGGGGCATTCTACTGAAAAACTCAAAGCTATTTTAGAACAACAGTGATTCAAACAATTTAGGAACCAATTCGAAACATATAAGAGGCTAACCTCAGTACAACTATAACTTACCTGGGAATCATGCAACTCGAACTTAATGAAAACGAGAACAGGCGAAAACACTTGCACATACTTCGTACCTCAAACATACCCTCTGGTGGACCTAACATCAAATATAATGCTTATTAAATGAACATTATGGTACCTCTTTCAACTATATCCCTTATAATACGCAACGTCGAAAGCGCTAGGATAAAGCATAATTAAATAATAAGAGGAAATGCCGCTCTGAATCCTGCTCTCATCCCCACTCTACCAGTGTAAATGAACGGCACAACAGGCATAAAATCAACTGTAGTACAAACATTTTATTACCTACTTTACAAATAAAGTTACGGTTGGTTAAAAAAAGTGTTGACCTATGAAAAAATAAATAAATAAAATAAAATGAAATAGATAAAATAAATAAAATAAAATAAAATGACACAAAATAAAATAAAATAAAACAAAATTAATAAATACATAAAACTCTGCCAAGTAGGGTGTGGCACATACCTAGGTTCCTAGTATCCGTAACAGGAATCTATAGATTACTGAAATGTTTTAAATTATTTTATGACTCAATAGCTGGTTCCTATGGTTGAGGGAAATGATAAATTGATGAAATATGGAACGAAGGCAAAATAGATGACGAAGGCGTGAGAAAATGATGCTCGATGGAATTTAGGTACGTTAGTGCATGTGCTGAATAAAATATTCATTTGGAAACAATGAAACTGATGGGGAACCAACATTCCCTGAAAATTTCATCCAAATCGAACGAAAACTGTGGAAATTGAGCTTTTAACAAGGACTTCACATTTTTGCATGCGTAGGAGCTACTATTGATACCATTGGGCTGAAATTTATATGGGATGTTCAAATTGTCCTATCCCAACTATCCTCCAAATTTGAGTGAGATCGGACCACCAGGGCGTGAAAAAATAATGTTAGATGGAATTTTCTCTTGAACGAGCTTCGAATGGAATATTTATTTGTTCAAAAAAGGGATAGAGCCACTTTACCACTAGAAGTGAGTTCCAACTATAATATGAGGAACAGCAGCTATCATTCCTCACCTCAGCTCCACCCTACTACAGTCAAAAATGGTGAAAAAAGTAACTTTCCATATCATGCAATAAGTGCATATGATTACGATTTCGAGCGCTAAATGAGGGGATAACTCGAAATCCTGTCAATATTATTTTAATTTTTTGAGCTCACGAATACTTTGATTGGAGCATCAAAAACCATTTTCATGAATAATTTCAAGTGTTTTTATGGGCGAAACTTGTTAGATAAAGTGAAAACTCCTGTTAAAAATATAGTTTGAAGGACCTCCAAGTCATACCATTATATTTAGCGTGAAAAATTACAAAGTGACCACCCCAGACTCAATGGTTCATAAAAAGTCATTTTTAAGAATATCCTAGGTTATTCAAATCCCAAATGTTAAAATTGAGAGCATCATTATTATCTCATGACGATACGATTACGCCATATAAGTTGCATCTCCATTGTAACATTAGTAACACCTGCAAATGCGAGAACCTCAAATCCTCGACGAAAAAGTATGAGGCAAAAGGATAAACGTGACGCTGTGTTTTGTAATGTTATCCTTGCTTTACCAATCGTTGATAGGGAGTTATAATTTTAACTCTACGAAAATTGTTTTGCTGTCTTCATCTAGTTTTAACAGTATTTGCCGACCTCTGATATATAGTAACACACGTGTTTTCTTCTATACTGTGTGGTAAAGGGTAGGAAGGCTTTATGCCAAACCCCATCTCCTTATCAGCCCCGTCCTATCAACAAAGACACACACACACACACACATAAACCATTCACTTCTTCTTTTGTAGAGTTCTGGACAAGTTATGGAGGGCCCTGACCACAGAGATGCGATATCGATTCACAACAAGACTCACAATTCAGAAGTCACCCTATTCCACCATATTTGTGAACAACTAAGTTCAAAACACATCAAAATAGAAACCCAAAGAATCAAGTTTGTACTGCTTATCATTCCGCCTTTATTCCGAGTAAACTAAGGAAAAACACAAATATCAACAAGTTCGAGTGAATTCGCGCAAAACAGATAGGTTAGTCGCCAGTTTTGAGCTAACTGTGCGTTGCCGCGTTGTCTCCGAAGGAACGGCACGTGTCTTGGCTCGTCCTTATACATTTTAAACAGAAAAGCTGCACCCCACCATGACACCTCCTTCCCCTCTCCCTCGAACCACCAGAAACTCGACACTACAACAGTCCCAACTTCATAGTGATTTATGGCGTCTCCTTCACCACCCCGCCACTTCGGCCTGCTATACCCATGAAAACCGCCTCCGTGGCTCGCCCGTTCTCGTCCCTTTCGCAAACCAACTCCCATACAAATTTACCGAATAATTTATATCAGGGTCTAATGGTAGGCCACTTCCGCATTTTGACCTTCCTCTCTCCCGGCACTATCTCCACCTCCCCTCATATTCCCTCCTTTCGGTGAGGGCGCACTGGATATTGCATGCCTGAGCGACCCTCAGCCTGCCTCCCGTGCCACAGCCTTGTTTGCTTTTCTCGATTGTGTTCCTTCCCTTTTTTCAATCCTTGGTGAAGGGAAGAAAAAAAAAGAAAGAATGAAAAAAAATCTATACCGAAAGAATCTTCTTTCTTTGCTTAGGAAAATTGTGTATTTTCCACGACTTTCTAGCTCTTGAGGCAATTTAAGTTGCTCTTTTGAACCAAATTAAATTCTTTCAGAATTCTGGTCTTCGGGAGCAATAAATAGGATAGACTGGATGGAAAGACCCCGATATCTGTTTCCGGGCCTGCCAGAACATGAGTATTAAGTATAAGCTCATGTTTGACATAACATGTGGGATATAACATGCTTAATCATGTAGCTTTTCGTTTGCTACGAAAGATGCGCATGTTATTTTACAATCCTTCAAGAGTGTTAGTAGGTTTTCCATCTTGAAAATTTTGACAATGCTGCATCTTTCTAGTTATATATAAATAGAGGAAATAGGTTGAATTCAACACCACAACCCCCCTCCCCCCCCCTAGTACCTACTCCTGGTACCATGCGAATAGCTTGTTTTTGACCAGTTTCCTCACTTGATCAGATCGAGTTTGGATGAATGTCCATAATTTGGTCAATTAAGGGGAGAATCCGTCAATTATGTGATGCACACCTTCGTTTTTCTACCAGCTGCAACTGCTATGCAACCTCTACATTGAAAATGAACATTAGGTAATTTTCTCAATGTGTTTTGCATGATTCAATTTTCATTTGGTATTTTGATGGTGATTCAATTCTGTTTAAGACGAATAAACTGTTGAAAAGTACATGCTTCCGAAAACTGAATAATATTTTCAAAATTAAGTAATACAATTTGAAAAAAAAAAAAAAAAGGCTGGCGATGTGTGAACGTTTAAGAATGTTTTTCCTAATCTTGAGAAAAGTTTATAAAATATTGAATTTTGATTTGGAAATAGGTAGTTGATTTTAATTTGGATATTGTGGAATCTAATTTGGAAAATGTTGATTTCATTTAGAAAAGCTTGGATTCAATTATTTTGAAAATGTTGAGTTAGTTTTTGAGAATGTTGGTTAAATTTGAAAAATGTTGAGTCCTATTTGGAAAAGGTTGAATTTTGTTTTGAAAATCTACATTTTTCAGATGTTACCTGATCTTAGGAACGATCTGAAAAATCGAAATTGGTGGCAAATAAAATCAATAATATTCCATAAAAGGATAATTTATCAAAAAATTCATTGATTTTTTTTTCTTTTTTTTTTAATTCCATATACTGTTGAATTCTATTTGGAAATATCGAATTCCTTTTGAAAAATGTTTAATTGTATTTGAAAATTTTTGAGATTCATTTGGAAAATGTTGGATTCAATTTAGAAAATGTTGGATTCAATATGGAAAATGTTGAATTTAATCTGGAAATACTATAAAATACGAACACTACGATCGTAGCGTTACATAAATATTATATCGCTTAGTGTAGGTTTGTAACGTGTGTTAACTGTGAGAAACGTCTTGCTCCCGTAGGTTCCCATTACGGCACTGAAGATATACTCTCCTTCAAGACTGAGCGGTCGTGCTGGCTCTTGCCTATCCATTAGTTTATCTCCATCCATAGCCATTCCAGCTTAGCCCCTCCATTTTTTTAGCTCCATTTATAGCCTATCCATTAGGCAGGGGTACACAGTACTGTGCCCATAGCGGATCCTCACTGCGCCAGCAAAATTTAATTAAAACAAAAAAGTTAGGAAATAATATGTTTCAACGGTATTTAGGAAAAAAGTATATACAGCATTTTCTCCTTTTCCCATATTTTTACCATTTTGAATTTTTTAACACAGAATGTGTTTTTACGGAGGGTTATTTGGTTTGAAGGCGTCCGTCCCGTGAGATCCCCCCCCCCTTCCCCTGAACCCCTCCCTCTCCCGTACGAGCTGCTACCCCCACCGCGCGTCCGCTCCACCACCTACTTCCTTCTAGGGATGAGCATCGATGAACAAAACATCGATGTTAAAATCGAACCAATACATCGATGTGTGGAAAACATTGATCTCTAAACATCGATGTATTTCGGTGCAAAACATCGATGTTTTAGGATCGATGTTTTTAAAAATCATTTAAAAAAGGTAATTTTTGGAATATACTAAATACAATGAAACACTCAACTAATTTTAATTAAAAGAAATACAATGAAATACACAAATAATTTTAAACTTAAAAAATACAATGAATTACTCAACTAATTTTATATTAAAAGTGGGTGTACAATTTATTAAATTGCAACAACTAAACTACGTATTATTTACAGTTTTTTTATTATTCCCAGCTCCAAAGCGTCTCATCAATGGAATGGAGGAAAACCACTTTGGATATCATTTTTTCTTCTAGTCTGTTTCGGTTTTTGGTAACTGTTCGCCCAACTTTGGACAATTGTTCAGATGGAACTGATGTTGCCATTATGATGAGGTATGTTTTAGCCAACACCATCCACTAACACTAAACAGACAACAGTGAACGAGTGAACTGAACAGTAATTGGAATACTGGAAGTTTTTAGCGATGTTATCTTATGATGTTATGAAGCCAAGGAGCAGTGGAGGGAGTGAAAGGCTGTTATCGGAGGGTTTCATTGAAGCCAAGTAATTCCCACCGGTGTCCATCTTACTCTTCTCAAAATTCAAAACGTCCTCTTTATTTAATTAATATTTATTGCACATTAACCAAGTTTTTAGAAAATGGTTCCTAAAAGAAGGGCTACTTAGGAAAAACCGTAGGGAACTAAAAACAATGGTTGGCCTCATAACCGGCTTCGCACCCCTACGATTTCACCTACATCGCATAGGGGTCACACAAAACTCAACCCTGTGCAGACTATGTGAGGAGACTGACGAAACGGCATCCCACATAATCTTCGAGTGCCCTGCACTCACCCATCGCAGAATTGAACTCTTTGGGGCCCAAACCCCAATGAGCTCTATTCAGAGCGAACAATTAATCAAGGGCCTCCCACCCCTTATCAGGGGGCTGAGTCTCTTCGATTAAACAAAAAAACTCTCAGAAAAGTACAACAAGCCAAAAGACTTCCGTGCTGGGGGCTCAAAACCCCCGCCCTGAGAGTTTTAACTCCAATAATGAACGTTGAAAATCGAACAGGAAAACATAATATTTTTGATCTTTGCATAAGTTTGTTGGTTTAGTTTCAAGATGCGTAAAATCCAAAAAGTAAAGTAAAACGCCGCAAATTATTACACAAACGTTTATTATTTCTGTGTTAAGCTGGGTCCATTCATTTTGCGTCTGCGCAAACGTAAATTACTTCATGCACAATTTTTTCACTCCCTAGTCGTCCAATCTTGCTCGAATTTGGCTCATAGTTGGGGGACGATGGTTTAATTATTCCGTATCAATACCCACATGACTGCATATTTAGTAGCACCTGAGCATGCACAAAGGTTTAATCCGAGGAACAAGGTTACTTTCTAGTTTTCATAAGATTTTTAAGGCACTTTCTGGGAATGTGCGGGTTAGGCGAATGTGCGGATTGTTCCCTACCAGTTTCAATTCTCACGAATAATTACTCCATTCTGCGCATGTGCTAACGTAAACTACTCTAACCATAATATTCCCGTTTCCTAAATCACCGATTCCGACCTTTTTCCGTTTCTTAAATCTTGATCTACTGTATTCCGTTATGGAGTGTTTTATGATTATTAAGTCCATTCCAATAATCTATACATTTTTTCTATTTTCAGAAAACATCGTTATACTGAAATCAAGGGAACTAGTAAAATGTAGATGTTTTAATTAATTGCATTAATTTTTTCTCCGCTGGTGCATTTATATACGCAGGCATCTGGAAGTTGACCTCCTCTTCATATCAAGAATACAAATCAGTGCACAGTCTTCTGAGCCTAATTTGTTTCTTAATCGAATTATGATGCTGGAACCTAAATTTTAGCTCCTTTTCTGTGATCTGGAATAAAATCACTAAGTATGGAGGGACTCAGATCAGCTTCGGAACCTCCGAGGCAAATTTCTTTCCCAATCGACTCACGGTGTTATTATTTAGATGGAGCTCCTTTGGGACACTTCGTAAACAATTACGAGGGACGGAGGCGCACTGTTCAGCTGATCAGCTAATCTTTCATGCCCTGGTTTTTTCTAAACAGTCTGTACCATAAATTGTTTTGGGAGGTACAATTTTTATAGTCTGTACTATAAACCCATTTGGGAGGTACGATGTACCTACCAAGTTCTGCTCATATAATATGGTTTGGTTCTTTCTGTGTCCCATTTGAAACATCGATTTTACTAGCGATTATGCGTTATTTAGGGCCAATTTTCTATGTGATTGACTACTCTTGATGAAAAGTCTTGTTTTGTGGATATGCGGGTAAAACTCCGTATTTTATACGCCGATATCAATCCACATGCAGCATTGCCCCAACGTTTTATTTTTGAAATTAATTTCTTAAGTTTCTGCCTTAATTTTTGTTCTTAAGTTTCCTGATTCTGATGGCGGTTGTAGGTAGGTACATCTGTTCTTCCCAGGAAAGAAGTAAAATTACTGTACGTCAAGAGCTTATCTTTCACCTTGATAACACAGACGTAAGAATTCACAAGTGGTTAGGTACAGTTCTTTTTAGCTAACGTCGAAAAGTAGGTGCCAATTCTCAGTTAGGTACCATTACCTAAACAAAAACTGTTGTTTCTTAAGCTGATTAGATGGTTTCTTTGATTGTACACAGACATATTTTTCTACAAGTGATGGAAAGTTCAGTTCATCTAAAGTCCTCAGAAAGACCTCATTCTCTCTCTGTTGAGAAGTTTTTCTGAACTGCAGTCACGTTGCTCCCGAAAGTTCTCAACCGCGGATCCTGATTGGCCGGAGAAGAACTGCTCCTACTACCCACAGCGGCTGCCCCCATGTGACCAGTCACAAACATACATGAGAAACAGAGAGAGAGTGTATGGAACTCTGTCTTCCAGTTCCCATTGCTCTATAGAAATGCTTAGGATACAGCATCGATAGGATAACATAGAGGTTGCGTTGATTTCGTCATTGTTACGTTGTCAATAAATGATGATCATCCGTGTTCATTTGAACTACACTTCCAAAGTCACACCGCAGTTCTCATCGGCGCTTTCCGATTGATTAGAGAAAAACTATATGTATTCTCTCCACAGTTTTCAGATAACGGTGGTAATTACCATTTATTCAGTAACTGCTCCTTACGACCTTATTTTCTGTTCCTGCAAATAGGTACACAAAACATGAATTATGTAATAAACAACTGTTCTTAATACGTATATCCCAGTCTGACTCGTTCACCTTAAGAGAAGTTCATAAAGAGTACCAGTCCCCAACACAACTTTTTATTCTCTTGAAAGCCTGAATAATAATTCTGCTGGTTGCTACTGGAGAAGACATCACTCCTACCGTCCTATTCCTAAGAACTGTTACGCAAAATGAGTGACCAGAGCAATGATAGAAAGTAGAAGGATGGGAAAACTCAATACTGAAAGTTTTGATATCCTCTGATTAGAAATAAGAACATATTTATGATACTCTCCGTCTCAAAAGGAAACCGATGAATTTATTGAGTCAACGTAACCACATTGATATAACTTTCATTATTTAGATTAACAGTACCTACTCCATCATTGTAAAAATAAATATCTTTGTGAACACATGATATTGAATTTGTGCTACGCCTAATGGACTTTGTTCTTGGCGTTGATACATCATTTTCCCAACTGGATTTTCAGCTCTCAACAAAATTCAGCAGGGAGCCAGGCTATAATCGCGACAGTCTGATAGATCGGGCCAGGCGCTGACGGTTTTTCGATAAATCTATCTAAAACTCATCTCATCGAGAACGGCAGGGTGGGAGGTAGGATGAAGGGAAACTGGAGGGACTTTAGCGGGTTTTATCAGGAACTGCGTCCCCCCCCACCTTATTATGTGTTTCAGACCCTCGGAATTTTTCTATTCGTGTTTTCGAGGTTGTCCCTCCAGACTGAATCATTTTATACGTCAAGCGTGTCGGGGAGATGTATGCAGGGTGGCGTTTCCTCTATCGATCGTGAGCAATATTACATTCCATTATAGGACGGAATTCGTCGGATTAAAGGAAGACTCTGAGTTCGCGGCGAGTTATTTTAATATTTAAACCCCTTTACCTATACTAATAAATTAATTTGGCTGAAGACAAATTTTGCCAGAACGCGAATATTCTTCAAAAATCATTATTGTCGGACTAAAGTTCCTGCTGTTTTGACATGGATATGTCTTTGCTCTGGGAGGTCAACCAAAAATTTTCGTGACGCAAAAAATATGTCACAATTTCTAATGATGTTCACGTACAACCAATCCGTTGCTAGGGGAATGGAACTTCAGCAGTTTTCATCGCACAGAAATCGTTCGCCACTCGTTGGAAAGCGCTTGATTTATGTGATAAATGTTCACATCTCAAGCTACCAATTTCCCCCTCCTTACGTACCTGGCTACATTCCTAAACTAAGTTGATTGGACTATAAAAAATTGTAATAAGCCGGTTACAATATTCTTAACGTAAAGCAATAGCATCATTTACTTCACTCCATAGGAAACATTATCATCCTCTTGACAACAGTGGACTGTAAAAAACAACTCATTGCAGTGGCTTCTCTCCACAGTTATTTTCAACATTTCTATGAGTAAACCGTTGTTTTGTTGGAATTAGTCGGGATGCGGCCGAGGGAAAATAAATGAAATATTTAATTTATTGTTTTATTTGATAACGTTTCGTCCTCTTACTGAGAACATCTTCAGATCTTGGTGTGTCCAGGAAAAAAATTTATAAACATCCAAATATAACGGATTTGTCAAATAAAACAGTGGCTAACCAAGTCAACTCAATGTCAAGAAAGCAAGATCTGAAGATGTCCTCAGTAAGAGAACGAAACGTTATCAAATGAAACAATAAATTATATAATTTCATTTATTAATGAAAAATCAGGCTATCATGAACATAAAAATGATAGCGCCTGTATTGGAGAAATAACTTTAATAGTATGTATAGTATGCTTATTGTGTCTCCAAGAATAATAGAATAAATTCTTTATCCTACATTTCGTCGCCTACAGTCCAAAGTTAAAGGATTTGTTTACAACTCTCGAGGACAACCTTTATGAAATCCCCAAAGACATATCCATGTAACATGGTATCTGCTTGTAAAGCTGATAGTGGAACTCGTTTTTTCAGTGTGCCTGTAAGTACTAAAAGACATGAGCGAATGTTTTCGGCTCGTCTGAAAAAGGCTTTGCTCATAAAAATAGAGGATGTCCGACATAGACGTTTTAGATTACGCATTACCTTGAGTCCGATTGTGAACAATTGAAGCGTGCGGACGAACAACGCTGTAAGACGCATTTTTCCGAATCGTGTTTTTTCGTGGATTTTACTTCAGGAGGGTCTCCTCCAGCTATTATGAGTCCATTTGTTCAAAAGTTGGACCCTCCCCCCTTAGGGGCAACTTTCTAGGCGAACATTCGCTTGAAAACAATGGCAAACGCTGTATTGCGGCAGGAGAAACTGAGGTTTTAACATGGAATCATGTTTTAGCGATGGATCCCCCGCCGAAAATTGAGACTATAAAGTGAGATGAAAGTAGCACCAATAATTGTGATGATTTCCGCTTACAACCGAGTCGTTGCTAGGGATATGATACTTCGTCGTTTTTCATCCCACAAAATTCGTTGACCATTCGTTCGAAAGCTCTCGATTTATCCAACCATACTATATTAACTACTACGAAGTGCGTGGCCAACAAGCTGAATGAGCATGGTTATATGAATAATTGTTTACACACAGGTGATTATTCTCAATTATTGATATTGTGAACATGATTGCAACCGCTTGTTAATTTCTGATGATTTCATTGAGCTGGTGTTTCGATTATGTGATTCATAGCAGGTGATCCGAATATTTCGAGAACAGTTTGATTTGTGAAGCGGTGATTAAATCATTTTAATAGGTAATTTCTATACTTTACACTATAGGAAGCTGTAATTTCGTATGCAGCCTCTTTAGCCTCTTTCTATAATAAATTGAATGTTTACTCGCGAGTTTCTATTAGGAGATCATCATCTCACAAGAGCTCAATTCGTCGTGATCATTTCTATAATAAAGTGAGAGCGAGGAGCTAAAACATGATTCCATGTTTTTTACATTTTAGCAGTCAGGCTCAAAGTAATAACATCCGGGGGGGGCCTTGCGAGGCCCGAATGGCCGAGTTTTTGGTATCAACCAACTATGTACGGTGAAGGCTTGAAGCTGCCAAGATCCTTCTGGAACAACGCTGTATGTGCAGCTCTCATTCAATCCTTCAATTATGCAAAGGCGAGGTGGAATGAAGGAAGCCTAGTAGTAGTTCAATGCCTTATTCAATACGTTCGTTTGAACATAGGTAATATATTTATGTTCTTTGTCATCATTTTAACCCCATTGGCAATTCAGTTGATGGCACTGGACTACTATGGATTTCTCGGCTGATTCTTGTCACTCATCGGTCACCCCTACGTGTGTTAGTGATTTCCCATCTTCCCATCCACCCCTTCTCTTCATTTGTATTCTCTCTGCGTTATGCCTACGAATATTGTTCTTTCGTAGTTCTTGCGATGTGGATCGGTTAAACAAGACGCAAAAAAAAAAAAAAAAAGCGTAAAAAACATACAGTGACGCAGAGATGGCATAAGTTTCTAGGAGAGGAATTTAGATGGAAGCCAAGTTTCTGCCGAACGCGGTGAGTTTTTTTGTTTCGGGTTTAAAGACCACACGGGGAAAGTGATGTCTCGCTCCAGTTGTTATTTACATTATGAGGGTAGGACATAATCTAAATCGCTGAAAATAAATTGAAACGAAAAATATCCTGAGGAACAACGCTGTATACCAACTTGAGTTTGAGTAAGTTGTTCTGCTCTCAGTTAAGAAAACACTGTCTGCTGCATTTTTTTTTTTTTTTTTTGTTTTTTTTTTTGTGTGATATATAGCGTTGGTTGTCCGCAAGATTCAAATATTATTTAAATTTAAGTACATTTTAATCATAATTATGTGCACGAATTTATAAATCGTCTAATTCATTGTTGATTAAATTTTTTCGTCTAATATTATGCTAACAAATATACCTTTATTTTAACGGTCTTTAGCGGTTTTTTATTTATAGTAATTTTTTAAGTGGATTTTTTGAAATATGAGCAATTTAATGCCTAAGCAAATAAAATAATATAAATTAATTTAAAAGAGTGCATCCATTTAAATTTTTCAAACAACCTTCAAAAATATGCACCTTGCTGTGCGCATTTATATAGAAAATAGAATTTAAACTCGAAAGTTGCTCGTAGAAATTTTTGTTTAAATTGAACGTTACGGAGCTGTGACAAAATTAGTTACTTTTTTCATGTTTTATTGCACAACTGATTTTTGAAAACTCAATAAAAGTTTTTCGAGTGACCCGATCAATATCCAACCGCGCAATGTTGAGACAAGCTGGAGCTGATAAATTAGCTCATTTTCAAAGTGGGTAGGAAGGGTCGCTGACCCCTACAAATCCGTTTCATACATCAAATATAACACAATCCTAGATTTTATCTATCCTTCCTTATTTTATCCCTTCCCCAATTTTGGTTTATTATTTCCATTAATAAGCCTATGTGATCGTATAGCAAAAAATTTTTATAACCCCCCCTCAAACTTTGTCACTTTACGTTTCAAGGTGCGTAGAATCCAAATTTGAAATGTCCGTCCGCCGTCCGCCGACCGCCGTCCGGGCCATAAAAGGCCTTAGAATTGACTCAAAAAATCTGTTCTTTTGCACATAGACCACTTGGGTCCTAACTTCTCGCCAGCTCGATCGCTCCACTCTCATGGGTGCTATGAGCCAAAAATAGGTGAAAAAGTGTCTTTTATAGAAATTGAAGATTTATGAGTGAAAAGAAACTGTTAGCTATTAATTTTATGAAAAAAAAAAAAAAGTATTCTAAATGATACTCTTCTATTCAAAAAGAGATTTTGGATTTTAGGCTATTTTTTGCAATTTTATAGATTTTTCAAAACAAAATTTAATGAAGTTCAAGTTTTTAGCATAATTTCGTACATAAATTTTTGAATGTTCTATTTCATAGTTGATAAACTTTATTTGACCAATCTTATGCTAAAAAATATCAATTTAACAATCCTTCCCCATTTTCAGTGATTTTGTGAGCACATTTTTTGAAATATGACCAATTAGATGATATCAATATACAGTATAGGTGACACTTTTATGTGTTGGAAAGATGACTTGGTAATAAATTGTTTTGTTTATCAACTACCTATATTAAAAAGCGTAAAATTGTGAGATTCCGCTGCTGTAATGGATTGAACCCATTTGTGAGGTCCGAAGCTCCGAGTTCCGATACTAAATATAGGTACTATAAGCGGCGTTTAATAATTATGGACCAGAGATCTACGTAGAAGGGCTGTCTAATACATAAATAATAAACCTTTGTGTAATAATTTGCACCGTTTTTCGTATCTATTGTGCACGGTCTTTTTGGATGGTCTTTCGCTCCTTCTTTTTTCTATGAATCTCACGGATGGAAAAGAGAACTAAATCCATTCATCGTTTGTTAACTTTTCTACGAGTTACTTTTGCCCCACATTATGCGATGTGTGCAGGCAAACATTTTCCTCGGAAAGCGATGATGAGAAGACAACAACTCTCTTTACACATTTTGCGTATCTCGGCACAGCACCCCGTCCCGGAAGGTAATGCTAAAGAAATGGGTATCTCTCACCCTTTATTCCAACATATCTCATCTCGGTGAAAAAAAATAAAATAAAATAAAATAAATAAAAGAACAAAAATCATTCAGAGGTTCGTTCACTTTCTACGAATCAAACTCGACCCACTTTACGAGGTGAAAATGTGCAGGCAAACATTCAAGGAGAATGGAATGGAGAGAAAATGTTTCCCGTTTGAAGTCAGTTCTGGTTTTGCTTAACTTTGTAAGTAAATTTTATAATATTTTACTGTAGGTTCCTCACGAAGTTTGAAAAACTGGTTTCTCGTACAATGTACTTCGCATTTTATTAGCGGTTCTATTTGACGGAAACAATTAAAAACGATACCGAGTTTGATTTTTGGTTGATTTGGCGATGGTAGTTGTCAAGGACAACATTTAAAGCTAACAGTGGTTTCAGTCGATTCTGTGAAGTGAAAACTATTGAAAACGATATCAAACTCGACATTCGGTTGATTCGAAGATGGTCGTCGTCGGTGACGATATGTTTTACCAAAAACTGTATAGCTAATTCCGGATGTCTAAAGAGTCTGCCTACCAGATTTCAAGTTGATAGCTCCAAAAATGTGGCCTTTAGCACAAAACACACACAGAAACATATATGCACGCAAAATCGCTGACAAATGCCAGCCAAGTCAAAGTAGACAAATTTTGTTCGGTCTTCTCACTCGCTCGTTCGTTCTTTCGTTTGTAACTTCGTTCTTTCGTTGGTTAATTCGTTGATTTGTTCATTGGTTCGTTCGATCGTTCGTTGGTTCATTCGGTCGTTTATATGTTCGTTCGTGCAAACGTTTGTACATTCGTTTGTTCGTTTGTTTGATCGTTCGTCCGTCCGTCCGTCCATCCATCCATCCATCCGTTCATTCAGTCATTCATTTCCGTTTTTAAAGACGATAACTCTCTTTAAAAACGGAAATGAATGACTGAATGAACGGATGGATGGATGGATGGACGGACGGACACATAGGCTTATTAATGGAAATAATAAACCAAAATTGGGGAAGGGATATTATTATCCCCTCCTCATTTTCCGGCAGGGGTGGATCCAAGAGGCCCTAGGGATTGGAGGCATTTCCCCGTTTAAATATCCTTATTGGGGACAACGTGGGAGATTTTTTAAAAAATGTTCCTTGATCAAAATATTTGTTTTCTAAGGTATATTAATTTCAAATAACTACATGTAAACTTTTAGTTTATTCAACCGCGGACTTCCACAAGGGCCCGTTGCACCTGGGCTGTTGCGTTTTGGTCGATTAGATCCTTTATTTTCAGTCTGATCTAAAAATAGCTAAGGTAATAACTAGCTATTCAAGCTGATAGCTTGAATACAACTTTTGGGAGGGGGGGGGGGGGAATTAGAGGAAAAAACTCTTCATACCAACATCCAAATATTACATCTAGTTATTCCCAAAAGTTGATCATGACAGGTGGAACGGCGTGTATAATAACTTACTAAAATTGACATTTTTGACTAAGGGGGTAGAGGGGTGCGAAACAGTTCATCACTTCTTTAACAGGTACCGCCACAATATTTCAGTGAAACTTGTGAGTCATTGACCGTAGTTACCGTTCACCTCAAATCAACAAACCCTACCTAATGCTTTCGTAATTAGAGGGCCGAGAGTAGAATGGCTTGTACAATGAGCAAGGTACACGATGAGGAAGATTCTTCGTAAAATGTTCACTGTGCTAGGGATTCAGGCCGGGATTATTTACAGAGTCGAGAATAAGGTCCTCATTATCGTTTTTAGTGAACACGTTTTATGGGAATAATGCAATTCGTAGACCAGATTAGGGAAACGTGAAATTTTCAGTTAAATTAGTAGGTAAGCATCCAGAATATAAGTTAGGTATATAAGATGAATCTCAGTACAAAAATCTTATTGTTTTACGATTTCTTGACGAGTTCACATCTAAGTATATCATCATGCCAAACGGTTGTGACAAACGCGGTATTCGTTTGTGTGCAAAACGGCGGAGGAGGAGTTAATTCAAAGGTGATGCAGACAAGAGGACCGAGTCGGGACCACTTGACGTTTCTGTGAATAAGGGAAGACTATTAATTTAAATTGTCATTACGTACTTTAATATATGGTATTATGATGACATTGCTTAGAAATCTAGATAGGAGATGGTATTTACATTCAATTTAAATTACGAGAGCGCTTAAAATGCAACCTACTGCTCGATTTTCGATTTAAATAAACTCAATTTTTTTCTCGTCTGTCGTTGACTATCATGTTTTAAGTAGGTATTATATAACTATTATTGTAAAATTATCACACAAAGGTTTATTATTTCTGTATAGATTGCACAGTTATGGTTATATATATATATATATATATATAAAACTCGGCCCTTCGGGCCTCGCAAGGGGCTCCGCCCCTTGACCCCGCCAGGGGGGCTTCGCCCTCCTCGACCCCCCTAATCTATACTCGGCGCTTCGCGCCTCGCCGGATCTTTTCTCTTTTCTACTGTGTAGAAAACGAGGATAATTTGCTATGCAATTCGTCTCACGAGAAAAAAAAAAAATTTTTTTTTCAGGCCTGGCCGGGATTCGAACCCACAACCTTCGTCTCACGAGAAAAAAAAAAAAAAGAAAAATTCAGGCCTGGCCGGGATTCGAACCCACAACCTTCGTCTCACGAGAAAAAAAAAAAAAAAAAAAAAAAAAAAAAAAAAAAAAAAAAAAAAAAAAAAAAATTCAGGCCTGGCCGGGATTCGAACCCACGACCTCTCGCTTCCCATCTCGGGACAAAAAACGTTACACAAAAAAAGTGGACATTTAAAAAAAATTATTGGGGGTCGGCCTAAGAATTGCATAGCAATTAATAAATATACAGGGTGTCCCTAAAAACGTCCCCCTCCCCTGCTAAAATCGTTTATAATCGGTCAAAAAATTTTTTTTATTCAATCCTAATGTTTTTTTGTTTGGAATTCAAAAACTGTAAAATTGCACATTGCGCACGTGCGTAAACGTGTGCAATTGACATAAACTTGATTATTTCAAGTAAGGACCCCCATTTTTTATCCCAGATTTGAATTCTACGAGAAATTTGATATAGAAATGACCCATCATTCGATTTTTTAGGTGCGCACAAACAGGTTTTGTTATACACTGAGGGAATAGTAAAGTGTAGGATTTATTTATTTATTTCATCTTGGTAAGCATCCATGTCTGTGCAGTTATATTTAAATAATTTATAATAAACAAGCATATTGGTAAATAATGCATGCGTTACAGGAACATGCAATTTGAAACTACTGACATACTTCCCAAATTCATAATTGAAAAAAAGTGATAACGAAAATTCGACGAGAATAGTTGAAACATCATGATTTACTGCTATTACCTCCTCCATTCTCTCCCTTTCATAATGAAATTTGAAACTCCTGATATACGATCCAAAACTAATCCGAATTCATATTTGAACAAAAAAAGAACCACGAAAATCGGACGAGAATTGTTAAAGCCCCCCCCTTCATCTCCTCCGTGGGTGAAATTTAAAACTCCTAACAAACGTTCCAAAACTATCATAAATTTGTGATGGAAAAAAATAAGAATCACGATAATCGGTCGAGATTTGTAGCTTGGGCAGTACTCGAAAAAATTGGTAATTAGTAAACGGTAAATTGAAATGTATTATTTGGATTGCATATTGCCGGAACTCGAGTGCAAAGGAGCATGGATACATTCGTAAACAAAGCTATTCAAAAGAAAGTTTTCCTTCAAAAGTGCATGTCAGATGATGGATTCTTTTATATTTCACAAAACCGAATTTAGGTAAATTCAGATGCACCATAAATGGTACGTTGCCCATTACCCTGAGCAATTAAGTTTTCCTTGAACATGTGGTTCAGTAGGAATAATTTAGTGAATTTAGCGAAGAAAAATTGTTTATTTACAAAGAAATTGAGGAAAATAAAAATGATATCATCACAACAATGAATCGTTCAATATTACCTTGTAATAGTTTGTTATTTGTGAATTTGTATGCTAACTATTTGTGAGTAATAATTGAACAATATATGTGGAATGGAACATTGAATGAACTGGAAGAAAAACCTTCAAATTAATCAAACAGCTTCAGAAAAATAGGAAGTCCGAAAAACATCGTTGCTCTTGTGTGGTGAACGGATCGCAAGATAGGTATATTTTTTGGACAGCATATCGCACGTAATAAAGTTGATAACTTCATCATCAATGAAATATTCGAAGGTTTCTACTGGAGATAAATTTTTGTATCCTGAGTAGCCATGGGTTCGAAAAGTTGTTGAGAAATCATGGTAATCTCCATTCCTCAACAACATTGGATGCAGTGTTGGGCTTTTGACATGGATATGTCTTTGCTCTGGGGGGTCAACCAAAAATTTCCGTGACGCAAAATTTGTGTCACAAATGCAGTGTTTTTCACGTACAACCCATTCGTTGCTAGGGGAATGGAACTTCCGCAGTTTTCATCGCACAGAAATCGTTCGCCACTCGTTGGAATGCGCTTGATTTATGTGATAAATGTTCACATCTCAAGCTACCAATTCCCCCCTCCTTACGTACCTAGAGCTACATTCCTAAACTAAGTTGATTGGACTATAAACAATTTTAATAAGCCGGTTACAATATTCTTAACTTAAAGCAATAGCAGAATTTACTCCACTCCATAGGAAACATTTTCATCCACTTGACAACAGTCGACTGTTAATAACAACTCATTGTAGTGGCTTCTCTCCACAGTCATTTTCAACATTTCTATAAGTAAACCGTTGTTTTGTTGGAATTAGTCGGGATTCGTTTAAAGTTGAAGGATTTATTTACAACTCTCGTATTCAACCGTTATGAAATCCCCAATTAAAGACATATCCATGTAACATGGTATCTGCTTGTAAAGCAGATAGTGGAACTCGTTTACGAGTTTCTTAACGAGACCATCTCGAACTACTTGGAACCGTTCCCTACAAGAAAAACTGTGAGTTCTTCAATCCGTTCAACGCGGAGCAGCTCATGAGTCACAAATGAAAACTACACACTTCATTCTGATCTACATATCCAAGTAATCTGCATTTTTACTAAGGGATTGACTACTTGATATTATGTATTTTTGAGATGCGAGCTTGCGAGCATCCAGACCACCAAACTATACACTTCATTCTGACCTACATGTCCACTAATCTGCATTTTTACTAAGGGATTGACTACTGCTC
This sequence comes from Adelphocoris suturalis, assembly GCA_030762985.1. Classification (NCBI taxonomy): domain Eukaryota; kingdom Metazoa; phylum Arthropoda; class Insecta; order Hemiptera; family Miridae; genus Adelphocoris; species Adelphocoris suturalis. The sequence goes on from CM061046.1 coordinate 80,756,744, forward strand.
TCAACGAAACAGGTTGAACGGAATTGAAGAACTCACAGTTCTTCTTGTAGGGAACTGTTCCAAGTAGTTGCCGGGGTAGGGGACGAACTTGATCGTTCGAGCAGGTCTCGTTTTTTCTTGCGTTCGGTTACTCGATCAGTTTTGACGAGTTCCTCTGCTTAGGAAAGCCTTTGTATCGTTTCATTAATGAATGGGCACTGTTACTAGTATGCTCACCTCCCAAAGGGGAAGAATAACGATCGTTTAGAGATCTTACATCCGCTTCAGCGACCTACTGCCGCAGGTTGTACACAGATTAATGCGAAAATTGTCATCTCCCAAGTCTTTATTGGTAAAGTAATTTGGTTCAGGAGGAGTAATGAGGATCTCCCATTCGAACAACTCGTCAATTTCAGCCAGAAGCTGATTATTACCTATTAGGCTGTCAGTCCGAGCTGGATTATCGACGCCAATTAACTGAAGAACAGGATAACATTGACAACTCCAAGTCATGTGCAAAGTGGGCAACGTATGTACAATTTATCGTACGGTCAACTTTATAAGTGCATATTTTCATGAGACGATCGTAGATTTAACCTTACTCATGGCTTTCAGTACACATCTATACTAATGAAATAGGACGGAAGATATATTTTAGGAATGATTAATGTATAACCATACATACCCTTCCTCAAACATGATGAATATTTGAGAAAATCGCAAAACACAAACTTGTGATCAGCCCTTGGGAACGGGTAAGGATCGGTTCAGGGCCACTGCATGAGCTTAACTGATGGAAAGATAGCTAATCATTATTTTTGAACCATTGAGAATCCAAAAATCGCTGTAGTTTAAATCCAGCAGCTTTGTAAAATCCTCTCTCCTAACGAACATATATATGGTACGTTCCGCACTACTGGGTTTATTCGAAGACCGTTTAAAGCCGGGTTGGTTGTGAAAGAGTCCACTGTATGTTAGCCAATATTCCTGTTTCACATCAGATTTCTGATACAAAAATTAAGAACGATGACGCGGACTCAGTATTATTATCAGCAGGTACTAGTTTGGGGAACGATCTACGTATGGTTGTATCATATTTATCAATTTACTTGTTTTGACAATTATTTCTAAAATATCAAAGATTTAACCCCCCATGCACTGAATGAACTCCATAAAATCTTTTTCAGGGTGATTTCATAACTTCAATTCATTCATCAGTATTAACGGGATCATAAAACCACCACAATAACTATCGTTATATAGGAAATCAAATATGCTCTTTACCACTAAACACAGCTAACTATTTGCTAGTTGCTAACTACTTGATGGCAATTAAAAACAATCGGAAGAGTCTAGCAGACCATAACTATAAATTATTAGAACGATAAAAAGTAACTGACATGTGAGGAAATCGGGGAGGCCCAGTTTGCAATGGCGGCTCACCTAATCAAGTGGATATTACTTGCAGCGCTGAGTTTGGAAATTCAATACGTGGGGGCTGTTGACTCTTCCCGTGTAAGTTTCACATAGAAAGTATTTTTGAGCAAAACATTCGGTTTAGGTTTTATCTGTAACTAACTGACCCGGTGGAGATTGTCCAGCCTAACATATTATTCGTACAGCATTGGTTACAGATAAAAATCATTTTTTCATTAATTAAAAATTGGTATTCAATTGAAGCGAATGAAATGTTGAATATCTCTATTATTAATAAAATAGTAAGTATAAACTGTGAATACGGGTATGCAAGGTATCATAATAATAAGGTAGTTAAAGAGTTTATTCGTTGATTTGTATAAAAAGGACGTAAACACGGATGTGTTGAAAAAATAATGTGTATAAACCTGGTATGGTATGGATTATGTAGGTATAAACCTTTGCTAAAGAGTTAATGATTAAAAAGTACTTCAGGGTGGCCGAAAACTGCGATGGATCGTGAGGCAAATAGAATATATTATTATTTTCGCTTTATACTAATTTGAACTAGTTTGTATGTTAATATTTTGAGGCTTAAAATATACTTACCTACACCAAATTGATATTTCTTATTCAGTAAACGATAAAAACATGATTGTTTCTCATTCTTAGCTCATTAGGTCATGTTGCGTACTGGAATTTATTGTTACAGACGATTAACAAAAAGCATGATTACACCATTGAGGATCTTGCTTGGATCCATAATATGATAAATCAACTCACAAAGGAAAAAAACGAATTGCTGGTCGTGCCAATAAAGGATTTTGTTGGGAATGTAACTGGCCAAATCTCAAAGTTACAAAGTCTTAGAGTGTGGATCCTAGAGCAGCAAATCGAATACCTGCGGCTGGAACTCGAAAACTTACATCTTCTAACTCATAAAGGGAAACCGAGTTTTGAATGTAGGAACAATGGAATGAAGTAGTTCACAAGAACATTTCTAGAGATCTATATCTATCTATACTATTTATAAGAATGAAACTCCGTCTGTCTGTTTGTTTGTCTGTTTGTTTGTCGTGTCTATGCACGGCCAAACGGCTGAGTGGCGGGAGTCTACGAGTGGGGGGATCTTCTTGGGATTTTCCGATAGGGTACATAAGCGAATTTAAAATTTTCTAATCCCACCCGAACCATGGGCCGTAGGGCGGGAGGGGGGTCGAAGTAAAAATTAATGTGCGCTTTTTGGACTTCCCCGCTTCCTCTACCCCTCTAAACGGCCGTCGAAAATTCCGGAAAAATACCGGTTTCGTAGGTTTTCCTACGAGGAAGACGACGACGCGATCGGATCGCGAAAAAAGTATCGGGAAATGCGTCAAAAAAATGCGAGAGTACGAACCCGTTTTCTCGAAAAGTCCGACGAAAAACTACGTTTTTTCCCATTAAAATATACCCCGTAAAGGTACGTTTTTCGGAACGGTTTTCGCGGGCGAAATACAGCTTTGATCCCGCCGAATCTGAATCCGAAATCGGATATCGAATAAAGTGACGGGAAGTAGGTCAAGTTGCGAGCGGAAGCGAGGGAAGCGTTTAATGTGAGAAATTAATTGTGCCCCGGACGCGAGAAGGCTCTACGAAGACGTCAAGGGGTTCGATGTCACCATGTTGCGAGGCGAGCATTTATACATAGGTACCTACCTTGCGAGCGAAGCGAGAGCCATTTCAACAGAATAAATACGGGCTTTGTCCTACACATATACAGGTATACCTTGCGAGCGAAGCGAGCAACATTCCCTAATAAACTTTTCGTGGTTCCACGTAGTTTTATAGGATTTAATTTGTTTGTAAGAATTTCCAACAGAAAAAAACGTCTGCCAAATTGGGTGGGCAGTATAACTTCCTAAGCGAGCGTAGCGAGTAGCATCCCCTTCAGAAGTTAAACCTACCCTTAGGGATCTACCGTTTGCGAGCAAAGCGAGTAAAATTCCCTACATGCCACATTTTGCGAGTGAAGCGAGCAATTTAATGGGGGGTCCGGAAGCAGTATAACTTCCTCGAATGAGCGAAGCGAGCAGCATCCCCTACAGAAGTTAAACCTACCCTTAGAGATCTACCGTTTGCGAGTGAACCGAGCAACATCCCCTAAATGCCATACTTTGCGAGCGAAGCGAGCAACATTTTCTACATGCCAGACTTTGCGAGCGAAGCGAGCAACATATCCTACATGCCAGACTTTGCGAGCGAAGCGAGCAATATTCCCTACACGCCACACGTTGCGAGCGAAGCGAGCAACTTAATGGGGGGTCCGGGGGGCTTGCCCCCCGGCTGGACGTGGAGGCGAGCGTAGCGAGCCGGAGCGGCTAGTTAATAATAATCTTATATCACGGATGCAAGAGGCAGTGGACGACATTACTATCCTCAACTCTCAAATCACAGAATTTTCAAATAGAAATAAAAAAAAACGTTGCCATTGGGGGTGTCTTGCCGCCAGTGGTTTGTGTTCATGATGGTACATTTATTGTAAAATGAAATCTGGGAGACACCCCCAGACCCCCCGATTGTTAACGTTAGGATCAAGGATCAAACCAATGGAACACAGAATGTGTATTTCGGGGATTCCCCGGAAGGCTGGTGGCATTCTGGTTAGTTCGGCCGAAGTTCATACGTTTTCAAATAAAGGTTTGATCCCGACGAATCTGAATCTGAAATCGGATACCTATCGAAAAAAGTGACGGGAAGTTGGTCGAAATGCGAGCGTAAGCGAGGCGAAGCGTTTAAAATGACATTTTAAATCAAGACCGCCGCCCATTTCACAATGTTGCGAGCCAGGCCTACTCACTTACGTCTTGAAGGGACTCGATGACTCATTTCAACGGAATGAATACGGGTTTTTTCCTACACATATACAGGTATACCTTGCGAGCGAAGCGAGCAACATTCCTTAATAAACTTTTCGTGGTTCCACGTAGTTTTATAAGATTTAATTTGTTTGTAAGAATTTCCAACAGAAAAACGCTGGACTTGGAAGCAAGCGTAGCGAGCTGGAGTGGCTAGTTTTCAATAAAATGGGAGCAGTAAGTTGAAAAAGTCGTTATGCATGTTAGGCATGGACCTATGTTCCACAACTCAATGTCCATATATTGCAACGCATTATACTTCTCAGTAACGAAATCTCCCTTCTTCCTTCGATGATTTTCATGTAAGCCATTACTTTGGGCCTACGTGACCGACTGCTCGTCCCCTCCAAGGAAGGGTTGGGGTGGTTAGGAAAACCCTCTGGCCAGGAGACAATTGTGTCTTTAATTAAAACACCCACTTCCTGATGAATTAGTCAAATAATCATAAAGATTACAAGCAATCCAACTATCGTCTGATTACAAACTGTCAATGAAATGGGAGCAGTACGTACCGGTCTTTCTTACCTACCGGCTTACTTATAATATTTATAATAATATTATAATAATGCTTGCCATTATGTATTGTATTATATGAATATTATATTATGGATATCGTTTTTCTAGCCAAGCAAAAAAAAAAAAAAAAAAAAAAAAAAAAAAAGAAGCCCAAGCTAGCCAAACAAAAATAAAATTAGTTTAGTATATTACTAAAATTACCTTTTTAAAATGATTTTTAAAACATCGATCCTAAAACATCGATGTTTTGCACCGAATACATCGATCTTTTGAGATCGATGTTTTCCACACATCGATGTATTGGTTCGATGTTAACATCGATGATCAACCTCGATGTTTTGTTCATCGATGCTCATCCCTAGTGCAAGGGAATGGGAGTGAAGGAAGGCGAAGGAAGTAAGTGGTGGAGCGGACGCGCGGTGGGGATAGCAGCTCGTACGTGAGAGGTGTGGGGTTCGGGGGGGATCTTAGGGGACGGACGCCTTCAAACCAAATAACCCTCCGTAAAAACACATTCTGTGTTAAAACAGAATTTGAGGATAAGGTACTTGACGGAGAAAGCCAAGAAGTCAGTAGTAAAGGTAAATATACAGTAAAATATCAGTTCAGTTGCGGTGTAGTGATGGTATAGTAGTGTAGTAGTGGTGTAGTAGTGATGGTATGGTATGGATTATGTAGGTATGAACCTTTGAATGCTAAAGTGTTAATAATTAAAAAGTACTTCAGGGTGGCCGAAAACTGTGATGGATCGTGAGGCAAATAGAATATATTATTATTTTCGCTTTATACTAATTTGAACTAGTTTGTATGTTAATATTTTGAGGCTCAAAATATTCGTACACCAAATTAATCTTTCTAATTCAGTAAACGATAAAAACATGATTGTTTCTCATTCTTAGCTTATTAGGTCATGTTGCGTACTGGAATTTATTGTTACAGGCGATTAACAAAAAACATGATTACACCATTGAGGATCTTACTTGGCTCCATAATATGATAAATCAACTCACAAAGGAAAAAAACGAATTGCTGGTAGTGCCAATAAAGGATTTTGTTGGAAATGTAACTGGCCAAATCTCAAAGTTACAAAGTCTTAGAGTGTGGATCCTAGAGCAGCAAATCGAATACCTGCGGCTGGAACTCGAAAACTTACATCTTCTAACTCATAAAGGGAAACCGAGTTTTGAATATAGGAACAATGGATTTAAGAAGTTCACAAGAACATTCCTTGACATTAATAATAATCTTATATCACGGATGCAAGAGGCAGTGGACGACATCACTAACCTCAACTCTCAAAACACAGAATTTTCAAAAAGAAATAAAAAACAGAATTTGAGGATAAGGGTCTTGACGGAGAAAGCCAAGAAGTCAGTACTAAAGGTAAATATGCAGTAAAATATCTGTTCAGTTGCGGTGTAGATGTAGTAGTGATGGGAGAAAAGTTTCTGCCAAGTTGTGTGGACAGTTGTGCAACGTTACTTAAATAATATTGTTGAAAATAATTTTTTATTGCACTTCAACGTAGTATTACTAACAGTACCACGGCAAAATTAGTAACTTGCTGAAAAAATAGAAGCTGGCCCGATGAATTCCTGGATAATGTCATCAAATGATAGTGTAATATACAACCGAAGGACCAATTTTAGCGAATGCGCTTTATATTATACAGTTACATTATATTATATATTACATATTATGTTATTATATATAATATAATATATAATAACATAATATATAATATGCATTATAGTTATGTTTCACACATTATACATAATGGTCAGTTAGTTGTGTCCTTCCGTACTATTATGGATCCGCTTTATTAAATATAGCTAACATGCTAAATTTTCCAAGACATTGAAAAAGTGAGTTTTTCTATTCAACTTTCTTTTTTTAAAATTTTATTATTATTTATTTATTTTATTTATTTATTTTTTAACCGAAAACCTCCATGTTATTCCGATAAAAAACAAAAGACTTTATGAGAATAGTAGTTTTTCATCGGAGTCTACCTACAGGTAGCAGAAGCTTTGATTTTCTGACATGAAAAATTTTATACTTCCAAAACCCAAATTTCCACTCGCATTTTACGTTTAAAATTAATCTGAACTACGTTCCGTGTATTTCTGTCCGTTTGTCTTTGCGTCTGTCTTTTGTCCGCAAATCTTTGTTACAAATTTTCAGGGAACGTGTGGGTTTGACTGCAGATAGTCCTCTACCGACCCCATGGTTCTCATTTAATTAGTTCATTTCGCGCATGCGTAAAAATTACTTCTATCATCATTTTCCAATTTCCTTATTCATCGGTTTTGAAGTTTCACGATGCATCTTGATTTATTTCCATTATTGATTTTTTTCCCCTAAGATCATATATTTAAACATTTCACTGATCTTTACATTCATGTTACCGATACGAGAAAGCTAAGTGCCACACCCAACTTGGCAGTCTTTTTTTCTTCAATTGGTTCAGTATTATTTTGTAAAAGTTTGGTATAAATAGATCATTGCAGAAAAACCACCTTGACTCCAATAAAATCTAACTCAACAATTATTGTAACACTCGTTTAATGCATGACCGTTTTATGCAGGTTTATCGAAAGAAGTATCATGTATTCCGAAATGAGGTAAGTAGGTAATTATAGGATTCAATACATATTCATAGCAAGCGTGCACCCAAGCGTGCGTCTCAAGCAATGGCAAGTGTGCACAAACATGGTCATTCCTATACTCGACTAAATCACCCTTTTTTCAATTCATCGGTTGCGTCATATCCATGAGGCTTCCACAGCCATCACACAGTTTGGATGAATCCACGGGTTAATCAAAGGAGTAGTCAGATATCAGGAGTCAATTAAAGCTGGTTAGTTTCGTAAATACCTGTGAATCGTCAGTATTGGAGTCCTTTTGTGGACATTATGTCACTTACATGGTTATTTCTACATTCTTTTACCAAGATATACACATCCGCAATAATTAGGAATGCGATAAATGATATACCGAAGTATTAAACGTTTTTATTTCAAGAATCCAACAGCATACACTCTTGGATACAACTTGTCAAAATTTCAGAAAAATCGGATCAGCAATTACTTCCAGTACTAGGTTCATTGAAACTCGAAAACTTTGAATGCGTTTATCCATAATTTACCTGATGATTGCATTACGACTATCGAAATGAACATAAACATTTTTAGTTCTTCGTCGAAATTTTCTGATTTTAGTTCTTTCAATTCAGAAGAAAATATTGGGTACCCAAGAAAAGTAATAAATATATAAAATGAATTATAAAAAAATTGCTTATGTTGCACGTCTGCCTTAAGAATCATTACTTACCTGTTTTATATTTTTTAAGGTGAATTGGTTCGAAGCAATGAAGTTTTGTAGTGAAATACACATGAACATGGCAACTCTCCGCAACAAAGATGAGAACGATGCTTTTAAATCACTGATAAGTAAAGAAGGTAAATATTATAATATTCAATTACGATTCTCTTTTACATCAGGAAATACCTAATATAAATCAAGGTGGATTCGTTTTGCCGTCCAAACAGGTTTCCAAACAAAGTAAACCATCATAAGTTATACGATAAGTTGGTTAACTGTAAAATTTATGGTAAATCGCTATTCGCTATTATCAATTCATAACAATAATTTTAGTTCAGCTTCAACCTCTCCGATGGGGGAAATCACAGTCCATATATTTTACCGAATACGTATATAGGCATCAAATGTATTCTTGTAGTATAAGTTATAGAGCAAGTGTGGTTTTCAGGAATAAAAAATGATGCTATATGGATCGGAGGTACAAGGCGGGAGCTTGAAGGTAAAGGTTGGTACTGGATTCCAGATGGCCAAAAAATCGAATACACTGATTGGGATAGTGACAATCAGCCGGACAACTTGGGGTAAGTGATTCCTCCATTTATTTGGCGTTGTTTAGATCCTTCACGGACGATTATTTATTTGGTATAATGAGTTATCTATATAAGCATGACGTAGGCAATGTAGAACGTCAAAATAGGTCACTTTGGAAACGGCAAATTGCTGCTTGATGTAATTTACGTTAGCGAATGTGCAGAATGGAGAAATGCTTTGAGGATAATGAAAATGGCAGGAGAAAATCTACAGCCTATCCCGCATGTTCCCAGAAAATGTCATCAAAATTTAATGAAAACTAGAAATTAACCTTGTTCCTGGGATTATACATAAACATGCGCAGGACCTATAATAATCATGCAATCATGTTCAAATTATCATGGAATGATCAAACGGTCGTCGTCCAATCGTGCATAAAATTTGAGCGAGATTAGACGACTAGGGCCTGTAAGTTATGCCTTAAGTAATTTCCGTTGGCGAATGAGCATAATAAGTTATTGGTTTGAGAAGAATGAAAATGAAACGTGATCATTTGAAGTCTAACCCGCACATTCCCTGAAAATTTCATCATATAATCAGATGAGAAATGTTGAATGTCAGAAATGAGCTCTAGTATCGACTCCTGCAGATTGAGGGACCTGTTTTGTGTACACCTTTTACAAGATAACTCTCCTTAGGATGGAGACTAAAACCCCCCACTTTTGCGAAAAAAATAAATTTCAAATGGAAGGATGATTTCGTTTGCCAGCAATTTTTAAGCACATCAAATTGGTCAAACTCCAAATGATGTGCTCAAAAATCTCTAAAAATTGCCAAATGAAAACGACAAAACATATTTAAAAAAAAAAAAAAAAAAAAAAAATTACCAGAACTTCACTCAAAACAAAATTGTAAACGACATTATTGCAAGGACATTAAAAAATTTTGCACAAAGTTATGCTTAAAAAAGTACTTGAATTTTATTAATATTTGCTAAAAAATCTTTAACACTGAGAAAAATCTAAACATCCAAAATCATTTTTGAATCGCCGAATTTTATTTAGTTTGAATTTTTTGTCATAAATATGGTTTTTAACAATTTCTATGTGCTCAAATTATTCATGTTTCGATACACTATAATATATTATAATACGATAGCTAATTTAGGAACCGGTCATTCGATCATGCTGCATGACTGATACTTTTGAACAACAACACGATCCGATATATAATTTTGGAATTTTGGATAGGATGAACATGCGTAGTGTTATAGATGCATAGAAAATCCCTGAAAATTATCACACAAAGGTTCATTATGTCTGTATTAGGTAGCCCTTCTGTGCAAATCACTGCTCTGTTTTGTTTGTAGATGATACTAAACGAAGTTCGAGGCACATTATCTAAATAAAACCTAATTAATATGTTCTAATAATAATTAAAAACTAACACTAGAATCCACTCGTTCAGTCATGCAGCATAACTGTTAAATAATGATACATCTTTAAAACGAGAAAGTATTTAGGTGTGTTTCTCTGAATGATTCATTTTAGGTTATGACAATGAACAAATTAAAAAATTGAATAAAAAAATAAACTAATAATACTTATACAAATTCGGAAACGTTGTTGCAGAAATGAGCAATGTGTCTCTTTCCGCCGACGCAAGGACCGTTGGGCATGGAACGACTTGAACTGCGGTGAAAACAAAAAATATTTTGCCTGCGAATCGTTCACAGAGATAAATGATTGGTGAAAGCTGTGGCCTACATAATTTTTTAACGACGTAACACTGTCATTGTATCACTGTATGGTTTGACTTTCATAAAACATTGTGACGTAGGATTTATACATGGAATACACTAATTCAGAAATACACGTAGCATTCCACAATCCGACACTCCACCGTTCTATGTAATTGTCATAATAACTCGGTACATGAAGGATTGAAGTGTAGGTTTCAATATGAATCTCCAATTAGAAAGCTGAGGCAAATTTCGTACATCTTTATCAAATGTTCAAGGCAACCGAAGCTATTACAATGGTTCCAAATTTAAAAAAAAATCAAATTCTGTAGAATTTGCTTCAATGGAATCCATTTTGAATCGATCCCTGGATTTCGCACCTTCATATAGGTATACTCTGCGCGTCGTGACTAGCAATGGACCTTGATCTGTCCCCCTGGACGCTCCAATTTCACATTCGTTGTCATCTTAGTAGTCCTTGAAAGGAAATTGCAGGAGTGGGAAGTTAGTAACATCAGATGTTGTGTGACGTGAAATAAATTTATACTTTCTCACAATTGGTGAACGATTTTTGAGGGGTCGAAAATCAGCAATTTACCGAAGTTATCTAGTATCGATTGGTTGTAAATAAAAAATATTAGAAAATAACTCGTGTAACCTCGATTTCATAACCGATTTGTGTAACACCATTTTGTGGTAGTCAGTCAAGAGGATGACGTAGTCATAGACTAGCCTAATTGTCCATTGAACTGAGAGAAAAGATTCGTCCTTTCGTTTAAAAAAAAAAAAAAAAAAAAAAAAAAAAAAAATCAAGTGCTACAAAAGGAATGCTGGAAAGCCCTTTGTCAGTACAATAAATAGTTCAATTTTCAGAAATATGTGCTCTAAAAAATCTCTACATATGCACACAAAAAAATCTTCTTTGAAAGAATTCTTCGTAAAATCGCTTAAACACAAGATGTACCATGTTGATACAACTTTAATGAATTCCTGTTGCGGATAAGGTTGGACAAATTTGAATGTTAATGTAGAATTTTAAAAAATTTTAAAATCTCCCTTTGGTTGTATTATACGAGATTAAACGATGACACCAACACATTCTGGTAGCTGTTCGAGAAACCAAACATGGGGAGAGGATACATTTTTCTGGGTGTTATAACCTGTTTGGTTCCCCACATCTCAAGGGGGAGAGTAGACAACTGTCCCTGGTTATTCCCTACCTCCCTTTCTATGGTATATATACCTCTCTTTTTGCCGCAGGAGGGGTTAAAGATTCGATCCGAAAGATTTGCTCCTAACTGCCTCCCTTCAAATCCTTCTGGATAAAATCAATATTTTCAGAAAAGAATAGTAACGATCCGAACCGGCCGCAAAATAACGATCCGGAGTGGATTCGACCAGGGTCAGAGCGTTTTTTTTTCCATTCCAAGAGGATCCGATCCGCCCCTATTTTCACTTACCCGTTTTCTATTATATGGCCTAAGTATTTTATTGTTTTTACAGCGAATTGGAATTTTTTAGGATTCACCGTTAGGTTTGCTTTTCGTAATCTTGTTAGCACTTCCCTTACGTGGGTCTTATGTTGTTGTAACGTTGGTGAGTAGATTAAGAAACCGTCTAGGAACTGTAAGTGTTTCCCATGTAGGTCCCCGAAAATTCGTTCCTGTAAGGCTGACAAAATCTGCCCTCCTGTGCTTACACCGAAAGGAGTTCTAGTCCATGTATGTTCCATTTGGACATTTAAATGCCACTAACTTTTGGCTTGATTTTGTTAGTGGTATTTGGTGATAGGCACTGTTTAAATCGATGAGTGTGAAATATTTTGCACCGTGTGAGTGAATAAGCAGTGCTGCTATAGAGGGAGAGGATGGTCGATCATTTCAATCTCCTGGTTCAATTTTCTGTAGTCCACCACGAGTCTGTATGTCTGTTCGTCGGTTGTGCGATTCTTCCGTTTCGGCGCAAGGACGCATGCTGGACGCTAACACCGGTTTTATCACTCTATTGTCAAGTAATTTTTTTTATTTCTTCTCTCATTACTTTATGGCGCACTGGGGAAGTATGATAAGTTGGGGCTGCAAGAGGTATTATTGCCCCGTTCTAGCTTAATTTCGTGTGTCACATATTGGTGCACACGGATTATTCAGTCAAAAACTGAGGGTATTCCTGCATTAGCTCGGTTTGGATGTTCCCATTGGGTTGTGAGAGCGTTATGTGTGGAGTAATGGGAAAGGTGCCGGATTTTGACACCAATCGTATGAGCGTGTTCATATAGAATTTGAAGTATAAATAGAGTGCTTCGATATCGTAAACGACCTGTGCCCTGATGAGGAAGTTTAGTCCTAATATGACATCATGAGCTAGGTTTGTTATTACGTAGACATAATGTGTCCATGAATGTTCATTTATTTTTATCTTTAATTTTACCATGAAATGTGTGGTTACCGCTGTTTGGTTTCCCGTGATTAAAATAGGGTTGGTTCGCATTTAATTAGTAGTATGTGTTTTGGATTTAAGTATTGATTGTAAAATTCGTGGCTGATGGCTGTTACTAGTTGTTTTTTTATCTCGTTTATTCTACTCTGAATTTCCGTTTTTCTTGTTTCCTTTTTGCATTGTTTACATGTGAATAAGGTTTTCTGTACCGTATTTAGTTGGTAGCAGTCTTCATATCGAAATTGCGCGCAATGTTCGTCTATATGTTTCTTACATTTTATACAGAATATTGGTATGTCTTGTCGATCTGGGGGAAGTACAGGCTTCAATCTTTCTTTCGGTCATAATATTATACTAGGAAGTTGTATCAGTTATCTGATAACCAGGATAACAACGAAAGGTGATGTAAGCGGATTATTTGAAGAGTTTGCTAGCTGCTTTATCGACGAGGTTTTTACTGTCGTCATTGGTTCTTGTTGTTTATGACGAAGGTTCACGGACTTTTCTGTCTTTGTTCTGTGAGCTGTTTGTTGGATATTGTAAAGGAACCTTACAGAGTCATGCACATGCAGATTCATGTATATTCAGGTGTAGGATTTGTAGGTTCTTTGGTCTATTTAGGGCAGTGGAAGCTCTTTTCGGTGTTTCCGTTTTATTCCAGTTGAATTAAGTTTTGGTGGGCTGTTTTTTTTTCTGTATCTGGGCCTATTTGATGAATTTGGAGCTCGTGCTATCCATGTGACAGGAGCTGAGGGCCTGATGCGACTATTTCTTCTTCAGATAGATCTATTTCTTCTTCTGATAGATCTATCTAGGTAAAGGTGTATAAATACCAGGAATAAGGTGACAAAATGAGTACACAGATTAAATGTGGTTACTTTGAGATTTTATTCAAAGATGTAAGTATTTCCGAAAGGATACTACGGGATTCATTTCCTAACTAACCTGAGAGGAATTTCCTAATAGCTGGTTTTACTAATTGAAGAAAAAAAAAAAAAAAAACACCGCAGTGGTTTTTTTTATTGGGTAGCTAGATCAATCAGGTGGGATTGCAAGAGAGGATAATCAATAGGTATGTATGGTATACTATATCAAAATCGTCATGCAAATGGAGATAGATTGTTGATAACTTGATTAGCGGTTAACAGTTGATTCGAGTGCCAGCAAGTAAGTAACCGTGAGGGAGGAATCTCTCGAGGAGGCTCCGTTACCCCTTCCTTCCCTGCTGCCGCCCTTCCCCTTCTGCACCCTCCGACTCTGAATTTGATATCCGTAACTGATGGCCGATAGATGGCACAAGCCATCTCATCCGTCGTCACAGGCTGGAGCGCCCTGCTATTTTTCCATCCCTAGAGGATCCTATCCAGGCCGGATCAATAGGTATCGATCCCTAATTTTTTCCCTCCGGCCCTTTTGGTTTATTATTTTCAATAATAAGCCTATGTGATCGTGTAGCAAAAAAATTTTATAACCCCCCTCAAACTTTGTCACTTTACGTTTCAAGGTGCGTAGAATCCAAATTTGAAATGGATGTCCGTCGTTTGCAATTCGCCGTCCGGGCCATAAAAGGCCTAAGAATTGACTTAAAAACCCCATTCTTTCGCACATAGACTCCATTTAGGGTCTAGTTGGTCCTTACGTTTAACCATCCCGATCGCTTTACTCGCATAGATGCTATGGTCCAAAAACGGGCGAAAAAGTGTCTTTTTCGAGGCTTGAGTGTTAGACTGACGAACGCGCGCACGCCTTGTGGGTGGGAGTGGATGGGCAGGAGAGAGAGTGAGAGGGAGGGCAAGGCGGAGGGAGTGAGAGGGAAGGGAGGGCGAGGGAGTGTGGGGGAGGCGGAGGGAGTGAGAGGGAAGGGAGGGGAGGGGAGAGGGAGTGAGAGGGAAGGGAGGGGAGGGGAGAGGGAGTGAGAGGGAAGGGAGGGGAGGGGAGAGGAAGTGAGAGGGAAGGGAGGGGAGGGGAGAGGGAGTGAGAGGGAAGGGAGGGCGAGGGAGTGTGGAGGAGGCGGAGGGAGTGAGAGGGAAGGGAGGGGAGGGATGGCCAGAGAGAGTGTGATGAAATTAATTCCAATTAGAAGAGATTGTTTATGAGTAAAAAAATACTCATAATTCTATTCTACGCTTTATGATATAAAGCTTCGCTTCCTTCGGGTGTCCCTAGAGGGCCCCATTTACTTTTGGTTTATTATTTCCAATAATAAGCCTATGTGATCGTGTAGCAAAAAATTTTTATAACCCCCCCTCAAACTTTGTCACTTTACGTTTCAAGGTACGTAGAATCCAAATTTGAAATGTCCGTCCGCCGTCCGCCGTTCGCCGTCCGCCGTCCGGGCCATAAAAGGCCTAAGAATTGACTTAAAAAACCGATTCTTTCGCACATAGACTCCATTTGGGGTCTAGTTGGTCCTAACGTTTAACCATCCCGATCGCTTTACTCGCATAGATGCTATGGGCCAAAAACGGGCAAAAAAGAGTCTTTTTTCGACGCGCGCACGCCTGGCACGCTTGGCAGGGGGTCACGGTGGGTGGAGAGGGATGAGCGGGGGGGGGGGGGGGGGGGGGAGTGAGAGGAGGCGCCGGCACCGCGGCTTGTGGTGGTTACGGCGACGGCGTTCGTTCGAGGCATGAATATGTATTTTTCAAGGTCATATTTGTGTGTTAATACCAACGCTTTTCCTACGCATATTTAATAACATATCCTCTCGACTTTTCGTACGTACTTAGATAATGATATTATTAAGGCAATAACTATTTGAATAGATTGGAGCTCAAATCGAGAAATAGAAACATGCGTATATAATTATAGAAGTATAGGTTGTGGCAACTCGAAGTAGGACACGCCGAGGAGTCTGGACGGGCCTTATGACGTACGCTAGCTAACTAAAACTACGATCATACTCAATTGAAAAAATAATAAACCTTTGTGAAATAATTTGCAGCTTTTTTTTTTTTTTTTTTTTTTCCCTCAACTTTACTATAAAGCGTAAAATTATGGGGTCCTGGAGCTGTAATGCAGTGAACGAGTGAACCAAATATTGGAAGCACGAAGCCCCGAGTTTCGATACCTAGTAAATATACTATAAGTGAGACTAAATAATTACTGTCAATTTTCTACGTAGAAGGTCTGTGTGATACAGAAATAATAAACCTTTGTGTAATAATTTGCGGCGTTTTTTGCTTTGAAACGGCCAAGATCATGTGGGAATAAACTCTGAGGCTCCAAACTTTTTTGGAGGATTTTTGGAGAAAATAAAATCAGATCAGTTTCACACCAGATGCCTGTCACAGAATTAGGAATGATGACTCCGACTCACTATTATTATCAGTAGGTATTAGTTTGGGGACCGATCTACGTATGGTTATACATCATATTCATTAATTTGTTTTGGTCATTACCTATTCCTAATTATTTGAGATTTATGTTAGATTAAACTCCGCATGTACTGGAAGAGATTAAAAAATACTTTTCAGGGTGATTGCTTAACTTCCAATCCATTCCTCAGTGCCAATGAGACCATAAACCAGAACAATATCTTTAGGATCTCAATTATGCTTATTACCACTAAACACCGCTTGCAACGCTAACTTTTTGATGACAATCAAAACAGTCGAGTGAGACTATAAAATATTGGATCAATTAAAAGTATCCTGTGAGAAAACCGGTAAGGCCCAGTTCGCAATGGCGACTCACCCAATCAAGTGGATATTACTTGCAGCGTTGAGTTTGGAAATTCAATCCGTGGGGGCTGTTGACTCTTCCCGTGTAAGTTTCACATAGAAAGTATTTTTGAGCAAAACACAGTTTTCGGTTTAGGTTTTATTTGTAACTAACTGACCCGGTGGACTTTGTCCAGCCTAACATATTCGTACAGTAATGGTTACAGATAAAAATCATTTATTTATTAAAAACTAGTATTTAATTGAAACGAAGAAAACGTTGAAAATAAATAATAAATGAGTAGGTACGTAAAAAGTGTGAATACGGGTATGTAAGGGATTATAATTTTGATTCAGAATGGGCAACTCATTTTCTTTACGATACCTCTTAATCCTAAGCTGTTTCTCTTGCTTTTCATTTTCTTCCAATTCCCTTTCAACAGACGCTATGATGTCACTTATAGGAAGCGTATATAAATTAATTTCTGTTGATGTATTGACCAATCTTTTGGCGACGTTGAAAGAAGCGTCCGACGCTGTATTGATTGTTCGTGGAAAGAGACTACCATTTTATTCGTTTCTCGATGTCCCAGAGTGGCTCCCTATCAAATTTCAAATTCTAAGGGTGAAAAGGAGAGAATTTAACTAAGTCAGCTGAATTGGTTGGAACCCGTTATTGGAATCGTCTGTTAACGTCCTGGAGAGGCTCCCTGTCAATTCCACATTCCTAGTGTAAACAGGAGAGACAGCTAAGGAGATATAGCTCTCTCTCTTTTTTCGCATGGAACATGCCTTAGCCTTGGATTAACTAGCGAGAAACGTTACGTGGATGTGTCACGAAATTATTTCTTTTGATTTTTCACGTGTAACCAAGCCGTTGCTGGAGAAATGAAACTTTTTAGTTCTCAACGGACAAAAATCGTTCGGAAAGCTCTCGATTTATCACGCATTTCTTTTGTAGTTGTTCTTCTATTCATGTCGTAGTTTTATATTTATTTGTGTTATAAATGGATATAGTGAACAATGCGGCTTGTTTTGTAGTCACTTGGTTGAGAAGTTAATCTTGGTTATGGTAATTGTAGACGCGCACCGTAACAGAAAATTACCTATCTAGGTACTCTATTCTCATTTCGATTAGTAAAACATTCATGTCGTAGTTTTAAATGTATTTACATTTACGAATTAGCGGGAAGAGAGCATGTTCCATGTTTTAGCATTTTAGCCGAAGCCAACGGGGGGGTCAAAGGGATTATTTTGGAAAACGAAGTGGAAAAAAAAAAAAAAAATCTAGCGGCTCTATTTAATTCCATTTTTTTTTTTTTTTTTTTTTTTTTTTTTTTTTTTTTTTTTTTTTTTTTTTTTTTTTAAATAGAAATGCAATGAATAACATAACACTAGGAAAAACCTTTGGTTTCTACACCACGAATATACGTAACTCCTCCCCCCTAAGATGAAATTTTGGGGACCCAAAAGTTTTATTTATTATTTGTGTTAAGCAAGGTTCGAGTTTTTTAAATACAATTGGTCTCTTTTTTCAGCAATTGGTACTAGTAATAGTTTCCCTGTTTCTTCAACCTCGACATAACCTTAGCTACGTTAAAACTCTTCCCATCCAAGATTGCTGCAGCTAATAAGGCGTTTTCAATATCAATTTTTGATGATCTATCTTTGCGAACAGAAAAAAGTTCGGCTCAACCCACCAAAATCGTTTTGGTATCGTTAAAGTTGTTACCAAAAGTCCTTTATGCCTAAAACCCACCATGATGATATTGTTTATTTAAAAAACAAAAGTGATTGTAGGTTCAGTCTAATGAAATTGTCAAAGTGAATAATTTATAGTTCAAGTGAATCATTTAGAATGAGGCAAGGAGCAAACGCGGTTTTTCAATAAAATGGTTATTTTAAGGCTGAAAGGGGTGAGTTGCGAAATTTATATATAGCCTATCTTTCTCTCTGGTGTAAAAAGAATAAGCTGAAAAAAAAAACATCAAAGTCGGTTTATAATTCTGGTTACGCATGAAGGAAATACAAACAAACATAATTTGATTTTTATAGATATAGATAATGATCTTTTGCAATCGAGCAAGATGAAAGAAATTTTTATCGCTCGATCGAAATTGACTGGTTTACTTTTGATGGTAATGTGTAATGGTTCCAATTATTAGATTAAGTTCTAGTCCCAAACAAAAGAGCGAGTTTCCATAACTTTTCGCACTTCTGAGCACTCTGTGAGCACAGATATTTTTGAGAATTGAATTATTTCAAAAATGTTTTTCTGGGTAATACTTTAACATATATATATATATATATATATATAGACAGTTTTTGGACTTGAAAAACGTTTTCGTTGTTGTTTTGATTTTAAGCGCATTTTGAAGTTTAAAGAACTGATTTTTAAACTCAATCCCCAGGGGACACCTATATATCGTTTCAAATCATATACACTTTTACTTACCTCGCTTCAAAGTCGAAGGCCATCAAGCAAAAACCAAACACAAAATTAGAAAATGGTAATCCAGTCTTTTGGAGTAAGGGTGTTGAGAAATTAGGTGGATGGAGAGATGGATGGATGAGCCCCTATTATGACGCGGTGAAATTCACGTTACCCCTTTTCTTTATTTTTCAGAATTTGTTTCCTTGTACACTATCTTGATTCAGCCTTAAGGCGAACTTCGAACAAAAAAATTATTATGCTAATTTTCCATTATTAGAGTAACATTCAAAATAGTCATGGGAGAAATCTCGACCTGCTCTAGTTATGTGGCGTCCCCCTCTTTGAGCTGAAATTTTACTCCTGCTAAGAGAAGGGGGGAAAAGGAAGTAGGAGAGCGGACTGAGGGAAGAGAGATCTGTTTCTGCGGGTCTTCCCTGGAAGGTGGTCCTCTGCTCTCCAGAGAAAGGTAGGCCTTTTTCCTGAAACTTCATAGTTCATACTGTTGCTAAATTTCACAGTTCTCTAATAACCACCCTGAGTTAAAACGAAAATAATCTTTTTTTTTTTTTTTTTTTTGAAGTCTTTGTGATTGATCTCAATTTTCTTAGAAACACGTGGTGTAGAAACCAAAGGTTTTTCCTAGTCTTATGTTATTCATTGCATTTCTATTTAAAAAAAAAAACAAGAATGGAATCAAATAGAGCCGCTAGATTTTTTATTTTTTCACTTCGTTTTCCAAAATAATTTGAATCGCTGTTAGGATCCTAAATCATCTACTATTTACTCTAATAAAACGGAAAACCCCGCAAATTATATACCTCCTTACATCTTCTAATGATTTGCCGATTCTAATGTATTTTCTCTACCCGGAAGAATAAACTAAATTTACCAAATAAATAATTAAATTAATTAATTGGAATCTTATTATATATATATATATATATATATATATATATATATATATATATATATATATATATATATATATATATATATATATATATATATATATATATATATATATATATATATATATATATATATATATATATATATATAAATTAAACAATAATCGTGGAGATTTGCGTTTTCAAAAACAACTTTAATTTCAGTTTCACAAAGGTTAAAGAAGATGCACTGCGCGAGATGTATATGCGTGGACGAACGGATGGAGACTGAACTCCCGAGGCTGATGGCCGCGTGCTTATATAGGGATTGGCTGCTGCGTCAGCTTGTTATTACTCAAGGGTCCGGGCGTTATACGTAACTCCTCCCCCCTAAGATGAAATTTTGGGGACCCAAAAGTTTTATTTATTATTTGTGTTAAGCAATTATTTTTGTGGGCAAATGCAGATTTTAGTTTTGGGGATACGAAATTTCTCAATTTATGTTTTTTGGGGATGTGCATCATCTTTGGGTTTTTGATTACTATGGTTACGATTATGATTACAATGATTGATTACAATTGTTAAGATGATTACAATCAATACAATGATAATGATTACATAATCTCGGAATGGTTACAATGAATACAATGATTACAATAGAATGAATTACAATTATTACAATGAATACAATAGTAATAATAGTGATTACATAATAATTTACGATTACATAAAAGTGACATGATAATGGTGCCCATTAGGCATTTTGTCGTCTTTTGTGTTTTTTGTATTGAACTACAATTGTTATGATGAAACTGAGTAACATGATATAAAGGAATATAGACCAGAAACTATGGGTTGCAAGTTGATATAACGTGAAGCGTTTGACAGGTTTCCAATTTTCTAATTGTATAGAGGACAAATCTAGATTTTTAAGCTGAATTACATTATCTAACGTCTTTGAGGAGTCGGGCGTGAGTTGTACGTTACTGACTATAAGGGGTGTGCCCAAGATGCTTCTATGTGCAGCAAACAGGGTCTGGTTGTGATAGGACACTAAGTTCTGGCTAGGTCTGACCAGGTAGATCCCTCGTAAGTTTCGTAACTCTTTCCCGAATTTTGAGGTGATAGTAAGTACATCGCCATGAGGAAAGACGAGCAGGTATTGGTTGATCCTATACAAGAGCGAGACGTAGTTGGTAGGGATTTCTAGTTTTACATAATTGCAATTTCCCGTGGAACTTGTCTTAAGGAATTCGGCTTCACACTGGGAATTGACATCTATTAGCCAGAATCGTGGGATCATTAGGGAAAAAACTGGATTTTAGAGCCACTCAGCTGATCTGGGATCGGTCAGTTGTGTTCAGAAGTCCCTCAAGGGGCTACATACTAAATCTCAGAATCGTGGGATCATTAGGGAAAAAACTGGATTCTAGAGCCACTCAGCTGATCTGGGATCAGTCAGTTGTGTTCAGAAGTCCCTCAAGGGGCTACATACTAAATCTCAGAATCGTGGGATCATTAGGGAAAAAACTGGATTCTAGAGCCACTCAGCTGATCTGGGATCAGTCAGTTGTGTTCAGAAGTCCCTCAAGGGGCTACATACCAAATCTCAGAATCGTGGGATCATTAGGGAAAAAACTGGATTCTAGAGCCCCTCAGCTGATCTGGGATCGGTCAGTTGTGTTCAGAAGTCTCTCAAGGGCCCACATACCAAATCTCAGAATCGTGGGATCATTAGGGAAAAAACTGGATTCTAGAGCCACTCAGCTGATCTGGGATCGGTCAGTTGTGTTCAGAAGTCCCTCAAGGGCCCACATATCAAATCTCAGAATCGTGGGATCATTAGGGGAAAAACTGGATTCTAGAGCCACTCAGCTGATCGGGGATCGGTCAGTTGTGTTCAGAAGTCCCTCAAGGGCACACATACCAAATCTCAGAATCATGGGATCATTAGGGAAAAAACTTGATTCTAGAGCCACTCAGCTGATCTGGGATCGGTCAGTTGTGTTCAGAAGTCCCTCAAGGGGCTACATACCAAATCTCAGAATCGTGGGATCATTAGGGAATCTCCGCATAACGCTCCCCGCGTGACGCTCCCCGCGTGACGCTCCCCGCGTGACGCTTTTTCATTTATGTGCCATAGTAAAGACATAAAATGTCAAAATAATGCGTATATACCTGGTATGGTAAGGATTATGTAGGTATGAACCTTTGAATGCTAAAGAGTTAATAATTAAAAAGTACTCCAGGGTGGCCGAAAACTGTGATGGATCGTGAGGCAAATAGAATATATTATTATTTTCGCTTTATACTAATTTGAACTAGTTTGTATGTTAATATTTTGAGGCTCAAAATATTCGTACACCAAATTAATCTTTCTAATTCAGTAAACGATAAAAACATGATTGTTTCTCATTCTTAGCATATTAGGTCATGTTGCGTACTGGAATTTATTGTTACAGGCGATTAACAAAAAACATGATTACACCATTGAGGATCTTACTTGGCTCCATAATATGATAAATCAACTCACAAAGGAAAAAAACGAATTGCTGGTAGTGCCAATAAAGGATTTTGTTGGGAATGTAACTGGCCAAATCTCAAAGTTACAAAGTCTTAGAGTGTGGATCCTAGAGCAGCAAATCGAATACCTGCGGCTGGAACTCGAAAACTTACATCTTCTAACTCATAAAGGGAAACCTAGTTTTGAATGTAGGAACAAGGGATTTAAGGAGTTCACAAGAACATTCCTTGACATTAATAATAATCTTATATCACGGATGCAAGAGGCAGTGGACGACATCACTAACCTCAACTCTGAAATCACAGAATGTTCAAATAGAAATAAAGAACAGAATTTGAGGATAAGGGTCTTGACGGAGGAAGCCAAGAAGTCAGTACTAAAGGTAAATATGCAGTAAAATATCTGTTCAGTTGCGGTGTAGATGTCGTAGTGATGGGGAAAAACTTCTGCCAAGTTGTGTCGTCAATTGTGCAACGTTACTTAAATAATATTCTTGAGATTAATTTTTTATTGCACTTCAACGTAGTATTACTAACAGTACCACGGCAAAATTAGTAACTTGCTGAAAAAATAGAAGCTGGCCCGATGAATTCCTGGATAATGTCAACAAAAGATAGCGTAATATACAACCGGACCAATTTTAGCAAATGCGCATTGGCGAATCTAAAGTTTCTGAAACATTTATGTTTCACACTTTATAATATACAGTTACATTATATTATATATTACATATTATGTTATTATATATCATATATAACAACATAATATATATTATGTATTATAGTTAAGTATGTTTCACACATTATGCATAATGGTCAGTTAGTTGTGTCCTTCCGTTCTATTATGGATCCGCTTTATTAAATATAACAATGATGCTAATTTTTCCAAGACATTTAAAAAGAGAGTTTTTCTATTCATCTTTTTTTAAAATTTTATTATTATTTATTTATTATATTCATTTTTTTTGGCCGAAAACCTCCATGTTTTCCCGATAATAAACAAAAGAATTTATGTGAATAGTTGTTTTTCATCGGAGTCTACCTACAGGTAGCAGAAGCGTTGATTTTCGGACATGAAAAATGTTATACCTCCAAAACCCAAATTTCCACTCGCATTTTACGTTTAAAATTAATCTGAACTACGTTCCGTGTCTTTTTGTCCGTTTGTCTTGGCGTCTGCTTTTTGGCTCGTAGACCCAGACCCAATCACCCTCTTGATGTCGTGGGCTCTTCGCCCTACGGTCGAAGGTTTCCTTTTGCGAACGCATTTTCAGGTGGGCTTCTTCATTGGCGAACTTACGGATCTGGTCGATCTGTTCCCTGAGCTTCAACGCATAAGACGTGTCCAACTCTCTGTGTTGCTGGGGAGGACGAACCAAATTCTCTCGTAGGTGCAGGTCCCTTCCATAAATCACTTGAGCCGGGGACAATCCTGTGGTCGCATGAGGGGTCGAGTGGCCAGATATTTCTTCAATGTTCTATTGAGCCGCTCAACCAGTCCTGCCGACTGAGGATGTAAAGGAGTTGCACGGGTACGATGCATTCCCAGAATAGCTGAAACCTCTTTCAGCAGTGTTGATTCGAAGTTTCGCCCCTGATCAGTATGCAATTCAAAGGGCACCCCTGTCCGACTGAAAACCTGTTCCACCAATGCAGATGCTATTGTTGCTGCTTCCTGATTCGGTACTGCTATGGCCTCTGGTCACTTCGAGAAGTAATCAGCTGCCACTAACACATATCTATTGCCCCGCGTTGTTCGTGGAAACGGTCCAAGAATATCCACCCCCATCCGATCGAAAGGTGCACCTACATGCATCTGTTGCATTGGTGCTGGACTTTGGCGGACCAGATCCTTGAACTGACGACAAAGCTTGCAGGTTCTACACCATGAACGGATATCTGACGTCATTCCAGGCTAGAAATATGATTGTCGTACTTTTGCAAGAGTTCTCCAAAACCCGAAATGTCCACCTGTGGGTGTATCATATCACATTTTCATCACCTGAACAACTTTGTCTTGCGGAACTACCCACTGTCGTCTCTTTTGCAATTTCGTTTCTGTCGCCAGTTCATCAATCCCAACGATTGATGAACTGGCTTATTTTTGGATCAGCTCCAGCGAGTTCATCCCCTCCTGGACGTTTCCCTTCTATTTTCCATTTGATGACCTGCTGTACTACATCATCATGTTGAAAGTCATCGTTAAATGGCAGTAGCTGTACCAAATTAGCTCTGGTGACCTGGCCCTCTTCTTCTCGCCTATTGCAGTAGCCACAATTCCGTCCACATAGGCGACGTGACAGTCCATCTGCATTTTCATGCTTTGCTCCTGCCCTGTGTGATATCACGAAATCGTAACCCTGAAGCTTTTCGAGCCACCTTGCCAATTGTCCTTCTGGACGGTGAAATGACGCCAACCATGTAAGAGCAGCATGGTCCGTTCGTAGGCTAAATTGCCTCCCATACAAATATTGTTGAAAGTGGCCTATGCTGCGAACAACAGCCAACAACTCCCGACGTGTGGCACAATAGTTTTTCTCTTGTAGGCTTAGTGTTTGGCTGAAGTATGCAAAGGCGTGTTCCTTTCCTTCCTGTTCTTGTGATAGTACCGCCCCTATTGCATATGCACTAGCATCACAATCCAACGTAAATGGCTTGGTCAAATGAGGAAAGGCTAGAATGGGCGCAGAGGTCATGGTCTCTTTCAGTTGGATGAAACTTTGTTGGCACTGTTCGCTCCAGTCAAAGGGAGCATCTGCTTGGGTAAGACAAGTCAGAGGCTTTGCCAAATCAGCGAAGTTCCTCTCAAACCTCCTGTAATAAGAACAGAAGCCAAGGAAGCTGCGGACTTCCTTTTTGTCTCTTGGAATTGGCCATTCTTGCACAGCTCTTGTTTCCTCACTGTCTGATTGGACTCCCTTTCCCGATATGAGATAACCCAGGTACTCACGTTTGAAGAACCCGCATTTTTTTGGATTGACTTGAAGATTAGCGTCTCGCAAGCAATTTAAAACCATTTACATTTTCTCAAGGACTGTACCAACATCTGGTCCATGTATGATTAAATCGTCCAAATAGGTCAATGCCAAGTCTCTGGGTATTATCGCTTCCATCAATCTTTGAAAAGTGGCTGGCTCGTTGCACAGTCCAAAAGGCATCACCTTGAACTGCCACAACCCTTTTCCGTGAATGGTGAATGCCATCTTTTCCATGTCTTCTGGTTTCATCTGTTTTTGCCAGTACCCACATTTCAAATCCAGCACACAAAACCATGATGACCCACCTAAAGCATCCAGCAAGCCTTGGATGCACGGGAGTGCATAGGAGTCCTTCTTCGTGATCTTGTTCAGCCTACGAAAGTCAACACAAAACCTAGTGGAGCCATCTTTCTTTGGGACCAGTATAACCGGTGAGGCCCAAGGACTATTAGAGGGCTCAATGACATCCTGTTGCAACATCTCTTTGAGAAGATCGTCAACGTGATCCTGCTGGGCATATGGAATACGCCGTGGCGGTTGCTTAACAGGATGGGCCTGGTCAGTGTCAATAGTGTGATGTACAACATGTGTACGGCCCAAAAGCTTACCCTCGGCTGCGAATACCTCCTCCTACCTCTTGAACAATGCTGCCAACTTCTTCCATTCTGCGGATTCTGGAAATAGATCGGTTTGTTTCAAGGCATTCACCATCCATTATTTCAGAGGACTCTGTTCATCCTCACTTACGCAGTTTATTTGTAGGGCCTGTTTTGCACATTGCCATCTTCTTCTCAATGGTATTTCTATTCGTTTAATTTGCAGGCTAGTGCGAGCCAGGTTGACGCAAGCTTTGACCTGACGCAGAAAATCTAGGCCTAGTATTGCTTAGTCTCTTATCTGGGCCACAAGAAAAGTGTGTTCCATTTTCTGCTTACCCTACTTTACTAGTGCGAGACAGTCCCATTCGACATGCATGTTCTGACCAGAGGCGGTGAGTAATCCAGCATATTTGGTGGGCTGAACAGATAAATTACACTTCCTCACAAAGTCAGGCTGTAGGATTGAGACAGTTGCTCCAGTGTCAATTAAAAAGAAGCATCCCCGGTCTCCTATCCTAGCCTCAACAAACAGTGCCTCACCATCCGTCCTAGCCGTTTTTATAAATGCATAGGGGCCATCAGCCTGTGGAGCTACGGGTTGCCCCTTTGCCGAAGCTCCATTCTGTTTTCTGGCTCCAAGAAAACTCCTCTGACTTGACCCGCTGGTTTTTTGTTCAAGGGGCAGTTAGAACGACTGTGGTTCTTGTCCCCACAACCCCAACATTCCTGCTGCCGGACCAGGTTGGGTTCACAACTTGGACTTTCCATGAGTTGGGCTCTTGTCAGGGCATCTTGCAGCGTTGTTGGCCCGTAACAAGATAAGATTTTCTTTGTACCCTGATCTCGAAGCCCTCTTAAGAATGCATGCAACGCAAACTCATCCCTACAACGTTCTGACCAGTGGGGAGAGGCAAGACGTACAATGCGCTCAATGTCCAAGGCATAATCGGTGAGAGGCGCATTAGGACGTTGTTCCCTAGACTGTAGTTCGCTTTGCCACTTGAGCGACAAGTGTTGATGGCCAAATCGGTGCTGAAGAACACTACTGAGACGATTGTAATCCATCCTTTCCTCAGGAGGTACTGTTGCAAGAATAACACCAAGGGCAGCTCCCCGGAGTGCACATGCAAGTTTCTGACCCTTCCGTTCATTTCACCAACCATTGGCAGTAGATACCATTTCGAGGTGGCCAGCGTAGTCCTCCCATGACGTCTTGCCCTCATACACCATCAGGGAACTCTCATGAGAGATGGGGTTTTGCCGCGAGCTTGTCATTTGCTGCTGAACCTCGAGTAATGTTTCAGAAACTTGAATGTTGTGCACAGCTGATGTGGAAGGCATAGCTGATGTGTAGGGCCTAGCTGAGGTTGAGGACAATGGAATATCAGTGGCTCGTTCAGTCGCAGCACTTTTAATTCTCTATTCTCTCGCTCAAGCAGAAAAATTCTTTCTTGGCATTCTACCATTTGCAGCTGCATTGTTTCTAGCGTCTGACATAGGCCTGAGTCCTGTTCTAGTGGAACTTGCTGGCTAGCCCTTTCACTGAAACCCTGAACGACCTCAGTTGGATGTTCTACCTCTCCAGGTTCATCAAGGTTCACAACATGACGACGCGTCGATATAGTTCGCTTGGGAGCAGGGTGCAAACCTCTCGGACGTGGCATATTGCACCAGTACGTTGAGTGTTCAAATGTAAAACGTCGATCCCGGACGGGCCTCCAAAATGTAACAATCGATCAACAAAACATGAGGTGTATGTAATGTATTCAGAACAAAACAAACAATTACATTTTTCCAGATCCGGAACCACTCACTTTTTCGGCACAACAAGATTATTTCAAACTTAACAACACAACGAATGTTGGAAACTTTAAATCAACATTGTAGTTACCACTACAATATATATATATTTCTTAGCACATTACCAGAACCATTGCACGGTAAAATGGTGATGAAATTCATAACTTGCTTTATCAACAGAAGCTGGCCCGATGAATTGCAGGATAATGTTATCAAAATATAGTATATTTAACTGTCGGACCGATTCGCGTATGTGGATGGTTAAATCTAAAGTTTCTGATACATATAATATAAATCTCACCCAATTATACAGAATGGTCAGTTAATTGTGTCCTTCAATTTAATCCACTATTGAAAACAAACAAAAAAAATTTTAGTAAGAACAATTTTTTATATTTTTTTATATATTTAAGTTTTGGGCTTCATTAAATATAATCATGATGCAAATTTTTCCAGGACATAGAAAAATAGAGCTTTTTTTTACTTAACTTTGCTTAACTTTGTTATTTCAAACGAAAACCTCCATGCTTTTACGAGAACAACTAGTGAATTTTACAAGAATAGGCAACAGTTTTTCTTCCGAGACTAACTATAGATAGCGAAAGCACTGATTTAACTTTTGGGAGATAAAAAATGTTATATCTCTCAAATCCTAATTCCCACTCGCACTGTAAGTTTGATTTAATATATACCTAGTGAACAACTTACTTTTGTTCCGTATCTTCCTGTCCGTCTGTCTTTGTGTCAGTCGTTTGTCCGCGAATCCTTGTTAGAAGCCTAATTTCCTCAGTTTTCATCCTATTTTGATTGAATTTTCAGGTAACGTGCGGATTGGACGGTAGACAGTCTCCTACCGATCCCATTGTTCTCATATAATTAGTTCATTTTGCGCATGCGCAAAAAATTACTTCAAACATCTCCCAGTTTCCTAATTGACTGATTCTGACGTTTAACGATACATCTTGATTTATTTCCGTTACATATTGATTTTGTTAGATTATTTAAAACATATCAATTTAGCGGATACGAGGAAGCTATGTGCCACACCTACCAAACTTGGCAGTCGTTTTTTTCTTTTAAATTGGATCAGTAGGTATTAATTTGACATTGATAGGTAAAAACAGCTACCATTGTTAGGTAATTTCTCTATAATATAATAAATGCTCTAGGTATTTATTGAAATGTGTAAGAAATATCCCAGAATATCCAACACTGGATGAATTTTATGATAGTATTATCATAAAACCGCCTACTGAAGCTTTAAATAGTCATTGAAGATAACGCTTTCAATTCGTAGAAGATAAATAAATATCAACATGGAATTAATATGTAACTTAATTAGTAAGGCAATGGTAACACTCGTTTAATGCATGATCGTTTTATGCAGGTTTATCGAAAGAAATTTCATATATTCCGAAAGAAGGTAAGCATTCATATTTAATCATTACTTATTCATACTTTAACGTATTGTAGAACACAAAACTTCATAACTTCAGCATAATTTCGCTATGAAATTTCAAAATTTAAATTCAATAATTAGCTATTGATGTTTGCCTTCGTCATGTAGTTCATTATGGCTATGTTCCCTGTTTTATTTGTATTACAAATTAATTCTAGAAAGAAAACTTCTTGCAATAGGTCTTTCTGAACTGTGAAACATTAGCTCAGTAATAATTCTTCTAGGATATAAGAAGAGTATAAGAAGGCTTGTTAGTTGAATATGGGTATTTAGTGGCCACTCCTCAACATCAACCATTTTGTAACAATTAGCAGCATTTTGGCAAATATATTCTAAGACATTATTCAGAAATTTTATAGTAATGTTGAAGTTGTACCTACAATTCCTTAATGGGAATCCGTATTGGAACATTCGAGAACGGTTCCTGAATTTTTACATTTATGAGTTTGTAGAATATGCCAGCTTTTAGTTCTTTCAATCCAGAAGAAAAAATTGGGTAGGCAATAAAAGTAATAAATATATAAAATTAATTATAAAAAAATTGCTTATGCTGCCCGTCTGCTTTAGGAATTATTAGTTACTATTTTATATTTTTAAAGGTGACTTGGTTCGAAGCAATGAAGTTCTGTAATGAACTGCATATGAACATGGCAACTCTTCGCAACAAAGAAGAGAACGATGCTTTTAAAGCACAATTGGATAGTGAAGGTAAATAATATAAAATTTAATAACGATTATTTTTTTACAACAGAAAAACGTAATATAAATCAAGTAGTACTCGTCTTGCTGTCCAAACAGGTTTCCAAACGAGTAAACCATCGTAAATTATACGATAAATTGTTAACTGTGAAATTTCTGGCAAATCACTCTACACTATCATCAATTTGTGCCACTAGTTTCAGTTCAACCTCTCCGATGGAGGAATCCACGGTCCATATATTTGAACGCATGTAAAATATAGGAAAACAAATGTTTTCTTGGACCTATTATAAGTTATTGACCAGAAATAAGTGGTTTTCAGAACACGGTAAGTTTGATATATGGCTCGGAGGTACAATGCGGAAGGATAGCGGCTTTGGTTGGTTCTGGGTTCCAGATGGCCAAAAAGTCAAATTCACCGATTGGGATGTCAAGGATGACCAGCCTGACAACTGGCAGTAAGTGACTA
This sequence comes from Adelphocoris suturalis, assembly GCA_030762985.1. Classification (NCBI taxonomy): domain Eukaryota; kingdom Metazoa; phylum Arthropoda; class Insecta; order Hemiptera; family Miridae; genus Adelphocoris; species Adelphocoris suturalis. The sequence continues at coordinate 80,787,091 of CM061046.1, forward strand.
CTTCATTTATTTGGCGTCATTTAGATCCTGCACGAAAGATTTATTTGAAATGATGTTCCGAATGAATATTTTCCTTTACTTTATCGAAATAGTAATGCATATATAGGTCGATGGTTTGGATATAATTTCTATAGAGAGTTCAATAGTTCAGACAATAGAGAGTGGTATGAATTGTATAAGTAGACTTTTCAACGAGACGGGTTCACCACACCATGGGATTCCAGGCACAAGGGGTATATACACGGTGTCCCCTAAAACGTCCCCCCCCCCCCCCCCACTGCCCTGCTAAAATCATTGATAATGGGTCAAAAAATTTTTTTTTCAATATATAAATATTTTATTTTTCTTCTCGATTCTTGAATACGCTGCATCTGGGGGTATGCCTGACGGTTAATACAACCAACAGAATATCCTCAGGGTGTAGCAGGTTAATCGCCTCTCACCTTTGAAGGAGTAAACTACTCCAATTCCATTACCTCTCGTTGTCACATGTTAGCAGAGCTCGGTTTCGAGCCGCACCCTCGCTCCCAATCAGCCCCTATATTATTGAGTGTCTACACTTAACATTAGGTCAAATATTTTAGCATTTGCTGGTAATAAATTGCTCCACCTCTACAATGCTCAATGAAAAGTACAATATACTAAATATCAAAGAACGTTTAAATGGAACTCACATTTAAAAAATCACAAAACATTAAAATAGAACACAGTTGAAACTTACCATCGTGAGATAAAAGTAAAATTATCGTAATGAAAGAATATATAGGCATATATAAATATATTCAATTCCCAGAAGAAGGGGAAGATAACACTCAGTCGGAAAAAGTACATCCAACAAATTTTGCAGCGGTTTGGAATGGAGAATTTAAATCAAGTATCTACCCCAGCTTTTCTGAATTTGAAACTGACAAAAAACCTATTCAGAACGAAAAAGAGAAAAACGAAAATTTGAAGAAGTAGCCGTTTCAGAATCTAATCACGAGGAATGTCTATTTATGCGCTCAAAAACTGATATCTCTTATGCTATCAGTATTTTGAGCCAATTCAATTCGAGTTACTCCACAGAACAATGGGAGGCAGCGAATTGAGTACTCGGATACTTGAAGAGTACTCTCAATATTTCTCTAGTTGTAGAATAATGAGGTAATCACAGTGTCGAAACATATGTGGATGCTGACTGAGGGTAGATTTTCGGCGATAATACACCGTCTACATTTTTTTTTTTTTAAGTGGTGGAGCCGTGAACTGGGAGGACAGTGGCGTTATCGAGCACCGAAGATGAATACCTACATGGCAATGACAGAAAATACGAAAGAAGCCATTAGATTAGGAAGACTCTTGAGGGAACTAAAATTTAATTAGAAAAGAAGAATACATACCTAACCTAGTGACAATAATGGCGCACAAGAGCCGAATGGGGGCTTAAATCAGTTGACTCCAGCACCTATATGATAACCAATTCGGTCCTTTTCTTGCCGAAGAGGCTTGTAAACTGTTTCGTGTAAACTGCTTATGTCGCTTTAATGGTATCAATTTTTTTTAAACCTGAAGGGTGGCGTCATGGGAGATTAAACAAGCACCCAGTCGGTTTAAGCGGTCAAGCCTAAGTATTGTTTTATTCCTTACTTTTGCAATGAGGAAGGTGTGGCCCAAATATGCCTAAACTGTCCCCTGAGACTGTTTCCAAGTTTGTACAATGTGAATTGGTGACTCTCAATAGGTAGCACCAGTATCCACTAATAAGTAACATGGATTGGATCCCACTTTACCCTCAATAAATAGAACCTCTCCTCCCGTTCCGGCTGCCCTAATGGAACCCTTTGGGCATGGAATCTACGAGGCCGGTGGTTGGCCCCTCCCTTTGGCTCGTGCTTGTTTTCCGCCAGCTTGTGGTAATTTTTAACTTCCTTCGGCACCTTGATCGAACATGTCCCGCCATCCCTAAGCTCAACAGACATTTCCGACCTGAAGAGGATCAAAACCGGTCAAATGGTCTTGGCATTCCATCAACTGTGCCTTGGTAATAGTATCCTGCAATTTAGCTGGGGATGAAGCTACGAACGAATTGCTAGCTTCCCTTGCTAGGCCAGTAATGCCATCTGTTCTTCGTACTTCTCCGGCCAGTCAGGTACAGCAAATCGGACAAGGCGTTCCACGTCCGTTGCGAAATGGACAACCGTCTTGTTGTTGCGTTGGCGTCTACCTTCCAGCTATCTCTGTCAGCGTAGAGAAAGGCATTGCTGCCCGAATCTGACACTGAGGGCAGCAGCAAGGCAGGTAAAGTCTGTCCTGTGTTAAGGTGGCACTGTGGCAAGGATTACGCGGAGGGCAGCCCCACCAACAGCGCCTGTTAATTTTTGCCCCTTTCTTGCTAGCTACCATCCACTCACCTCTGCTACAATCTCCAGGTGTTCTGCAATGTCCTCCCGAGCAGTTTCTCCTTAATAATTCATAAACATTCTCTCATATCTTTGACCACGCCATGTAGTCTAAGGCTGAGCTAGAGTGGTAGGAACAGTAGCGGCAACACATTTATTTTGAGCCTAGGTGTCGGGATGTATCGTGTGGGTTTAGGGTTTTCTGTTTCTAAAACAGTGTTCTTGTGTTATACACCTCATTCTGTCGCTTCAACTCATGTAACTGGTAGGTACTGAATCGACTCCAATCCAGTCAAAAAAGTAGTCAGTTGGGTGTTGATCGCGGTTTCTTTAGTCAGTTTGACTTCATTATTGGCAATAGAAACTCCTGACAGGGTTGAGTCGTCCTCTGCATCACCGGCACTCCCTCTTGTAAAAACCGGTCGTGGCAATATACTCGTTGTTCGGGGGGGCATTCTTCTGGTTCACGATCCTGGACGGGCACCCAAAATATAAATAACCTTTTGAAAGTGTTTCTGGACTAATTAAATAAAAGATAACTAGTGAAAGAAAAATATTGGTTTCAGAAAAACAATCTCAGTACGAAAGCAAAAATTGTACTAGACACAATAATAGCGAACACATTCAGATCACATGAATTACGAGCAATAATAATATTATGATCAGATCCAAACTATTGACGTAAATTCTGAATTTTGTAGGTAGTGAGGCTTCATAATTTTTTCACAATGTTACCAACAAGTTTTTCGAAAATAACACCGTCCGATATTCTTCTAATATACGTTTCGTTCAACACAACATTTTTCTTATTTCGCAACCAAACATCAATGAAAATAATACATCTGTGGGGTTAAATGACCTCACAATATATAGCATTTTCAGACCTAATTTCACCTTTTTCAGACCAAATTAAACTTTTTCCAAACCAAATTAAACTTTATTCAAACCTAATTAGGTTTTGAAAAAGTTTAATTCGGGTTGGAAAAGGTTCAATTTGGCTTGGAAAAAGTTTACTTTGATCTGAAACAAGTTTACTTTGGTTTGGAAAAAGTTTAATTTGGTTTGGAAAAAGTTTAATTTAGGAAAAGGTTGTACCTATTTGGTCTGGAAATGCCATAATAACAGTCGGAATTTTTAGTACGAAAAGTTGGGAATTAACAGTCCAAACAGATGGGAACCCTCCCCCCTCCCCCCTTATCTCAAATTTTTGTTGGTGGGGAGGCCCTGTATATCAATACATACCTAATTATGTTATTGCTATGAAGTAAAATAATCAATGATGGAAGTAATTATTTTGCTGTAGCTGTAGACTGATAATATATTCTCGAGGGCTAACAAAAATTTGAAAACACTCATTACGGTACCAAGCCTTTTAACAGGGTCCAAATAACTATCTCAGCACTGTAATTCCATGATGAAGGATTTTGGTCAGGAAGAACATGTACAATTTAGTAGAAGTATGGGCAATTTCTGCAAATTATAAAACAAAGGTTTGTAATTTCTGCATTAGATAGCCCTTCTATGCAGCTCACTCGCTTATATGTATTGTTTATAGATTATAATAAACGATGTCTAAGGCACATGATCTAAATAAAACCTAAATAAAATTTTCTAATAATAAATAGAAACTAGCACAGGAATCCGCTCGTTCAGACATGCAGGACAACTGGTAAATATCCCTATAACAAGAAATTATCTAGGTATGTTTCTCTATACGATTCATAATTTAGGTGAGTCCAATGAACTAATAAATACCTAAATTGTAATAAAGAAAATGAAAAATAATGATACTTTAATAAATTCGTATCCGTTGTTGCAGCGACCAGGAGTACTGTATCACCTTCCGAAAAAAGCGCGGAGCTTGGAACGACTTGAATTGTGACGCAACGTCTTGCCAAATTGGCTGCGAATCGTTTGAAGAGAGTTGATTTATGAAAGCTGTGGCCTGCATCATATTTTAACACAGTTTTACTTTGGTACCTGTATTTTGTTGTAAAAAAAGATCACCCAGGATTTTTATATGGAATACACTAATGCAGAGATACACGTAACCGTCTACAACCCAATACTCCGCCAGTCCTTGTTTAACTGTCATAATGAGTCGGTGTATGGGGGATTGAAGTCTAGGTTTCAATATGTAAGGTGCCATTAATTTCCCTCCTCTACACCAGTTAGTCGCTGATTTGCGTGTTTTTTTTTTTTTAGCGGGGGGGGGGGGGGGGGGGGGGAGAAGTTGGGTTAACGAAGGACGATTAGAATGTGGGTTGCTGCGGCTTTTTGTCGGACTCAGGAATTCGTTCGTCCTACTCTCCTTTACACACCGCTGACTTATAAGTTGGTGCTCAGGGTTGACCTAGAGCAACGTCATCAAAAACCATACCCTTCCGGTCAAGTATATGTAGCCTCTTTTATCTTTTATGGAATTCCCATGAGGGTAGCACCACGATCTGTCACACATTTTAAAATTGGCTACAGAGCCTTTGGTACGATTCTTTGTCAATGGAGAGAGTTTGTGTCCCTCCAACTTTCCATTTTTAATTCAATCTGCCATGTTTTTACTCAGTCCGATCTCTAATTTCTAGCCTCACTTCTTCCTAATCCATTTGATCCAGAGATTACTTGATTTGATCCGATTATTTTACAGTATAATCGGCCTTTTCGACAGACGTAAAACCAGCATTCCTCCCGTCAAAATATTAATGACAGCTCGATTCGAATTCCCGCGCGTCTTATTCCATCCTTTCGTTCCCGCAAAATCCGACCAAGCACTTGTGAATCGAAACTAGACACCTCACGTAGCCACCAGGACGCCACTCATCCTGTAGCTTACACCAGGTATTAATTATTTGAGTGGACTATGTAACACTTTTACAAGTCGTTGTTACTCCTCAAATCTACCTATTATGTGATATTCGAAGCACTATTTTCATTTGTATGGAAGTAAATTAGATTTTCTTTACGGGAGACGTCCCTATAATGCACATCATGCATTGGAATTATTTATATGTTTGTGAACTATCAATATTGAATATACGGTTACCTATTATGATATCACCAGAACCTTTAACCAATCAATTGTCAACTAATATATCCTATATATTCACTGTAAGCCCAGACGTTTAGCTGTTGGGGTTACTACGCTTCTTCGAACAACTGTCGTGTAACGTATGGTGTGGGAGGATAGCTCAAGGGGTTTCCCAAAACTCAAACTGAGTTGTCGTCCTTGGGAGAAAACAATCAGGGGCGCGTTTAAAACCTCGTAAAGAAGACATTAAACGCCCGCAAGAGGGTCCAGCACCCGGGCAACGGACAGAGTTTTATCATTCCTTCGACCCACAAGCTCCTTTTTTCCCTTCACGCCAGAATGAATATTCGTTCACGGCAAGGTTCCTTATTTCCGTATTTTCTTCAACATACAAGTTTACCAACAACGAGGAAACCATCAGCACCTTCATGTGACCTGCTAGAGCGAAGATCGATACCCAAAAGTTCAGGAAGGGATACTCGTGTAGGGGAAGGAAGGGAAGGAGATTAATTCCAAACTATTCAACAAAAATTTGGGAAATATTGCACAAAAATTATAAGGAATATTTCTGAGAATTTGATACCCAGGCACTTGTAACACGAATTTTTCTGATAACACTATCCAATTCTTGAATAAAATGGGACCATAGCAATGGCTCCAAAATTTGTAAAAAAGTTCCCGTTTAAATTAGCGTAGGGATCCTTATTGAGGCATTTTGAACAGTAACGATCTCCCAACGACTAATTTTATTAACATCTCTGACGGGAGCGATCGTAAAATGATCAGCGAGTTCCGGAACACAACATAGGCTAGGTCTCAACCTACATAAAATCCTTCTACTCCATAAACGGCACTACCCTTCGCAACAGATTTGTTTGGTTTCCAAAATTTTATTATGGTTGCCACCACTGAGTTTGGGGCTTTTCTTCGCGAGTGTTGGGTTTGAAGATTTTAACCAGCTGAGTGAGCTAAATTCTCTCCTGCTCACCCTAGGAAGTTGAAATTGATTAGGGTGACTCTTTGGAACAATTAGTGACGATTGAAATGACGGGTTCTCTCATGATCAGGTGGGTGAGCTGAATTCTCTCTCGTTCACCCCGGGAAGTTGAAATTTTCTGGGAGACTTTCTGGGTCAAGTCTGTTTGTTTGTTTGAGCACCACTGCACCGATTTTCATGAAGGTAGCGCAAATTAAAGAGCAAGTTCGGGAATATAACTTAGGCCATATCACAATTCTATATCAAAATATGCTGATTGGGCTCCTACAGCTAATTTCCATGCTTTCCATCCTATGAAGCTGTATTTTGTTGGCATGTAGCCTCCGTAAAAATTCTACTCTACGATGCCAGGAGCTGGGAACGACCGATTGGTTCCTGAAGCTACTCTCCATGCTATTTGTTTTTCTACTTTTTGTGCTGTAATTTGGCATGAAAACACAGTCTGGATATATGGTTATTTCATCAGTCGAAGCACCGACTAACGCTCACATGTGGATCCGTGGAACGCACGGGTAACTGGCTAGTTTTACATGAAACCGAGAATATTGGTACACCAATGTAGAGGTATAGTTACCTTCTTGACTGTGATAAATTTCCTGGGAACCAGTGGCAAAGCCTTGCAGATTCCCCTACCCTGTTACCGACTTTTTAACAATTATTCAACTTTAACTTCTCTCTATGTATTTATCGACCTTTATGTGGTCATTACGCTAGCTAAACTGAATATCTCATGATTCAAATTTCACAATCTATTTCGCAATATTTTTCACACGTCAGTAGGCACAATCTCTTCACGGTAAATGTTTACATGTGTACAATAATAATACATTTTCGATAAACAAGGATGGCATTTTATAATGTACGAGCGAAAAAGTTTGATGAGTGAATTCAATACGGAAAAATAAAGAGTTTTTATCATTTAATAATTTGAACATTTCAATTATTTATTGATCAAATGAAGCGTTTTTTAACTAAACAAAAAAGGAGAAGGGGGAGGATGGTGAAAAGAAAACGGATATGGTAGTATCTAGTTCGATAATTATAATTACGAATCGAGACTCACATGAGTTTATTACAATTTCGGTAAATTTACTCAGGCTTTATTCTGAAATATGTACATGTGCGAAATTAAAACATACTTCCTCAATAACTCTTAATTTGGTCTCCATGCTACAGAAATGGATTAATGCCATAAACTTTTTTGCGATTTTTCATAAATGAAACTGGAGCCACGACTTTAATTTCTTGTAGCTTACTTAATACTATTACATTCAAGCTCCCTCTGGATAGAATAAACCGAAATTATGTTTCCCTCTTTTCAATCAGAACAATTTGCTACCTGGATTTTCAAACAAACTTCCATAACGGAGGAGGGCGTTTAAAGAATCAGTTTTAATTAAGTAAGAACTTGTTCGTTCGAAAGTGTTTCTATCCCCTCGTCCGACCTTCTCAAGACCGTGTTTTTGCCTCTTCAAAGCTTTGGACTAAACTGCTCCTACCGGCTTCTTCTTAAGCCCCTCTGAACAGTTCCCCCACATTTATTACGAAGTTTATCTCATACAAAGTATTTAAATTAGGGGAAGTTCACGACTTAAGCCATGTAACTTTATAAAATCCCGATAGGCTTCTCAACTGACTTGGTTTGTGGAGTTTTCCGAAGCGGACGTAGTTGTTTCTAATGTAAAATTTTGTAAGTGCATACCACTAATTCCACTACCCCTTTGTAAGCATACATTCATAATATTATGTAACCGTACGGATTAGGTTGGGATAAACGGTTTCTCGTACAATTACGAAATTAGGAAACGCCGAGTGGGGTGGGTACTTGGGTAGGTAACCGTACAAGTAATGGTCTCCCATTTATTGTTTTTACACTACTGTATGGCAAACTCTTCAACACCCAAGGGCAAGGAGTAGCTCAGCGAACCAACAAACCACCGCGGCGTGCCACACGCTGCATTCCAACACGTTCCATATAACTAAGGAGTGTCTCACCGCAGGGCAATGTGCCGACCGACGGACCGCCCTAGCGGCCTCCCTCAATAGCAATCCCTACTGAGTTGCGAAATACTATGATTGTTCAACCTACAACAGGGTCCTCCATAGTGTAGTGGTTAGCGTGATTCGATACTAGCGCGTTCTGAAATGTGTTTTAGCTACGTAACGTCCAAAGTATCTGTATTTTTAAACATCATTCTGACCTGTAGGTCCAACTAATCTGTATTTTTACTAAGTGATTGACTACTTGACGTAATGTATTTTTGAGATGCGAGCATCCAGACCATCAAACTATATCATCATTCTGATCTATTTTACCAACAAACTAATCTATATTTTACTAAGGGACTGACTACTTGATGTCATTTATTTTTGAGATGCGAGCTTGCGAGTATCCAAATGCACCAAACTATTCACAGCATTCTGATCTATTTTACCAGCTAATCTATATTTTACTTTAAGAATTTTGAAGAGAGACGAGTTATTGTAGACGATTTGACAGCGGGGAACTAGAGAGACGCGTGATTAGATGAGCAAGAATAAGATAACAGAGCGGTAAGAAGAGAAGTGGGGAACTTCACGGAATCCACGGCCGCGGAAAGAAGAGCGCCACTGGTTGGCACACGCCTGAGACACTCCTCATGAAACTAACGCCAACTGTGTATAGGAATGGAAAGAACATAGACTCGGTACTTGGATCACCCGGCGCACAGTGGTTCCAAACCTTCGAAAACCGGACAAAACTTGGTTTTTTGAAGGTTTTAATTAGAGAGAAAACTTTACATATTTATATCGACTCGTACACTACTGAAGTATGAATACCCAGAGTTGCAGGTCAATTGAACTGTGCGGCGGTCGGGCCTGATGTCAGTCTGGTTTGATATCCCCTCAGGCATTTTTGTGTTTCACCACCACTTCTCACACATAATTTCTCATTCACATTTTACTTCTCTCGCTAGGGCGGAAGAAATTGTATTTCCTGCCGAAGAAGAGGAACACCCCAATCGAATGTGTTCGCAACTTCCCTCAAGACCTCGGGAATCCTGAATACAAAATGTTAAAGAGAAAGTGGTTGCATAAAGAGAAATAGCAGAAGTAATCTGGTAAAAAAAAAAATCCTGGTGAAATCTGATATATATCAATTATCTATCTACCATATCTATGCTATAGTGATTCATTGCTTCCTAATGTACCAAGGTATTGATTTACGCTTTCTTACTATCGAGAGGCATATGATAATTGAATGGATGTTTAGAAGAAGGGCGTATGTTAAAAATTACGAACGAGAAGGAAGCGGTTTTGGTATTATGAACTACCGGTAGATTGCAGTAAAATGCAGTCGAAGAGAAGAGGCTTGTGCTGGAAATGGTTTCTTTTCGTAATCTTCTGGCTCCCCACAAGAGGGACTTAATGTGAGGAGTGTGGGTTTATCCGTAGGCTGTCTCGGTGTCTGGTAGTGACACAAGTTTTGTAATTATTGCGGTCAGGCTGAGTGGTAGCAAAATGCGGCCTTTACAAACACTCGTTACTACCACATAATTATTTGATTGGTAGGTACATAAAGATTGTTTCAACACTGATAACAACAATATAAACCAGTTCAACAATTTTAAATTCCAATAATAAACAATATATATGCAGTAAAATCCTCAAAATCAAAACTTGTGCTGTTACGAAACACTTCAATGAAAAGTTTCACAATCAAACCCGACCCCAGTTGATTCCCGAAAAGTTACAGCTCCCGATGAGCCCATAAAACGTGTCGGAGTTGACTGAGTCCCGCAGAATGATGATATTGACGGAGCAGACCGGAAACCAATTCAGTCAAGAGAGGGCGGAATTCAATAACTTTTATGCAGCCTTTGGGAATAACTAGAAGGCTTACGATCGCGCCAAGTGTTTGCTTGAATGTTGTTTCGCGCCGTCGAACACAATACACCTTACCTAATGGAAAATACACAACAGCAGTTATTCTGTTCGGAGGTTGTGACGCATGCTATTGACTGTTGTACCGAAAACATTGGATTAGGGATAGGAAACAACCACCGAAATATGTTCTGTAAACTAATACCGATTCTAGGTTTGTCAATTGAATTTGGTGATTGATGACATAAGATTTCATAAGAGTTCGGGAAATCGCGTATTTTCTTAAATCAAAATTTTCAATATTTTCATAGCTTTCTGAACAATTTAGGTTCCTAATCACTTTCTTATCCAGAGGTACAAGTGACTTTATTTACTTATTCTGATGCTGAATGCGTAAGATCTCATTCAAGAACAGAACTACGTGCATGGGTTTACCACTTATATTTCAATGTTGCTTTCGAGTCGATGTAATTGTATTCCTAGCTGAAGCATTGTTTTCGGAAGATCCATCTTAGATCTATCCAGATCCATCTTATCCGGAAGATCTATCTAATCCCGCTTGTTGTGATCAAAGTCCCGTTTGTAGTGATCGCAACTGACGGATGGCGAGGTATAAAGTGCAGGTTTTATCCTTCGTCTTGAAAATCTCCTGTATATCGTTTACCTCTCGTCCGAACGACGTTTGTACCGCTGCCGCTCTATTCGATCAGGAAAATCCAGACGACTCTGATGCTACACAGTTGTTGGTAAAACTTCGAATCGACTGAAACCACTATATTAGCTTTAAAAGTTATCCTTAACAACGATATTAGCCTTAAAAGTTATCCTTGACAACGCTCTTAGCCTTAAAATTTATCGATGACGACATGCATCGCCAAATCAACCAAAACTCAAATTGAGTATAGTTTTTTTTTTTTTAAGTTTCCGTCAAATAGAATCGTGAATAAGAAGCAAAGCCGAATACATTATTCAAGACACAGTTTTTCAAACATCGTGAGGAACGTATAGCAAAATATAAAATTTACGTACGTCAGGCAAAAACAGAACTGACTAGAAACACAGAACATTATCTCTCCGCTTCATTTTCCGAGAAAGTTTGCCAGCATATATTCACCTCAAAAAGTGGGACAATAGTGACAAATTTCAAAACACTTTAACATTATACAATACGATAATTCACGAAAATTCGCTCACACGATCATGCTGCATGACTGAAACTTTTCTTTTTCTTTATTTTTCCCCTTCAGATTCCACGACCCTCCCGGAATGAGAGGAGGTAACACCTCTTTTTTCTCTATTTTGAGTATTTAGGCAGTCCACGGCATTCTTGGAAGGCCTTTCGCTCCACCTTTTTCTATCAATCTCAGGCCTGTGGAAAAAGAACATCATTTGTTAACTTTGTGCGAATTACTTTTGCCCTACATTACGTATTTCTGCCCTACGTGTACCTATCTCTTTCCATATTTTGCTTATTTCTGCACAGCTCCGGCTTCCCGAAGGTAATGGGAAGGAAATGAGTATCTTTCGCCCTTTTAATAAATGAATTTGACCTCCGTGAAACAAATAAATAAAAGAAAAAAACAAAACGCCTCAGGCCGCTCGTACTTTCTCTCTTATGAGAGAAGAGCTATGAGCATTGAAAATGCCTCAGTAATTTCAACGTTTTTTATTGTTTTAAATAAAATAACAATTAGAAAACATAAAATATCGACACACAATTACTGAATTTCCTGAAAGCCAGTCTCGACGATGCCCAATTCTTCCACGAATATGAACTCACAGGTAAGTAGGTAATTTTCTGTTATGGTGTGCGTCTGCAATTACTATAACCATGATTAACTTCTCAAGCAAGTGACAACAAAACAAGCGGCATTGTTTACTATATCCATTTATAACATAAATAAATATAAAACTTCGATATGAATAGAAGAACAAGTACGAAAGAAATGCGAGATAAATCGAGAGCTTTCGAACGAGTGGAGAACGATTTTTGTCCGGTGAAAAGTAAAGAAGTTTCATTTCCCCAGCAACGGCTTGGTTGTGCGTGAAAATCAAAAGAAAACAATACCTAACTCGTTTATAAGTTGCGTGACTTTTTTTCTTTGTGTAAAAAAATTTCCGGTTGACCCGTCGACTAAGACATTCAAACAGCGGTTTTGAATTTTTATCTTTTTTTCAGTTTTTATCGATTTTTTAGCAAATTTTAATGAATTTTAAGTATTGTTTTCAGCATAATTTTGAATATAAATTTTTGTATGTTCTTTTTTATAGTTATTAAACTTTATTTAGGCAATATTCTACCAAAAAACATAAATTTAATGATTTTAAGCCGTTTTTAGCCACTTTTCTTAGTGATTTTTTCAGCAAATTTTTTGAAATTTGACCAATTTATTGTTCTCAAAAATTGCTGGCTAACTTGGGAAACTTGATTTTTTGGCGCAAGAACGGAATTTTTATCTCAATCCTAAGGAGAGTTATCTTCTTGAGTGACACACACACACAGATATATATATATATATATATATATATATATATATAGGTATATATATACATATATATATATTTATATATATATATATATATATATATATATATATATATATATATATACGTATGAAAAAGCGTTAAACTCATGGATTCGTTTTAGAATTCCTCAAAACGGATTTCAATGTAGAAATTTTTCAAAAATTTTTATTTAAAATTTTCTTAGCCATTGCAATAGCTCATTTTCTCCGAAAATTTGCTAATGGGTGGTCAGTTAATCCGAACGTCGGTTAAAGCCCAGGCCGGTTATGAGAGAGTCAACTTTATGTTAACATTCCTGTTTCTCATCAGATGTCTGGCACGGAAATTAGGAATGATCACGCCAACTCACTATTATTATCGGTATCCAGGTATTAGTTCGGGGTACGATCTACGTATAGTTATATAATAGTTATTAATTTATTTGTTTTGAAATTTATTTCTAAACGATTCATGTTAGATTAAACTCCCCATGTGCCCAAAGAGCTCTCAACAAAATTATTCAGGGTGATTGCTTAACTTCCAATCCATTCCTCAGTGGTAATGGGGTCGTAAAACCACAACAATATCTATCATTATGAAATCAAAAATGGTTTTTTTACCACTGAACCGCTACCGCTTTTTTACTGCTTGCATTGCCAACTATTTAATGGCAGTTAAAAACAATCGGAAGACTTTAGCAGACCATAACTAGGCATCAATTATTATTTTATTGATAGGTAAAAGTGCTTGACCTGTGAGGAAATCGGCGAGGCCCAGTTAGCAATGGCGACTCACCTAATCATGTGGATGTTACTTGCAGCGCTGAGTTTAGAAATTCAGTTCGTGAGAACAGTTGACCCTTCACGTGTAAGTTTAACATAGAAAGCATTTCTGAGTTGAAACACAATTTTTGGTTTAGACTTTATTTTTAACAATGATCTTTTGCAATCGTTCAAGAAGAAACAAATTAATACTATCTCTCGGTCGAAATTGACTGGTTTACTTTTATTGATAGGTACTTAGTTTCCGATAATAAGATTAAAGAAAAAGTTCTAGCCCATGACGAAAGGACGACGTTCCACAATTTTCTGCACTAATTGTACGAGGTATTTAGGAATTCGAGCACACTGTGACCACTGATTCATATCGTTGGCAATTAAATAATTGCGAAAAAAGTTTTTCTGGATAATACTTTGAACATAAATGAGAGTTTCAGGATTTTAAACATTTTTCGTTTTTGTGTGTCGTTGTAAAGAATTTAAGTTCATATTGAAGTTTGAGAACGGATATATTATCATTTCAAAATATACACACTTTTTTAACTCTCTTTAAAGGCAAAGGGGGAACACCATAAAGCAAAAACCAAACACAAAGTAAGAAAATGGAAACGCCACTCTTAGTGAGTAACGGAGTTGAGAAGGATGTAGGACGGAGAGATGGATGGATGGGCACCTATGAAATGACCACAAGTTAAGGAAAGAACCTTGGAAAACGAGAGTGGTAGAACTTCGAAGCAATCCTGTCGAGATACCTATTTTGAGTAACTGTGTGGCACAGGTGGAAAATTTCACCGGACAAACAGTCAGATAATCTATAATGAGAGAAGCTAGCGAGCCAAACTGATTGTAATCGCAAAAGCCAATTGAGATTGTTGATTGTCGTTGTGACCTAATTAGTCTAACTGCTTATGCGCTCATGACAAAAAAATTGAGTAAACTAAATCAAAGAATGTGCAGTTCATTAATCAGTAGGTATGTAAATTATACACGTCTGTATAAATTAACGTTCAGCAAACCCTTCTTTGGTCCACGAATATCCCGAGCGGGTGATTCCAAACACGAGACATGTCCAACAAAAAAGATAGGTAGAAACCTTCCTGGTGTTTTACTTGACGCATCCAACCGACCAGAAATGCCCACTTATTTGTCAAAACTCTTTAAAAAGTGTTAGGTACCTGGTCTTGTTGGAAGTAACTTTTCAACAACTGAATATGGACCAGAACTGGTCGTGCTGAACATACGATTTCGTTAACTTCTGGTGTGGTATGGTACATTCAGCGTAAAATGCACTGGGGACGAACATTCTGACATTGCTTAACCATATATACTCGTAAAAACGAAACTTTTCTACAGTGAAGAAACGTTCATCTTTGCCTTAGTGAACTTATCCAGGTGTTCTGTAAGCCACTAACTCATGCATGAATGCAAGTTAAAATGGGTTACCGCTAAAGAAGAAAACAGGTTTGGAAGAGTAAGTGGAAGCTTTTTGCTGGGTTTCAGCTTTGGGTTTCAGTTGATTAAGATTTGAAAGGGTTTTAGGTAAGAAGATTATGGAGGTAGTTTGTAATGATGAGTTAGGATTCGAAATAATTCTAATTTAAATAAATGGAAAACCCTGAAATAAAGATTTTTCGACTTTGTGTTCGGTAGTTCAAAAAATCGATTATAAAAGTATTGTGGTTATGAAGGATGCTAATATAATAATAGCTTGTCTTTCGGAACAAATCTTTTTCGAGGATACATGTGATGATCCGTGGATTAGCGAAAGAAAATGAAAAGTTAAGGTATAGCTGGAGAGGGGAGAAAAGTTCGTGAAATGGTGGAAACTGGGGTGGTGATTCTCACTGGCAGGTTTCCCGGGGGTGAGAATGGAGAGTTCACGTTTATAGGATTCTGTGGAAACTCCGTGAATGACATGGGGTGCGCGAGTGGTTTGCATGCGCATTGAGTGGTTTGCTGAATATGATTCATGATTTCAAAGTGGTACCATCCCACTTTTCGGACCATCTTCCCATTTGAATCACTGTTGGGATGGAAGAACTTCGCGGTCCGATGCCATACCGGATTTCGCGGTGGACCATCTACTTCCGCGACTAAGATGAACTAAAGAGGATGAAAAAGAACGTAAATCTAAATTGGATGTTAGAAAAAAAAGCTTGAATGCTCTACCGAATGATCCTGACTCCGCTACGAGCGTACTGGTGGGGTGTACCTATTAAGCAATCAGCTCACGCAGATATTAATCCTCAGCTCAATAAACCCATTAATGAATGTAATGAAAAGTGGTTCGATGACAAATGCCAAAAACTAATAGATAAGATATACAGACTTCCAAATGTGCGTCGAAATTAATATTCAGAGGTTATTAAGGATATGTAAACAAATAGTTATTTTTATATATAATTCCGAACGGTCTTTGAAATTGTGAAGAACTTCGCGGTCCGATTTTAGTGTTGGACAGCTCATTCGAATCAGCACGGCCCCAAGTTTGTTGCAAAAGTGTCGCCGTTCGTCTCTATACCCACCTTGATCGTGTTCTAGGCGGTCCTTATCAACGAGAGTTGTTTATTAGGCTGTGGCGGTAACAACAGTTGCCATCGATTCACGGTAAGTAAGAAACGTAGTGTAGTTACTAACATCTAGGAGAGTTATTTCTGAACGAAGAAATTGAAATTGAAGAACTTCCGAACGGTCTTTATATATATGTAATTCCGAATCAGCTCGGCCCCAAGTTTGTAGCAAAAGTGCCGGTAAGTAAGAAACGTAGTGATGGGGTCTTTTCTGATCAGCTGAGTGAGCTAAATCCTTTCCTGTTCACTGTAGGAAGTTGAAATTGAACACTGCCGAATTGAACACTGTAGGAAGTTGAACACTGCCAACATTTTAGTAATTTGTGTTGGTCCCGCCGATGTGTGCACAGTGTCGCGCAATGACGAAGAGTTGACACTCTACAAAATCCCGGTTATGGATAAAACCGGAACCGTCAATCTTATCCAATGGGGGAAACAATTCAATTTCAACTCACATGACATCGTGGCAGCACACCTCATTACCACCAAAAAAATTCAAAAATATATTCGAAGCACAAATTGGACATGACACAACACTCGAAATTAATCCAGACACAGAACAAGCACGAGCTTTGCAGGAGTGGTACCAGACACATAAGGACGAAGACAGCTGTAGCATCTCCTACACACAACTCAACACCAGTTCGAAATCTACGAGTTCTACCGATCAAGATACAATCAACGACAGTGAAGTACATATGGGTTCCATCCATAGTGAAGTACAATCTGTACACTTCGGTGGGAATCGGCTGAACCTTTCACTCCACACTGTGGTTGTGTACTATCGAGAAGATGATGCGACGCCAGTTTCACTTGTCAACTTCTGCACAGTCTCTGAAAATCTGGATCACGGACCAGCTGCTATTTGGGCACACTTTACTCCGGTATTCGAATTTCTTCATAAACTAGCAACACCAATTCGCACTATCCACTTCCTGTCGGACGGCCCAACCAGCCAGTACAGAAATAAATCATTATTATTATTTTTTTTTTTTTTTTTTCAATACAAATTGCATGAGTCCTTTGCTGATCTCAAGGAAGCCACCTGGAACTACCACGAAGCAGGACATGAGAAAGGTGCGCCAGATGGCATAGGAGCAACGGTTAAACGTACAGCCGACCGAACTGTTGCTCAGGTCAAAGACGTGGTAAATATCAAGGTATTTCTCTCAGTTTTGCGCAGCTCCATCAAGAACATACAATGTTGTGTCATAAAGAGTTCAGCAATAGAAGCCATGGCATCTTTGATCCCTGAAGACTTGAAACCGTTTGAAGGTACCATGAAGGTCCATCAAATTTTATGGAAAAAAGGAGAATCCCAAATCCACATGAACAAGCTTAGTTGCTTTTCGTGCTCATTTGATTGCAAATCCCAAATGATCGGAACTCACTGTCAGCAATTGCACGCGCCGAAGATCCGTCTCAGAGTAAGGAATAAAACGCTGAAAACAAAATATGCCAAAACATTGATCCTGGATAAAAGTAAGGCTAGTTCCTTTAATATTAGCGAAAACGGTCATCCTCAGGAGCATTCACTACCCGTTTGTGAGCTACCAGTAATTACAAGGAGTGTTGAGTTTCCCAGCCATCTACAAAGAGAACTGGATTTGGAGATGGAGAAAACAATTGGTTTAACTTATATCAACCCTATTTCTGGTGACGAGATCGGATGCGCCTCGCTACAAATGTCAAATGAAGCACCTGAAGGGGTCAACAAAATCACAATCACTCAAGGTCTGTGTTACAAATGTGGGGGTGCCCTGAACTCATTGAATGTGGGCATAGCGTGTGATATATTATGTCAACGTATTGTTTACCATAAAAAATGCATTGTTTTTGATGAAAATGTAAATGTCACAACTGATGACATGGATATGTTTTTCTGTGAAATATGTAAAAAAATGGCAACCAATTTATTGGATGTAGACTGATTTAAGATAGTTTCAAGTCCCCTCTGAGTCAAAGTCATTAGAGTTTAGTTTTTTAATTGAAAAGAATGTCACTCGAGTCCGGTTTCAGCAATTTATTTTTGCCTTGTTCCTAATTTCTTTTTAATAATAATTTCAGGTCTGTGATGCTATTAAATAGTTGAACTTTAATTATTAAAATATAAGTATAAATGAACCTGAAGTACAAATGTATGGAGCTCAAATGTTTACCTCTATCTCCTTATTAATTAAAAAAATGTATTTTAAAGATGTTGAATAAAAAAAATTGCTGAGAACTAGCTACCTTTTTTCCCAGCCCTACAACAATGGAGACAAATGAAAGACAGGGCCATGACGTGGGACAGGGCTATGATGCGGATGATCTGAAGAAGGGGAATCGTCATCGCCCTGTCCACGCATCCTCGCCCTATGTCCATGTATTATTCTATCTATTTATTTTCTTAGTATATAAAGCCGGTCATGTTTGGATTGGCATTGGATTTCAAACTAGGTGGTCGACAGAGCATCCCTAATTTTTTTTCCTTGATTTGAACACTTTCTATTTTTTTGGGAACTGGAACTCACTTTCGCCCTTTCTGTGATATTCGCCCTTTTACGAAAAACGCATTAAGGATCCATTTTAGGTAAAGGAACAAGGGGTATGTTCGGTTTCAGCGATAAATTTCCTGTTAGATTGGACTAAAAAATAATTTTGTCTATCCAGAATCGCATTTTTGCACACTATGCGCCGTACGCCGTCCACCACCCGAAGCTTTTCTCAAAAAGTATTGGTCCGAACTTTAAGAAATTTGGCTTAAAAATCATTTATTGGCCGGGGATGTGCCAGTAACATTGGCATCGCGACCAGTCAATGCTAAAGGGTAGAACCTAAGGGAACCTATATATCCATATATATATATATATATATATATATATATATATATATATATATATATATATATATATATATATATATGGATTGAATTTTCTTAACTACAAAGTTGAGGATACAACAATAGTCGACATTTTTTCAATCAAACTGTTAATATCTGAGCTCGTAATAGATTTTTGGGCAGATGACATAGCTGAGGCGTACGATTTGGCCATGCTATTGTTGGGTGGTGTTCTTCTAATTTTATTTGAAGCTTGGTTTCGAGAGATGGTTTGCTGAATTCTAATTTCGTTGACCCTCCGTTCAATAAGTTACTCCTTACAGGAACGAGACCAGGCTGGATGAGGTCCATGGCAAGTTTACGCAATGATCTGGGTGCGAACAAGGGCGGGGGTCATGCCTCGATTGTGAGCATTCACCACATATTTCTGATGTTTTTGGACAATAGTTAGACCCGTACCCGAAAGCGAAACACTTGAAACACTGTAGAGGATTAGGTATGTATGGTTGTACCCTTACTTTGAAAAACTCCAAGTACAATAATAAGGGAGGATGGGGGAATTAGAAAGTAAGCAGAAGAGAAGAAGTCGGTTTTTTGAATCCCATTGATTTTCTTCGTAAACCGGGAGACATTGATAACATTTTTTGACTTAAGTTCGCTAAGGATTTCGCCGTCTGTCGAGTGCAATAGGTTGTTTGAAATTACGATACCTTTGGATCTATTTATAGTCGGGTGCAACTCAAATTTGACTGGAAAACTCTCATACAGAACTGATTCCAGGAGTACATTCATCGTACTTCGTCGTGGCCTGTGCGCATTCGCAATCAAAGAATTCATTAAACACACATTTCTTCAGATGGAATTGCCTACACTCACACAAGGTTGAGGGCGGTTGACGGATAGGGACAACACAGGGGAGGTAGCAACAGCACAGCTATAGAATTACATGGTGATTGAATCAGCAACACGTTAAGCTCATTGGCTAATGTAAAATTCTATATCAGATAGTGAAACCCCATTAATTTTAACCAATTTTGATCACATTTTCAGAATATGAGTGGGATAGCTGTCTTCTTATAAATTTCATCGCTGTCCAGTAAGTACAGTTCCTATTCTCCTCGCATCTCATTACACATATCATCAATATTGTCAGTCAACCAAAAAATGTACCGATGAACTTTGATCGTACTAGATACCTACCTTTTCTCTCTCATGGGTGCGTAGATGCAAGAATCTATCAGAGGTAACCAGCAACCAGGAAAACGGAAGATCAAGCAGGTTTATCTCTCTCAAGCTCTGGTTATTCATAATCAGAGATACCAAATGGATATATCCCAACATTTGCAACATTCGCTTCTTCCAATTCACTATGGCATATGATGATCTCGCAATCATCCGATATCGAATCACACAGTAGAACTGATTTAGATCAACGCAGGTGGTTGTCCATCAAAAATATATGCTCACGATAAATCATCATAAAATAAGTCTTCTGTCAATAGTTTTGAGAAGAATTGTGTCAGGATAATCACCTCTGGTAAAACCAGAATACAAAGATGTTTAGCATCAAGCTGAACTGCATTGTGTATATGAGTTTTTTTAAATCGACCTTTTGAATTATGATGAAAATTATGGCATATAAAATCAATAACAACAAAAATAATAAAGTATTTTATCAACAAAATGAAGAAACCAATAAAAGATCAATCGTAGTAAGAGGTTTCATCACTGCTCTATTACATAAATAAAAAATATGATTTTATTGAATGTCATCCAGCTTTCACAGTCCATAACAAGGTATTAAAAACATTTACTGCCCCCAAAGCATTGGTACTATAATGGCTTGAAAAACTACTTGTTATTGTTTCTTCATCATTCTCCTGTATAGGTGTGACTTCAATAATAGACTCGTCTTAGCTGATGCGCAGTAAGGTGATTCGGGGAGGGCGAAAAGACCGATTTATCGTTCGTCCTCTCCACATCTTGTTGTGAGGACAGGTCATTTATTAGATTTTGCCAGTGTCAGTGACACCCCTTACAGAAAAAAAGAACGTTATAAAGAGGAAAGAAGTTGTAAGCAAGTGGGGTAGAGAAAATTCCGGAGTTTTCAGTTAATTTTTCTCAGTATTTGCCACAGCGGAGATTGGTAATTGCATTGAGGTCGATCTCGATAATACTTTGGTGTTATCCCGTGGTTTTTGAAACTGAAGGGAGTTATTATAGATTCAAGCAGAATCAACATTAATTGATACGAGAGAAAATGTCACCGATGTTAGAGTATAAATTGGAGACAAATTAATATCTTCCATGTAAGCTATACATAAATCCTTCCAATAAGACGCTTCGCATACAAGAGTTGCCAAGACACAAAATGAGTGATATCATTCAATTTCATTGATTCAATTTGGTCCAACCCGGAAGCCGGATTTCCGTCTCCTAGTACATTAGCTTTGTTCCAACAACGATTCGAGAGCGACCCCCGAGGCTCCTCAAGGGTACCGTGGGTTTGCTCCAAGGTCTCCCACTTTCGTGTTTGTTGGTGTAAGGGTAAGATTTGTTTACTTTTTATTCCATTACCGTTAAAGAGATTGTAAAATTCCCGTTTTCGTCTCAATACGCACCGTCAGGCTCGTGAAACGCTTGACCATAACGAGAGAGTACTAGCTTTCATATTTTCCCTGCTCCCGCGTTATTTTTAGGAAAAACGAAAAACGACAAGGGCAAGAGAGATGATTAGCCAAGCATAATGACAGCTTTAAATCGGTCAACACATATTTATTATTATAAACATTCTGAGGTCTGTTAGCCCTTCATGTACACTTGTATGTCTAGGTTTTGACAATTCTTTTATAGCGCTAGACCTATAGTCCTTTACACTACGAAAAATACCTACCTAAGCATCCAAAAATCACTATTCCGTTTTTCGCAGGTTTATCGGACACGACTCGACCGAAGGAAACCGCGGGACGATTTTCCTGAAGTGTCCGGATATGCTTGAGTGGGTGTCAGAGGGACTATTTTGGGCAGTAGGTGAAAAGAGGATGTTTTCTTACCGTTGGCTGAACGGCTCTCTTTTGATCCTGAATCCTTCTCAGCATTTGCGTCTCTTGGCTAGGGAGACTTGCTGATCTTCGGCTGCCGATTCTTCTTGGCGTCATAGGTGCGCAGGCGTCAAAGAGTGGACTCCTGTAACCGGTCTGTGTCCCTCAACGGACAAAACTCCACCTCCAGGCGGGTACACAATTTCAGAAACTAAGACCCACAGCTGATGCTCGTCAAACAGTTTTATTCACTCGTCCAGGGGCGTAAACGATTCCCGAGTTGTCTGCTATTGGCGGACCAAATCATCGCCCAGCAATTTCCACCAAGTCATTCCTTGTAATTATTTCCATCAGTCAGTACCACCTTCCTCAACAGTCTGCTCCTCGGTTGCTCATATCTCTTGCAGGATATCATCAAGTGGTCCCAATCTTGGGTTCCTCCGGCTTCACAAATGCACTCGGGTGAATCCTTCAGACCGAATCGGTACAAGTACGCAGCTTATTTCCCATGATTACTTAGTGCCTGCGTAAGCTTGAAATTGATCTTTAGAGGCGTGTTAAGTCTACTTAGACGTTCATCTGTTGCATGGGCTCGGTATTGGCAATTCACATTCATTTTACGTGTTTTGGGTTACTGTTTTCAATGTTCAGCTCGTTATTCTCATTTTGTTGGCATGACAAGTAGGATTTTCATGTGTTTTATGTGTACCTACGTTTCATTTCATACGTACCTACCTGTTTTGTGGAGTTTTATGTGTATCTCATCATAGTGAAAACCCTAACTTGCTGCAATAGCATACAGCAGATCAGAATCCTTTATTATACGATTTTCCCTACAATTATACGTATTTTCCCAACAATTTTCCCAATAATTGATGAAAAGCGAAGAGGAACGAATGTGATGCTGACTATTTGGAGGATGAAGACTCTCGCCGGTCTCCTCCGAGGTCCCCTTCCAGCCGGAAGAGCAGCATACTTCTCAACCAAAAACTGACCAAAAAGCAGACTCGGACGGTGGCTTACAAGAAAGGACCAAAAGAGAAGAAGACCAAATGTGAAATCAATTGGCTGAACAATGAAGATTTGTTCATAAAAAGATCTGGAAGAGACTGCCTACGATTACTGCCTACGATGGACCCGCCATTTCTATCATGGATTGTTTCGAAAAAATGTATTCTGATGAAGTTATCGAATTTATAGTCACTATGTGCAAGCAATGCCATAAGCGAACCCGTTTTATGTGTGAAAAATGTGCAGTAGATTTGCATATCCATTGTTGGCATGACTATCATCGCAAATTGACCAAACCTTGAAGTGACTTTTTATACTCCAAACCATTTTCTACATATTGTTTCAATTTCAAATACGTATTTTAATTGATATTGTGTACATTCAAAAGAATAAAACGTTTTCATATCAGAAACCACCTGTTTACTTAATTTGTCTTCTTATTTTCTCGGGTGCCCAAAGTCACCTACAGGTGACGGTGTCATATTGTGTTGGGGGGAGGAGCGGAGGTGGTAAAAACACATTTATTGTTCTATTTAGAGCCTAATTAGATTTTAAAATATGAAAATTTCGAAATTCCTCTGGTAGGTCATCTTTGGGCGCTGGAGGGTTATACAATCGGACTTTGGTGCTGTTGAGCATATGCAATGATGCCTGGCTGTCTGTGTATATCACTGCACTTCTTCTTTCAGGCAGGAGGTCCAGTGTCGTCAACCATTTTACTGAGGCTAGAACTGCAACCACTTAGGTACTAATAATTCAATAATAGGTACATCATACGGACAATAGTTAATAAACTCAATTTCGCATCGTTATAATAAATTCCAATGGAACTGTATCCCCTGATAATTCCAATATTGGCATTATATCAGCTGATATTTACAAGACAATATTTATGTATTCCAGTATCACTATCTATCTAGCAATTTTCAATGGAATTTCGAGCTTGATCGTCTATTCAATAAGATCCTCTAGCAGCGTGTTATTTCTCTATCTTCTCGCGCTTAGAAATTCGAAGTTTTTTTAACGATGTTCCAGCCTCTAGGGAAAGCGAGCTATTCAACGTACAGCGTTGCGGGTGGTTTTAATCAATTCTTTGGAATTAAATCTATCATTGGCAAGTAAAAAATTTACTTAGCTACTTTGAACGTTTTTGAGATCTCGATTTTTTAAAATGTTTAGCCCTCTAATACAACCCTTTAGGGTTGATAAAATTGATGCCGAGCTTCTAGGACCATCTAGACCCCAAATGTGATTTTTAACTCTTGTTTCATATAATTTGGTCGATTTTTTTTTTTTTTTTTTTTTTTTGGAGAAGAGCCGCCGACGGCGGACGGCAGATGGACGGCTTGTTTTTAATTCAATTTTGGAATTCTACGCATCTTAAAATTTAAACCAAAAAAATTTTTTAACCAAAAAATTTAAACCATTATAGAAAATAATTAACCAACGATTATTTAGCCAAAACTCCTATTTCACATCAAATGTCTGTCGCAGAATTTGGAATGATGGCTCTCAGTATTATTATCAGTAGATATTATTTTGGGGAACGATCTGCGTATGGTCATATATCATATTCATTAATTTATTTGTTTTGACAATTACCTATTCCTAATTATTAGAGATTTATGCTAGATTAAACTCCGCATGTACTGGAAGAGATTAAGAAAATATTGTTTAGGGTGATTGCTCAACTTCAAGTCAATTTCTCAATGCCAATGGGATAATAAAACCGCAACAATATCACGAGTAAATCAATTATGCTCTTTACCACTGAACATCAATTTCATTGCTGACTACTGAATGGCAATTAAAAACAGTCGGGAAAGACTAGCAGACCGTAACCATTAATTATTAGCTCAATAAAAAAGTATCCTGTGAGGAAACCTGGAAGGCCCAGTTCGCAATGACGACTCACCCAATCAAGTGGATAATACTTGTAGCGTTGTGTTTGGAAATTCAATACGTTGGGGCTGTTGACTCTTCCCGTGTAAGTTTCACATAGAAAGTATTTTTGAGCAAAACATTCGGTTTAGGTTTTATTTGTTACTAACTGACCCGGTGGACATTGTCCAGCCTAACATATTATTCGTACAGTAATGGTTACAGATAAAAATAATTTTTTTATAAATTAAAAATTGGTATTCAATTGAAGCGAAGGAAATGTTGAAAATAAATAATAAAATAGTAACTATAAACTGTGAATACGGGTATGCAAGGTATCATAATTTTGATTCATAATGAGCAACTCATTTTCCTTACGGTACCTCTTAATCCTAAGCTGTTCCTCTTGCTTTTCATTTTCTTCCGATTCCCTTTTAACAGACGTTATTATGTTACTCATAGGAGGCGTATTTGAATTAGTTTCTGTTTATGTATTGACCAACCTTTTGGTGACGTTGGAAGAAACATCTGACGCAGTATTGATTGTTCATGGAAAGAGACTATCATTTTATTTGTTTCTCAATGTCCCAGAGGCTCCCTGCCAAATTTAAAATTCCCAGAGTAAAAAGGAGAGAATTTAACTAACTCAGCTGATTTGGTTGGAACCCGTTATTGGAATCGTCTGTTAACGTCCTGGAGAAGCTCCCTGTCAAATTCCACATTCTTAGTGTAAACAGGAGAGACTATTATTTAGCTCTCTCTCCTTTTTTTTTAAATTAGGAATTTGTCTCTTTTTTTAGCAATTGGTACTAGTAATAGTTTCCCTGTTTCTTCAACCTCAATATAACCTTATCTACGTTAAAACTCTTCCCGACCAAGATTGCTGCAGCTAATAAGGCGTCTTTAATATAAATTTTGATGATCTATCTCTACGAGTAGAACAAGCTCGGCTTAACCCACAAAAATCGTTTTGGTATTGTTGAATTTGTTACCAAAAGTCCTTTATGCCTAAAACCCACCACGTTGATATTTTTAGGTATTTAAATTCCAAAAAAGTGATTGTTGCTTTGGTCTAATGATATATTGTCAAATTAAATAATTTATAGTTGAAGTGAATCATTTAGAATGAGGCAAGGAGCAAACGCGGTTTTTAAATAAAATGGTTATTTTAAGGCTGAAAGGGGTGAGTTGCAAAATTTATATATAGCCTATCTTTCTTTCTGGTTTGAAAAGAATTAGCTGAAGAAAAAAAAAAAAAAAAAAAAAAAAAACATCAAAGTCGGTTTATAATTCTGGTTGCGCATGAAGGACATACAAACAAACATAATTTGATTTTTATAGATATAGATAATGATCCTTTGCAATCGAGCGAGAAGAAAGAAATTATTATCTCTCGATCGAAATTGACTGGTTTACTTTTAATGGTAATGTTTAATGGCTCCAATTATTAGATTAAGTTCTAGTCCCAAACAAAAGAGCGAGTTTCCTTAACTTTTCGCACTTCTTGCACGTAGTTATTTAGAATTTTGAGCACTCTGTGAGCACAGATATTTTTGAGAATTGAATTATTTCAAAAAAGTTTTTCTAGGTAATACTTTGATATATATATATATATATGTATATATATATATATATATATATATATATATATATATATATATATATATATATATATATATATATATATACTAGCCGCTCCGGCTCGCACCGCTCGCTTCCACGTCCAGCCGGGGGGCAAGCCCCCCGGACCCCCCATTACATTGCTCGCTTCGCTCGCAAAGTGTGGCTGTATACATGGAATGTAATACAATTGAAACATGTAGGGGATGTTGCTCGCTTCGCTCGCAAACGGTAGATCTCTAAGGGTAAGTTTAACTTCTGTGGGGGATGCTGCTCGCTTCGCTCGCTTGAGGAAGTTATACTGCCCACCCAACTTGGCAGACGTTAATTAAAATAGATTAAAAATTTTGTCTAAGAAATAAAAAAAAATTTAGGGGTGGACTACCCCTAACATTTAGGGGGATGAAAAATAGATGTTGGCCGATTCTCATAGATACCGGATAAGCACAAAAAATTTCATCAAAATCGGTCAAGCCGTTTCGGAGGAGTATGGCAACGAAAACTGTGACACGAGAATTTTATATATTAGATATATATAGACAGTTTTAGGACTTGAAAAACGTTTTCGTTGTTGTTTAGATTTTATGCGCATTTTGAAGTTTAAAGAACTGATTTTTAATCTCAATCCCCAGGGGATACCTATAGGTATATCGTTTCAAATCATATACCTATATATACTTTTACTTACCTCGCTTCAAAGTCGAAGGCCATCAACCGAAAACCAAACACAAAATTAGAAAATGGTTAGCCAGTCTTTTGGAGTGAGGGTGTTGAGAAAGATGGTGGATGGAGAGATGGATGGATGAGGTCCTATGGTGAAATCCACTTCATTTTTTTTTTTTTTTTTTTTTTTTTTTTTTTACTTGTCCACTAGCTTGATTTAGCCTTAAGGCAAACTTCGGACAAAAAGTAATTATGCTCATTTTTAATTCATTCAAGTAACATTCAAACTAGTCACGAGGAATGTGGCTCCCCCCCCCCCCCCCCCCCCCTCCTTGAGCTGAAATTTTACTCCTGCTGAGAGAACGGGGAAAAAGAACGTGAGAGAATGGACTGAGGGAAGAGGGATCTTCTTCTGCCAGTCTTCCCTAGAAGGTCTTCCTGAAAACTCATAGTGTTGCTGAATCGCGCAGTTCTCTAACCACCCTGAGTTAGAATGAAAATAATTTTTTTTTTTTTTTTTGTTGTATCTCTACACATACCAAACTGAAGAAATCTGAACAAAATCTCCTCTAAGGCCTTTGTGATTGATCTCAATTTTCCTAAAAACACGTGTTGTAAAAACCAATGTTTTTTTCCTAGTGTATCCTTAATCATTGTAATTCTATTAAAAAAAAAAAAAAAAAAAAAAAGAGAGGAACCAAATAGAGCCACTAAATTTTTGTTCACTTTGTTTTCCAAAATTATTTGAATTAATTTTGTATTGCTGTTAGGATCCTAAATCATGTACTGCTATACAAAAGGAAAACCCCGCAAATTAGATCTCTTACATTTTCCAATAATTGGCAGATTTTAATGTATTTTCACTACCCAAAAGATTAAACTAAATTTAACATATAGATAATTAAATAAATAAATTAAATAAATTAATTAGAATTTCATTATATCAAAAAACTCATTCCCCCCTAAATCCTCTAGATGCTTTTCGCATCGGGCCTTTGGCTAAAATGCTAAAACATGGAACATGCTTTCTTACCGCTTATTCGGGAATATTTCATCTGGTTTGCTAACCAAACTAATTAGCCTGCCACCAAGGATTACCACTTCAAAAAAGTGACAACAAAACAAGACTTACATGCGGCACAATAATATTGTTTACTAACCATTTATAACATCGCATTATTGGATTAATATCTCGTAAATAAATTTAAAACTGCGACATAAATATTTTACTAATAGACATTACAAGGAAGTACCTAGGTAGGTAATTTTCTGTTATGGTGCTCGTCTACAATTACTATAACCAAGATTAACTTCTCAACCAAGTGACAACAAAACAAGCGGCATCGTTTACTATAATATTCATTTATAACATAAATGAATATACAACTGCAACATAAATAGAAGAACAAGTACGAAAGAAATGCGTGATAAATCGAGAGCTTTCCAACGAATGGAGAACGATTTTTGTCCGATGAAAACTAAAGAACTTTCATTTCCCGATCAACGGCTTGATTGTACGTGAAAATCATGAGACAACATTTCGTAAAACATTGCCGTCTTCCAAAAAACGTGAAACTTACCGCCAGTTAGCTCTAAGCTAAAGCTTGTTCCATGCTAAAAATTAAAACATTCTATACAGGAATTACGTAAACTGAAGTACATCTGTTAAGCGAAATAATTAACTATTGTTACCAGAGCAAAATAAAACCTTTCCAGATTTCAAGCATCATATTTGCGAATTAGTTAATAAGGTGTTTTTAATAATGATTAACTAGGTATATTGATTTAAAATGGTTGGTAGGATCTTTAACTTTGTAATTTGGATCTAACGACCATTAGTTCCTCACATTAATGAAATCAAAACCCTATTCATACTAAGGAAAATGGAGCACTACATTCGTGAAAAGGTTCAAGATTGAGATATTCTTGTTGCCTACCTGCCAACTGGCAAAATGGAAGCTGACATCCTGACAAGAGGGCTGCCGGGTCCTCGTCACACCGCTTTGAAACATGCCCTTGGGCTTCTGAAGAATGCCGATTGAGGGGGAGTGTAGAATTTAATTCTTTTTTCTAGAGAACTGCCACTCCAATAATTTCCGCATGTTTGTAAACGCGCATGTTTTTACTCACTATAATAACTCAACCTTCACAAGAGAGAGTTGAGAGAGAGAGAGAGAGAGAGAGAGAGAGATAAAGCATTTATTGGGCAATTCAATGGTGATAATACAGAGCATCTATGAATCTATATGTTTGGTTGGTATCAATTTTCTGCTGATAATGATAGTGTAACATATATTCTCACTAATAAAATTTTCACATTCCTTACTGTAGCTAGTTTACTCTTAATATATTTTTAGCTCAGTTTCACTACATATTAATGTTCCCTTTTGCTTTATATATTAATACTTGAATACATATTTCGGTTGCTTTCCTGTTACAATAATTATGTATCTAATTTTATCTTAATGTAATGTATCTAATAGTTATCTTAAATTGTACAGTTCACTTAAATTTTAATACTGTCTTTTGCCGTATTATCTTTCACGTTCCTCAAGCTCATACTGATGGATATAGTATCCGTTGCAGGGGGTAGTAACTTGTATCAGTGTTCGTTTCGGGCAATTTCGTTCAATACTTATGTTGTTTATTTTTAGTTCCAGGTTGAAATTGAGATCATCGGTGTTTATTCTTTACATCTTAGTTTGTGATCATGGTTTTTTCCTTAATAGAACCTTCACAAGATTTGCCAAAAATATTAATTACCTACTTGCATGTTCTTTCCCTTAAATTATCACAATAAAACATTTACATGTTGGGTAAAATACAATTTCATTATTTAACCTACAATTCCCATAATAGTATCTCATGCTTTATACTTGATTTGATGAATTCATGATTTGAACAGCTCCAATTTCTTGTCTGCCCTTTTCAAAAGTACTACGACAAGTAAGATAATGCAAAGTATCCTCATCCTTTTTTATAGTCTCAGCATCCAGCGCCTTGTCCGTCGTCGCTTCGTTTTCCAGCAGCGCCTCCATATGCTCTTCTCGTCCATGTCGTTCATCTTCAAATCATACCAGTCAACTTGCGCGAACAAGGGTTCAGGAGTACTTGAATTCCGGCCCTTTTTCGAACTCGTCGGAGAATATCTTTAAGACTCCAATAATAGCTCTCCGAACCAATCCCCTCTCTTAACGTGGCCTGTCCATAACTTTTGGTTAGGGATGCCATATGAATGAACTGAATAGGTTTAAATTATAAGAGTTAGGAGAAATAAATGTGGAACTCTCGTAATTAGTGCGAAATCGGCACAGAATATATTTTTACAGTCATTGGTGAACATGAACCATCAACTTCACACCTGGTCATATAAATCATACAGTGAATATACATCACTGTGGTCGCCGTAACACAGAATGAATTTCTTTTTTCTCCACAAATGTATTATGATGTCATCACACAAAGCAAAGGACCGCCCTGTTTTTATAACACGTGCCTACACCCCATTGAGTTTATAGCAAACTATTATTCTCTAGAAAGGTTATTTTATGGACCACTCGTGCTCATTTCTAGTCAACAAAGTAACTAGGCAATCAATTCAGCTATCAATTAATTACCTTCTTTTTGATCAATAAGAAATTATTACCTGCTAAATCAGATACATCTTTATGTTTTCATTCCGCCTCAGTATTTAATTGCATTTCGCAATCCTGTGGGACAGTAGTCATTCTGGGACTTCAACCGTGTATCTGCGGCACTGTTGATAAATCGTCTGTGATATTTATTGATCTGTGTTATTAGGCTATTTATTATTTTATTTTAATACCAAACTTGGTATAATGATCTCTTTTCTCTTCATATTTATAGTAATGCTACTTATTTCAAATTTTAATTTTCATGTCTGTGGTACTAGTGTACAGATATATTTATTTATGCCTAAAAATCTGACAATATTCTGGCCCTTATCAATTAACTGTGATATTTCTGTAGTGTACCTACCGTTAGAGCTAAATAACTCTTTCCGCAGCATGAATCTAAAATTTTGTAACATTCACCCGCAACTTCTACGCAATTAGTCCACTGCAATCCTCTAGGTAGGTATGCGTTTTCAATCTTCGATTAATATGTAGAGGATAGGTACCTCTATGTAGGTACCTCTTTGATTATGTACGCACTTACATTACATGTATCGATACCAAAAAAATTTATTACTAGGTAGGTTTTTTGCGCACGCTATCGTTTGATCTAACTTCAGGATTTGTTCTAAATCAAATTCCGCTAGTACCTACTATTCTAATTACCTTCTGTGATGGTAGGTACGTTTAGGATTTCCCTTTAGAAAATTGCCTTTATTACAGCTCATATTATTAAGCCTGTAATGAGTTGGCCAATTCTGTACTATTTTTGTGAAAGTTCACAATTCAAACTTTATTGGGAGCTCAACAATTTTCACTCTATGGGAGGGGAAAATCAAAGAAGCGTCTATGCTACCACCTGGCTTATCAGCCAGGAAACAAAATTGACCTTAGGTAAGGGGAAGGGGTAAATAAAATAGGTATGCAGTTGAGGAGAAAGAGATGTTGTATTTATATTGCTCGAGATAATAAAAACCCCCCGTATACTCTGCAATAAGAAAGGAAAAGTAATGATGCTTTGATTAGAGGATTTGGGGGAGGTGTGAAGTATTTTGTACTAAAATAATACCTATATATTAAACAGATTACCCGGCTTAGGTTTGGGTTATTCTGCACTGCCTCGATGGAGAGAGTGAAAAGAAAAGGAGAAAATGAATTTAAATTTACCACATGGGGTAGAAGTTGGAAGATGAGAAGTTGGAAAATAGAAAGATTCAATAGGTACCTGAAAAATGCTGAAATCGAAGTGTGTGAGAGGGGGGAAGCTCGAATTTGAATATGTTGGGGCTGATTGGCAGTTAGTCAGTCAGTCAGTCAGTCAGTCAGTCAGCCAGCCAGTCAGTCAGTCAGTCAGTCAGTCAGCTAGTCAGTCAGTCAGTCAGTCAGTCAGTCAGTCAGTCAGTCAGTCAGTCAGTCAGTCAGTCAGTCATTCAGTCAGTCAGTCAGTCAGTCAGTCAGTCAGTCAGTCAGTCAGTCAGTCAGTCAGTCTGTCAGTTTGTCAGTCAGTCAGTCAGTCCGTCAGTCAGTCAGTCAGTCAGTCAGCCAGCCAGCCAGCCAGTCAGTCAGTCAGTCAGTCAGTCAGTCAGCCAGTCAGTCAGTCAGTCATTCATTCAGTCAGTCAGTCAGTGAGGCAGTCAGTCAGTCAGTCAGTCAGTCAGTCAGTCCGTCAGTCAGCCAGCCAGCCAGCCAGCCAGCCAGTCAGTCAGTCAGTCAGTCACAGTCAGTCAGTCATACAGTCAGTCAGTCAGTCAGTCAGTCAGTCAGTGGAAACTGTTGATCCTTCGCGTGTAAGTATCACATAGAAAGCATTTTTCAGCCTAAACAATGATTTTTGGTTTAGGTTTTATATGAAATGATGCTCCTTTGTAATCGCTGACCACCCTAATAAGGTAGTTACAGAGTTTATTCTTCATTTGTATAAAAAGGACGTAAACACGGATGTGTTGAAAATAACAGTTACAATTTAGATTTGACAGATAGACGGTTTGGAGAATTTTTCCATTTTTTCCAAAGGGAGATATGTTGAATATACCTGAAAAACTAAAAATTATAAGCAGTGACAGATCTGGTAAATGTTTAAATGAGGATATCCCCCAATATAATTCACCACTGATAAGTCCATTTCTACAAAGGTTTCCTATGGAGTGGAGGATGCTATTGTTTTACGTTAAGAATATTGTAACCGGCTTATTAAAATTGTTTATAGTCCAATCAACTTAGTTTTGGAATTTAGCCAGGTACGTAAGGAGGGGGAAATTGGAAGCTTGAGATGTGAACATTTATCACATAAATCAAGCGCTTTCCAACGAGTGGCGAATGATTTTTGTGCGATGAAAACTGCGGAAGTTCCATTCCCCCAGGCAACGGCTGGGATGTACGTGAAATGAACTTGGTATTAGAACCTCTTGAAACTCATACGGTGGATACAGCTTTCGTACAAGTACGCAACCACGAGAGACATTTTATGTCTTTGCGCCCCCTTTCCCCTTCCTATAAAACCTTGTATTGTACTTTTGTTTGTGGAAATTTATTGCAAAAACACGTTTATAAAAAAAAAAAATTCTTTTTCATTCAAATAAATTTCAAAATACAATTTTGTTTTACTCATTCCATAATTACATCATTATTATCATCAGATTTTGTAACGAAAAGTAATGGCCGATGATGAGAAAAGTACGATGTGTAGGCTAGAGTTTATTATGGAAAAAACTGGATTCTAGAGCCACTCAGCTGATCTGGGATCGGTCAGTTGTGTTCAGAAGTCCCTCAAGGGCCCACATACCAAATCTCAGTATCGTGGGATCATTAGGGAAAAAACTGGATTCTAGATCCACTCAGCTGATCTGGGATC
Source organism: Adelphocoris suturalis (assembly GCA_030762985.1). Taxonomy (NCBI): domain Eukaryota; kingdom Metazoa; phylum Arthropoda; class Insecta; order Hemiptera; family Miridae; genus Adelphocoris; species Adelphocoris suturalis. Next base: position 80,820,732 of record CM061046.1, read on the forward strand.
GGTCAGTTGTGTTCAGAAGTCCCTCAAGGGCCCACATACCAAATCTCAGAATCGTGGGATCATTAGGGGAAAAACTGTATTCTAGAGCCACTCAGCTGATCTGGGATCGGTCAGTTGTGTTCAGAAGTCCCTCAAGGGCCCACATACCAAATCTCAGAATCGTGGGATCATTAGGGAAAAAACTGGATTCTAGAGCCACACAGCTGATCTGGGATCGGTCAGTTGTGTTGAAGTCCCTCAAGGGCCCACATACCAAATCTCAGAATCGTGGGATCATTAGGGAAAAAAACTGGATTCTAGAGCCACTCAGCTGATCTGGGATCGGTCAGTTGTGTTCAGAAGTCCCTCAAGGGCCCACATACCAAATCTCAGAATCGTGGGATCATTAGGGAAAAAACTGGATTCTAGAGCCACACAGCTGATCTGGGATCGGTCAGTTGTGTTCAGAAGTCCCTCAAGGGCCCACATACCAAATCTCAGAATCGTGGGATCATTAGGGAAAAAACTGGATTCTAGAGCCACTCAGCTGATCTGGGATCGATCAGTTGTGTTCAGAAGTCCCTCAAGGGGCTACATACCAAATCTCAGAATCGTGGGATCATTAGGGAAAAAACTGGATTCTAGAGACCCTCAGCTGATCTGGGATCGGTCAGTTGTGTTCAGAAGTCCCTCAAGGGCCCACATACCAAATCTCAGAATCGTGGGATCATTAGAGAAAAAACTGGATTCTAGAGCCACTCAGCTGATCTGGGATCGGTCAGTTGTGTTCAGAAGTCCCCGAAGGGCCCACATACCAAATCTCAGAATCGTGGGATCATTAGAGAAAAAACTGGATTCTAGAGCCACTCAGCTGATCTGGGATCGGTCAGTTGTGTTCAGAAGTCCCCCAAGGGCCCACATACCAAATCTCAGAATCGTGGGATCATTAGAGAAAAAACTGGATTCTAGAGCCACTCAGCTGATCTGGGATCGGTCAGTTGTGTTCAGAAGTCCCTCAAGGGCCCACATACCAAATCTCAGAATCGTGGGATCATTAAAGAAAAAACTGGATTCTAGAGCCACTCAGCTGATCTGGGATCGGTCAGTTGTGTTCAGAAGTCCCTCAAGGGCCCACATACCAAATCTCAGAATCGTGGGATCATTAGGGAAAAAACTGGATTTTTGAGCCACTCAGCTGATCTGGGATCGGTCAGTTGTGTTCAGAAGTCCCTCAAGGGCCCACATACCAAATCTCAGAATCGTGGGATCATTAGGGAAAAAACTGGATTCTAGAGCCACTCAGCCGATCTGAGATCGGTCAGTTGTGTTCAGAAATCCCTCAAGGGCCTACATACTAAATCTCAGAATCGTGGGATCATTAGGGGAAAAACTGGATTCTACAGCCACTCAGCTGATCTGGGATCGGTCAGTTGTGTTCAGAAGTCCCTCAAGGGCCCACATACCAAATCTCAGAATCGTGGGATCATTAGGGAAAAAACTGGATTCTAGAGCCACTCAGCCGATCTGAGATCGGTCAGTTGTGTTCAGAAATCCCTCGAGGGGCTACATACTAAATCTCAGAATCGTGGGATCATTAGGGGAAAAACTGGATTCTACAGCCACTCAGCTGATCTGGGATCGGTCAGTTGTGTTCAGAAGTCCCCCAAGGGCCCACATACCAAATCTCAGAATCGTGGGATCATTAGGGAAAAAATGGATTCTAGAGCCACTCAGCTGATCTGGGATCGGTCAGTTGTGTTCAGAAGTCCCTGAAGGGCCCACATACCAAATCTCAGAATCGTGGGATCATTAAAGAAAAAACTGGATTCTAGAGCCACTCAGCTGATCTGGGATCGGTCAGTTGTGTTCAGAAGTCCCTCAAGGGCCCACATACCAAATCTCAGAATCGTGGGATCATTAGGGAAAAAACTGGATTCTAGAGCCACTCAGCCGATCTGAGATCGGTCAGTTGTGTTCAGAAATCCCTCGAGGGGCTACATACTAAATCTCAGAATCGTGGGATCATTAGGGGAAAAACTGGATTCTAGAGCCACTCAGCTGATCTGGGATCGGTCAGTTGTGTTCAGAAGTCCCTCAAGGGCCCACATACCAAATTTCAGAATCGTGGGATCATTAGGGAAAAAACTGGATTCTAGAGCCACTCAGCCGATCTGAGATCGGTCAGTTGTGTTCAGAAATCCCTCGAGGGGCTACATACTAAATCTCAGAATCGTGGGATCATTAGGGGAAAAACTGGATTCTACAGCCACTCAGCTGATCTGGGATCGGTCAGTTGTGTTCAGAAGTCCCTCAAGGACCCACATACCAAATCTCAGAATCGTGGGATCATTAGGGAAAAAACTGGATTCTAGAGCCACTCAGCCGATCTGAGATCGGTCAGTTGCGTTCAGAAGTCCCTCAAGGGGCTACATACCAAATCTCAGAATCGTGGGATCATTAGGGAAAAAAACTGGATTCTAGAGCCACTCAGCTGATCTGGGATCGGTCAGTTGTGTTCAGAAGTCCCTCAAGGGCCCACATACCAAATCTCAGAATCGTGGGATCATTAGAGAAAAAACTGGATTCTAGATCCACTCAGCTGATCTGGGATCGGTCAGTTGTGTTCAGAAGTCCCTCAAGGGCCCACATACCAAATATCAGAATCGTGGGATCATTAGGGAAAAAACTGTATTCTAGAGCCACTCAGCTGATCTGGGATCGGTCAGTTGTGTTCAGAAGTCCCTCAAGGGCCCACATACCAAATCTCAGAATCGTGGGATCATTAGGGAAAAAACTGGATTCTAGAGCCACACAGCTGATCTGGGATCGGTCAGTTGTGTTAAGAAGTCCCTCAAGGGCCCACATACCAAATCTCAGAATCGTGGGATCATTAGGGAAAAAAACTGGATTCTAGAGCCACTCAGCTGATCTGGGATCGGTCAGTTGTGTTCAGAAGTCCCTCAAGGGCCCACATACCAAATCTCAGAATCGTGGGATCATTAGGGAAAAAACTGGATTCTAGAGCCACACAGCTGATCTGGGATCGGTCAGTTGTGTTCAGAAGTCCCTCAAGGGCCCATATACCAAATCTCAGAATCGTGGGATCATTAGGGAAAAAACTGGATTCTAGAGCCACTCAGCTGATCTGGGATCGATCAGTTGTGTTCAGAAGTCCCTCAAGGGGCTACATACCAAATCTCAGAATCGTGGGATCATTAGGGAAAAAACTGGATTCTAGAGACCCTCAGCTGATCTGGGATCGGTCAGTTGTGTTCAGAAGTCCCTCAAGGGCCCACATACCAAATCTCAGAATCGTGGGATCATTAGAGAAAAAACTGGATTCTAGAGCCACTCAGCTGATCTGGGATTGGTCAGTTGTGTTCAGAAGTCCCCCAAGGGCCCACATACCAAATCTCAGAATCGTGGGATCATTAGAGAAAAAACTGGATTCTAGAGCCACTCAGCTGATCTGGGATCGGTCAGTTGTGTTCAGAAGTCCCCGAAGGGCCCACATACCAAATCTCAGAATCGTGGGATCATTAGAGAAAAAACTGGATTCTAGAGCCACTCAGCTGATCTGGGATCGGTCAGTTGTGTTCAGAAGTCCCTGAAGGGCCCACATACCAAATCTCAGAATCGTGGGATCATTAAAGAAAAAACTGGATTCTAGAGCCACTCAGCTGATCTGGGATCGGTCAGTTGTGTTCAGAAGTCCCTCAAGGGCCCACATACCAAATCTCAGAATCGTGGGATCATTAGGGAAAAAACTGGATTTTTGAGCCACTCAGCTGATCTGGGATCGGTCAGTTGTGTTCAGAAGTCCCTCAAGGGCCCACATACCAAATCTCAGAATCGTGGGATCATTAGGGAAAAAACTGGATTCTAGAGCCACTCAGCCGATCTGAGATCGGTCAGTTGTGTTCAGAAATCCCTCAAGGGCCTACATACTAAATCTCAGAATCGTGGGATCATTAGGGGAAAAACTGGATTCTACAGCCACTCAGCTGATCTGGGATCGGTCAGTTGTGTTCAGAAGTCCCTCAAGGGCCCACATACCAAATCTCAGAATCGTGGGATCATTAGGGAAAAAACTGGATTCTAGAGCCACTCAGCCGATCTGAGATCGGTCAGTTGTGTTCAGAAATCCCTCGAGGGGCTACATACTAAATCTCAGAATCGTGGGATCATTAGGGGAAAAACTGGATTCTACAGCCACTCAGCTGATCTGGGATCGGTCAGTTGTGTTCAGAAGTCCCTCAAGGGCCCACATACCAAATCTCAGTATCGTGGGATCATTAGGGAAAAAACTGGATTCTAGAGCCCCTCAGCTGATCTGGGATCGGTCAGTTGTGTTCAGAAGTCCCTCAAGGGCCCACATACCAAATCTCAGAATCGTGGGATCATTAGGGAAAAAACTGGATTCTAGAGCCACTCAGCCGATCTGAGATCGGTCAGTTGTGTTCAGAAGTCCCTCAAGGGGCTACATGCTAAATCTCAGAATCGAGGGATCATTAGGGGAAAAACTGGATTCTAGAGCCACTCAGCTGATCTGGGATCGGTCAGTTGTGTTCAGAAGTCCCTCAAGGGCCCACATACCAAATCTCAGTATCGTGGTATCATTAGGGAAAAAACTGGATTCTAGAGCCACTCAGCTGATCTGGGATCGGTCAGTTGTGTTCAGAAGTCCCTCAAGGGCCCACATACCAAATCTCAGAATCGTGGGATCGTTAGGGAAAAAACTGGATTCTAGAGCCACTCAGCTGATCTGGGATCGGTCAGTTGTGTTCAGAAGTCCCTGAAGGGCCCACATACCTACCGAATCTCAGAATCGTGGGATCATTAGGGAAAAAACTGGATTCTAGAGCCACTCAGCTGATCTGGGATCGGTCAGTTGTGTTCAGAAGTCCCTCAAGGGCCCACATACCAAATCTCAGAATCGTGGGATCATTAGGGAAAAAACTGGATTCTAGAGCCACTCAGCTGATCGGGGATCGGTCAGTTGTATTCAGAAGTCCCTCAAGGGGCCACATACCAAATCTCAGAATCGTGGGATCATTAGGGAAATACTGGATTCTAGAGCCACACAGCTGAGCTGGGATCGGTCAGTTGTGTTTAGAAGTCCCTCAAGGGCCCACATACCAAATCTCAGAATCGTGGGATCATTAGGGAAAAAAACTGGATTCTAGAGCCACTCAGCTGATCTGGGATCGGTCAGTTGTGTTCAGAAGTCCCTCAAGGGCCCACATACCAAATCTCAGAATCGTGGGATCATTAGGGAAAAAACTGGATTCTAGAGCCACACAGCTGATCTGGGATCGGTCAGTTGTGTTCAGAAGTCCCTCAAGGGCCCACATACCAAATCTCAGAATCGTGGGATCATTAGGGAAAAAACTGGATTCTAGAGCCACTCAGCTGATCTGGGATCGGTCAGTTGTGTTCAGAAGTCCCTCAAGGGGCTACATACCAAATCTCAGAATCGTGGGATCATTAGGGAAAAAACTGGATTCTAGAGCCACTCAGCTGATCTGGGATCGGTCAGTTGTGTTCAGAAGTCCCTCAAGGGCCCACATACCAAATCTCAGAATCGTGGGATCATTAGGGAAAAAACTGGATTCTAGAGCCACTCAGCTGATCTGGGATCGGTCAGTTGTGTTCAGAAGTCCCTCAAGGGCCCACATACCAAATCTCAGAATCGTGGGATCATTAGGGAAAAAACTGGATTCTAGAGCCACTCAGCTGATCTGGGATCGGTCAGTTGTGTTCAGAAGTCCCTCAAGGGCCCACATACCAAATCTCAGAATCGTGGGATCATTAGAGAAAAAACTGGATTCTAGAGCCACTCAGCTGATCTGGGATCGGTCAGTTGTGTTCAGAAGTCCCTCAAGGGCCCACATACCAAATCTCAGAATCGTGGGATCATTAGGGAAAAAACTGGATTCTAGAGCCACTCAGCTGATCTGGGATCGGTCAGTTGTGTTCAGAAGTCCCTCAAGGGCCCACATACCAAATCTCAGAATCGTGGGATCATTAGGGAAAAAACTGGATTCTAGAGCCACTCAGCTGATCTGGGATCGGTCAGTTGTGTTCAGAAGTCCCTCAAGGGCCCACATACCAAATCTCAGAATCGTGGGATCATTAGGGGAAAAACTGGATTCTAGAGCCACTCAGCTGATCTGGGATCGGTCAGTTGTGTTCAGAAGTCCCTCAAGGGCCCACATACCAAATCTCAGAATCGTGGGATCATTAGGGAAAAAACTGGATTCTAGAGCCACTCAGCTGATCTGGGATCGGTCAGTTGTGTTCAGAAGTCCCTCAAGGGCCCACATACCAAATCTCAGAATCGTGGGATCATTAGGGAAAAAACTGGATTCTAGAGCCACTCAGCTGATCTGAGATCGGTCAGTTGTGTTCAGAAGTCCCTCAAGGGGCTACATACTAAATCTCAGAATCGTGGGATCATTAGGGGAAAAACTGGATTCTAGAGCCACTCAGCTGATCTGGGATCGGTCAGTTGTGTTCAGAAGTCCCTCAAGGGCCCACATACCAAATCTCAGAATCGTGGGATCATTAGGGAAAAAACTGGATTCTAGAGCCCCTCAGCTGATCTGGGATCGGTCAGTTGTGTTCAGAAGTCCCTCAAGGGCCCACATACCAAATCTCAGAATCGTGGGATCATTAGGGAAAAAACTGGATTCTAGAGCCACTCAGCTGATCTGAGATCGGTCAGTTGTGTTCAGAAATCCCTCAGGGGCTACATACTAAATCTCAGAATCGTGGGATCATTAGGGAAAAAACTGGATTCTAGAGCCACTCAGCTGATCTGGGATCGGTCAGTTGTGTTCAGAAGTCCCTCAAGGGCCCACATACCAAATCTCAGTATCGTGGGATCATTAGGGAAAAAACTGGATTCTAGAGCCCCTCAGCTGATCTGGGATCGGTCAGTTGTGTTCAGAAGTCCCTCAAGGGCCCACATACCAAATCTCAGAATCGTGGGATCATTAGGGAAAAAACTGGATTCTAGAGCCACTCAGCTGATCTGGGATCGGTCAGTTGTGTTCAGAAGTCCCTGAAGGGCCCACATACCTACCGAATCTCAGAATCGTGGGATCATTAGGGAAAAAACTGGATTCTAGAGCCACTCAGCTGATCTGGGATCGGTCAGTTGTGTTCAGAAGTCCCTCAAGGGCCCACATACCAAATCTCAGAATCGTGGGATCATTAGGGAAAAAACTGGATTCTAGAGCCACTCAGCTGATCGGGGATCGGTCAGTTGTGTTCAGAAGTCCCTCAAGGGCCCACGTACCAAATCTCAGAATCGTGGGATCATTAGGGAAAAAACTTGATTCTAGAGCCACTCAGCTGATCTGGGATCGGTCAGTTGTGTTCAGAAGTCCCTCAAGGGGCTACATACCAAATCTCAGAATCGTGGGATCATTAGGGAATCTCCGCGTAACGCTCTCCGCGTGACGCTCCCCGCGTGACGCTCCCCGCGTGACGCTTTTTCATTTATGTGCCATAGTAAAGACATAAAATGTCAAAATAATGCGTATATACCTGGTATGGTAAGGATTATGTAGGTATGAACCTTTGAATGCTAAAGAGTTAATAATTAAAAAGTACTCCAGGGTGGCCGAAAACTGTGATGGATCGTGAGGCAAATAGAATATATCATTATTTTCGCTTTAAACTAATTTGAACTAGTTTGTATGTTAATATTTTGAGGCTCAAAATATTCGTACACCAAATTAATCTTTCTAATTCAGTAAACGATAAAAACATGATTGTTTCTCATTCTTAGCATATTAGGTCATGTTGCGTACTGGAATTTATTGTTACAGGCGATTAACAAAAAACATGATTACACCATTGAGGATCTTACTTGGCTCCATAATATGATAAATCAACTCACAAAGGAAAAAAACGAATTGCTGGTAGTGCCAATAAAGGATTTTGTTGGGAATGTAACTGGCCAAATCTCAAAGTTACAAAGTCTTAGAGTGTGGATCCTAGAGCAGCAAATCGAATACCTGCGGCTGGAACTCGAAAACTTACATCTTCTAACTCATAAAGGGAAACCGAGTTTTGAATTTAGGAACAATGGATCTAAGGAGTTCACAAGAACATTCCTTGACATTAATAATAATCTTATATCACGGATGCAAGAGGCAGTGGACGACATCACTAACCTCAACTCTGAAATCACAGAATGTTCAAATAGAAATAAAGAACAGAATTTGAGGATAAGGTACTTGACGGAGAAAGCCAAGAAGCCAGTAGTAAAGGTAAATATGCAGTAACATATCTGTTCAGTTGCGGTGTAGATGTCGTAGTGATGGGGAAAAAACTTCTACCAAGTTGTGTCGACAATTGTGCAACGTTACTTAAATAATATTCTTGAAAATAATTTTTTATTGTACTTCAACGCAGTATCACTAACAGTACCACGGCAAAATTAGTAACTTCCCGAAAAAATAGAAGCTGGCCCGATGAATTCCTGGATAATGTCATCAAAAGATAGTGTAATATACAACCGAAGGACCAATTTTAGCGAATGCGCATTGGCGAATCTAAAGTTTCTGAAACATTTATGTTTCACACTTTATAATATACAGTTACATTATATTATATATTACATATTATGTTATTATATATAATATATAACAACATAATATATATTATGTATTATAGTTAAGTATGTTTCACACATTATGCATAATGGTCAGTTAGTTGTGTCCTTCCGTTCTATTATGGATCCGCTTTATTAAATATAACAATGATGCTAATTTTTCCAAGACATTTAAAAAGAGAGTTTTTCTATTCATCTTTTTTTTAAATTTTATTATTATTTATTTATTATATATATATATTTTTTTTTTGCCGAAAACCTCCATGTTTTCCCGATAATAAACAAAAGAATTTATGTGAATAGTTGTTTTTCATCGGAGTCTACCTACAGGTAGTAGAAGCGTTGATTATCGGACATGAAACATTTTATACCTCCAAAACCCAAATTTCCACTCGCATTTTACGTTTAAAATTAATCTGAACTACGTTCCGTGTCTTTTTGTCCGTTTGTCTTGGCGTCTGCTTTTTGGCTCGTAGACCCAGACCCAATCACCCTCTTGATGTCGTGGGCTCTTCGCCCTACGGTCGAAGGTTTCCTTTTGCGAACGCATTTTCAGGTGGGCTTCTTCATTGGCGAACTTACGGATCTGGTCGATCTGTTCCCTGAGCTTCAACGCATAAGACGTGTCCAACTCTCTGTGTTGCTGGGGAGGACGAACCAAATTCTCTCGTAGGTGCAGGTCCCTCCCATAAATCACTTGAGCCGGGGACAATCCTGTGGTCGCATGAGGGATCGAGTGGTAAGCCATCCCACTAACAAACATAGCCAGATATTTCGTCAATGTTCTATTGAGCCGCTCAACCAGTCCTGCCGACTGAGGATGTAAAGGAGTTGCACGGGTACGATGCATTCCCAGAATAGCTGAAACCTCTTTCAGCAATGTTGATTCGAAGTTTCGCCCCTGATCAGTATGCAATTCAAAGGGCACCCCTGTCCGACTGAAAACCTGTTCCACCAATGCAGATGCTATTGTTGCTGCTTCCTGATTTGGTACTGCTATGGCCTCTGGTCACTTCGAGAAGTAATCAGCTGCCACTAACACATATCTATTGCCCCGCGTTGTTCGTGGAAACGGTCCAAGAATATCCACCCCCATCCGATCGAAAGGTGCACCTACATGCATCTGTTGCATTGGTGCTCGACTTTGGCGGACCAGATCCTTGAACTGACGACAAAGCTTGCAGGTTCTACACCATGAACGGATATCCGACGTCATTCCAGGCTAGAAATATGATTGTCGTACTTTTGCAAGAGTTCTCCAAAACCCGAAATGTCCACCTGTGGGTGTATCATATCACATTTTCATCACCTGAACAACTTTGTCTTGCGGAACTACCCACTGTCGTCTCTTTTGCAATTTCGTTTCTGTCGCCAGTTCATCAATCCCAACGATTGATGAACTGGCTTATTTTTGGATCAGCTCCAGCGAGTTCATCCCCTCCTGGACGTTTCCCTTCTATTTTCCATTTGATGACCTGCTGTACTACATCATCATGTTGAAAGTCATCGTTAAATGGCAGTAGCTGTACCAAATTAGCTCTGGTGACCTGGCCCTCTTCTTCTCGCCTATTGCAGTAGCCACAATTCCGTCCACATAGGCGACGTGACAGTCCATCTGCATTTGCATGCTTTGCTCCTGCCCTGTGTGATATCACGAAATCGTAACCCTGAAGCTTTTCGAGCCACCTTGCCAATTGTCCTTCTGGACGGTGAAATGACATCAACCATGTAAGAGCAGCATGGTCCGTTCGTAGGCTAAATTGCCTCCCATACAAATATTGATGAAAGTTCGTTATCTACTATCAGGCAGTGATCACGTCGAGCTCCCAGTTTTATAAATTATTGGCCAGTTTGAAGATTTTATTACCCTAATTTTTCTTGCTCTCGGTATTTTATTAGTCTCTGACATCCTAGTTGAAAAGTGCGCAACTCACCTGAGTCCCGATTATGGTGTAAATTCCTCATCGTCGGTGTACCCAGCGTCATCACACAAGTCGGAGCACAACCCACGGTAAGGACACATAGGACCGTCCGCAGTCAGTGAAGTGAGTACGTACGTCTCGTTTAAGTCAGCCCATTTCGTTGAAGCCGCAAGTTGCGATCCATTGATATTAATAAAGCCATCGAATAAACTAACAGCCGAATTTTAAACGCTACTGAGCTGGTATCTCGTAATCTTATTATCGTTCGACTTATCACGGCAGCCATTTGTAGCTTTGTACCTCCACTTCACGTTCGGCGTGAATCCCACTATCTGCAGTCTTTCCGACCACGCAATACGGCTCTGCGTTGCGGGGTTGCCTAATTGGTCCTCGGAGGGGATTTTGGTGACACCAGTTTGGTATGACGGGCGACAACAAAACGGTTTGCTCCAAGTGTTCGGAAAAATTGCTCCAAGAGGATAGCCTGCAATGCTCCTTCTGCGAAACCAATTTTCACTTTTCATGTGCTGGTAGAGATAAGAGGAGTTTCAGGATGATGACGCGAAGGGGAAAATCCGAATGGAAGTGTTTAAACTGTGTTACTAACACTCCTGAAAAGGAAAAAGGTTCTACTCATGTGAAAGATTCTTCCGAATTGAATCGAGCCCCCTCTTCTTCAGAGGCTGACATTGCTGATATCCTTTTTTCAAAATTGGAAGTTAAGATGAATGAAATGCAGCAGAGTTTGGCAACTACAGTTCGTGAAGCAGTTCGCACAGAGATCACAGATATCAAGCAACAGCTGTCAGCACTCGAAAACCGCGTTACTACACTAGAGGAAACTATAACGGAACACAATAAAAATAATACAAAAATCCAGTCTGATGTCACCAAGTTGTCCACTGATCTGAGTTCTATCAAGACTAATATGGAAGCACGCCTAGTGGAACTGGAAACTAAGGATTCAGCTCCTACTCAAAATCCCCCCGTGATTGTTGATGATCAGTCTATACTAGAGCGGTCTGTGTCTGAAATGAGGGAGCGCCAAATAAGGGCTTGTAACTTGCTGTTTCATAGAGTCGCTGAATCGTCAAAGGAATCGCCCATTGCTCGTGCTGATGATGACAATAACTTTGTGAGGGAAGCGATGGTTTACTTTTCGGTGGATTTTAATGAGCCAGTCCTGAATGTTGGTCGGATAGGAGCATTTGATCCGGTGGGTCAACGCCCAATCATCGTCAGGATGAAGGAGCCAGCTCTGGTTTCTAAGATTCTAAACCAGAACCGTACAGCAAATCCTCGCGAATACAATGTTACCCAGGACCGCACAAAGCAAGAACGTGCATATTTAAATCGTGTAAGAACTGAGCTGGAACAACGTACTCAAGCTGGTGAGAAAGACCTCACGATTAAATATGAATTCGGCAGACCCGTAGTGAAGCCAATGCCTAAAACTAATCAGAACAAGGGGCCAAAAAACTGATCAACCTTACGGCGTTCTATCAGAACGTCCGGGGTTTAAATACTAAGTTGTCAACTATTCGTTCATTAGCCCCTTCTCTAGGATATGATATTTTGCTGTTTACAGAAACTTGGCTGCATGAGGACCTCCAATCCGGTGAACTTGGGCTGACAGGATATACAATCTTCAGGAGTGACCGCTCCATTGCAAATTCCTCTAAACAGTGTGGTGGTGGAGTTTTGATTGGGGTACTGGCTCGGCACCGCTCTGTGGCTTGGACGCTTCACTTTGATAATGTTGAGCACATTTTCGTTTTACTGCCCGATTATAGGCTTGTTATTGGTTGCATTTATTTGCCTGGGGATTGTTCAGTGGTGAATTTCTCACGCTTTCTTGAAGAGCTGGAACTGATAAATAGCGCTTATCCGGAATATTCATTTTACATAAGTGGTGACTTTAATCTGCCCGGGCTTGAGTGGGATGCTGATGGTGGGGCCTGCCGGTTTCAGCGGTGTGTATCATCTACGGCAGCTCTGAAGGCCAATGTCGTCCTGGAGATGATGGAATTATTCGAATTTCGTCAATTTAACACACTCAGTAACCCAGCGGGAAATACGCTTGACCTTTGCTTCTCTAGTTTGGACTCCATCACTCTCCATCGGGCACCTCCGTTGCTTCCTTTGGATGCGCACCATCCTCCCTTTGAATGCGTTTTCTCTGTGACGCCTGTCAGCAGTGAATTTTTTTCCCCTGACCAGTTCCAATTTAATTTCAAGAAAGCAGACTATGAAGGAATGAATAAATACTTCTCCGAAATGAATTGGGATTTCTGTATGAGCCTCCCACTGGAGCAGGCGGTGGCTGAACTGTATGGCAGACTGGGACATGCTATTGAGAGGTTTGTTCCGCGTATAGGAGGAGTAAATCGAGCGTTTCCCAAATGGTTTACGGCTGACTTGAAAGCCCTTGTGAAACGAAAAAACCACGCACATGCCCGTTGGAAATGTACACGTATCCCGGATGACTATGATTTCTTCTCTCAACTACGAGCTGAGTGCAAGACGCAATCTGAAATTGCTTACTCGAATTATATTTCTGGAGTTGAGGCATCTGTCCCACACAACATCAAACATTTTTTCAACTATGTCAATTACACTAAGGGTTCATCCGCAATGCCATCTGTGCTTCATCTTGGCTCGAGGTCTGCAGATACTGCTTCCGAGATGGCGGAACTGTTTAGGGAGCATTTTTCGTTGGTCTTTGATCCTGCGTCGGCCTCTGGAGCCGGTGTCGTCGCCGGAACTTCCACTGCCTTCTCTATTGGTTCAATATGCATTACGGAGGACTTGGTCGTTAAAGAGCTGCTTGCTTTGGATCCGACTAAAGGCATGGGTCCAGATGGAGTACCTCCTGCAATGTTGAGGGCTTGTGCTGAGGCTCTGTCCCCTGCAGTTACGATATTGTTTCGGAGGTCGGTGGAGCTGGGCATTGTTCCCTGCTTGTGGAAGAGCTCGTTTATAACCCCTATCCCGAAATCATCAGAGAAGTCAAGGGTGGACCAATATCGTCCGGTATGTAGCCTCAGTACTATGCCTAAGGTTCTTGAGAAAATAATGGTGGACCAAATAACTCCGTTGGTTCGACCTTTCCTCTCAGCCGCCCAACACGGATTCGTCTCGGGCCGATCGTGTACAACGAACCTTCTCACACTGGAGCATGAAGTGATGGAAGCATTTGAGGAGGGTGTTCAGGTTGATTGTATCCACACTGACTTTGCCAAGGCCTTTGATCGTGTTTCACACGCTATATTGCTCGCTAAGCTGGAGATTTTTGGGTTTTGGGGTTCGCTGTTGGCTTGGTTCAGAAGCTATCTTAAGGACCGTTCCCTCACAGTTAAATTGAAGAGTGCGCATTCTACACCTTTCTTGGCCACCTCCGGTGTTCCTCAGGGATCTCATCTAGGTCCACTGATGTTTCTCATCTTCATTAACGATATACAGCGAGTATTCGAGGGTGGGGTCCAGTTTCTGTTATTCGCCGATGACCTTAAGATTTTTAAGAGGGTTGGAGCGTTGGGGGACTGCGATGGACTTCAGGGAGCTTTGACGGCAGTGGATGCATGGTGTCTTTCTAACGACCTCTTTTTCAATACGGCAAAGTGCTCGGTGATTTCATTTACTCGTTCCCGGAATCCTATAGTGTTCAGCTACTCTTTGGCAGGCAAGACGTTGGATCGGAAGAGTGTCGTTAAGGATTTAGGGGTCCTTCTTGATGCCAGTTTCACGTTCTCTCAGCACATAGATTCACTCTGTTCGCGAGGGATGAGGATGTTGGGCTACCTGAAGAGGAATACCCGTGAATTCTCTGACACGGAGGCCATAAAATTTTTGTATGTCTCCCTTCTGCAACCTATTCTAGAATTTTCCCCAACAGTATGGCTGCCAATTTATAGTACTGCTAAGGGGCAAATAGAGCGCATCCAGCGTAAATTCCTGAGATATCTGTCCTTTAAGGCAGGTCACGACTGGGAGGATTTCCATTATGACGGATCTTTGGTCGAGTTCTGCCTCTCAACACTGGAGCAACGGAGAACGGAGGCTGACATGCTCTTCCTGTTTAAACTCGTACGCAGCAGGATCGACTGCCCGCACCTGCTGTCCTTGCTAAATTTCAACGCCCCTCAGTACGCGACCAGATCTTCGCAAACTTTTTACATCCGCACATCTTCTACGAACTACTTGAGAAATGACCCGATGCGGAGAATCCAAGAGACGTTCAACCGGCTATCTTACCCAGACATCCTCGCTACGGACATCTTCAGTTCATCTGAGGGAGAATTTAGGTCAGGCATTAGAAGATGCATATCCATGGCCCAAGCCTAGAGTGTCGGCAATATTGTTTTTGTATTCGCGAGTTTGCCAAATAGAACTGTGATCAGATCACTGCAGGATTTTCCTTCTGTTTTTGTTATATATTATCTACTAACCTTCTTATTGTTATTGAAATTGGGCGTAGCCCGTGTTATTTTCTAAATAAAAAAAAAATAAATAAATAAGTGGCCTATGCTGCGAACAACAGCCAACAATTCCCGACGTGTGGCACAATAGTTTTTCTCTTGTAGACTTAGTGTTTGGCTGAAGTATGCAAAGGCGTGTTCCTTTCCTTCCTGTTCTTGTGATAGTACCGCCCCTATTGCATATGCACTAGCATCACAATCCAACGTAAATGGCTTGGTCAAATGAGGAAAGGCTAGAATGGGCGCAGAGGTCATGGTCTCTTTCAGTTGGATGAAACTTTGTTGGCACTGTTCGCTCCAGTCAAAGGGAGCATCTGCTTGGGTAAGACAGGTCAGAGGCTTTGCCAAATCAGCGAAGTTCCTCTCAAACCTCCTGTAATAAGAACAGAAGCCAAGGAAGCTGCGGACTTCCTTTTTGTCTATTGGAATTGGCCATTCTTGCACAGCTCTTGTTTCCTCACTGTCTGATTGGACTCCCTTTCCCGATATGAGATAACCCAGGTACTCACGTTTGAAGAACCCGCATTTTTTTGGATTGACTTGAAGATTAGCAACTCGCAAGCAATTTAATACCATCTCCATTTTCTCAAGGACTGTACCAACATCTGGTCCATGTATGATTAGATCGTCCAAATAAGTCAATGCCAAGTCTCTGGGTATTATCGCTTCCATCAATCATTGAAAAGTGGCTGGCTCGTTGCACAGTCCAAAAGGCATCACCTTGAACTGCCACAACCCTTTTCCGTGAATGGTGAATGCCATCTTTTCCATGTCTTCTGGTTTCATCTGTTTTTGCCAGTACCCACATTTCAAATCCAGCACACAAAACCATGATGACCCACCTAAAGCATCCAGCAAGTCTTGGATGCACGGGAGTGCATAGGAGTCCTTCTTCGTGATCTTGTTCAGCCTACGAAAGTCAACACAAAACCTAGTGGAGCCATCTTTCTTCGGGACCAGTATAACCGGTGAGGCCCAAGGACTATTAGAGGGCTCAATGACATCCTGTTGCAACATCTCTTTGAGAAGATCGTCAACGTGATCCTGCTGGGCATATGGAATGCGCCGTGGCGGTTGCTTAACAGGATGGGCCTGGCCAGTGTCAATAGTGTGATGTACAACATGTGTACGGCCCAAAAGCTTACCCTCGGCTGCGAATACCTCCTCCTACCTCTTGAACAATGCTGCCAGCTTCTTCCATTCTGCAGATTCTGGAAATAGATCGGTTTGTTTCAAGGCATTCATCATCCATTATTTCAGAGGACTCTGTTCATCCTCACTTACGCAGTTTATTTGTAGGGCCTGTTCTGCACATTGCCATCTTCTTCTCAATGGTATTTCTATTCGTTTAATTTGCAGGCTAGTGCGAGCCAGGTTGACGCAAGCTTTGACCTGACGCAGAAAATCCAGGCCTAGTATTGCTTAGTCTCTTATCTGGGCCACAAGAAAAGTGTGTTCCATTTTCTGCTTACCCTACTTTACTAGTGCGAGACAGTCCCATTCGACATGCATGTTCTGACCAGAGGCGGTGAGTAATCCAGCATATTTGGTGGGCTGAACAGATAAATTACACTTCCTCACAAAGTCAGGCTGTAGGATTGAGACAGTTGCTCCAGTGTCAATTAAAAAGAAGCATCCCCGGTCTCCTATCCTAGCCTCAACAAACAGTGCCTCACCATCCGTCCTAGCCGTTTTTATAAATGCATAGGGGCCATCAGCCTGTGGAGCTACGGGTTGCCCCTTTGCCGAAGCTCCATTCTGTTTTCCGGCTCCAAGAAAACTCCTCTGACTTGACCCGCTGGTTTTTTGTTCAAGGGGCAGTTAGAACGACTGTGGTTCTTGTCCCCACAACCCCAACATTCCTGCTGCCGGACCAGGTTGGGTTCACAACTTGGACTTTCCATGAGTTGGGCTCTTGTCAGGGCATCTTGCAGCGTTGTTGGCCCGTAACAAGATAAGATTTTCTTTGTACCCTGATCTCGAAGCCCTCTTAAGAATGCATGCAACGCAAACTCATCCCTACAACGTTCTGACCAGTGGGGAGAGGCAAGACGTACAATGCGCTCAATGTCCAAGGCATAATCGGTGAGAGGCGCATTAGGACGTTGTTCCCTAGACTGTAGTTCGCTTTGCCACTTGAGCGACAAGTGTTGATGGCCAAATCGGTGCTGAAGAACACTACTGAGACGATTGTACTCCATCCTTTCCTCAGGAGGTACTGTTGCAAGAATAACACCAAGGGCAGCTCCCCGGAGTGCACATGCAAGTTTCTGACCCTTCCGTTCATTTCACCAACCATTGGCAGTAGATACCATTTCGAGGTGGCCAGCGTAGTCCTCCCATGACGTCTTGCCCTCATACACCATCAGGGAACTCTCATGAGAGATGGGGTTTTGCCGCGAGCTTGTCATTTGCTGCTGAACCTCGAGTAATGTTTCAGAAACTTGAATGTTGTGCACAGCTGATGTGGAAGGCATAGCTGATGTGTAGGGCCTAGCTGAGGTTGAGGGCAATGGAATATCAGTGGCTCGTTCAGTCGCAGCACTTCTTAATTCTCTATTCTCTCGCTCAAGCAGACAAATTCTTTCTTGGCATTCTGCCATATGCAGCTGCATTGTTTCTAGCGTCTGACGTAGGCCTGAGTCCTGTTCTAGTGGAACTTGCTGGCTAGCCCTTTCACTGAAACCCTGAACGACCTCAGTTGGATGTTGTACCTCTCCAGGTTCATCAAGGTTCACAACATGACGACGCGTCGATATAGTTCGCTTGGGAGCAGGGTGCAAACCTCTCGGACGTGGCATATTGCACCAGTACGTTGAGTGTTCAAATGTAAAACGTCGATCCCGGACGGGCCCCCAAAATGTAACAATCGATCAACAAAACGTGAGGTGTATGTAATGTATTCAGAACAAAACAAACAATTACATTTTTCCAGATCCGAAACCACTCACTTTTTCGGCACAACAAGATTATTTCAAACTTAACAACACAACGAATGTTGGAAACTTTAAATCAACATTGTAGTTACCACTACAATATATATATATTTCTTAGCACATTACCAGAACCATTGCACGGTAAAATGGTGATGAAATTCATAACTTGCTTTATCAACAGAAGCTGGCCCGATGAATTGCAGAATAATGTTATCAAAATATAGTATAATTAACTGTCGGACCGATTCGCGTATGTGGATGGTTAAATCTAAAGTTTCTGATACATATAATATAAATCTCACCCAATTATACAGAATGGTCAGTTAGTTGTGTCCTTCAATTTAATCCACTATTGAAAACAAACAAAAAAAATTTTAGTAAGAACAATTTTTTATATTTTTTTATATATTTAAGTTTTGGGCATCATTAAATATAATCATGATGCAAATTTTTCCAGGACATAGAAAAATAGAGCTTTTTTTACTTAACTTTGCTTAACTTTGTTATTTCAAACGAAAACCTCCATGCTTTTACGAGAACAACTAGTGAATTTTACGAGAATAGGCAACAGCTTTTCTTCCGAGACTAACTATAGATAGCGAAAGCACTGATTTAACTTTTGGGAGATAAAAAATGTTATATCTCTCAAATCCTAATTCCCACTCGCACTGTAAGTTTGATTTAATATATACCTAGTGAACAACTTACTTTTGTTCCGTATCTCTCTGTCCGTCTGTCTTTGTGTCAGTCGTTTGTCCGCGAATCCTTGTTAGAAGCCTAATTTCCTCAGTTTTCATCCTATTTTGATTGAATTTTAAGGTAACGTGCGGATTGGACGGTAGACAGTCTCCTACCGATCCCATTGTTCTCATATAATTAGTTCATTTTGCGCATGCGCAAAAAATTACTTCAAACATCTCCCAGTTTCCTAATTGACTGATTCTGACGTTTAACGATACATCTTGATTTATTTCCGTTACATATTGATTTTGTTAGATTATTTAAAACATATCAATTTAGCGGATACGAGGAAGCTATGTGCCACACCCACCGAACTTGGCAGTCGTTTTTTTCTTTTAAATTGGTTCAGTAGGTATTAATTTGACATTGATAGGTAAAAACAGCTACCATTGTTAGGTAATTTCTCTATAATATAATAAATGCTCTAGGTATTTATTGAAATTTGTAAGAAATATCCCAGAATATCCAACACTGGATGAATTTTATGATAGTATTATCATAAAACCGCCTACTGAAGCTTTAAATAGTCATTGAAGATGACGCTTTCAATTCGTAGAAGATAAATAAATATCAACATGGAATTAATATGTAACTTAATTAGTAAGGCAATGGTAACACTCGTTTAATGCATGATCGTTTTATGCAGGTTTATCGAAAGAAATTTCATATATTCCGAAAGAAGGTAAGCATTCATATTTAATCATTACTTATTCATACTTTAACGTATTGTAGAACACAAAACTTCATAACTTCAGCATAATTTCGCTATGAAATTTCAAAATTTAAATTCAATAATTAGCTATTGATGTTTGCCTTCGTCATGTAGTTCATTATGGCTATGTTCCCTGTTTTATTTGTATTACAAATTAATTCTAGAAAGAAAACTTCTTGCAATAGGTCTTTCTGAACTGTGAAACATTAGCTCAGTAATAATTCTTCTAGGATATAAGAAGAGTATAAGAAGGCTTGTTAGTTGAATATGGGTATTTAGTGGCCACTCCTCAACATCAACCATTTTGTAACAATTAGCAGCATTTTGGCAAATATATTCTAAGACATTATTCAGAAATTTTATAGTAATGTTGAAGTTGTACCTACAATTCCTTAATGGGAATCCGTATTGGAACATTCGAGAACGGTTCCTGAATTTTTACATTTATGAGTTTGTAGAATATGCCAGCTTTTAGTTCTTTCAATCCAGAAGAAAAAATTGGGTAGGCAATAAAAGTAATAAATATATAAAATTAATTATAAAAAAATTGCTTATGCTGCCCGTCTGCTTTAGGAATTATTAGTTACTATTTTATATTTTTAAAGGTGACTTGGTTCGAAGCAATGAAGTTCTGTAATGAACTGCATATGAACATGGCAACTCTTCGCAACAAAGAAGAGAACGATGCTTTTAAAGCACAATTGGATAGTGAAGGTAAATAATATAAAATTTAATAACGATTATTTTTTTACAACAGAAAAACGTAATATAAATCAAGTAGTACTCGTCTTGCTGTCCAAACAGGTTTCCAAACGAGTAAACCATCGTAAATTATACGATAAATTGTTAACTGTGAAATTTCTGGCAAATCACTCTACACTATCATCAATTTGTGCCACTAGTTTCAGTTCAACCTCTCCGATGGAGGAATCCACGGTCCATATATTTGAACGCATGTAAAATATAGGAAAACAAATGTTTTCTTGGACCTATTATAAGTTATTGACCAGAAATAAGTGGTTTTCAGAACACGGTAAGTTTGATATATGGCTCGGAGGTACAATGCGGAAGGATAGCGGCTTTGGTTGGTTCTGGGTTCCAGATGGCCAAAAAGTCAAATTCACCGATTGGGATGTCAAGGATGACCAGCCTGACAACTGGCAGTAAGTGACTACTTCATTTATTTGGCGTCATTTAGATCCTGCACGAAAGATTTATTTGAAATGATGTTCCGAATGAATATTTTCCTTTACTTTATCGAAATAGTAATGCATATATAGGTCGATGGTTTGGATATAATTTCTATAGAGAGTTCAATAGTTCAGACAATAGAGAGTGGTATGAATTGTATAAGTAGACTTTTCAACGAGACGGGTTCACCACACCATGGGATTCCAGGCACAAGGGGTATATACACGGTGTCCCCTAAAACGGCCCCCCCCCCCTCCCTCCCACTGCCCTGCTAAAATCATTGATAATGGGTCAAAAAATTTTTTTTTTCAATATATAAATATTTTATTTTTCTTCTCGATTCTTGAATACGCTGCATCTGGGGGTATGCCTGACGGTTAATACAACCAACAGAATATCCTCAGGGTGTAGCAGGTTAATCGCCTCTCACCTTTGAAGGAGTAAACTACTCCAATTCCATTACCTCTCGTTGTCACATGTTAGCAGAGCTCGGTTTCGAGCCGCACCCTCGCTCCCAATCAGCCCATATATTATTGAGTGTCTACACTTAACATTAGGTCAAATATTTTAGCATTTGCTGGTAATAAATTGCTCCACCTCTACAATGCTCAATGAAAAGTACAATATACTAAATATCAAAGAACGTTTAAATGGAACTCACATTTAAAAAATCACAAAACATTAAAATAGAACACAGTTGAAACTTACCATCGTGAGATAAAAGTAAAATTATCGTAATGAAAGAATATATAGGCATATATAAATATATTCAATTCCCAGAAGAAGGGGAAGATAACACTCAGTCGGAAAAAGTACATCCAACAAATTTTGCAACGGTTTGGAATGGAGAATTTAAATCAAGTATCTACCCCAGCTTTTTTGAATTTGAAACTGACAAAAAACCTATTCAGAACGAAAAAGAGAAAAACGAAAATTTGAAGAAGTAGCCGTTTCAGAATCTAATCACGAGGAATGTCTATTTATGCGCTCAAAAACTGATATCTCTCATGCTATCAGTATTTTGAGCCAATTCAATTCGAGTTACTCCACAGAACAATGGGAGGCAGCGAATTGAGTACTCGGATACTTGAAGAGTACTCTCAATATTTCTCTAGTTGTAGAACAATCAGGTAATCACAGTGTCGAAACATATGTGGATGCTGACTGAGGGTAGATTTTCGGCGATAATACACCGTCTACATTTTTTTTTTTTTTTTTTAAGTGGTGGAGCCGTGAACTGGGAGGACAGTGGCGTTATTGAGCACCGAAGATGAATACCTACATGGCAATGACAGAAAATACGAAAGAAGCCATTAGATTAGGAAGACTCTTGAGGGAACTAAAATTTAATTAGAAAAGAAGAATACATACCTAACCTAGTGACAATAATGGCGCACAAGAGCCGAAGGGGGGCTTAAATCAGTTGACTCCAGCACCTATATAATAACCAATTCGGTCCTTTTCTTGCCGAAGAGGCTTGTAAACTGTTTCGTGTAAACTGCTTATGTCGCTTTAATGGTATCAATTTTTTGTAAACCTGAAGGGTGGCGTCATGTGAGATTAAACAAGCACCCAGTCGGTTTAAGCGGTCAAGCCTATGTATTGTTTTATTCCTTACTTTTGCAATGAGGAAGGTGTGGCCCAAATATGCCTAAACTGTCCCCTGAGACTGTTTCCAAGTTTGTACAATGTGAATTGGTGACTCTCAATAGGTAGCACCAGTATCCACTAATAAGTAACATGGATTGGATCCCACTTTACCCTCAATAAATAGAACCTCTCCTCCCGTTCCGGCTGCCCTAATGGAACCCTTTGGGCATGGAATCTACGAGGCCGGTGGTTGGCCCCTCCCTTTGGCTCGTGCTTGTTTTCCGCCAGCTTGTGGTAATTTTTAACTTCCTTCGGCACCTTGATCGAACATGTCCCGCCATCCCTAAGCTCAACAGACATTTCCGACCTGAAGAGTAGCAAAACCGGTCAAATGGTCTTGGCATTCCATCAACTGTGCCTTGGTAATAGTATCCTGCAATTTAGCTGAGGATGAAGCTACGAACGAATTGCTAGCTTCCCTTGCTAGGCCAGTAATGCCATCTGTTCTTCGTACTTCTCCGGCCAGTCAGGTACAGCAAATCGGACAAGGCGTTCCACGTCCGTTGCGAAATTGACAACCGTCTTGTTGTTGCGTTGGCGTCTACCTTCCAGCTATCTCTGTCAGATTAGAGAAATGCATTGCTGCCCGAATCTGACACTGAGGGCAGCAGCAAGGCAGGTAAAGTCTGTCCTGTGTTAAGGTGGCACTGTGTCAAGGATTACGCGGAGGGCAGCCCCACCAACAGCGCCTGTTAATTTTTGCCCCTTTCTTGCTAGCTACCATCCACTCACCTCTGCTACAATCTCCAGGTGTTCTGCAATGTCCTCCCGAGCAGTTTCTCCTTTATAATTCATAAACATTCTCTCATATCTTTGACCACGCCATGTAGTCTAAGGCTGAGCTAGAGTGGTAGGAACAGTAGCGGCAACACATTTATTTTGAGCCTAGGTGTCGGGATGTATCGTGTGGGTTTAGGGTTTTCTGTTTCTAAAACAGTGTTCTTGTGTTATACACCTCATTCTGTCGCTTCAACTCATGTAACTGGTAGGTACTGAATCGACTCCAATCCAGTCAAAAAAGTAGTCAGTTGGGTGTTGATCGCGGTTTCTTTAGTCAGTTTGACTTCATTATTGGCAATAGAAACTCCTGACAGGGTTGAGTCGTCCTCTGCATCACCGGCACTCCCTCTTGTAAAAACCGGTCGTGGCAATATACTCGTTGTTCGGGGGGGGGGGGGGGGGGGGGGGGGCATTCTTCTGGTTCACGATCCTGGACGGGCACCCAAAATATAAATAACCTTTTGAAAGTGTTTCTGGACTAATTAAATAAAAGATACCTAACTAGTGAAAGAAAAATATTGGTTTCAGAAAAACAATCTCAGTACGAAAGCAAAAATTGTACTAGACACAATAATAGCGAACACATTCAGATCACATGAATTACGAGCAATAATAATATTATGATCAGATCCAAACTGTTGACGTAAATTCTGAATTTTGTAGGTAGTGAGGCTTCATAATTTTTTCACAATGTTACCAACAAGTTTTTCGAAAATAACACCGTCCGATATTCTTCTAATATACGTTTCATTCAACACAACATTTTTCTTATTTCGCAACCAAACATCAATGAAAATAATACATCTGTAGGGTTAAATGACCTCACAATATATAGCATTTTCAGACCTAATTTCACCTTTTTCAGACCAAATTAAACTTTTTTCAAACCAAATTAAACTTTATTCAAACCTAATTAGGTTTTGAAAAAGTTTAATTCGGGTTGGAAAAGGTTCAATTTGGCTTGGAAAAAGTTTACTTTGATCTGAAACAAGTTTACTTTGGTTTGGAAAAAGTTTAATTTGGTTTGGAAAAAGTTTAATTTAGGAAAAGGTTGTACCTATTTGGTCTGGAAATGCCATAATAACAGTCGGAATTTTTAGTACGAAAAGTTGGGAATTAACAGTCCAAACAGATGGGAACCCTCCCCCCTCCCCCCTTATCTCAAATTTTTGTTGGTGGGGAGGCCCTGTATATCAATACATACCTAATTATGTTATTGCTATGAAGTAAAATAATCAATGATGGAAGTAATTATTTTGCTGTAGCTGTAGACTGATAATATATTCTCGAGGGCTAACAAAAATTTGAAAACACTCATTACGGTACCAAGCCTTTTAACAGGGTCCAAATAACTATCTCAGCACTGTAATTCCATGATGAAGGATTTTGGTCAGGAAGAACATGTACAATTTAGTAGAAGTATGGGCAATTTCTGCAAATTATAAAACAAAGGTTTGTAATTTCTGCATTAGATAGCCCTTCTATGCAGCTCACTCGCCTATATGTATTGTTTATAGATTATAATAAACGATGTCTAAGGCACATGATCTAAATAAAACCTAAATAAAATTTTCTAATAATAAATAGAAACTAGCACAGGAATCCGCTCGTTCAGACATGCAGGACAACTGGTAAATATCCCTATAACAAGAAATTATCTAGGTATGTTTCTCTATACGATTCATAATTTAGGTGAGTCCAATGAACTAATAAATAAATTGTAATAAAGAAAATGTAAAATAATGATACTTTAATAAATTCGTATGCGTTGTTGCAGCGACCAGGAGTACTGTATCACCTTCCGAAAAAAGCGCGGAGCTTGGAACGACTTGAATTGTGACGCAACGTCTTGCCAAATTGGCTGCGAATCGTTTGAAGAGAGTTGATTTATGAAAGCTGTGGCCTGCATCATATTTTAACACAGTTTTACTTTGGTACCTGTATTTTGTTGTAAAAAAAGATCACCCAGGATTTTTATATGGAATACACTAATGCAGAGATACACGTAACCGTCTACAACCCAATACTCCGCCAGTCCTTGTTTAACTGTCATAATGAGTCGGTGTATGGGGGATTGAAGTGTAGGTTTCAATATGTAAGGTGCCATTAATTTCCCTCCTCTACACCAGTTAGTCGCTGATTTGCGTGTTTTTTTTTAGCGGGGGGGGGGGGGGGGGGGGAGAAGTTGGGTTAACGAAGGACGATTAGAATGTGGGTTGCTGCGGCTTTTTGTCGGACTCAGGAATTCGTTCGTCCTACTCTCCTTTACACACCGCTGACTTATAAGTTGGTGCTCAGGGTTGACCTAGAGCAACGTCATCAAAAACCATACCCTTCCGGTCAAGTATATGTAGCCTCTTTTATCTTTTATGGAATTCCCATGAGGGTAGCACCACGATCTGTCACACATTTTAAAATTGGCTACAGAGCCTTTGGTACGATTCTTTGTCAATGGAGAGAGTTTGTGTCCCTCCAACTTTCCATTTTTAATTCAATCTGCCATGTTTTTACTCAGTCCGATCTCTAATTTCTAGCCTCACTTCTTCCTAATCCATTTGATCCAGAGATTACTTGATTTGATCCGATTATTTTACAGTATAATCGGCCTTTTCGACAGACGTAAAACCAGCATTCCTCCCGTCAAAATATTAATGACAGCTCGATTCGAATTCCCGCGCGTCTTATTCCATCCTTTCGTTCCCGCAAAACCCGACCAAGCACTTGTGAATCGAAACTAGACACCTCACGTAGCCACCAGGACGCCACTCATCCTGTAGCTTACACCAGGTATTAATTATTTGAGTGGACTATGTAACACTTTTACAAGTCGTTGTTACTCCTCAAATCTACCTATTATGTGATATTCGAAGCACTATTTTCATTTGTATGGAAGTAAATTAGATTTTCTTTACGGGAGACGTCCCTATAATGCACATCATGCATTGGAATTATTTATATGTTTGTGAACTATCAATATTGAATATACGGTTACCTATTATGATATCACCAGAACCTTTAACCAATCAATTGTCAACTAATATATCCTATATATTTCACTGTAAGCCCAGACGTTTAGCTGTTCGGGTTACTACCCTTCTTCGAACAACTGTCGTGTAACGTATGGTGTGGGAGGATAGCTCAAGGGGTTTCCCAAAACTCAAACTGAGTTGTCGTCCTTGGGAGAAAACAATCAGGGGCGCGTTTAAAACCTCGTAAAGAAGACATTAAACGCCCGCAAGAGGGTCCAGCACCCGGGCAACGGACAGAGTTTTATCATTCCTTCGACCCACAAGCTCCTTTTTTCCCTTCACGCCAGAATGAATATTCGTTCACGGCAAGGTTCCTTATTTCCGTATTTTCTTCAACATACAAGTTTACCAACAACGAGGAAACCATCAGCACCTTCATGTGACCTGCTAGAGCGAAGATCGATACCCAAAAGTTCAGGAAGGGATACTCGTGTAGGGGAAGGAAGGGAAGGAGATTAATTCCAAACTATTCAACAAAAATTTGGGAAATATTGCACAAAAATTATAAGGAATATTTCTGAGAATTTGATACCCAGGCACTTGTAACACGAATTTTTCTGATAACACTATCCAATTCTTGAATAAAATGGGACCATAGCAATGGCTCCAAAATTTGTAAAAAAGTTCCCGTTTAAATTAGCGTAGGGATCCTTATTGAGGCATTTTGAACAGTAACGATCTCCCAACGACTAATTTTATTAACATCTCTGACGGGAGCGATCGTAAAATGATCAGCGAGTTCCGGAACACAACATAGGCTAGGTCTCAACCTACATAAAATCCTTCTACTCCATAAACGGCACTACCCTTCGCAACAGATTTGTTTGGTTTCCAAAATTTTATTATGGTTGCCACCACTGAGTTTGGGGCTTTTCTTCGCGAGTGTTGGGTTTGAAGATTTTAACCAGCTGAGTGAGCTAAATTCTCTCCTGCTCACCCTAGGAAGTTGAAATTGATTAGGGTGAATCTTTGGAACAATTAGTGACGATTGAAATGACGGGTTCTCTCATGATCAGCTGGGTGAGCTGAATTCTCTCTCGTTCACCCCGGGAAGTTGAAATTTTCTCGGGAGACTTTCTGGGTCAAGTCTGTTTGTTTGTTTGAGCACCACTGCACCGATTTTCATGAAGGTAGCGCAAATTAAAGAGCAAGTTCGGGAATATAACTTAGGCCATATCACAATTCTATATCACAATATGCTGATTGGGCTCCTACAGCTAATTTCCATGCTTTCCATCCTATGAAGCTGTATTTTGTTGGCATGTAGCCTCCGTAAAAATTCTACTCTACGATGCCAGGAGCCGGGAACAACCGATTGGTTCCTGAAGCTACTCTCCATGCTATTTGTTTTTCTACTTTTTGTGCTGTAATTTGGCATGAAAACACAGTCTGGATATATGGTTATTTCATCAGTCGAAGCACCGACTAACGCTCACATGTGGATCCGTGGAACGCACGGGTAACTGGCTAGTTTTACATGAAACCGAGAATATTGGTACACCAATGTAGAGGTATAGTTACCTTCTTGACTGTGATAAATATCCTGGGAACCAGTGGCAAAGCCTTGCAGATTCCCCTACCCTGTTACCGACTTTTTAAAAGTTATTCAACTTTAACTTCTCTCTATGTATTTATCGACCTTTATGCGGTCATTACGCTAGCTAAACTGAATATCTCATGATTCAAATTTCACAATCTATTTCACAATATTTTTCACACGTCAGTAGGCACAATCTCTTCACGGTAAATGTTTACATGTGTACAATAATAATACATTTTCGATAAACAAGGATGGCATTTTATAATGTACGAGCGAAAAAGTTTGATGAGTGAATTCAATACGGAAAAATAAAGAGTTTTTATCATTTAATAATTTGAACATTTCAATTATTTATTGATTAAATGAAGCGTTTTTTAACTAAACAAAAAAGGAGAAGGGGGAGGATGGTGAAAAGAAAACGGATATGGTAGTATCTAGTTCGATAATTATAATTACGAATCGAGACTCACATGAGTTTATTACAATTTCGGTAAATTTACTCAGGCTTTATTCTGAAATATGTACATGTGCGAAATTAAAACATACTTCCTCAATAACTCTTAATTTGGCCTCCATGCTACAGAAATGGATTAATGCCATAAACTTTTTTGCGATTTTTCATAAATGAAACTGGAGCCACGACTTTAATTTCTTGTAGCTTAATACTATTACATTCAAGCTCCCTCTGGATAGAATAAACCGAAATTATGTTTCCCTCTTTTCAATCAGAACAATTTGCTACCTGGATTTTCAAACAAACTTCCATAACGGAGGAGGGCGTTTAAAGAATCAGTTTTAATTAAGTAAGAACTTGTTCGTTCGAAAGTGTTTCTATCCCCTCGTCCGACCTTCTCAAGACCGTGTTTTTGCCTCTTCAAAGCTTTGGACTAAACTGCTCCCACCGGCTTCTTCTTAAGCCCCTCTGAACAGTTCCCCCACATTTATTACGAAGTTTATCTCATACAAAGTATTTAAATTAGGGGAAGTTCACGACTTAAGCCATGTAACTTTATAAAATCCCGATAGGCTTCTCAACTGACTTGGTTTGTGGAGTTTTCCGAAGCGGACGTAGTTGTTTCTAATGTAAAATTTTGTAAGTGCATACCACTAATTCCACTACCCCTTTGTAAGCATACATTCATAATATTATGTAACCGTACGGATTAGGTTGGGATAAACGGTTTCTCGTACGATTACGAAATTAGGCAACGCCGAGTGGGGTGGGTACTTGGGTAGGTAACCGTACAAGTAATGGTCTCCCATTTATTGTTTTTACACTACTGTATGGCAAACTCTTCAACACTCAAGGGCAAGGAGTAGCTCAGCGAACCAACGAACCACCGCGGCGTGCCACACGCTGCATTCCAACACGTTCCATATAACTAAGGAGTGTCTCACCGCAGGGCAATGTGCCGACCGACGGACCGCCCTAGCGGCCTCCCTCAATAGCAATCCCTACTGAGTAGCGAAATACTATGATTGTTCAACCTACAACAGGGTCCTCCATAGTGTAGTGGTTAGCGTGATTCGATACTAGCGCGTTCTGAAATGTGTTTTAGCTACGTAACGTCCAAAGTATCTATATTTTTAAACATCATTCTGACCTGTAGGTCCAACTAATCTGTATTTTTACTAAGTGATTGACTACTTGACGTAATGTATTTTTGAGATGCGAGCATCCAGACCATCAAACTATATCATCATTCTGATCTATTTTACCAACAAACTAATCTATATTTTACTAAGGGACTGACTACTTGATGTCATTTATTTTTGAGATGCGAGCTTGCGAGTATCCAGATGCACCAAACTATTCACAGCATTCAGATCTATTTTACCAGCTAATCTATATTTTACTTTAAGAATTTTGAAGACAGACGAGTTATTGTAGACGATTTGACAGCGGGGAACTAGAAAGACGCGTGATTAGATGAGCAAGAATAAGATAACAGAGCGGTAAGAAGAGAAGTGGGGAAGTTCACGGAATCCACGGCCGCGGAAAGAAGAGCGCCACTGGTTGGCACACGCCTGAGACACTCCTCATGAAACTAACGCCAACTGTGTAAATGAATGGAAAGAATTTAGACCCGGTACTTGGATCACCCGGCGCACAGTGGTTCCAAACCTTCAAAAACCGGACAAAACTTGGTTTTTTGAAGGTCTTAATTAAAGAGAAAACTTTACATATTTATATCGACTCGTACACTACTGAAGTATTAATACACAGAGTTGCAGGTCAATTGAACTGTGCGGCGGTCGGGCCTGATGTCAGTCTGGTTTGATATTTTGACCGCGGCGTTTGGAACGCTCAGGCATTTTCGTGTTTCACCACCACTTCTCACACATAATTTCTCATTCACATTTTACTTCTCTCGCTAGGGCGGAAGAAATTGTATTTCCTGCCGAAGAAGAGGAACACCCCAATCGAATGTGTTCGCAACTTCCCTCAAGACCTCGGGAATCTTGAATACAAAATGTTAAAGAGAAAGTGGTTGCATAAAGAGAAATAGCAGAAGTAATCTGGTGAAAAAAAAAAAAAAAAAAAAAAAAAAAAAAATCCTGGTGAAATCTGATATATATCAATTATCTATCTACCATATCTATGCTATAGTGATTCATTGCTTCCTAATGTACCAAGGTATTGATTTACGCTTTCTTACTTTCGAGAGGCAAATGATAATTGAATGGGTGTTTAGAAGATGGGCGTATGTTAAAAATTACGAACGAGAAGGAAGCGGTTTTGGTATTATGAACTACCGGTAGATTGCAGTAAAATGCAGTCGAAGAGAAGAGGCTTGTGCTGGAAATGGTTTCTTTTCATAATCTGCTGGCTCCCCACAAGAGGGACTTTATGTGAGGAGTGTGGGTTTATCCGTAGGCTGTCTCGGTGTCTGGTAGTGACACAAGTTTTGTAATTATTGCGGTCAGGCTGAGTGGTAGCAAAATGCGGCCTTTACAAACACTCGTTACTACCACATAATTATTTGATTGGTAGGTACATAAAGATTGTTTCAACACTGATAACAACAATATAAACCAGTTCAACAATTTTAAATTGCAATATTAAACAATATATATGCAGTAAAATCCTCAAAATCAAAACTTGTGCTGTTACGAAACACTACAATGAAAAGTTTCACAATCAAACCCGACCCCAGTTGATTCCCGAAAAGTTACAGCTCCCGATGAGCCCATAAAACGTGTCGGAGTTGGCTGAGTCCCGCAGAATGATGATATTGACGGAGCAGACCGGAAACCAATTCAGTCAAGAGAGGGCGGGATTCAATAACTTTTATGCAGCCTTTGGGAATAACTAGAAGGCTTACGATCGCGCCAAGTGTTTGCTTGAATGTTGTTTCGCGCCGTCGAACACAATACACCTTACCTAATGGAAAATACACAACAGCAGTTATTCTGTTCGGAGGTTGTGACGCATGCTATTGACTGTTGTACCGAAAACATTGGATTAGGGATAGGAAACAACCACCGAAATATGTTCTGTAAACTAATACCGATTCTAGGTTTGTCAATTGAATTTGGTGATTGATGACATAAGATTTCATAAGAGTTCGGGAAATCGCGTATTTTCTTAAATCAAAATTTTCAATATTTTCATAGCTTTCTGAACAATTTAGGTTCCTAATCACTTTCTTATCCAGAGGTACAAGTGACTTTATTTACTTATTCTGATGCTGAATGCGTAAGATCTCATTCAAGAACAGAACTACGTGCATGGGTTTACCACTTATATTTCAATGTTGCTTTCGAGTCGATGTAATTGTATTCCTAGCTGAAGCATTGTTTTCGGAAGATCCATCTTAGATCTATCCAGATCCATCTTATCCGGAAGATCTATCTAATCCCGCTTGTTGTGATCAAAGTCCCGTTTGTAGTGATCGCAACTGACGGATGGCGAGGTATAAAGTGCAGGTTTTATCCTTCGTCTTGAAAATCTCCTGTACCGTAAACCGGGGTGAAGGCGATATACCGGGGGGAAGGCGATCATTTTGATTTTGCCCACTAATTTATCTAGCGCTCCTAGCGGGTTGTCACTGATGGCACCATGGAATGTGCAGTCCATATCCACTATTGTCTATCAACAAGATGATGATCATTTTACAGGGGTGAAGGCGATCATGCCTGGAAAATACATTTAAAATTCCTAAATGGTGTTCTAGTTAACTCAAAGCATGGTAATATATTCTATATTACCATAGAGTACTATTTCTATTCATAGCCTCAGGGCCAAGCCCATAGATTACTGTATACCAATTTTTTTTTTTTTTTTTTTTTTTTTTTTTTTTTTTTTTTTTTTTTTTTTTTTTTTTTTTAACTCCTGTTTTTCCTTCTCTTAACTTATTCTAGTTTGCTGAGTTTGATTATCCCTGAAAATGTTTTGCTAATAATACCACTTATGTTCAAAGTCTTCCCAGCTAATGGATGTATTCATAGCTTGCAATAACTCGAAAAGACTGATAATGTTGACTAATAAGTGAAGTTCTAGTTTTAATCATTGAAGTTCCTGTATTCTAAGGTGTTACCATGACAGGTAATGGTACCTACTTACCAATTTCTATTCCTACCTATGATTACCAGTTATTATCTTTACATGAAATGTTTTAATTAATGTGATATTAAAAGTTAAATAAATGAAATCTATTTTCAACCATTCTGAAATTGATGTCTCGTGACGTTGAGTCATGTTCATTTATCTTGCTACTAAAATCCGCTTTAATCCCTTCCAAACCAATTTTCCTGCCTTTGGATGTTTATTAAGTATTTTTTAAAAACTTTAATTTTGATCGCCTTCAACTTTCTAGAAAGGTGAAGGCGATTTCAAGTGTAAAAACATGAGTGATCGCTTTCACCCCTACCCATGGGGTGAAGCCGATCAGTGTTTAAATAAATAAAAAAACGGTAAAAACATGATCAATTTAATGTAATTATGTCATTGCAATTGTGAAATGTGAAGGAATATATATTATTTTTTGTAGAATTTTTGTATCCATTCAATTGAGAGAAATAATAGAAAAACTTAAAATTTTGATCGCCTTCACCCCGTTTTACGGTATATCGTTTACCTCTCGTCCGAACGACGTTTGTACCGCTGCCGCTCTATTCGAACAGTGAAATCCAGACGACTCTGATGCTGATGACTATGTGACAGCTACACAGTTTTTGGTAAAACTTCGAATCGACTGAAACCACTATATGTATTATCTTTAAAAGTTACCCTTAACAACGATATTAGCCTCAAAAGTTATCCTTGACAACGCTCTTAGCCTTAAAATTTATCGATGACGACATGCATCGCCAAATCAACCAAAACTCAAATTGAGTATAGTTTTTTTTTTTTTAAGTTTCCGTCAAATAGAATCGTGAATAAGAAGCAAAGCCGAATACATTATTCAAGACACAGTTTTTCAAACTTCGTGAGGAACTTATAGCAAAATATAAAATTTACGTACGTCAGGCAAAAACAGAACTGACTAGAAACACAGAACATTATCTCTCCGCTTCATTTTCCGAGAAAGTTTGCCAGCATATATTCACCTCAAAAAGTGGGACAATAGTGACAAATTTCAAAACACTTTAACATTATACAATACGATAATTCACGAAAATTCGCTCACACGATCATGCTGCATGGCTGGAACTTTTCTTTTCTTTTTCTTTATTTTTCCCCTTCAGATTCCACGACCCTCCCGGAATGAGAGGAGGTAACACCTCTTTTTTCTCTATTTTGAGTAGGTATTTAGGCAGTCCACGGCATTCTTGGAAGGCCTTTCGCTCCACCTTTTTCTATCAATCTCAGGCCTGTGGAAAAAGAACATCATTTGTTAACTTTGTGCGAATTACTTTTGCCCTACATTACGTATTTCTGCCCTACGTGTACCTATCTCTTTCCATATTTTGCTTATTTCTGCACAGCTCCGGCTTCCCGAAGGTAATGGGAAGGAAATGAGTATCTTTCGCCCTTTTAATAAATGAATTTGACCTCCGTGAAACAAATAAATAAAAGAAAAAAACAAAACGCCTCAGGCCGCTCGTACTTTCTCTCTTATGAGAGAAGAGCTATGAGCATTGAAAATGCCTCAGTAATTTCAACGTTTTTTATTGTTTTAAATAAAATAACAATTAGAAAACATAAAATATCGACACACAATTACTGAATTTCCTGAAAGCCAGTCTCGACGATGCCCAATTCTTCCACGAATATGAACTCACAGGTAAGTAGGTAATTTTCTGTTATGGTGTGCGTCTGCAATTACTATAACCATGATTAACTTCTCAACCAAGTGACAACAAAACAAGCGACATTGTTTACTATATTCATTTATAACATACATAAATATAAAACTACGACATGAATAGAAGAACAAGTACGAAAGAAATGCGAGATAAATCTAAAGCTTTCCAACGAGTGAAGAGCTATTTTTGTCCGGTGAAAACTAAAGAAGTTTAATTTCCCCAGCAACGGCTTGGTTGTGCGTGAAAATCAAAAGAAAACAATACCTAACTCGTTTATAAGTTGCGTGACTTTTTTTCTTTGTGTAAAAAAATTTCCGGTTGACCCGTCGACTAAGACATTCAAACAGCGGTTTTGAATTTTTATCTTTTTTTCAGTTTTTATCGATTTTTTAGCAAATTTTAATGAATTTTAAGTATTGTTTTCAGCATAAATTTGTATATAAATTTTTGTATGTTCTTTTTTATAGTTATTAAACTTTATTTAGGCAATATTCTACCAAAAAACATAAATTTAATGATTTTAAGCCGTTTTTAGCCACTTTTCTTAGTGATTTTTTCAGCAAATTTTTTGAAATTTGACCAATTTATTGTTCTCAAAAATTGCTGGCTAACTTGGGAAACTTGATTTTTTGGCGCAAGAACGGAATTTTTATCTCAATCCTAAGGAGAGTTATGGTCTGGAATGACACACACACACACACACACAGATATTTATATATATATATATATATATATATATATATATATATATATATATATATATATATATATATATATATATATATATATATATATATATATATATATATATATATATATATATATATATATATAATATATATATATATATATATATATATGTACGTATGAAAAAGCGTTAAACTCATGGATTCGTTTTAGAATTCCTCAAAACGGATTTCAATGTAGAAATTTTTCAAAAATTTTTATTTAAAATTTTCTTAGCCATTGCAATAGCTCATTTTCTCCGAAAATTTGCTAATGGGTGGTCAGTTAATCCGAACGTCGGTTAAAGCCCAGGCCGGTTATGAGAGAGTCAACTTTATGTTAACATTCCTGTTTCACATCAGATGTCTGGCACGGAAATTACGAATGATCACGCCAACTCACTTATATTATCGGTATCCAGGTATTAGTTCGGGGTACGATCTACGTATAGTTATATAATAGTTATTAATTTATTTGTTTTGAAATTTATTTCTAAACGATTCATGTTAGATTAAGCTCCCCATGTGCCCAAAGAGCTCTCAACAAAATTATTCAGGGTGATTGCTTAACTTCCAATCCATTCCTCAGTGGTAATGGGGTCGTAAAACCACAACAATATCTATCATTATGAAATCAAAAATGGTTTTTTTACCACTGAACCGCTACCGCTTTTTTACTGCTTGCATTGCCAACTATTTAATGGCAGTTAAAAACAATCGGAAGACTTTAGCAGACCATAACTAGGCATCAATTATTATTTTATTGATAGGTAAAAGTGCTTGACCTGTGAGGAAATCAGCGAGGGCCAGTTAGCAATGGCGACTCACCTAATCATGTGGATGTTACTTGCAGCGCTGAGTTTAGAAATTCAGTTCGTGAGAACAGTTGACCCTTCACGTGTAAGTTTAACATAGAAAGCATTTCTGAGTTGAAACACAATTTTTGGTTTAGACTTTATTTTTAACAATGATCTTTTGCAATCGTTCAAGAAGAAACAAATTAATACTATCTCTCGGTCGAAATTGACTGGTTTACTTTTATTGATAGGTACTTAGTTTCCGATAATAAGATTAAAGAAAAAGTTCTAGCCCATGACGAAAGGACGACGTTCCACAATTTTCTGCACTAATTGTACGAGGTATTTAGGAATTCGAGCACACTGTGACCACTGATTCATATCGTTGGCAATTAAATAATTGCGAAAAAAGTTTTTCTGGATAATACTTTGAACATAAATGAGAGTTTCAGGATTTTAAACATTTTTCGTTTTTGTGTGTCGTTGTAAAGAATTTAAGTTCATATTGAAGTTTGAGAACGGATATATTATCATTTCAAAATATACACACTTTTTTAACTCTCTTTAAAGGCAAAGGGGGAACACCATAAAGCAAAAACCAAACACAAAGTAAGAAAATGGAAACGCCACTCTTAGTGAGTAACGGAGTTGAGAAGGATGTAGGACGGAGAGATGGATGGATGGGCACCTATGAAATGACCACAAGTTAAGGAAAGAACCTTGGAAAACGAGAGTGGTAGAACTTCGAAGCAATCCTGTCGAGATACCTATTTTGAGTAACTGTGTGGCACAGGTGGAAAATTTCACCGGACAAACAGTCAGATAATCTATAATGAGAGAAGCTAGCGAGCCAAACTGATTGTAATCGCAAAAGCCAATTGAGATTGTTGATTGTCGTTGTGACCTAATTAGTCTAACTGCTTATGCGCTCATGACAAAAAAATTGAGTAAACTAAATCAAAGAATGTGCAGTTCATTAATCAGTAGGTATGTAAATTATACACGTCTGTATAAATTAACGTTCAGCAAACCCTTCTTTGGTCCACGAATATCCCGAGCGGGTGATTCCAAACACGAGACATGTCCAACAAAAAAGATAGGTAGAAACCTTCCTGGTGTTTTACTTGACGCATCCAACCGACCAGAAATGCCCACTTATTTGTCAAAACTCTTTAAAAAGTGTTAGGTACCTGGTCTTGTTGGAAGTAACTTTTCAACAACTGAATATGGACCAGAACTGGTCGTGCTGAACATACGATTTCGTTAACTTCTGGTGTGGTATGTTACATTCAGCGTAAAATGCACTGGTGACGAACATTCTGACATTGCTGAACCATATATACTCGTAAAAACGAAAAGAATATGCAAAGCTAACAAAGCGACTCAAAAACATGTAGAAAATTACTAAAAACTGACGAAAAAAGGTGTTTGGACGGATGACAACAGATATCAGGTTGGTCGAGTATCAGTGGGGGGGGGGGGGGGGGGGGGGATTTATAATTTTATTTCGGTGTGAAAACTTTTCTACAGTGAAGAAACGTTCATCTTTGCCTTAGAGAACTTCTCCAGGTGTTCTGTAAGCCACTAACTCATGCATGAATGCAAGTTAAAATGGGTTACCGCTAA
Source organism: Adelphocoris suturalis (assembly GCA_030762985.1). NCBI lineage: Eukaryota > Metazoa > Arthropoda > Insecta > Hemiptera > Miridae > Adelphocoris > Adelphocoris suturalis. The sequence goes on from CM061046.1 coordinate 80,857,716, forward strand.
AGAAGAAAACAGGTTTGGAAGAGTAAGTGGAAGCTTTTTGCTGGGTTTCAGCTTTGGGTTTCAGTTGATTAAGATTTGAAAGGGTTTTAGGTAAGAAGATCATGGAGGTAGTTTGTAATGATGAGTTAGGATTCGAAATAATTCTAATTTAAATAAATGGAAAACCCTGAAATAAAGATTTTTCGACTTTGTGTTCGGTAGTTCAAAAAATCGATTATAAAAGTATTGTGGTTATGAAGGATGCTAATATAATAATAGCTTGTCTTTCGGAATAAATCTTTTTCGAGGATGCATGTGATGATCCGTGGATTAGCGAAAGAAAATGAAAAGTTAAGGTATAGCTGGAGAGGGGAGAAAAGTTCGTGAAATGGTGGAAACTGGGGTGGTGATTCTCACTGGCAGGTTTCCCGGGGGTGAGAATGGAGAGTTCACGTTTATAGGATCCTGTGGAAACTCCGTGAATGACATGGGGTGCGCATTGAGTGGTTTGCTGAATATGATTCATGATTTCAAAGTGGTACCATCCCACTTTTCGGACCATCTTCCCATTTGAATCACTGTTGGGATGGGTGCCATACCGGATTTCGCGGTGGACCTTCTACTTCCGCGACTAAGATGAACTAAAGAGGATGAAAAAGAACGTAAATCTAAATTGGATGTTAGAAAAAAAAGCTTGAATGCTCTACCGAATGATCCTGACTCCGCTACGAGCGTACTGGTGGGGTGTATTAAGCAATCAGCTCACGCAGATATTAATCCTCAGCTCAATAAACCCATTAATGAATGTAATGAAAAGTGGTTCGATGACAAATGCCAAAAACTAATAGATAAGATATACAGACTTCCAAATGTGCGTCGAAATTAATATTCAGAGGTTATTAAGGATATGTAAACAAATAGTTATTTTTATATATAATTCCGAACGGTCTTTGAAATTGTGAAGAACTTCGCGGTCCGATTTTAGTGTTGGACAGCTCATTCGAATCAGCACGGCCCCAAGTTTGTTGCAAAAGTGTCGCCGTTCGTCTCTATACCGTGTTCTAGGCGGTCCTTATCAACGAGAGTTGTTTATTAGGCTGTGGCGGTAACAACAGTTGCCATCGATTCACGGTAAGTAAGAAACGTAGTGTAGTTACTAACATCTAGGAGAGTTATTTCTGAACGAAGAAATTGAAATTGAAGAACTTCCGAACGGTCTTTATATATATGTAATTCCGAATCAGCTCGGCCCCAAGTTTGTTGCAAAAGCGCCGGTAAGTAAGAAACGTAGTGATGGGGTCTTTTCTGATCAGCTGAGTGAGCTAAATCTTTTCCTGTTCACTGTAGGAAGTTGAAATTGAACACTGCCGAATTGAACACTGTAGGAAGTTGAACACTGCCAACATTTTAGTAATTTGTGTTGGTCCCGCCGATGTGTGCACAGTGTCGCGCAATGACGAAGAGTTGACACTCTACAAAATCCCGGTTATGGATAAAACCGGAACCGTCAATCTTATCCAATGGGGGAAACAATTCAATTTCAACTCACATGACATCGTGGCAGCACACCTCATTACAACCAAAAAATTCAAAAATATATTCGAAGCACAAATTGGACATGACACAACACTCGAAATTAATCCAGACACAGAACAAGCACGAGCTTTGCTGGAGTGGTACCAGACACATAAGGACGAAGACAGCTGTAGCATCTCCTACACACAACTCAACACCAGTTCGAAATCTACGAGTTCTACCGATCAAGATACAATCAACGACAGTGAAGTACATATGGGTTCCATCCATAGTGAAGTACAATCTGTACACTTCGGTGGGAATCGGCTGAACCTTTCACTCCACACTGTGGTTGTGTACTATCGAGAAGATGATGCGACGCCAGTTTCACTTGTCAACTTCTGCACAGTCTCTGAAAATCTGGATCACGGACCAGCTGCTATTTGGGCACACTTTACTCCGGTATTCGAATTTCTTCATAAACTAGCAACACCAATTCGCACTATCCACTTCCTGTCGGACGGCCCAACCAGCCAGTACAGAAATAAATCATTATTATTATTATTATTATTTTATTTTTTTTTTTTTCAATACAAATTGCTTGAGTCCTTTGCTGATCTCAAGGAAGCCACCTGGAACTACCACGAAGCAGGACATGGGAAAGGTGCGCCAGATGGCATAGGAGCAACGGTTAAACGTACAGCCGACCGAACTGTTGCTCAGGTCAAAGACGTGGTAAATATCAAGGTATTTCTCTCAGTTTTGCGCAGCTCCATCAAGAACATACAATGTTGTGTCATAAAGAGTTCAGCAATAGAAGCCATGGCATCTTTGATCCCTGAAGACTTGAAACCGTTTGAAGGTACCATGAAGGTCCATCAAATTTTATGGAAAAAAGGAGAATCCCAAATCCACATGAACAAGCTTAGTTGCTTTTCGTGCTCATTTGATTGCAAATCCCAAATGATCGGAACTCACTGTCAGCAATTGCACGCGCCGAAGATCCGTCTCAGAGTAAGGAATAAAACGCTGAAAACAAAATATGCCAAAACATTGATCCTGGATAAAAGTAAGGCTAGTTCCTTTAATATTAGCAAAAACGGTCACCCTCAGGAGCATTCACCACCCGTTTGTGAGCTACCAGTAATTACAAGGAGTGTTGAGTTTCCCAGCCATCTACAAAGAGAACTGGATTTGGAGATGGAGAAAACAATTGGTTTAACTTATATCAACCCTATTTCTGGTGACGAGATCGGATGCGCCTCGCTACAAATGTCAAATGAAGCACCTGAAGGGGTCAACAAAATCACAATCACTCAAGGTCTGTGTTACAAATGTGGGGGTGCCCTGAACTCATTGAATGTGGGCATAGCGTGTGATATATTATGTCAACGTATTGTTTACCATAAAAAATGCATTGTTTTTGATGAAAATGTAAATGTCACAACTGATGACATGGATATGTTTTTCTGTGAAATATGTAAAAAAATGGCAACCAATTTATTGGATGTAGACTGATTTAAGATAGTTTCAAGTCCCCTCTGAGTCAAAGTCATTAGAGTTTAGTTTTTTAATTGAAAAGAATGTCACTCGAGTCCGGTTTCAGCAATTTATTTTTGCCTTGTTCCTAATTTCTTTTTAATAATAATTTCAGGTCTGTGATGCTAGTAAATAGTTGAACTTTAAGTATTAAAATATAAGTATAAATGAACCTGAAGTACAAATGTATGGAGCTCAAATGTTTACCTCTATCTCCTTATTAATTAAAAAAATGTATTTTAAAGATGTTGAATAAAAAAAATTGCTGAGAACTAGCTACCTTTTTTCCCAGCCCTACAACAATGGAGACAAATGAAAGACAGGGCCATGACGTGGGACAGGGCTATGATGCGGATGATCTGAAGAAGGGGAATCGTCATCGCCCTGTCCACGCATCCTCGCCCTATGTCCATGTATTATTCTATCTATTTATTTTCTTAGTATATAAAGCCGGTCATGTTTGGATTGGCATTGGATTTCAAACTAGGTGGTCGACAGAGCATCCCTACTTTTTTTCCTTGATTTGAACACTTTCTATTTTTTTGGGAACTGGAACTCACTTTCGCCCTTTCTGTGATATTCGCCCTTTTACGAAAAACGCATTAAGGATCCATTTTAGGTAAAGGAACAAGGGGTATGTTCGGTTTCAGCGATAAATTTCCTGTTAGATTGGACTAAAAAATAATTTTGTCTATCCAGAATCGCATTTTTGCACACTATGCGCCGTACGCCGTCCGCCGCCCGATGGTTTTCTCAAAAAGTATTGGTCCGAACTTTAAGAAATTTGGCTTAAAAATCATTTATCGGCCGGGGATGTGCCAGTAACATTCGCATCGCGACCGATCAATGCTAAAGGGTAGAACCTAAGGGAACCTATATATCCATATATATATATATATATATATGGATTGAATTTTCTTAACTACAAAGTTGAGCATACAACAATAGTCGACATTTTTTCAATCAAACTGTTAATTTCTGAGCTCGTAATAGATTTTTGGGCAAATGACATAGCTGAGACGTAATCGTACATGCTATTGTTGGGTGGTGTTCTTCTAATTTTATTTGAAGCTTGGTTTCGAGATATGGTTTGAGGAATTCTAATTTCGTTGACCCTCCGTTCAATAAGTTACTCCTTACAGGAACGAGACCAGGCTGGATGAGGTCCATGGCAAGTTTACGCAATGATCTGGGTGCGAACAAGGGCGGGGGTCATGCCTCGATTGTGAGCATTCACCACATATTTCTGATGTTTTTGGACAATAGTTAGACCCGTACCCGAAAGCGAAACACTTGAAACACTGTAGCGAATTAGGTATGTATGGTCGTACCCTTAGTTTCAAAAACTCCAAGTACAATAATAAGGGAGGATGGGGGAAATAAAAAGTAAGCAGAAGAGAAGAATTCGTTTTTGAATCCCATTGATTTTCTTCGTAAACCGGGAGACATTGATAACATGTTTTGACTTAAGTTCGCTAAGGATTTCGCCGTCTGTCGAGTGCAATAGGTTGTTTGAAGTTACGATACCTTTGGAACTGTTTATAGTCGGGTGCAACTCAAATTTGACTGGAAAACTCTCATACAGAACTGATTCCAGGAGTACATTCATCGTACTTCGTCGTGGCCTGTGCGCATTCGCAATCAAAGAATTCATTAAACACACATTTCTTCAGATGGAATTGCCTACACTCACACAAGGTTGAGGGCGGTTGACGGATAGGGACAACACAGGGGAGGTAGCAACAGCACAGCTATAGAATTACATGGTGATTGAATCAGCAACACGTTAAGCTCATTGGCTAATGTAAAATTCTATATCAGATAGTGAAACCCCATTAATTTTAACCAATTTTGATCACATTTTCAGAATATGAGTGGGATAGCTGTCTTCTTATAAATTTCATCGCTGTCCAGTAAGTACAGTTCCTATTCTCCTCGCATCTCATTACACATATCATCAATATTGTCAGTCAACCAAAAAATGTACCGATGAACTTTGATCGTACTAGATACCTACCTTTTCTCTCTCATGGGTGCGTAGATGCAAGAATCTATCAGAGGTAACCAGCAACCAGGAAAACGGAAGATCAAGCAGGTTTATCTCTCTCAAGCTCTGGTTATTCATAATCAGAGATACCAAATGGATATATCCCAACATTTGCAACATTCGCTTCTTCCAATTCACTATGGCATATGATGATCTCGCAATCATCCGATATCGAATCACACAGTAGAACTGATTTAGATCAACGCAGGTGGTTGTCCATCAAAAATATATGCTCACGATAAATCATCATAAAATAAGTTTTCTGTCAATAGTTTTGAGAAGAATTGTGTCAGGATAATCACCTCTGGTAAAACCAGAATACAAAGATGTTTAGCATCAAGCTGAACTGCATTGTGTATATGAGTTTTTTTAAATCGACCTTTTGAATTATGATGAAAATTATGGCATATAAAATCAATAACAACAAAAATAATAAAGTATTTTATCAACAAAATGAAGAAACCAATAAAAGATCAATCGTAGTAAGAGGTTTCATCACTGCTCTATTACATAAATAAAAAATATGATTTTATTGAATGTCATCCAGCTTTCACAGTCCATAACAAGGTAAATGTGGTGAATTCCACCACAATCTTTCAACAGCCCTTTTCAGGGCTACCAAAAAGAAGTACTCACGATACAAGTACATATAAAAGACGTCGAGTTACAACTCAACAAAATAACATATTTCGCCCGAGAGAATATGCGAAATATTCACTCACGAACGAAATATTCACAAATAAGCAACAAGCCAAACACCCACTGCAGGAGAAGGGTTCGTCAGGACAACCCACAAAAGTTGTCTTGAAAACAACAGCCCAAGGAAATAATCAATCGACCTCTAAGAAATGCAAGGGCAAGGCTGGCAAACCAACTCAGCTATCATATTCACAGATTCTGAGAAAACTCTATGCGAGCCAATAAGAGAACACCTGGCGAGCTAGTGAAATTGGGCGAACCAACCGGGGGGCGGCGGGAGGCGGCCGCCTCCCTATAGGTGCCCCGCACGGAGCCTTCCGTATTCATTCCACCTTCTGCTCTCGCTGACGACTCTTCTAATCTCTCGACGAAGTTTCTACACGCATTCAAGACTCAGAAAGGCATATCTTCCTCTCCTCACAGATTCTCTCGATCTTCTTGGCATCTACGAGTCTAGTCATTGCACTACTCATTGCCCAACCAGGGCAAATCCAGTCAGGGTCCCACCCGGCACGTTTAAGACTTCGTCTAAAACGTCGCGTCCGCAGGGAGACCTGAGCCGTATCACCCGAATCTCGCAGCCTTCGGCTCTTGATTGCCCGAGGGGTACGCCGGGAAATTGCGCAGCTCATACGCTCCAATTTACCGTCCAAGGAAGCCTTTATCAAGGCTCGGAGAGGACCCCGACATCAAGCTGGGAGAGAGCTTTGTCGAGCGAGTCCCTCCTCTACATAAATCCTTCATCCGAAAGGAAAGGTATTTTTCTATCGAGTAAACACACTCGGATATCTCGATGGAGCGAAGCCCCTCTTACTTCCTCGGGTTCGAGGGAGAAGAACTTGGCGAGGGGACAGGCGTCGGCCCTGCTCCAGCTCCTTATCCGAAACTCGATTCTCACTCAAAACGTAGTGACAAACTACCCGGGCCAGCTCCGCGCCCAAAGCTCGAACCTCTCGACGAGATCGCAGCTTTACCTAATAAACCCTCAGGAAGTTTGTTAGCTACTCCCGTGCACACGCAAGGGATCGAGGATTCTTTTCAGAATCTCTCGGAAGGTAGTTCTTACGGTTCTACCCATGAATATACTAAATATTCATCTCACGATCGCACCGTCGATCCGAGTGTTAAACACACTCCTATCCTGCATACACCGCACGGACCAAAAGGTACTTTCCAGTACTTCAATCAAACACATTCCGTCCCTCCTACAGATGTAAATCTGAGACCGGAATATTACACAACGGTTCAGTACCCAAATACGCATTTCCAAACAGCTCGAACCGAACCTGGCGCCCCTCGCGGAATACCAATGAACGAACCACGAGGTTCAACCATCCAGCAAAATGTCCTTGACAATTTCGCTCACATTTCCTTCGGAAATAATACAGGGACCAACCCGCATAACCAAGATACGGGTACTTTTCACAACGTCCCACTTGGTCTACCTACACCAAGTAGAACATATATAAATCCACTACAAATGGTGACCCCGCCTTTGAACAGGCTAAACACGGAGCAATACGTTCCCTCTTATGAAGCTAGTGGATTTCAGGGAACCACTGCGGGCGTGCGACCCCCGCCGGGCCTCTACGCCCCACATCTCACACTTCAACCCTCTCCACAAAGTGGCTTTAAAGCACTTTTGGAGGAAATAGGTGACTATCAAAAACCTATTTTTCAGGAGACAAATATTGATCGAGCTCTCGCTGAGTTCGATCAGTACTGCATTCGCAAACATTTGAGAACACAAAACGAGTGTTTCTCCGCCATTTACAAGTGGGTACCTGAGGAAATGAGAGAAGCTATTGACTCAGCATATCTCACGGCACCCCACGCACCTTACGACGAGGCTAAGAAACGCCTAACTCGAGAATATGGGTTGTCTATGCAAGACAGACTCCTCGCACTAGAGGACCCATCATCTCTCGCCAAAAAACCCAGCACTAAGTACCATGAAATGTACGCTAAATCAGTTGGGTACTTTTCGGAGGCATTGATCGCACAAAAGTGGATCGAAACTCTGCCAAACGACGCACGGGGTCTTGTCGCAGCACAAGCAAGCACGAGCGCCCGGCTTGACCTGGCCGACACGCTACACGCGTATAAATCAGAAACTCCTTCCCTTAACATTAGGGGAGTCGAGTCAAACAACAAAACAAGCACTTCAAGCCCTAAGAAGTCTGTTACACAAAAAACTGAGTATAAACCTCACAAACCTAACATCTACATCTGCCGAAACCACACTGGTTTCGGCACAGAGACACGTAAGTGTGCGGATCCGCAGCACTGTGGTTGGAAACCAACCGTCTCGAAGTCAACCAAAAAGGCCGCAGCTATTAGCCAGCCAAAACATAAAATAGTTTCGAGGGAAGCTACACCAGAACCGGTACCCAAAAGTACCGTTCCCACTTCAGACAACGAGTGCTCGGAAAACGAGTAACTGCCAGTGTAGCAGAGCCTATACGCCGGCAGACCAAAGATTTTAAACGGCTCTTTTTCAAGTGTCAACTTCACGGCACCGAATTCCTCATTGACACGGGAGCAGAAGTGAACATTCTGCCCCAAAATGTCACTAAAAAGCTGGGTTTGAAGGTTCTCAAAACCAATATCAAGCTCACAGCTGCAAACGGCGCCCCAATCGAAACATTGGGACGAGCCAACACAACGATCAACATCGGTCTCGGTGACATGACCACCGATTTCATGATCACAAAAGTCGACCTAGCCATCCTAGGTATTCCCTTACTTGAGTCCTGGGACATCGGGATCAGAGTCAAACATAAATACATTTATAGACAAAAAATGAAGAGCTATGCCGACCAAACAATAGCAGCTGTCATACAAGAGAAATTCTCTGATGAACAAATCGAAGCGGCTATTCCTCACCGGGACTACAGCTCAAGCTCAGATAGCACACAAATTATTGAGGATAAGAACATTAACTCAATAATCGAGATTTATAAACGGCAAATGGACAAGCTCCAAGGCAAGTGGAAGGACAACGGGGTTTACCACCGTATAACTACCGAAGGCTCACCTGTACACTTCCGAGCAAGGCCTATGGCGGGTGAAAAAAGATCCCAAGTTAAGAGCACTTTCGAAAAAATGCTCACAGACGGCATAATCGCCCCGTCTAACTCCGAATGGGCTTCACCCCTACACTGCGTGCCAAAAAAAGACGGGACGTGGAGGATCACAGGCGATTATCGTTTCTTGAACGCTATGACGAAGAAAGACGCCTATCCCCCACCTCACATATGCTCTTTCCAAGCCAATTTACACAATACACAAATCTACTCGACTATAGATTTAAAATCGGCATACTATCACATCCCGATGCACCCCGATGACGCTCATAAAACAGCCATTATCACCCCTTTTGGCCTGTACGAATTCAAAAAGATGAGCATGGGGTTGGCCGGCGCTGCCCAGACTTGGCAACGCTACATGGACAACATAATGCGAAAATTTGAATTCGCGTTTGTCTACCTGGATGACATTTTGGTTGCTTCCAAAACCTACAAGGAACATTTGGAACACCTCAAAAAATTTTTTGACAAATTGGGAGAACACGGGCTCCGAGTAGGGTTCGACAAATGCGTTTTTGCCCAACCCACCGTCGACTTCTTGGGTTTTACTATCTCAAAACACGGGATAACCCCTAAAAGAGACAAAATAGAAGCCATTGAACAGTTCCCACGACCGATAGACGTACGAAGCCTACGCAGATTTTTGGGAATGTGTGGTTTCTACCGAGCTTGCTCTAGTAAATTCGCACACATGGCTCAGCCCCTATATGACGCCATTCAATCAAACAAGAAAAATGACAAAACTCCGATTGAATGGACACCAGCAAGGGAAGAAGCTTTCAATAGCTTAAAACAAGCAATGATCAAAGCCACATTGCATAACATAGCCCATCCTCACCCTACAGCGGAATGGAGGATAGTGTGCGATGCGTCCGACACTCACATCGGAGCAACTCTAGAGCAAGAAATAACAAACAAGGATGGCTCAAAGACATACCAACCATTGGGTTTCTTTAGCAAAGAAATTCCTGAACAATGGAAAAATAAAGCCTCCTTCGACAAAGAGATGTTCGCCGCGTACCAAGCTTGCATACACTGGCATAACGACTTGGACGGACGCTCTTTCCATCTATGCTCAGACCATAAGCCACTACTAGGCACAATGTTGAAGAAAAATGCTCATTTTTCTAAAATGAGACTAAGGTGGTTGACATACATATCACAAATGACAAGTGATATTCGACACATACCCGGAGAACAAAACGTCGTGGCAGACGCACTCTCCAGACCGTTTGACCCGGTTGAAATTCAAACCAAGTCAATTTCAACTCAGACAGACGAGGGTCCGGCGGAAGCCGAAATTTCGAAAGTAACGGCCGCAGTTGAGTGCAACCTTTTACTTCAAGTACTAGAAGCACAAGAGAAATCTCCTCCCACGTCAGAGGACACGCGGAAACTTACAAAAGTTGAGTTTCCACAAGGGGAGCTATGGTGTAACCTAGACTTAGGACACCCCAGGCCTTACATACCAAAAGACATGAGACACGATATAATCAGCCAAATTCACAATTTGGGTCACCCAGGTATACACTCTACAGTATACAAGGTGAAACAGAGGTATTTCTGGCACGGACTACGCACAGACGTCTCAAACTGGGTAAGAGCATGTGAAACTTGCCAACGAGCCAAAATCACTCGCTCTGTTAAACTACCTTACACAGAATTCGAAACGGCCACGAAATTCTCTCATGTCCACGTCGACATAACCGGGCCATTACCATTGGCAAAAGGACAAAAACAATACCTTCTCATGATGGTAGACAGAGCGACAGGTTGGGTGGAGGCTGTTCCCCTAACTAATATTGAGACGTCCTCTATAACTGACGCATTTATTAAAATTTGGGTAGCTTCCAAAGGAGTTCCCAAATACATTACCAGCGACCAAGGAGCCCAATTCGAATCAACTCTGTTTCAATCGATAATGGAGCGTCTAGGGGTAAAACATACACACACACTGCCATACAAACCTTCAACAAACGGCATGGTGGAGCGTAGAAACAGATCACTGAAAGAAGCGATCAAAGCTCAAAACGAAAATTGGCTCGACGCACTACCTAAAGTACTACTAGCAATGCGTACAGCGGTGGACCCAGCTACGGAAACAACGGCTTTCCAAAAAGTCTACGGGATAGATGTACCCCTTCCAGGGGATATATTCGTTACATCAACGAATATTTCTGAACCAATATTTTTCCGCTCCACCCATATAAAGCATAATAACACCAAATACGCTGTGAATATGCCCAAAAACTTGGATACATGTTCACACGTCTATATAAGAGTGCCTACTCAACTCTCTTCATTGCAATGCCCATACACAGGGCCTTTGAAAGTGATAAAACGAGATAAAGTTTCTGTCACAGTGCAAATTGGCGAACAATTTAAAAAAGTTCCCAAACAGCAAATTAAACCAGCATATACTCTGGATGACAATGAAACGGCGGCACGAAGCACAATTTCGGACAAACAGGAGGAAAACCTCCGAAAATCCGACAGAGGACGCGTTCCCTCAAACAAATTCGGCGAAAATTGGGTGACGTCACTCAGCTGCCAAACCAAAACACGTAGCCACGCCCCTTTTTCTCGCATAGGAACAGTGGGGGCTATATATACGGAGCGCAGTCAGCCTACAGCTCATACCAAATCAAGCCATGACACAGCCGACTCAACAATCGAAGCGATGTCCACGGAGGAAGAGGAGGCCTTCCTCCTCTGCGAGGAACCTCCAGCCCTGCTGGAACCTCTCCCGCCGTCTCCGACACCCCCAATGCAACCGCCCGCTCCGAGAGAGGTCGTTTGGAGGGCTCCCCAACCCAGCACCAGTCAACAGCCGGCTCCGACCACGCCAAGAATCAAGCACAGGTCCCCAGCTCGTCCACCCTCCAAATGGATCAGCTCGGGAGACGTTCCCGTACCTCGCTGGGACCAGATGAGCGCGGCAGGGTGGTCTTCACCCGAACTGCCCTCACCGCAACCACCCAGCCGCGGCCGCGGGCCCAAACCTCGCGAGTTTGGTACCCGTCGGCAGGGCTCAGGTCGGGGGAGGCCAACCTGCGGCGCTCGCCGCAACCGGCGAGGCCGGGGGTCCCCTCCGGCGCGGGGCGGGAGGACTGCACAACCACCTCCGCCCCAACTGGTGAGGGTAACCTACGGAGAATTCCGGGTTTCCCTCCCAGTTCTCCCCCGAGCACGTCGTCGTTGATAACACGACGTCTTGGGGGGGCGCCTGTGGTGAATTCCACCACAATCTTTCAACAGCCCTTTTCAGGGCTACCAAAAAGAAGTACTCACGATACAAGTCCATATAAAAGACGTCGAGTTACAACTCAACAAAATAACATATTTCGCCCGAGAGAATATGCGAAATATTCACTCACGAACGAAATATTCACAAATAAGCAACAAGCCAAACACCCACTGCAGGAGAAGGGTTCGTCAGGACAACCCACAAAAGTTGTCTTGAAAACAACAGCCCAAGGAAATAATCAATCGACCTCTAAGAAATGCAAGGGCAAGGCTGGCAAACCAACTCAGCTATCATATTCACAGATTCTGAGAAAACTCTATGCGAGCCAATAAGAGAACACCTGGCGAGCTAGTGAAATTGGGCGAACCAACCGGGGGGCGGCGGGAGGCGGCCGCCTCCCTATAGGTGCCCCGCACGGAGCCTTCCGTATTCATTCCACCTTCTGCTCTCGCTGACGACTCTTCTCATCTCTCGACGAAGTTTCTACACGCATTCAAGACTCAGAAAGGCATATCTTCCTCTCCTCACAGATTCTCTCGATCTTCTTGGCATCTACGAGTCTAGTCATTGCACTACTCATTGCCCAACGGGCAAATCCAGTAAGGGTCCCACCCGGCACGTTTAAGACTTCGTCTAAAACGTCGCGTCCGCAGGGAGACCTGAGCCGTATCACCCGAATCTCGCAGCCTTCGGCTCTTGATTGCCCGAGGGGTACGCCGGGAAATTGCACAGCTCATACGCTCCAATTTACCGTCCAAGGAAGCCTTTATCAAGGCTCGGAGAGGACCCCGACATCAAGCTGGGAGAGAGCTTTGTCGAGCGAGTCCCTCCTCTACATAAATCCTTCATCCGAGAGGAAAGGTATTTTTCTATCGAGTAAACACACTCGGATATCTCGATGGAGCGAAGCCCCTCTTACTTCCTCGGGTTCGAGGGAGAAGAACTTGGCGAGGGGACAGGCGTCGGCCCTGCTCCAGCTCCTTATCCGAAACTCGATTCTCACTCAAAACGTAGTGACAAACTACCCGGGCCAGCTCCGCGCCCAAAGCTCGAACCTCTCGACGAGATCGCAGCTTTACCTAATAAACCCTCAGGAAGTTTGTTAGCTACTCCCGTGCACACGCAAGGGATCGAGGATTCTTTTCAGAATCTCTCGGAAGGTAGTTCTTACGGTTCTACCCATGAATATACTAAATATTCATCTCACGATCGCACCGTCGATCCGAGTGTTAAACACACTCCTATCCTGCATACACCGCACGGACCAAAAGGTACTTTCCAGTACTTCAATCAAACACATTCCGTCCCTCCTACAGATGTAAATCTGAGACCGGAATATTACACAACGGTTCAGCACCCAAATACGCATTTCCAAACAGCTCGAACCGAACCTGGCGCCCCTCGCGGCATACCAATGAACGAACCACGAGGTTCAACCACCCAGCAAAATGTCCTTGACAATTTCGCTCACATTTCCTTCGGAAATAATACAGGGACCAACCCGCATAACCAAGATACGGGTACTTTTCACAACGTCCCACTTGGTCTACCTACACCAAGTAGAACATATATAAATCCACTACAGTATTAAAAACATTTACTGCCCCCAAAGCATTGGTACTATAATGGCTTGAAAAACTACTTGTTATTGTTTCTTCATCATTCTCCTGTATAGGTGTGGCTTCAATAATAGACTCGTATTAGCTGATGCGCAGTAAGGTGATTCGGGGAGGGCGAAAAGACCGATTTATCGTTCGTCCTCTCCACATCTTGTTGTGAGGACAGGTCATTTATTAGATTTTGCCAGTGTCAGTGACACCCCTTACAGAAAAAAAGAACGTTATAAAGAGGAAAGAAGTTGTAAGCAAGTGGGGTAGAGAAAATTCCGGAGTTTTCAGTTAATTTTTCTCAGTATTTGCCACAGCGGAGATTGGTAATTGCATTGAGGTCGATCTCGATAATACTTTGGTGTTATCCCGTGGTTTTTGAAACTGAAGGGAGTTATTATAGATTCAAGCAGAATCAACATTAATTGATACGAGAGAAAATGTCACCGATGTTAGAGTATAAATTGGAGACAAATTAATATCTTCCATGTAAGCTATACATAAATCCTTCCAATAAGACGCTTCGCATACAAGAGTTGCCAAGACACAAAATGAGTGATATCATTCAATTTCATTGATTCAATTTGGTCCAACCCGGAAGCCGGATTTCCGTCTCCTAGTACATTAGCTTTGTTCCAACAACGATTCGAGAGCGACCCCCGAGGCTCCTCAAGGGTACCGTGGGTTTGCTCCAAGGTCTCCCACTTTCGTGTTTGTTGGTGTAAGGGTAAGATTTGTTTACTTTTTATTCCATTACCGTTAAAGAGATTGTAAAATTCCCGTTTTCGTCTCAATACGCACCGTCAGGCTCGTGAAACGCTTGACCATAACGAGAGAGTATTAGCTTCCATATTTTCCCTGCTCCCGCGTTATTTTTAGGAAAAACGAAAAACGACAAGGGCAAGAGAGATGATTAGCCAAGCATAATGACAGCTTTAAATCGGTCAACACATATTTATTATTATAAACATTCTGAGGTCTGTTAGCCCTTCATGTACACTTGTATGTCTAGGTTTTGACAATTCTTTTATAGCGCTAGACCTATAGTCATTTACACTACGAAAAATACCTACCTAAGCATCCAAAAATCACTATTCCGTTTTTCGCAGGTTTATCGGACACGACTCGACCGAAGGAAACCGCGGGACGATTTTCCTGAAGTGTCCGGATATGCTTGAGTGGATGTCAGAGGGACCATTTTGGGCAGTAGGTGAAAAGAGGATGTTTTCTTACCGTTGGCTGAACGGCTCTCTTTTGATCCTGAATCCTCCTCAGCATTTGCGTCTCTTGGCTAGGGAGACTTGCTGATCTTCGGCTGCCGATTCTTCTTGGCGTCATAGGTACGCAGGCGTCAAAGAGTGGACTCCTGTAACCGGTCTGTCTCCCTCAACGGACAAAACTCCACCTCCAGGCGGGTACACAATTTCAGAAACTAAGACCCACAGCTGATGCTCGTCAAACAGTTTTATTCACTCGTCCAGGGGCGTAAACGATTCCCGAGTTGTCTGGTATTGGTGGACCAAATCATCGCCCAGCAATTCCCACCAAGTCATTCCTTGTAATTATTTCCATCAGTCAGTACCACCTTCCTCAACAGTCTGCTCCTCGGTTGCTCATATCTCTTGCAGGATATCATCAAGTGGTCCCAATCTTGGGTTCCTCCGGCTTCACAAATGCACTCGGGTGAATCCTTCAGACCGAATCGGTACAAGTACGCAGCTTATTTCCCATGATTACTTAGTGCCTGCGTAAGCTTGAAATTGATCTTTAGAGGCGTGTTAAGTCTACTTAGACGTTCATCTGTTGCATGGGCTCGGTATTGGCAATTCACATTCATTTTACGTGTTTTGGGTTACTGTTTTCAATGTTCAGCTCGTTATTCTCATTTTGTTGGCATGACAAGTAGGATTTTCATGTGTTTTATGTGTACCTACGTTTCATTTCATACGTACCTACCTGTTTTGTGGAGTTTTATGTGTATCTCATCATAGTGAAAACCCTAACTTGCTGCAATAGCATACAGCAGATCAGAATCCTTTATTATACGATTTTCCCTACAATTATACGTATTTTCCCAACAATTTTCCCAATAATTGATGAAAAGCGAAGAGGAACGAATGTGATGCTGACTATTTGGAGGATGAAGACTCTCGCCGGTCTCCTCCGAGGTCCCCTTCCAGCCGGAAGAGCAGCATACTTCTCAACCAAAACTGACCAAAAAGCAGACTCGGACGGTGGCTTACAAGAAAGGACCAAAAGAGAAGAAGACCAAACGTGAAATCAATTGGCTGAGCAATGAAGATTTGTTCATAAAAATATCTGGAAGAGGAGACAACCCTGAACATACTACTTACTGCCTACGATGGACCCGCCATTTCTATCATGGATTGTTTCGAAAAAATGTATTCTGATGAAGTTATCGAATTTATAGTCACTATGTGCAAGCAATGCCATAAGCGAACCCGTTTTATGTGTGAAAAATGTGCAGTAGATTTGCATATCCATTGTTGGCATGACTATCATCGCAAATTGACCAAACCTTGAAGTGACTTTTTATACTCCAAACCATTTTCTACATATTGTTTCAATTTCAAATACGTATTTTAATTGATATTGTGTACATCCAAAAGAATAAAACGTTTTCATATCAGAAACCACCTGTTTACTTAATTTGTCTTCTTATTTTCTCGGGTGCCCAAAGTCACCTACAGGTGACGGTGTCATATTGTGTTGGGGGGAGGAGCGGAGGTGGTAAAAACACATTTATTGTTCTATTTAGAGCCTAATTAGATTTAAAAATATGAAAATTTCGAAATTCCTCTGGTAGGTCATCTTTGGGCGCTGGAGGGTTATACAATCGGACTTTGGTGCTGTTGAGCATATGCAATGATGCCTGGCTGTCTGTGTATATCACTGCACTTCTTCTTGCAGGCAGGAGGTCCAGTGTCGTCAACCATTTTACTGAGGCTAGAGCTGCAAGCACTTAGGTACTAATACTTCAATAATAGGTACATCATACGGACAATAGTTAATAAACTCAATTTCGCATCGTTATAATAAATTCCAATGGAACTGTTTCCCCTGATAATTCCAATATTGACATTATATCAGCTGATATTTACAAGACAATATTTATGTATTCAAGTATCACTATCTAGCAATTTTGGATGGCATTTCGAGCTTGATCGTCTATTCAATAAGAACCTCTAGCAGCGTGTTATTTTTCTATCTTCTCGCGCTTAGAAATTCGAAGTTTTTTTAACGATGTTGAAGCCTCTAGGAAAAGCGAGCTATTCAACGTACAGCGTTGCGGGTGGTTTTAATCAATTCTTTGGAATTAAATCTATCATTGGCAAGTAAAAAATTTACTTAGCTACTTTGAACGTTTTTGAGATCTCGATTTTTTTAAATGTTTAGCCCTCTAATACAACCCTTTAGGGTTGATAAAATTGATGCCGAGCTTCTAGGACCATCTAGACCCCAAATGTGATTTTTAACTCATGCTTCATATATTTTGGTCTAGTTTTTTTTTGGAGAAGAGCCGCCGACGGCGGACGGCAGATGGACGGCTTGTTTTTAATTCAATTTTGGAATTATATGCACCTTAAAATTTAAACCAAAAAATTTTTTTAACCATTATTGAAAATAATTAAACAAAAATTATTTAGCCAAAACTCCTGTTTGACATCAGATGTCTGTCGCAGAATTTGGAATGATGGCTTTCAGTATTATTATCAGTAGATATTATTTTGGGGAACGATCTGCGTATGGTCATATATCATATTCATTAATTTATTTGTTTTGACAATTACCTATTCCTAATTATTAGAGATTTATGCTAAATTAAACTCCGCATGTACTGGAAGAGATTAAGAAAATATTGTTTAGGGTGATTGCTCAACTTCAAGTCAATTTCTCAATGCCAATGGGATAATAAAACCGCAACAATATCACGAGTAAATCAATTATGCTCTTTACCACTGAACATCAATTTCATTGCTGACTACTGAATGGCAATTAAAAACAGTCGGGAAAGACTAGCAGACCGTAACCATTAATTATTAGCTCAATAAAAAAGTATCCTGTGAGGAAACCTGGAAGGCCCAGTTCGCAATGACGACTCACCCAATCAAGTGGATAATACTTGTAGCGTTGTGTTTGGAAATTCAATACGTTGGGGCTGTTGACTCTTCCCGTGTAAGTTTCACATAGAAAGTATTTTTGAGCAAAACATTCGGTTTAGGTTTTATTTGTAACTAACTGACCCGGTGGACATTGTCCAGCCTAACATATTATTCGTACAGTATTGGTTACAGATAAAAATCATTTTTTTATTAATTAAAAATTGGTATTCAATTGAAGCGAAGGAAATGTTGAATATAAATAATAAAATAGTAAGTATAAACTGTGAATACGGGTATGCAAGGTATCATAATTTTGATTCATAATGAGCAACTCATTTCCTTTACGGTACCTCTTAATCCTAAACTGTTCCTCTTGCTTTTCATTTTCTTCCGATTCCCTTTTAACAGACGTTATTATGTTACTCATAGGAGGCGTATTTGAATTAGTTTCTGTTTATGTATTGACCAACCTTTTGGTGACGTTGGAAGAAACATCTGACGCAGTATTGATTGTTCATGGAAAGATACTATCATTTTATTCGTTGCTCAATGTCCCAGAGGCTCCCTGTCAAATTTAAAATTCCCAGAGTAAAAAGGAGAGAATTTAACTAACTCAGCTGATTTGGTTGGAACCCGTTATTGGAATCGTCTGTTAACGTCCTGGAGAAGCTCCCTGTCAAATTCCACATTCTTAGTGTAAACAGGAGAGACTATTATTTAGCTCTCTCTCCTTTTTTTTTTTAATTAGAAATTTGTCTCTTTTTTTAGCAATTGGTACTAGTAATAGTTTCCCTGTTTCTTCAACCTCTATATAACCTTAGCTACGTTAAAACTCCTCCCGACCAAGATTGCTGCAGCTAATAAGGAGTTTTCAATATCAATTTTGATGATCTATCTCTACGAGTAGAACATGCTCGCCTTAACCAACGAAAATCGTTTTGGTATTGTTGAATTTGTTACCAAAAGTCCTTTATGCCTAAAACCCACCACGTTGATATTTTTAGGTATTTAAATTCCAAAAAAGTGATTGTTGCTTCGGTCTAATGAAATATTGTCAAATTAAATAATTTATAGTTGAAGTGAATCATTTAGAATGAGGCAAGGAGCAAACGCGGTTTTTCAATAAAATGGTTATTTTAAGGCTGAAAGGGGTGAGTTGCGAAATTTATATATAGCCTATCTTTCTTTCTGGTTTGAAAACAATAAGCTGAAGAAATAAAAAAAAACATCAAAGTCGGTTTATAATTCTGGTTGCGCATGAAGGACATACAAACAAACATAATTTGATTTTTATAGATATATATAATGATCCTTTGCAATCGAGCAAGAAGAAAGAAATTATTATCTCTCGATCGAAATTGACTGGTTTACTTTTAATGGTAATGTTTAATGGTTCCAATTATTGGATTAAGTTCTAGTCCTAAACAAAAGAGCGAGTTTCCATAACTTTTCGCACTTCTTGTACGTACCTAGTTATTTAGAATTTTGAGCACTCTGTGAGCACAGATATTTTAGACTATTGAATTATTTCAAAAAAGTTTTTCTAGGTAATACTTTGACATATATTAATTGCTATGCAATTCTTAGGCCGACCCCCAATAATTTTTGGCCCCGCCAAGGGGGCTCCCCCCCCCCCCCCCAACCCCTCCGTTGCTTTTCGCTTTACGCCTTCGGCTAAGATGCTAAACCATGGAACATGCTTTGTTCCCGCTTATTCGAGAATATTTCATGTGGTTTGCTAACCAAACTACCTAATTAGCCTGCCACCAAGCGGCACAACTAAAATAAAGATTACCACTTCAACCTAGTGTGAACAAAACAAGGCTTACATGCGGCACAATAATATTGTTTACTAACGATTTATAACATCGCATTATTGGATTAATATCTTGTAAATAAAAAAAATTGAAAACTACGACATGAATATTTTACTAATAGAAATTAGAAGGAAGTACCTAGGTAGGTAACTTTCTGTTATAGTGCGCGTCTACAATTACTATAACCAAGATTAACTAACTTCTTAACCAAGTGACAAAAACACAAGCGGCATTGATTACTATATCGAATCGACAGCTTTCCTACGAATTGAGAACGATTTTTGTTCGATGAAAACTAAAGAAGTTTCAATTCCCCAAACAACGGCTTAGTTGTACGTGAAAATTAAAAGAAAACAACACCTAACTTGTTTATAGGTTGCGTGACGTTTTTTCTTTGCGTAACAAAATATCCGTAACAAAATTTCCGTAACAAAATTTCCGGTTGACCCGTCGACTAAGACATTTTCAATGTCAAAAACGTCGCGCAACCTATAAACAAGTTAGGTGATGTTGACATTGAAAATGTCTTAGTCGATGTAACATAAATAAATATAAAACTACAACATAAATAGAAGAACAAGTACGAAAGAAAAGCGTGATAAATCGAGAGCTTTCCAACGAATGGAGAACGATTTTTGTCCGATGAAAACTAAAGAACTTTCATTTCCCCATCAACGGCTTGATTGTTCGTGACAATCATGAGACAACATTTCGTGACACATTGCCGTCTCCCAAAAAACGTGAAACTTACCGCCAGTTAGCTCTAAGCTAAAGCTTGTTCCATGCTAAAAATTAAAACATTCTATACAGGAATTACGTAAACTGAAGTACATCTGTTAAGCGAAATAATTGACTATTGTTACCAGAGCAAAATAAAACTTTTCCAGATTTCAAACATCATAATTGCGAATTAGTTAATAAGGTGTTTTTAATAATGATTAACTAGGTATATTGATTTAAAGTGGTTGGTAGGATCTTTAACTTTGTAATTTGGATCTAACGACCATTAGTTCCTCACACTAATGAAATCAAAACCCTATTCATACTAGGGAAAATGGAGCACTTCATTCGTGAAAAGGTTCAAGATTGAGTTATTCTTGTTGCCTACCTGCCAACTGGCAAAATGGAAGCTGATATCCTGACAAGAGGGCTGCCGGGTCCTCGTCACACCGCTTTGAAACATGCCCTTGGGCTTCTGAAAAATGCCGATTGAGGGGGAGTGTAGAATTTGATTCTTGTTCCTAGAGAACTGCCACTCCAATAATTTCCGCATGTTTGTAAACGCGCATGTTATTACTCACTATAATAACTCAACCTTCACAAGAGAGAGTTGAGAGAGAGAGAGAGAGAGAGAGAGAGAGATAAAGCATTTATTGGGCAATTCAATGGTGATAATACAGAGCATCTATGAATCTATATGTTTGGTTGGTATCAATTTTCTGCTGATAATGATAGTGTAACATATATTCTCACTAATAAAATTTTCACATTCCTTACTGTAGCTAGTTTACTCTTAATATATTTTTAGCTTAGTTTCACTACATATTAATGTTCCCTTTTGCTTTATATATTAATACTTGAATACATATTTCGGTTGCTTTCCTGTTACAATAATTATGTATCTAATTTTATCTTAATGTAATGTATCTAATAGTTATCTTAAATTATACAGTTCTCTTAAATTTTAATATTGTCTTTTGCCGTATTATCTTTCTCGTTCCTTAAGCTTATACTGATGGATATAGTATCCGTTGCAGGGGGTAGTAACTTGTATCAGTGTTCGTTTCGGGCAATTTCGTTCAATACTTATGTTGTTTATTTTTAGTTCCAGGTTGAAATTGAGATCATCGGTGTTTATTCTTTACATCTTAGTTTGTGATCATAGTTTTTTCCTTAATAGAACCTTCACAAGATTTGCCAAAAATATTAATTACCTACTAAGGCATGTTCTTTGCCTTATATTATCACAATAAAACATTTACATGTTGGGTAAAATACAATTTCATTGTTTAACTTACAATTCCTATAATAGTATCTCATGCCTTATACTTGATTTGATGAATTCATGATTTGAACAGCTTCAATTTCTTGTCTGCCCTTTTCAAAAGTACTACGACAAGTAAGATAATGCAAAGTATCCTCATCCTTCTTTATAGTCTCAGCATCCAGCGCCTTGACCATCGTCGCTTCGTTTTCCAGCAGCGCCTCCATATGCTCTTTTCGTCCATGTCGTTCATCTTCAAATCATACCAGTCAGCTTGCGCGAACAAGGGTTCAGGATTACTTGAATTCCGGCCCTTTTTCGAACTCGTCGGAGAATATCTTTAAGACTCCAATAATAGCTCTCCGAACCAATCCCCTCTCTTAACGTGGCCTGTCCATAACTTTTGGTTAGGGATGCCATATGAATGAACTGAACAGGTTTAAATTATAAGAGTTAGGAGAAATAAATTGGGAACTTTCGTAATTAGTGCGAAATCGGCACAGAATATATTTTTACAATCATTGGTGAACATGAACCATCAACTTCACACCTGGTCATATAAATCATACAGTGAATATACATCACTGTGGTCGCCGTAACACAGAATGAATTTCTTTTTTCTCCACAAATGTATTATGATGTCATCACACATAGCAAAGGACCGTCCTGTTTTAACATGTTTAATGTTTTAGGGCTGGGGGTCGTTCTGTGAATTCCGACACGCAAATCTGCAACGTTTTTTTTTCTGATGATTTCCGCTTACAACCGAGTCGTTGCTAGGGAAATTCTACTTCGTCGTTTTTCATCCCACAAAATTCGTTGACCTTTCGTTCGAAAGCTCTCGATTTATCCAACCATATTATGTTAACTACTGCGAAGTGCGTGGCCAACAAGCTGAGTTATGAGCATGGTTATTTGAATAATTGTGTACACTCAGGTGATCATTCTCAATAATTGATATTGTGAACATGATTGCAACCGCTTGTTAATTTCTGATGATTTCATTGAGTTGGTGTTTCGATGATTTGATTCATAGCAGGTGATCCGAATATTGCGAGAACGGTTTGATTTGTGAAGCGGTGGTTAAATCATTTTAATAGGTAATTTCTATACTTTACACTCTAGGAAGCTGTAATTTTGTATGTAGCCTCTTCAGGACATTTACTTGACGATGCCCAGGGTCCGGATCAGATGAGTGGCTCTTAAAGCTATTTTTTATGCTTTACACTCTAGGAAGCTGTAATTTCGTATGTAGCCTCTTTAGGACATTTACTTGACGATGCCCAGGGTCCGGATCAGATGAGTGGCTCTTAAAGCTATTTTTTATGCTTGACACTCTAGCAAGCTGTAATTTCGCATGTTGCCTCTTTAGGACATTTACTTGACGATGCCCAGGGTCCGGATCAGATGAGTGGCTCTTAAAGCTATTTTTTATGCTTTACACTCTAGGAAGCTGTAATTTCGTATGTAGCCTCTTTAGGACATTTACTTGACGATGCTCAGGGTCCGGATCAGATGAGTGGCTCTTAGAGCTAATTTCTATGCTTTACACTCTAGGAAGCTGTAATTTCGTATGTAGCCTCTTTAGGACATTTACTTGACGATGCCCAGGGTCCGGATCAGATGAGTGGCTCTTAAAGCTATTTTTTATGCTTTACACCCTAGCAAGCTGTAATTTCGCATGTTGCCTCTTTAGGACATTTACTTGACGATGCCCAGGGTCCGGATCAGATGAGTGGCTCTTAAAGCTATTTTTTATGCTTTACACTCTAGGAAGCTGTAATTTCGTATGTAGCCTCTTTAGGACATTTACTTGACGATGCCCAGGGTCCGGATCAGATGAGTGGCTCTTAGAGCTAATTTCTATGTTTTACACTCTAGGAAGCTGTAATTTCGTATGTAGCCTCTTTAGGACATTTACTTGACGATGATCAGGGTCCGGATCAGATGAGTGGCTCTTAGAGCTAATTTCTATGCTTTACACTCTAGGAAGCTGTAATTTCGTATGTAGCCTCTTTAGGACATTTACTTGACGATGCCCAGGGTCCGGATCAGATGAG
The DNA here is from genome assembly GCA_030762985.1 of Adelphocoris suturalis. NCBI lineage: Eukaryota > Metazoa > Arthropoda > Insecta > Hemiptera > Miridae > Adelphocoris > Adelphocoris suturalis. Next base: position 80,881,423 of record CM061046.1, read on the forward strand.
TGGCTCTTAGAGCTAATTTCTATGCTTTACACTCTAGGAAGCTGTAATTTCGTATGTAGCCTCTTTAGGACATTTACTTGACGATGATCAGGGTCCGGATCAGATGAGTGGCTCTTAGAGCTAATTTCTATGCTTTACGCTCTAGGAAGCTGTAATTTCGTATGTAGCCTCTTTAGGACATTTACTTGACGATGCCCAGGGTCCGGATCAGCTGAGTGGCTCTTAGAGCTTGCATACGAGTCTGCAACTAAAGACATAAAATGTCCCAATGTGTTGCAGACTCGTATGCAAGCGTACTTTGGTATGAGTCCCATCGGAAATATCTAATGGTAAAATAAAAATGTATATAAATATAATAAATTGTTTTGGTTAATTAGAATCTTTTCTTTTTTCTTGACCTTAAAAAACTATATCTAATTTCTCCCTTGCGAGGGAAAAACATTAAACATGATTTAATGTTTTTCCCTCTCAAGGGAGAAATTATTTTATAACACGTGCCTACACCCCATTGAGTTTATAGCAAACTATTATTCTCTACAAAGGTTATTTTATGGACCGCTCGTGCTCATTTCTAGTCAACAAAGTAACTAGGCAATCAATTCAGCTATCAATTAATTACCTTCTTTTTTATCAATAAGAAATTATTACCTGCTAAATCAAATATACCTTTATGTTTTCATTCCGCCTCAGTATTTAATTGCATTTCGCAATCCTGTGGGACAGTAGTCTTTCTGGGACTTCAACCGTGTATCTGCGGCACTGTTGATAAATCGTCTGTGATATTTATTGATCTGTGGTATTAGGCTATTTTTTATTTTATTTTCATACCAAACTTGGTATAATGATCTCCTTTCTCTTCATATTTATAGTAATGCTACTTATTGCAAATTTTAATTTTCATGTCTGTGGTACTAGTGTACAGATATATTTATTTATGCCTAAAAATCTGACAATATTCTGGCCCTTATCAATTAACTGTGATATTTCTGTAGTGTACCTACCGTTAGAGCTAAATAACTCTTTCCGCAGCATGAATCTAAAATTTTGTAACATTCACCCGCAACTTCTACGCAATTAGTCCACTGCAATCCTCTAGGTAGGTATGCGTTTTCAATCTTCGATTAATATGTAGAGGATAGGTACCTCTATGTAGGTACCTCTTTGATTATGTACGCATTACTTAGAACACTTACATTACATGTATCGATACCAAAAAAATTTATTACTAGGTAGGTTTTTTGCGCACGCTATCGTTTGATCTAACTTCAGGATTTGTTCTAAATCAAATTCCGCTAGTACCTACTATTCTAATTACCTTCTGTGATGGTAGGTACGTTTAGGATTTCCCTTTAGAAAATTGCCTTTATTACAGCTCATATTATTAAGCCTGTAATGAGTTGGCCAATTCTGTACTATTTTTGTGAAAATTCACAATTCAAACTTTATTGGGAGCTCAACAATTTTCACTCTATGGGAGGGGAAAATCAAAGAAGCGTCTATGCTACCACCTGGCTTATCAGCCAGGAAACAAAATTGACCTTCGGTAAGGGGAAGGGGTAAATAAAATAGGTATGCAGTTGAGGAGAAAGAGATGTTGTATTTATATTGCTCGAGATAATAAAAACCCCCCTATTACTCTGCAATAAGAAAGGAAAAGTAATGATGCTTTGATTAGAGGATTTGGGGGAGGTGTGAAGTATTTTGTACTAAAATAATACCTATATATTATACAGATTACCCGGCTTAGGTTGGGTTATTCTGCACTGCCTCGATGGAGAGAGTGAAAAGAAAAGGAGAAAATGAATTTAAATTTACCACATGGGGTAGAAGTTGGAAGATGAGAAGTTGGAAGTTAGAAAGATTCAATAGGTACCTGAAAAATGCTGAAATCGAAGTGTGTGAGAGGGGGGAAGCTCGAATTTGAATATGTTGGGGCTGATTGGCAGTTAGTCAGTCAGTCAGTCAGTCAGTCAGCCAGCCAGTCAGTCAGTCAGTCAGTCAGCTAATCAGTCAGTCAGTCAGTCAGTTAGTCAGTCAGTCAGTCAGTCAGTCAGTCAGTCAGTCAGTCAGTCAGTCAGTCAGTCAGTCAGTCAGTCAGTCAGTCAGTCAGTCAGTCAGTCAGTCAGTCAGTCAGTCAGTCAGTCAGTCAGTCAGTCAGTCAGTCAGTCAGTCAGTCAGTCAGTCAGTCAGTCAGTCAGTCAGTCAGTCAGTCAGTCAGTCAGTCAGTCAGTCAGTCAGTCAGTCAGTCAGTCAGTCAGTCAGTCAGTCAGTCAGTCAGTCAGTCAGTCAGTCAGTCAGTCAGTCTGTCAGTTTGTCAGTCAGTCAGTCAGTCCGTCAGTCAGTCAGTCAGTCAGTCAGCCAGCCAGCCAGCCAGCCAGTCAGTCAGTCAGCCAGTCAGTCAGTCAGTCATTCATTCAGTCAGTTAGTCAGTCAGTCAGTCAGTCAGTCAGTCAGTCAGTCAGTCAGTCAGTCAGTCAGCCAGCCAGCCAGCCAGTCAGTCAGTCAGTCAGTCACAGTCAGTCAGTCATACAGTCAGTCAGTCAGTCAGTAAGTCAGTCAGTCAGTCAGTCAGTGGAAACTGTTGATCCTTCCCGTGTAAGTATCACATAGAAAGCATTTTTCAGCCTAAACAATGATTTTTGGTTTAGGTTTTATTTGAAATGATGCTCCTTTGTAATCGTTGACCACCCGAATAAGGTAGTTACAGAGTTTATTCGTTCATTTGTATAAAAAGGACGTAAACACGGATGTGTTGAAAATAACAGTTACAATTTAGATTTGACAGATAGACGGTTTGGAGAATTTTTCCATTTTTTCCAAAGGGAGATATGTTGAATATACCTGAAAAACTAAAAATTATAAGCAGTGACAGATCTGGTAAATGTTTAAATGAGGATATCCCCCAATCCCAATATAATTCACCACTGATAAGTCCATTTCTAAAAATGTTTCCTATGGAGTGGAGTAAATGATGCTATTGTTTTACGTTAAGAATATTGTAACCGGCTTATTAAAATTGTTTATAGTCCAATCAACTTAGTTTTGGAATTTAGCCAGGTACGTAAGGAGGGGGAAATTGGAAGCTTGAGATGTGAACATTTATCACATAAATCAAGCGCTTTCCAACGAGTGGCGAATGATTTTTGTGCGATGAAAACTGCGGAAGTTCCATTCCCCTAGCAACGGCTGGGTTGTACGTGAAATGAACTTGGTATTAGAACCTCTTGAAACTCATACGGTGGATACAGCTTTCGTACAAGTACGCAACCACGAGAGACATTTTATGTCTTTGCGCCCCCTTTCCCCTTCCTATAAAACCTTGTATTGTACTTTTGTTTGTGGAAATTTATTGCAAAAACACGTTTTTAAAAAAAAATATTCTTTTTCATTCAAATAAATTTCAAAATACAATTTTGTTTTACTCATTCCATAATTACATCATTATTATCATCAGATTTTGTAACGAAAAGTAATGGCCGATGATAAGAAAAGTACGATGTGTAGGCTAGAGTTTATTATGGAAAAAACTGGATTCTAGAGCCACTCAGCTGATCTGGGATCGGTCAGTTGTGTTCAGAAGTCCCTCAAGGGCCCACATACCAAATCTCAGAATCGTGGGATCATTAGGGAAAAAACTGGATTCTAGAGCCACTCAGCTGATCTGGGATCGGTCAGTTGTGTTCAGAAGTCCCTCAAGGGCCCACATACCAAATCTCAGAATCGTGGGATCATTAGGGAAAAAACTGGATTCTAGAGCCACTCAGCTGATCTGGGATCGGTCAGTTGTGTTCAGAAGTCCCTCAAGGGCCCACATATCAAATCTCAGAATCGTGGGATCATTAGGGAATCTCCGCGTAACGCTCTCCGCGTGACGCTCCCCGCGTGACGCTCCCCACGTGACGCTTTTTCATTTATGTGCAATAGTAAAGACATAAAATGTCAAAATAATGCGTATATACCTGGTATGGTATGGATTATGTAGGTATGAACCTTTGAATTCTAAAGAGTTAATATTTAAAAAGTACTTCAGGGTGGCCGAAAACTGTGATGGATCGTGAGGCAAATAGAATATATTATTATTTTCGCTTTAAACTAATTTGAACTAGTTTGTATGTTAATATTTTGAGGCTCAAAATATTCGTACACCAAATTAATCTTTCTAATTCAGTAAACGATAAAAACATGATTGTTTCTCATTCTTAGCTTATTAGGTCATGTTGCTTACTGGAATCCATTGTTACAGGCGATTAACAAAAAACATGATTACACCATTGAGGATCTTACTTGGCTCCATAATATGATAAATCAACTCACAAAGGAAAAAAACGAATTGCTGGTAGTGCCAATAAAGGATTTTGTTGGAAATGTAACTGGCCAAATCTCAAAGTTACAAAGTCTTAGAGTGTGGATCCTAGAGCAGCAAATCGAATACCTGCGGCTGGAACTCGAAAACTTACATCTTCTAACTCATAAAGGGAAACCGAGTTTTGAATATAGGAACAATGGATTTAAGGAGTTCGCAAGAACATTCCTTGACATTAATAATAATCTTATATCACGGATGCAAGAGGCAGTGGACGACATCACTAACCTCAACTCTCAAAACACAGAATTTTCAAAAAGAAATAAAAAACAGAATTTGAGGATAAGGGTCTTGACGGAGAAAGCCAAGAAGTCAGTACTAAAGGTAAATATGCAGTAAAATATCTGTTCAGTTGCGGTGTAGATGTCGTAGTGATGGGAAAAAAACTTCTACCAAGTTGTGTCGACAATTGTGCAACGTTACTTAAATAATATTCTTGAAAATAATTTTTTATTGTACTTCAACGCAGTATCACTAACAGTACCACGGCAAAATTAGTAACTTGCTGAAAAAATAGAAGCTGGCCCGATGAATTCCTGGATAATGTCATCAAAAGATAGCGTAATATACAACCGGACCAATTTTAGCGAATGCGCATTGGCGAATCTAAAGTTTCTGAAACATTTATGTTTCACACTTTATAATATACAGTTACATTATATTATATATTACATATTATGTTATTATATATAATATATAACAACATATATTATGTATTATAGTTAAGTATGTTTCACACATCATGCATAATGGTCAGTTAGTTGTGTCCTTCCGTTCTATTATGGATCCGCTTTATTAAATATAACAATGATGCTAATTTTTCCAAGACATTTAAAAAGAGAGTTTTTCTATTCATCTTTTTTTTAAAATTTTATTATTATTTATTTATTATATTTATTTTTTTTTTGCCGAAAACCTCCATGTTTTCCCGATAATAAACAAAAGAATTCATGTGAATAGTTGTTTTTCATCGGAGTCTACCTACAGGTAGCAGAAGCGTTGATTTTCGGACATGAAAAATTTTATACCTCCAAAACCCAAATTTCCACTCGCATTTTACGTTTAAAATTAATCTGAACTACGTTCCGTGTCTTTTTGTCCGTTTGTCTTGGCGTCTGCTTTTTGGCTCGTAGACCCAGACCCAATCACCCTCTTGATGTCGTGGGCTCTTCGCCCTACGGTCGAAGGTTTCCTCTTGCGAACACATTTTCAGGTGGGCTTCTTCATTGGCGAACTTACGGATCTGGTCGATCTGTTCCCTGAGCTTCAACGCATAAGACGTGTCCAACTCTCTGTGTTGCTGGGGAGGACGAACCAAATTCTCTCGTAGGTGCAGGTCCCTTCCATAAATCACTTGAGCCGGGGACAATCCTGTGGTCGCATGAGGGGTCGAGTGGTAAGCCATCCCACTAACAAACATAGCCAGATATTTCGTCAATGTTCTATTGAGCCGCTCAACCAGTCCTGCCGACTGAGGATGTAAAGGAGTTGCACGGGTACGATGCATTCCCAGAATAGCTGAAACCTCTTTCAGCAGTGTTGATTCGAAGTTTCGCCCCTGATCAGTATGCAATTCAAAGGGCACCCCTGTCCGACTGAAAACCTGTTCCACCAATGCAGATGCTATTGTTGCTGCTTCCTGATTTGGTACTGCTATGGCCTCTGGTCACTTCGAGAAGTAATCAGCTGCCACTAACACATATCTATTGCCCCGCGTTGTTCGTGGAAACGGTCCAAGAATATCCACCCCCATCCGATCGAAAGGTGCACCTACATGCATCTGTTGCATTGGTGCTCGACTTTGGCGGACCAGATCCTTGAACTGACGACAAAGCTTGCAGGTTCTACACCATGAACGGATATCCGACGTCATTCCAGGCTAGAAATATGATTGTCGTACTTTTGCAAGAGTTCTCCAAAACCCGAAATGTCCACCTGTGGGTGTATCATATCACATTTTCATCACCTGAACAACTTTGTCTTGCGGAACTACCAACTGTCGTCTCTTTTGCAATTTCGTTTCTGTCGCCAGTTCATCAATCCCAACGATTGATGAACTGGCTTATTTTTGGATCAGCTCCAGCGAGTTCATCCCCTCCTGGACGTTTCCCTTCTATTTTCCATTTGATGACCTGCTGTACTACATCATCATGTTGAAAGTCATCGTTAAATGGCAGTAGCTGTACCAAATTAGCTCTGGTGACCTGGCCCTCTTCTTCTCGCCTATTGCAGTAGCCACAATTCCGTCCACATAGGCGACGTGACAGTCCATCTGCATTTGCATGCTTTGCTCCTGCCCTGTGTGATATCACGAAATCGTAACCCTGAAGCTTTTCGAGCCACCTTGCCAATTGTCCTTCTGGACGGTGAAATGACGTCAACCATGTAAGAGCAGCATGGTCCGTTCGTAGGCTAAATTGCCTCCCATACAAATATTGATGAAAGTGGCCTATGCTGCGAACAACAGCCAACAACTCCCGACGTGTGGCACAATAGTTTTTCTCTTGTAGACTTAGTGTTTGGCTGAAGTATGCAAAGGCGTGTTCCTTTCCTTCCTGTTCTTGTGATAGTACCGCCCCTATTGCATATGCACTAGCATCACAATCCAACGTAAATGGCTTGGTCAAATGAGGAAAGGCTAGAATGGGCGCAGAGGTCATGGTCTCTTTCAGTTGGATGAAACTTTGTTGGCACTGTTCGCTCCAGTCAAAGGGAGCATCTGCTTGGGTAAGACAGGTCAGAGGCTTTGCCAAATCAGCGAAGTTCCTCTCAAACCTCCTGTAATAAGAACAGAAGCCAAGGAAGCTGCGGACTTCCTTTTTGTCTCTTGGAATTGGCCATTCTTGCACAGCTCTTGTTTCCTCACTGTCTGATTGGACTCCCTTTCCCGATATGAGATAACCCAGGTACTCACGTTTGAAGAACCCGCATTTTTTTGGATTGACTTGAAGATTAGCGTCTCGCAAGCAATTTAATACCATTTCCATTTTCTCAAGGACTGTACCAACATCTGGTCCATGTATGATTAAATCGTCCAAATATTTCAATGCCAAGTCTCTGGGTATTATCGCTTCCATCAATCATTGAAAAGTGGCTGGCTCGTTGCACAGTCCAAAAGGCATCACCTTGAACTGCCACAACCCTTTTCCGTGAATGGTGAATGCCATCTTTTCCATGTCTTCTGGTTTCATCTGTTTTTGCCAGTACCCACATTTCAAATCCAGCACACAAAACCATGATGACCCACCTAAAGCATCCAGCAAGTCTTGAATGCACGGGAGTGCATAGGAGTCCTTCTTCGTGATCTTGTTCAGCCTACGAAAGTCAACACAAAACCTAGTGGAGCCATCTTTCTTCGGGACCAGTATAACCGGTTGCAACTTCTCTTTGAGAAGATCGTCAACGTGATCCTGCTGGGCATATGGAATGCGCCGTGGCGGTTGCTTAACAGGATGGGCATGGCCAGTGTCAATAGTGTGATGTACAACATGTGTACGGCCCAAAAGCTTACCCTCGGCTGCGAATACCTCATCCTACCTCTTGAACAATGCTGCCAGCTTCTTCCATTCTGCGGATTCTGGAAATAGATCGGTTTGTTTCAAGGCATTCACCATCCATTATTTCAGAGGACTCTGTTCATCCTCACTTACGCAGTTTATTTGTAGGGCCTGTTCTGCACATTGCCATCTTCTTCTCAATGGTATTTCTATTCGTTTAATTTGCAGGCTAGTGCGAGCCAGGTTGACGCAAGCTTTGACCTGACGCAGAAAATCCAGGCCTAGTATTGCTTAGTCTCTTATCTGGGCCACAAGAAAAGTGTGTTCCATTTTCTGCTTACCCTACTTTACTAGTGCGAGACAGTCCCCTTCGACATGCATGTTCTGACCAGAGGCAGTGAGTAATCCAGCATATTTGGTGGGCTGAACAGATAAATTACACTTCCTCACAAAGTCAGGCTGTAGGATTGAGACAGTTGCTCCAGTGTCAATTAAAAAGAAGCATCCCCGGTCTCCTATCCTAGCCTCAACAAACAGTGCCTCACCATCCGTCCTAGCCGTTTTTATAAATGCATAGGGGCCATCAGCCTGTGGAGCTACGGGTTGCCCCTTTGCCGAAGCTCCATTCTGTTTTCCGGCTCCAAGAAAACTCCTCTGACTTGACCCGCTGGTTTTTTGTTCAAGGGGCAGTTAGAACGACTGTGGTTCTTGTCCCCACAACCCCAACATTCCTGCTGCCGGACCAGGTTGGGTTCACAACTTGGACTTTCCATGAGTTGGGCTCTTGTCAGGGCATCTTGCAGCGTTGTTGGCCCGTAACAAGATAAGATTTTCTTTGTACCCTGATCTCGAAGCCCTCTTAAGAATGCATGCAACGCAAACTCATCCCAACAACGTTCTGGCCAGTGGGGAGAGGCAAGACGTACAATGCGCTCAATGTCCAAGGCATAATCGGTGAGAGGCGCATTAGGACGTCGTTCCCTAGACTGTAGTTCGCTTTGCCACTTGAGCGACAAGTGTTGATGGCCAAATCGGTGCTGAAGAACACTACTGAGACGATTGTACTCCATCCTTTCCTCAGGAGGTACTGTTGCAAGAATAACACCAAGGGCAGCTCCCCGGAGTGCACATGCAAGTTTCTGACCCTTCCGTTCATTTCACCAACCATTGGCAGTAGATACCATTTTGAGGTGGCCAGCGTAGTCCTCCCATGACGTCTTGCCCTCATACACCATCAGGGAACTCTCATGAGAGATGGGGTTTTGCCGCGAGCTTGTCATTTGCTGCTGAACCTCGAGTAATGTTTCAGAAACTTGAATGTTGTGCACAGCTGATGTGGAAGGCATAGCTGATGTGTAGGGCCTAGCTGAGGTTGAGGACAATGGAATATCAGTGGCTCGTTCAGTCGCAGCACTTCTTAATTCTCTATTCTCTCGCTCAAGCAGACAAATTCTTTCTTGGCATTCTGCCATTTGCAGCTGCATTGTTTCTAGCGTCTGACGTAGGCCTGAGTCCTGTTCTAGTGGAACTTGCTGGCTAGCCCTTTCACTGAAACCCTGAACGACCTCAGTTGGATGTTCTACCTCTCCAGGTTCATCAAGGTTCACAACATGACGACGCGTCGATATAGTTCGCTTGGGAGCAGGGTGCAACCTCTCGGACGTGGCATATTGCACCAGTACGTTGAGTGTTCAAATGTAAAACGTCGATCCCGGACGGGCCCCCAAAATGTAACAATCGATCAACAAAACGTGAGGTGTATGTAATTGTGGTGAAAACCACCCCCTCTTGTCAACAGCCCTTTTCAGGGCTACCAAAAAGAGGTAGACACAACACAAAAATATTTACAAGACGTCGAGTTATAACTCCGTCATACAAAATATTTCACCAGAGAGAAAATACGAATTTCTCTCTCAAAAGTGAAATATTAACTAATAACACACAAGGCGACCTCCCTAGACACTTACTGGGCGAGAGAGATGCGACAAGTATCTCGAACCAAGTCGCCTTGAACGAGAAAACTCAAACAGAAAATCAAACGTCCTCTAAAACTAGCAAGGACAATTCAAACAAGCCTACTCGCCAATCAGAAACACTGATTACACGAGAGACAATAGGCGAACCAACCAAGAGGCGGCAAGCAACCACCTCTGGTGCAGCAGCCTCCCCGGGGACCCCGTCTGAACAACTGACGCAGAGAAAGCACCCGAGATCCCCGGCTAAACTCAAGGTCGTCGGCTCCGCGACGGACGCTCGTAAGCACCCCGGAGGACCAGCTCAGCTATCATACTCGCAGATACTGAGAAAACAATGTGCGAGCCAATGAGATTACACAGTCGAATTAATGAAATTAAGCGGACCAACCAGGAGACAGCCCAGATGAGCTGAGAAATTTGAGAAACTAATTTGCATACTAACCATAAAGTGGCCACCCCCGCGGAGGCGGCCACCCCCCTATAAATACCCCGCTCGGAGCCTCCGAAATTCATTCCACTCTCCGCTCTCGACGACTACACTTGGAAGTACGAAGAATTCTACACGCTCTACGCTGACGAACCTTCTGCATCCCGAGTTCATCTCAAGAACGGCTTCCTACTGCTTTCTACAAGGCATACCTTCTCTCCACACAGATCTCGCATTGGCATCTACGAGTCCAGTGATTATTCATCCTGCTCATTGCCCAACGTAGTTCATCTGTCAGGACGCCACCCGGTACATCTATCGATATTCTCTTTAGATCGTACGCCCGAGGGACGTTCCGAGCCGTGTCGCCCGGGTTTCGTAGCAATAAGCTCGTAACCGACCGCTGTGGGCACGCCGGTAAATTACTCTGCTCATCCGCTCTAATTTACCGTCCAAGGAAGTCTTTTTCAAGACTACGAGGTAGGACCCTGACATACGAGCATTGGAAAGACGCTCTGTCAAGCGAGTCCACCTCCCAAACCCTCTATTTTTATACATAGAGGCATCGAAACGAGCTAAAAACTCGGTTATTTCGATGGAACGTCGGCCGTCTTATTTCCTCATGCAAGGGGAGGCAGACGACGGCGAAGCCGGGCCGCGTAGCCACCGTAGCGCTCCCTACAGGCTACCCGGCGAATCCGCTGAACCCAGCGACGGCGCAAGGCGCGATCCTCACGCCCGGATCGCCTTCTCACCCGACGTATTCGTTAAAGAAACGTTCGATCAAGCCTCGCCTATACAAAAGATCGAGGATACCTTTCAGACTCGCTCTGAAGCCGATCATTACGATTCGACCAAGCTGTCCGTGTACCCACGATATTCGACGCAGGCCTACCCGGCCGATCCGAGTGTCAAATACACTCCAAATGTACAAAAAGCGAAGGATACTTTTCAGTACCTCAACCAAGCTCAACATATTCCCCCTACAGATATAAATCTTAGGCCGGAATATTACAAAACGGCTCAGTACCAAACTGATCGAACCCAGCACCCACTATGCGAGCCCAGTGCTCCACGCGGCTGCGACACGAACTACCTCCCAGTTCAGTCCGCCAAGCCAGTTGACCTTGGCGGATCCGCTCACATTCCTTACGGGAATAACCCGGGGACTAACCCGCATAATCAGAATATAAATGTCCCACTTGGTCTACCGACGCCAAGTAAAACATATTTAAATCCACTACAAATGGTGACCCCGCCTTTGAACAGGCTTAACACGGAGCATTTCGTTCCCTCTTATGAAGCTAGTGGATTTCAGGGAACCACTGCGGGCGTGCGACCCCCGCCGGGCCTCTACGCCCCACATCTCACGCAACATCCCTCTACACAAAGTGGCTTTCAAGCACTTTTAGAGGAGATGGGAGATTATCAAAAACCAATCTTCCAAAAGAAGAATATCGATCGTGCACTCGCCGAGTTCGATCAATACTGCGTGCGAAAACACCTGAGAACGCAGAACGAATGTTTCTCAGCTATATACAAGTGGGTACCAGAAGAAATGAGGGAAGCTATCGACTCAGCTTACCTCACGGCACCCCACGCACCCTACGAAGAGGCCAAACAGCGCCTACAGCGAGAATATGGGTTGTCCTTACAGGACAGGCTCCTCGCACTCGAGGACCCCGCATCTCTCGCCAAAAAACCCAGCACCAAGTACCACGAAATGTACTCTAAAGCTGTTGGGTATTTTTCAGAAGCTCTGATCACTCAAAAGTGGATCGAGACTCTACCCATCGAAGCACGAGGTATGGTCGCAGCTCAGCCTACCACGACCGCCCGGCTCGACCTAGCTGATACGCTACACGCGTACAAAACAGAGAATACTTCTCTGAACATACGAGGAGTAGAATCTACTCCGAAACCCAGAAATACTGGTTTCAAAAAGGCCCTCTCAAAACAAGCTGAGTTCAAACCCCAACCAGTGGAGAGTAGGCCTCACAAACCGACGGCCTATGTCTGTCGAAACCACGCACGTTTCGGAAACGAAACTCGCAAATGTGCAGACCCAGAACACTGCACTTGGAAGACAAACACTGCTTCCAAAACTAGCAGAAAGGCAGCGACTATAAGCCAGCCTAAAACCTGGGTTTCAAACGAAAATACTCAGAGGTCGGTACAAGAAAGTACCGTTCCAACCTCCGACGTAGAGAGTTCGGAAAACGAATAACTGCCAGTGTATCTGAGCCTATACACCGGCAGTCTACTGAGTATAAAAGGCTTTTTTTCAAATGCAAACTAAATGGCACTGAATTTCTCATTGACACGGGAGCAGAAGTGAACATTCTGCCCCACAATGTCACAAAAAAATTGGGCTTGAAAATTCGTAAGTCCAACGTTAAGCTCACAGCAGCTAACGGAGCCCCTATAGACACACTAGGGCGAGCTGACACGACAATTAACATCGGCCTCGGAGACATGACCACCGATTTTATGATCACGAAAGTTGATCTAGCGATCCTAGGTATACCATTCCTCGAGTCTTGGGATATCGGAATACGGGTCAAACACAAGTACATTTACAAAGATAAAATAAAGAGCTATGCCGATCAAAAAATAGCTGCAGTCATGAACAAAAAATTCACTGACGAACAAATAGCAGCTACTATCCCTCACCGTGACAATAACCCTCAACCAGAGGACGTGCAAATCACGGAGGACAAAAACATTCGCTCTATCATTGACAAATACAATGATAAAATGAGCAAACTGCAAGGAAAGTGGAAAAACAACGGGGTTTACCACCGTATAACCACGGAAGGAACACCAGTACACTTCCGAGCAAGACCCATGGCGGGTGAAAAACGGGCTCAAGTCAAAAGTACTTTTGACGAAATGCTTTCAGAAGGCATAATTGCACCATCAGATTCCGAATGGGCATCCCCGTTACACTGTGTGCCAAAAAAAGACGGGTCATGGAGAATCACCGGCGACTACCGTTTCCTGAACGCGAAAACGAAGAAAGACGCCTACCCTCCTCCTCACATTCGCTCTTTCCAAGCGAATTTACATGATACACGAATCTATTCGACAATAGATTTAAAATCGGCATATTATCATATTCCGATGCACCCAGATGACGCTCATAAAACTGCAATTATTACACCTTTTGGTCTTTATGAGTTTAAGAAAATGAGCATGGGTTTGGCCGGAGCGGCTCAAACATGGCAAAGATACATGGACAGCATCATGCGAAAATTTGATTTCGCATTTGTATACCTAGATGACATCCTAGTGGCTTCTAAAAATTATAAAGAACACATGAACCACCTCAAACAAATTTTTGACAAGCTAGGGGAACACGGACTTCGAGTAGGTTTTGATAAATGCATTTTTTCAAAACCTACCGTCGATTTCCTAGGTTTCACTATCTCGAAAGAAGGAATAATTCCTAAACGAGATAAAATAGAAGCCATAGAACAATTTCCTAGACCGTTAGACGTACGAAGTCTACGCAGATTCCTAGGGATGTGTGGTTTTTACCGAGCCTGCTCAAGTAAATTCGCTCACACGGCACAACCTCTGTATGACTCCATTCAGTCAAACAAAAAAAATGACAGAACACCTATCGAATGGACATCAGAGAGAGAAAAAGCTTTCAACAGCTTAAAACAAGCAATGATCAAAGCAACATTGCATAACATTGCTCACCCACACCCTACAGCAGAGTGGAGATTAGTCTGCGACGCATCCGACACACACATCGGAGCGGCACTAGAGCAGGAAATTACAGACAAACATGGCTCGAAATCTTACCAACCATTGGGATTTTTCAGTAAAGAAATTCCGGAACAATGGAAGAACAAAGCATCATTCGACAAAGAAATGTTCGCCGTTTACCAAGCTTGCATTCACTGGCACAATGACTTGGACGGCAGATCTTTTCATATTTGTTCTGATCACAAGCCTCTGCTAGGCACGATGCTTAAGAAAAATGCACATTTTTCTAAAATGAGATTAAGATGGCTAACATACATCTCTCAAATGACGAGTGACATTCGTCATATTCCCGGAGAGAGCAACGTCGTCGCCGACGCACTCTCCAGACCCTTCGATCCGGTTGAAATTCAAACAAAATCGATTTCAACCCAGACGGACGAGGGTCCACCCATAGCCGAAATTTCGCAAATTACGGCTGCAATAGAGTGCAATCTTCTACTGCACATTTCAAATTCACAAATTCGTTCTCCTCCTAACGCAGAAGACAAATTGAAACTCACACGAGTTGAATTCCCTCAAGGAGAAATTTGGTGTAACCTAGACCTAGGACACCCTAGACCTTATATTCCAAACGAAATAAGGTAAGAAATAATCAGCCAAATTCACAATTTGGGACACCCAGGTATACACTCTACAGTGTATAAAGTTAAACAAAGATATTTTTGGCACGGACTCCGTGCAGATGTCTCCAACTGGGTCCGAGCGTGCGAAACTTGCCAACGAGCAAAAATCACGCGCTCCGTGAAGCTCCCTTACTCCGAATTTGAAACGGCTAACAAATTTTCACACGTACACGTTGATATTACCGGACCCTTACCTTTAGCTAAAGGAGGGAAACGTTACATTTTAATGATGGTTGATAGAGCAACGGGTTGGCTAGAGGCAGTCCCTCTTAGCAACATCGAAACAACCACGATCACAAACGCCTTTATCAATATTTGGGTAGCTTCAAAGGGCGTACCTAAATACATCACAAGTGATCAGGGCACTCAATTCGAATCAGATCTATTCAATTCCATTATGGAACGTCTCGGAGTAAAACATACTCACACGTTACCATACAAACCATCAACAAACGGAATGGTAGAACGCAGAAATAGATCTTTGAAAGAGGCTCTCAAAGCACAAAACGAAAATTGGCTCGACGCACTTCCAAAAGTTCTACTCGCCATGCGTACGGCAGTAGACCCAGCAACGGAAACTACACCGTTCCAAAAAGTTTACGGAATTGACGTACCACTCCCAGGAGACATTTTCGTAACGTCTACAAACCTTTCGGAGCCTCTCTTCTTCCGGCCTACGCATATTAAACATAATAATACGAAATATGCCGTAAACATGCCCAAAAATTTGGATACATGTACACATGTCTATATCAGAGTGCCCACACAGCTCACCTCTCTGCAATGTCCTTACACGGGACCATTCAAAGTGGTTAAAAGAGATAAGTTTTCGGTTACAGTGCAAATTGGCGAACATACAAAAAAAGTTCCCAAACAGCAAATAAAACCAGCTTACACTCTAAAAACAGACGAAGCTGTGTCACTAAACAAAAATCAGGCAGAAAATAAGGAGGAGACTCCCCGAAAATCTGCCAGAAGGCACGTCCCCTCTACCAAATTCGACGAGAGGTGGGTGACGGCGCTCGAAACACCCCAGCCGGCGTCGTCGTTAATAACACGACGTCTTGGGGGGGCCCCTGTGGTGAAAACCACCCCCTCTTGTCAACAGCCCTTTTCAGGGCTACCAAAAAGAGGTAGACACAACACAAAAATATTTACAAGACGTCGAGTTATAACTCCGTCAAACAAAATATTTCACCAGAGAGAAAATACGAATTTCTCTCTCAAAAGTGAAATATTAACTAATAACACACAAGGCGACCTCCCTAGACACTTACTGGGCGAGAGAGATGCGACAAGTATCTCGAACCAAGTCGCCTTGAACGAGAAAACTCAAACAGAAAATCAAACGTCCTCTAAAACTAGCAAGGACAATTCAAACAAGCCTACTCGCCAATCAGAAACACTGATTACACGAGAGACAATAGGCGAACCAACCAAGAGGCGGCAAGCAACCACCTCTGGTCCAGCAGCCTCCCCGGGGACCCCGTCTGAACAACTGACGCAGAGAAAGCACCCGAGATCCCCGGCTAAACTCAAGGTCGTCGGCTCCGCGACGGACGCTCGTAAGCACCCCGGAGGACCAGCTCAGCTATCATACTCGCAGATACTGAGAAAACAATGTGCGAGCCAATGAGATTACACAGTCGAATTAATGAAATTAAGCGGACCAACCAGGAGACAGCCCAGATGAGCTGAGAAATTTGAGAAACTAATTTGCATACTAACCATAAAGTGGCCACCCCCGCGGAGGCGGCCACCCCCCTATAAATACCCCGCTCGGAGCCTCCGAAATTCATTCCACTCTCCGCTCTCGACGACTACACTTGGAAGTACGAAGAATTCTACACGCTCTACGCTGACGAACCTTCTGCATCCCGAGTTCATCTCAAGAACGGCTTCCTACTGCTTTCTACAAGGCATACCTTCTCTCCACACAGATCTCGCATTGGCATCTACGAGTCCAGTGATTATTCATCCTGCTCATTGCCCAACGTAGTTCATCTGTCAGGACGCCACCCGGTACATCTATCGATATTCTCTTTAGATCGTACGCCCGAGGGACGTTCCGAGCCGTGTCGCCCGGGTTTTGTTGCAATAAGCTCGTAACCGACCGCTGTGGGCACGCCGGTAAATTACTCTGCTCATCCGCTCTAATTTACCGTCCAAGGAAGTCTTTTTCAAGACTACGAGGTAGGACCCTGACATACGAGCATTGGAAAGACGCTCTGTCAAGCGAGTCCACCTCCCAAACCCTCTATTTTTATACATAGAGGCATCGAAACGAGCTAAAAACTCGGTTATTTCGATGGAACGTCGGCCGTCTTATTTCCTCATGCAAGGGGAGGCAGACGACGGCGAAGCCGGGCCGCGTAGCCACCGTAGCGCTCCCTACAGGCTACCCGGCGAATCCGCTGAACCCAGGGACGGCGCAAGGCGCGATCCTCACGCCCGGATCGCCTTCTCACCCGACGTATTCGTTAATGAAACGTTCGATCAAGCCTCGCCTATACAAAAGATCGAGGATACCTTTCAGACTCGCTCTGAAGCCGATCATTACGATTCGACCAAGCTGTCCGAGTACCCACGATATTCGACGCAGGCCTACCCGGCCGATCTGAGTGTCAAATACACTCCAAATGTACAAAAAGCGAAGGATACTTTTCAGTACCTCAACCAAGCTCAACATATTCCCCCTACAGATATAAATCTTAGGCCGGAATATTACAAAACGGCTCAGTACCAAACTGATCGAACCCAGCACCCACTATGCGAGCCCAGTGCTCCACGCGGCTGCGACACGAACTACCTCCCAGTTCAGTCCGCCAAGCCAGTTGACCTTGGCGGATCCGCTCACATTCCTTACGGGAATAACCCGGGGACTAACCCGCATAATCAGAATATAAATGTCCCACTTGGTCTACCGACGCCAAGTAAAACATATTTAAATCCACTACAGTAATGTATTCAGAACAAAACAAACAATTACATTTTTCCAGATCCGAAACCACTCACTTTTTTGGCACAACAAGATTATTTCAAACTTAACAACACAACAAATGTACGAAACTTTAAATCAACATTGTAGTTACCACTACAATATATATATATATATATATATATATATATATATATATATATATACTCGGCCCTTTGGGCCTCGAAAGGGGCTCCGCCCCTTGACCCCCGCCAGGGGGGCTTCGCCCTCCTGGACCCCCCTAATCTATACTCGGCGCTTCGCGCCTCGCCGGATCTTTTCTCTTTTCTACTGTGTAGAAAACGAGGATAATTTGCTATGCAATTCGTCTCACGAGAAAAAAAAAAAAAAAAATTTTCAGGCCTGGCCGGGATTCGAACCCACAACCTTCGTCTCACGAGAGAAAAAAAATTTTTTTTACAGGCCTGGCCGGGATCCGAACCCACAACCTTCGTCTCACGAGGAAAAAAAAAAAAAAATTTCAGGCCTGGCCGGGATTTGAACCCACGACCTCTCGCTTCCCATCTCGGGACAAAAAACGTTACACAAAAAAAGTGGAAATTTTAAAAAAATTATTGGGGGTCGGCCTAAGAATTGCATAGCAATTAATATTTCTTAGCACATTACTAGAACCATTGCACGGTAAAATGGTGATGAAATTCATAACTTGCTTTATCAACAGAAGCTGGCCCGATGAATTGCAGGATAATGTTATCAAAATATAGTATAATTAACTATCGGACCGATTCGCGTATGTGGATGGTTAAATCTAAAGTTTCTGATACATATAATATAAATCTCACCCAATTATACAGAATGGTCAGTTAGTTGTGTCCTTCAATTTAATCCACTATTGAAAACAAACAAAAAAGTTTTTAGTAAGAACAATTTTTTATATTTTTTTATATATTTAAGTTTTGGGCTTCATTAAATATAATCATGATGCAAATTTTTCCAGGACATAGAAAAATAGAGCTTTTTTTACTTAACTTTGCTTAACTTTGTTATTTCAAACGAAAACCTCCATGCTTTTACGAGAACAACTAGTGAATTTTACGAGAATAGGTAACAGTTTTTCTTCCGAGACTAACAACTATAGATAGCGAAAGCACTGATTTAACTTTTGGGAGATAAAAAATGTTATATCTCTCAAATCCTAATTCCCACTCGCACTGTAAGTTTGATTTAATATATACCTAGTGAACAACTTACTTTTGTTCCGTATCTTCCTGTCCGTCTGTCTTTGTGTCAGTCGTTGGTCCGCGAATCCTTGTTAGAAGCCTAATTTCCTCAGTTTTCATCCCATTTTGATTGAATTTTCAGGTAACGTGCGGATTGGACGGTAGACAGTCTCCTACCGATCCCATTGTTCTCATATAATTAGTTCATTTAGCGCATGCGCAAAAAATTACTTCAACCATCTCCCAGTTTCCTAATTGACTGATTCTGACGTTTAACGATAGATCTTGATTTATTTCCGTTACATATTGATTTTGTTAGATTATTTAAAACATATCAATTTAGCGGATACGAGGAAGCTATGTGCCACACCCACCAAACTTGGCAGTCGTTTTTTTCTTTTAAATTGGTTCAGTAGGTATTAATTTGACATTGATAGGTAAAAACAGCTACCATTGTTAGGTAATTTCTCTATAATATAGTAAATGCTCTAGGTATTTATTGAAATTTGTAAGAAATATCCAAGAATTTCTCTATAATATAATAAATGCTCTAGGTATTTATTGAAATTTGTAAGAAATATCCAAGAATATCCAACACTGGATGAATTTTATGATAGTATTATCATAAAACCGCCTACTGAAGCTTTAAATAGTCATTGAAGATAACGCTTTCAATTCGTAGAAGATAAATAAATATCAACATGGAATTAATATGTAACTTAATTAGTAAGGCAATGGTAACACTCGTTTAATGCATGATCGTTTTATGCAGGTTTATCGAAAGAAATTTCATATATTCCGAAAGAAGGTAAGCATTTAATCATTACTTATTCATACTTTAACGTATTGTAGAACACAAAACTTCATAACTTCAGCATAATTTCGCTATGAAATTTCAAAATTTAAATTCAATAATTAGCTATTGATGTTTGCATTCGTCATGTAGTTCATTATGGCTATGTTCCCTGTTTTATTTGTATTACAAATTAATTCTAGAAAGAAAACTTCTTGCAATAGGTCTTTCTGAACTGTAAAACATTAGCTCAGTAATAATTCTTCTAGGATATAAGAAGAGTATAAGAAGGCTTGTTAGTTGAATATGGGTATTTAGTGGCCACTCCTCAACATCAACCATTTTGTAACAATTAGCAGCATTTTGGCAAATATATTCTAAGACATTATTCAGAAATTTTATAGTAATGTTGAAGTTGTACCTACAATTCTTTAATGGGAATCCGTATTGGAACATTCGAGAACGGTTCCTGAATTTTTACATTTATGTGTTTGTAGAATATGCCAGCTTTTAGTTCTTTCAATCCAGAAGAGAAAATTGGGTAGGCGATAAAAGTAATAAATATATAAAATTAATTATAAAAAAATTGCTTATGCTGCCCGTCTGCTTTAGGAATTATTAGTTACTATTTTATGTTTTTAAAGGGGACTTGGTTCGATGCAATGAAGTTCTGTAATGAACTGCATATGAACATGGCAACTCTTCGCAACAAAGAAGAGAGCGATGCTTTTAAAGCACAATTGGATAGTGAAGGTAAATAATATAAAATTTAATAACGATTATTTTTTTACAACAGAAAAACGTAATATAAATCAAGTAGTACTCGTCTTGCTGTCCAAACAGGTTTCCAAACGAAGTAAACCATCGTAAATTATACGATAAATTGGTAACTGTGAAATTTCTGGCAAATCACTCTACACTATCATCAATTTGTGCCACTTCAGTTCAACCTCTCCGATGGAGGAATCCACGGTCCATATATTTGAACGCATGTATAAATATAGGAAAACAAATGTTTTCTTGGACCTATTATAAGTTATTGACCAGAAATAAGTGGTTTTCAGGACACGGTGAGTTTGATATATGGCTCGGAGGTACAATGCGGAAGGATAGCGGCTTTGGTTGGTTCTGGGTTCCAGATGGCCAAAAAGTCAAATTCACCGATTGGGATTTCATGGAGCCTGACAACTGGCAGTAAGTGACTACTTCATTTATTTGGCGTCATTTAGATCCTGCACGAAAGATTTATTTGAAATGATGTTCCGAATGAATATTTTCCTTTACTTTATCGAAATAGTAATGCATATATAGGTCGATGGTTTGGATATAATTTTTATAGAGAGTTCAATAGTTCAGACAATAGAGAGTGGTATGAATTGTATAAGTAGACTTTTCAACGAGACGGGTTCACCACACCATGGGATTCCAGGCACAAGGGGTATATACACGGTGTCCCCTAAAATGTCCCCCCCCCCCCCCCCTCCCGCTGCCCTGTTAAAATCATTGATAACTAGCCGCTCCGGCTCGCTACGCTCGCCTCCACGTCCAGCCGGGGGGCAAGCCCCCCGGACCCCCCATTAAGTTGCTCGCTTCGCTCGCAACGTGTGGCGTGTAGAGAATATTGCTCGCTTCGCTCGCAAAGTCTGGCATGTAGGATATGTTGCTCGCTTCGCTCGCAAAGTCTGGCATGTAGAAAATGTTGCTCGCTTCGCTCGCAAAGTATGGCATTTAGGGGATGTTGCTCGGTTCGCTCGCAAACGGTAGATCTCTAAGGGTAGGTTTAACTTCTGTATGGGGATGCTGCTCGCTTCGCTCACTTGAGGAAGTTATACTGCCCCCGGACCCCCCATTAAATTGCTCGCTTCGCTCGCAAAATGTGGCATGTAGGGAATTTCGCTCGCTTTCCTCGCAAACGGTAGATCCCTAAGGGTAGGTTTAACTTCTGTAGGGGATGCTGCACGCTTGAGGAAGTTATACTGCCCACCCAACTTGGCAGACGTTTTTTTCTGTTGGAAATTCTTACAAACAAATTAAATCTTATAAAACTACGTGGAACCATGATGTTGCTCGCTTCGCTCGCAAGGTATACCTGTATATGTGTAAGACAAAGTCCGTATTTATTCTGTTGAAATGGCTCTCGCTTCGCTCGCAAGGTAGGCACCTATGTACACCTGCTCGCCTCGCAACATTGTGACATCGAACCCCTTGACGTCTTCGTAGAGCCTTCTCGCGTCTGGGGCACAATTAATTTCTCACATTAAACGCTTCCCTCGCTTCCGCTCGCAATTTGACCTACTTCCCGTCACTTTTTTCGATATCCGATTTCGGATTCAGATTCGGCGGGATCAAAGCTGTATTTCGCCCGCGAAAACCGTTCCGAAAAACGTACCTTTACGGGGTATATTTTACTGGGAAAAAACGTAGTTTTTCGTCGGGCTTTTCGAGAAAACACGGTCCGTACTCTCGCATTTTTTTGACGCATTTCCCGATACTTTTTTCGCGATCCGATTGCGCCGTCGTCTTCCTCGTAGGAAAACCTACGAAACCGGTATTTTTCCGGAATTTTCAACGGCCGTTTAGAGGGGTAGAGGTTGCGGGGAAGTGGAAAAAGCGCACATTAATTCTTACTTCGACCCCCCTCCCGCCCTACGGCCCATGGTTCGGCTGGGATTAGAAAATTTAAAATTCGCTCGCTCCCCCTTTCGGAAAATCCCAAAAAGATCCCACACTCGTAGACTCCCCCCACTCAGCCGTTTGGCCGTGCATAGACACGACAAACAGACAAACAGACGGAGTTTCATTCTTATAAATAACTAGCCGCTCCGGCTCGCTACGCTCGCCTCCACGTCCAGCCGGGGGGCAAGCCCCCCGGACCCCCCGTTAAATTGCTCGCTTCGCTCGCAAAATGTGGCATGTAGGACATTTTGCTCGCTTCGCTCGCAAAGTGTGGCATGTAGGGAATGTTGCTCGCTTTGCTCGCAAGCGGTAGATCCCTAAGGGTAGGTTTAACGTGTGTAGGGGATGTTGCTCGCTTCGCTCGCAAACGGTAGATCTCTAAGGGTAGGTTTAACTTCTGTAGGGGATGCTGCTCGCTTCGCTCGCTTGAGGAAGTTATACTGCCCACCCAACTTGGCAGACGTTTTTTTCAGTTGGGAATTCTTACAAACAAATTAAATCTTATAAAACTACGTGGAACCACGAAAAGTTTATTCGGGGATGTTGCTCGCTTCGCTCGCAAATTATTGCTGTATATGTGTAGGAAAAAGTCCGTATTTATTCTGTTGAAATGGCTCTCGCTTCGCTCGCAAGGTACCTATGTGTACCTGCTCGCAAATGATAGATCCCTTAGGGTAGGTTTAAAATCTGAAGGGAATGCTGCTCGCTTCACTCGCTTGAGGAAGTTATACTGCCCACCCAACTTGGCAGACTTTTTTTCTGTTGGAAATTCTTACAAACAAATGAAATTTAATAAAACTATGTGGAACCACGAAAAGTTTATTAAGGAATGTTGCTCGCTTCGCTCGCAAGGTATTGCTGCATATTCCGATATGTGAATAGCTAAAACTACCTACGAATTTGCACCGCTTGGGATTTGGAACCCCAAAGGGTGTTAGGGCATCATTAGCGACCGTTATGTGACCGTTATGA
The DNA here is from genome assembly GCA_030762985.1 of Adelphocoris suturalis. Lineage (NCBI taxonomy): Eukaryota > Metazoa > Arthropoda > Insecta > Hemiptera > Miridae > Adelphocoris > Adelphocoris suturalis. The sequence goes on from CM061046.1 coordinate 80,904,685, forward strand.
ATAAGCTCGCAAGAGGCCAAGAGCGAACTTTGAGTCCCTTCAACTCGCATTATTGTAAAACGGCGGCCCGGGTCGATTAAAAATGTAATTTTAAACGCTTGCCTCGCTTCCGCTCCCAATTTGACCTACTTCCCGTCACTTTTTTCGAAATCCGATTTCGGATTCAGATTCGGCGGACCCAAAGCTGTATTTCGCCCTCGAAAACCGTTCCAAAAAACGTACCTTTACGGGGTATATTTTAATGGGAAAAAACGTAGTTTTTCGTCGGACTTTTTGAGAAAACGGGTCCGTACTCTCGCATTTTTTTGACGCATTTCCCGATACTTTTTTCGCGATCCGATCGCGCCGTCGTCTTCCTCGTAGGAAAACCTACGAAACCGGTATTTTTCCGGAATTTTCGACGGCCGTTTAGAGGGGTAGAGGATGCGGGGAAGTGGAAAAAACGCACATTAATTCTTACTTCGACCCCCCTCCCGCCCTACGGCCCATGGTTCGGGTGGGATTAAACAATTTTAAATTCGCTCGCTCCCACTTTTGGAAAATCCCAAGAAGATCCCCCCACTCGTAGATCCGGCCCACTCAGCCGTTTGGCCGTGCATAGACACGACAAACAGACAGACAGACGGAGTTTCATTCTTATAAATAACTAGCCGCTCCGGCTCGCTACGCTCGCCTCCACGTCCAGCCGGGGGGCAAGCCCCCCGGAATCCCCATTAAATTGCTCGCTTCGCTCGCAAAGTGTGGCATGTAGGGAATATTGCTCGCTTCGCTCGCAAAGTGTGGCATGTAGGGAATGTTGCTCGCTTCGCTCGCAAAGTGTGGCATGTAGGGAATGTTGCTCGCTTCGCTCGCAAAGTGTGGCTGTATACATGCGATGTATTACAATTGAAACGTGTAGGGGATGTTGCTCGCAAACGGTAGATCTCTAAGGGTAGTTTTAACTTCTGTAGGGGATGTTGCTCGCTCCGCTCGCTTGAGGAAGTTATACTGCCCACCCAACTTGGCAGACGTTTTTTTCTGTTGGGAATTCTTACAAACAAATTAAATCTTATAAAACTACGTGGAACCACGAAAAGTTTATTCGGGGATGTTGCTCGCTTCGCTCGCAAGGTATTGCTGTATATGTGTAGGGCACCTAGGTGTACCTGCTCGCCTCATTGTCATCGAACTCCAAACACGTCTTCCTAGAGAGCCTTCTCGCGAACACGGCAAAATTAATTTCTGATGTTAAACGCTTCTCCTCGCTTCCGCTCGCCATTTGACCAACTTAACGTCACTTTTTTCGATATCCGATTTCGGATTCAGATTCGGCGGACACAAAGCTGTATTTCGCCAGCGAAAACCGTTCCGAAAAACGTACCTTTATGGGGCATATTTTAATCGGAAAAAACCAAGTTTTTCGGCGGACTTTTCGAGAAAACGGGTCCGTACTCTCGCATTTTTTTGACGCATTTCCCGATACTTTTTTCGCAATCCGATCGCGCCGTCGTCTTCCTCGTAGGAAAACCTACGAAACCCGTATTTTTCCGGAATTGTCAACGGCCGTTTAGAGGGGTAGGGGAAGCGGGGAAGTCCAAAAAGCGCACATTAATTCTTACTTCGACCCCCCTCCCGCCCTACGGCCCATGGTTCGGGTGGGATTAGAAAATTTTAAATTCGCTTATACACCCTATCGGAAAATCCCAAAAAGATCCCCCAACTCGTAGACTCCCCCCACTCAGCCGTTTGGCCGTGCATATCCACGACAGACGACAGACAGACAGAGTTTCATTCTTATTAATAACTAGCCGCTCCGGCTCGCTACGCTCGCCTCCACGTCCAGCCGGGGGGCAAGCCCCCCGGACCCCCCATTCAATTGCTCGCTTCGCTCGCAAAGTGTGGCATGTAGGGAATATTGCTCGCTTCGCTCGCAAAGTGTGGGATGTAGGGAATGTTGCTCGCTTCGTTCGCAAACGATAGATCCCTAAGGGTAGGTTTAACTTCTGTAAGGGATGCTGCTCGCTTCGCTCGCTTGAGGAAGTTATACTGCCCACCCAACTTGGCAGACGTTTTTTTCTGTTGGAAATTCTTACAAACAAATTAAATCTTATGAAACTACGTGGAACCACAAAAAGTTTATTCGGGGATGTTGCTCGCTTCGCTCGCAAGGTATTGCTGTATATTTGTAGGAAAAAATCCGAATTTATTCTGTTGACATGGCTCTCGCTTCGCTCACAAGGTATACCTGTATACCCTTCAAGACGTAAGTGCGTGTACCTGCTCGCAACCCGTTCCAGTCAGGTGCAAGCCCCGCCTTATCGAACCCCTTGACGTCTTCGTAGAGCCTTCTCGCGAACACGGCAAAATTAATTTCTGATGTTAAACGCTTCCTTCGCAATTCCCCTCCCAATTTGAAAGAGTTCTCGTCACTTTTTTCGATATCCGATTTCGGATTCAGATTCGGCGGGATCAAAGCTGTATTTCGCCCGCGAAAACCGTTCCGAAAAACGTACCTTTATGGGGTATATTTTAATCGGAAAAAACCAAGTTTTTCGGCGGACTTTTCGAGAAAACGGGTCCGTACTCTCGCATTTTTTTAACGGATTTCCCGATACTTTTTTCGCGATCCGATCGCGCCGTCGTCTTCCTCGTAGGAAAACCTACGAAACCCGTATTTTTCCGGAATTGTCAACGGCCGTTTAGAGGGGTAGGGGAAGCGGGGAAGTCCAAAAAGCGCACATTAATTATTACTTCGACCCCCCTCCCGCCCTACGGCCCATGGTTCGGGTGGGATTAGAAAATTTTAAATTCGCTTATACACCCTATCGGAAAATCCCAAAAAGATCCCCCCACTCGTAGATCCGGCCCACTCAGCCGTTTGGCCGTGCATAGACACGACAGACAGACAGAGCGACAGACAGACAGACGGAGTTTCATTCTTATTAATAATAGAGATAGAGATAAGATCTCAGCCTGGTCTTTTATATCCGTTAAGGGAAACGGAGACTCCCATTACCACCATTGTTCTTGGCAAGGGTACATTTATTACTCAATAGCCGCTCCGGCTCGCTACGCTCGCCTCCACGTCCAGCCGGGGGGCAAGCCCCCCGGACCCCCCATTAAGTTGCTCGCTTCGCTCGCAACGTGTGGCATGGAGGGAATATTGCTCGCTTCGCTCGCAAAGTCTGGCATGTAGAAAATGTTGCTCGCTTCGCTCGCAAAGTATGGCATTTAGGGGATGTTGCTCGGTTCGCTCGCAAACGGTAGATCTCTAAGGGTAGGTTCAACTTCTGTAGGAAATGCTGCTCGCTTCGCTCGCAAACGGTAGATCTCTAAGGGTAGGTTTAACTTCTGTAGGGGATGCTGCTCGCTTGAGGAAGTTATACTGCCCACCCAACTTGGCAGACGTTTTTTTTCAGTTGGGAATTATTACAAACAAATTAAATCTTATAAAACTACGTGGAACCACAAAAAGTTTATTCGGGGATGTTGCTCGCTTCGCTCGCAAGGTAGGTACCTATGTAGGCATACCTGCTCGCCTCGCAATGTTGTGACATCGAACCCTTCACGTCAATTCTTGAGCCTTCTCTCGTCCACGGCAGAATCATTTTAATCGCTTTGCTCGCTTCTGCTCGCAATTTGACCGAGTTCTCGTCACTTTTTTCGATATCCGATTTCGGATTCAGATTCGGCGGACCCAAAGCTGTATTTCGCCCGCGAAAACCGTTCCGAAAAACGTACCTTTATGGGGTATATTTTAATCGGAAAAAACCAAGTTTTTCGGCGGACTTTTCGAGAAAACGGGTCCGTACTCTCGCATTTTTTCGACGCATTTCCCGATACTTTTTTCGCGATCCGATCGCGCCGTCGTCTTCCTCGTTCAAAAACCTACGAAACCGGTATTTTTCCGGAATTGTCGACGGCCGTTTAGAGGGGTAGAGGATGCGGGGAAGTCCAAAAAGCGCACATTAATTCTTACTTCGACCCCCCTCCCGCCCTACGGCCCATGGTTCGGCTGGGATTAGAAAATTTTAAATTTGCTCGCTCCCCATATCGGAAAATCCCAAGAAGATCCCACCACTCGTATACTCCCCCCACTCAGCCGTTTGGCCGTGCATAGACACGACAAACAGACAAATAGACAGACAGACAAACGGAGTTTCATTCTTATAAATAATAGAGATAGAGATAGAGATAGAGATGGGGCAAAAAAAATTTTTTTCAATATATAAATATTTTATTTTTCTTCTCGATTCTTGAATACGCTGCATCTGGGGGTATGCCTGACGGTTAATACAACCAACAGAATATCCTCAGGGTGTAGCAGGTTAATCGCCTCTCACCTTTGTAGGAGTAAACTACTCCAATTCCATTACCTCTCGTTGTCACATGTTAGCAGAGCTCGGTTTCGAACCGCACCCTCGCTCCCAATCAGCCCCTATATTATTGAGTGTCTACACTTAACATTAGGTCAAATATTTTAGCATTTGCTGGTAATAAATTGCTCCACCTCTACAATGCTCAATGAAAAGTACAATATACTAAATATCAAAGAACATTTAAATGGAACTCACATTTAAAAAATCACAAAACATTAAAATAGAACACAGTTGAAACTTAGCAACGTGAGATAAAAGTAAAATTATCGTAATGAAAGAATATATAGGCATATATAAATATATTCAATTCCCAGAAGAAGGGGAAGATAACACTCAATCGGAAAAAGTACATCCAACAAATTTTGCAACGGTTTGGAATGGAGAATTTAAATCAAGTATCTACCCCAGCTTTTCTGAATTTTAAACTGACAAAAAACCTATTCAGAACGAAAAAGAGAAAAACGAAAATTTGAAGAAGTAGCCGTTTCAGAATCTAATCACGAGGAATGTCTATTTATGCGCTCAAAAACTGATATCTCTCATGCTATCAGTATGTTGAGCCAATTCAATTCGAGTTACTCCACAGAACGATAGGAGACAGCGAATTGAGTACTCGGATACTTGAAGAGTACTCTCAATATTTCTCTAGTTGTAGAAAAATGAGGTAATCACAGTGTCGAAACATATGTGGATGCTGACTGAGGGTAGATTTTCGGCGATCATACACCGTCTACGTTTTTTTTCTAAGTGGAGGAGCCGTGAACTGGGAGGACAGTGGCGTTATCGAGCACCAAAGATGAATACTTACATGGCAATGACAGAAAATACGAAAGAAGCCATTAGATTAGGAAGACTCTTGAGGGAACTAAAATTTAATTAGAAAAGAAGAATACATACCTAACCTAGTGACAATAATGGCGCACAAGAGCCGAATGGGGGCTTAAATCAGTTGACTCCAGCACCTATATGATAACCAATTCGGTCCTTTTCTTGCCGAAGAGGCTTGTAAACTGTTTCGTGTAAACTGCTTATGTCGCTTTAATGGTATCAATTTTTTGTAAGCCTGAAGGGTGGCGTCATGTGAGATTAAACAAGCACCCAGTCGGTTTAAGCGGTCAATCCTAAGTATTGTTTTATTCCTTACTTTTGCAATGAGGAAGGTGTGGCCCAAATATGCCTAAACTGTCCCCTGAGACTGTTTCCAAGTTTGTACAATGTGAATTGGTGACTCTCAATAGGTAGCACCAGTATCCACTAATAAGTAACATGGATTGGATCCCACTTTACCCTCAATAAATAGAACCTCTCCTCCCGTTCCGGCTGCCCTAATGGAACCCTTTGGGCATGGAATCTACGAGGCCGGTGGTTGGCCCCTCCCTTTGGCTCGTGCTTGTTTTCCGCCAGCTTGTGGTAATTTTTAACTTCCTTCGGCACCTTGATCGAACATGTCCCGCCATCCCTAAGCTCAACAGACATTTCCGACCTGAAGAGTAGCAAAACCGGTCAAATGGTCTTGGCATTCCATCAACTGTGCCTTGGTAACAGTATCCTGCAATTTAGCTGGGGATGAAGCTACGAACGAATTGCTAGCTTCCCTTGCTAGGCCAGTAATGCCATCTGTTCTTCGTACTTCTCCGGCCAGTCAGGTACAGCAAATCGGACAAGGCGTTCCACGTCCGTTGCGAAATGGACAACCGTCTTGTTGTTGCGTTGGCGTCTACCTTCCAGCTATCTCTGTCAGCGTAGAGAAAGGCATTGCTGCCCGAATCTGACACTGAGGGCAGCAGCAAGGCAGGTAAAGTCTGTCCTGTGTTAAGGTGGCACTGTGTCAAGGATTACGCGGAGGGCAGCCCCACCAACAGCGCCTGTTAATTTTTGCCCCTTTCTTGCTAGCTACCATCCACTCACCTCTGCTACAATCTCTAGGTGTTCTGCAATGTCCTCCCGAGCAGTTTCTCCTTTATAATTCATAAACATTCTCTCATATCTTTGACCACGCCATGTAGTATAAGGCTGGGCTAGAGTGGTAGGAACAGTAGCGGCAACACATTTATTTTGAGCCTAGGTGTCAGGATGTATCGTGTGGGCTTAGGGTTTTCTGTTTCTAAAACAGTGTTCTTGTGTTATACACCTCATTCTGTCGCTTCAACTCATGTAACTGGTAGGTACTGAATCGACTCCAATCCAGTCAAAAAAGTAGTCAGTTGGGTGTTGATCGCGGTTTCTTTAGTCAGTTTGACTTCATTATTGGCAATAGAAACTCCTGACAGGGTTGAGTCGTCCTCTACATCACCGGCACTCCCTCTTGAAAAAACCGGTCGTGGCAATATACTCGTTGTTCGGGGGGGCATTCTTCTGGTTCACGATCCTGGACGGGCACCCAAAATATAAATAACCTTTTGAAACTGTTTCTGGACTAATTAAATAAAAGATAACTAGTGAAAGAAAAATATTGGTTTCAGAAAAACAATCTCAGTACGAAAGCAAAAATTGTACTAGACACAATAATAGCGAACACATTCAGATCACATGAATTACGAGCAATAATAATATTATGATCAGATCCAAGCTGTTGACGTAAATTCTGAATTTTGTAGGTAGTGAGGCTTCATAATTTTTTCACAGGTTACCAACAAGTTTTTCGAAAATAACACCGTCCGATATTCTTCTAATTTACGTTTCATTCAACACAACATTTTTCTTATTTCGCAACCAAACATCAATGAAAATAATACATCTGTGGGGTTAAATGACCTCACAATATATAGCATTTTCAGACCTAATTTCACCTTTTTCAGACCAAATTAAACTTTTTCCAAACCAAATTAAACTTTATTCAAACTTAATTAGGTTTTGAAAAAGTTTAATTCGGGTTGGAAAAGGTTCAATTTGGCTTGGAAAAAGTTTACTTTGATCTGAAACAAGTTTACTTTGGTTTGGAAAAAGTTTAATTTGGTTTGGAAAAAGTTTAATTAAGGAAAAGGTTGTACCTATTTGGTCTGTAAATGCCATAATAACAGTCGGAATTTTTAGTACGATAAGTTCGGAATTAACAGTCCAAACAGATGGGAACCCAGCCCCCCTCCCCCCTTATCTCAAATTTTTGTTGGTGGGGAGGCCCTGTATATCAATACATACCTAATTATGTTATTGCTATGAAGTAAAATAATCAATGATGGAAGTAATTATTTTGCTGTAGCTGTAGACTGATAGTATATTCTCGAGGGCTAACAAAAATTTGAAAACACTCATTACGGTACCAAGCCTTTTAACAGGGTCCAAATAACTATCTCAGCACTGTAATTCCATGATGAAGGATTTTGGACAGGAAGAACATGTACAATTTAATAGAAGTATGGGCAATTTCTGCAAATTATAAAACAAAGGTTTGTAATTTCTGCATTAGATAGCCCTTCTATGCAGCTCACTCGCCTATATGTATTGTTTATAGATTATAATAAACGATGTCTAAGGCACATGATCTAAATAAAACCTAAATAAAATTTTCTAATAATAAATAGAAACTAGCACAGGAATCCGCTCGTTCAGACATGCAGGACAACTGGTAAATATCCCTATAACAAGAAATTATCTAGGTATGTTTCTCTATACGATTCATAATTTAGGTGAGTGCAATGAACTAATAAATAAATTGTAATAAAGAAAATGAAAAATAATGATACTTTAATAAATTCGTATGCGTTGTTGCAGCGACCAGGAGTACTGTATCACCATGCGAAAACACAAAGGCTCTTGGCACTGGAACGACTTGAGGTGTGACGAAACGTCTTCCCACCCAGATATTGGCTGCGAATCGTTTGAAGAGAGTTGATTAATGAAAGCTGTGGCCTGCATCATATTTTAACACAGTTTTACTTTGGTACCTGTATTATTGTTGTAAAAAAAGATCACCCAGGATTTTTATATGGAATACACTAATGCAGAAATACACGTAACCGTCTACAACCCAATACTCCGCCAGTCCTTGTTTAACTGTCATAATGAGTCGGTGTATGGGGGATTGAAGTGTAGGTTTCAATATGTAAGGTGCTCTACAAATAAGGTTTGGGGAAAATGAATGAAAATACCCATGAAATTCCTTTTGGGTAGTTTATTCCCAAAATAAAAGTTAGGGATCCTACCTAACAAAAAGGGGGAAAATAAAAGTAGTTTCCTTCTTGAAAAATGATAGAGAAAAGGGGGATGCAGTCCCTCCCGACACTGAGAATCAATTGTAAAATGAAAGATCTCACCTCGGTAATCCAAAAGTATCGGGGGGTAGTTGCCACGAGGAAAAATTATTATAAAGTCCGGAAAGATGTGACACGAGGTCTGTTCGGCACAATCGCGAGGTGGGCACTGAAAAAGGAAGGTCCTGATTGCCCTGAGAATCGTCAGGTGACGAATCCCCCCTCGTCCTGTCTCGTTATCTCTCTGAGAGGTCGCAGGTCAGAAGATTAAAATAAAAGCTTTCTTGACCGTGACATCAGCCCCCTCCACTTGGAAAATTTAATGAAAATTAAAGGAGAAATTGATTCCCTGTGTCGAGATGGCGAAGCCACACGAAATTATCCCTAAGGGAAACTACATGACAGTGGGGTGTTTGGAGGGCAGTGATTCAAACCTCGTGGCTGTTTTTTTGCGAGGGGAAAAAACCACTGTTGCAGGAAAGCCAGAAAGACCAGGCAGGTCTATGTTACGGTCATAAAGCTTTCCACATGACAGAGTTGTTAAAATATCAACTGGTCGTTCCGGCATAAAAAATTCTTCAGGGAATCCTAGACCTCGATAAGAGTACAATACGAGGTATGTTAGAAAATTTTGGCGTAGAAATACAAATGATTGAGAAATTATAGTGGCTTCTTCTGTGGGGGCTGTTAGGACAATAGTCGCTAATAGGGAAGTTGTACATAATATACCTAGCCGTGGGAGGCTGCATCGTCCCAGCGGCAAGAACTTAGAAATTATGAAATAATTGTTAATGTTGTTTAATTTTCGATGTATGTTTTTAACATGGTAATCGATTTTGATGTAAATTTTTGGTTTAGGTCATATCGGAAGAACTTCACTTCACTATCACACTAACACGAAAAAATTAACTAGATACTTAGAACGAAAACATTTTGGTTTATGCTTGAAATAAATGAATATTTTAGTAACACATTATTCGATTTTTTTATTCACTGAAATTAAAAATGCTCTGTTAGCGCACTGTGTTGGTGACTCGTGAAGGGAGTACTCTTTTGAGTTGTGAAACATGCGCTGTTTTCAACACCGCTTCATTCGTTGGATCCTGAAGGAGATAGGTGACCGGCGACAACATTTTCCGCACGATGAAGGGTCCTCTGAATTTGGGTGCTAATTTTTGGCTGATACCTTTTTCCTTGTCAGAGAGAATGTATATTTTCAAATACACTTCTTGACCCGGCTGAAAAGTTGTTGGCGAATGACGTCGATTATAATGTTTTGCGCATCGCTGATGCTCCGAATTGATGTTTTCTATAGCTGCACGCCAAGATTCTGGTAGATTAATATCTGTACTATTTATGCTCCACATGAAGTGTAGATTCCCAGGAAAATCTCGACCAGGCTAAATTTGGTAGTCTCGTTTAGTGCCGAATTTAGAGACATTTGTGTCAAATGTAGACGGTGAGCCCATTTATTATGATTAGCCGAGCATTGGGCTCTCAGTGACGACTTGAGGTTTTGAATTTGCCTTTCTGCTAGGTTCGGATTTGGGTAGTGGGGTGGCAACAGTGTATGTTTCATGCCACAACTGAAAAGAAAGTCGGTAAAACGCTTGGATGTAAAGTAGGTGGCATTATCAGAGACTATTCTTTCCCAAAACCCAAAATACCGAAAAACATGGTTGTTTAGAGCGTTGATGATCGTCTCGGAAGTGGCTTTTGTTAATGGGATCAAAATACAATATCTGGACATCCCATCAACGGCAATTAAAATATGGTGATATCCGTAGGATGGAGGTAAAGGACCTGCAATATCAAGGTATAATGTTTGCCCTACACGGGTGTCAGGTGATGATGACAATTTCCCTTTAGGGAGGCCCCGTTCAGGTTTATTTTCTAGGCAAACTGTACAAGACCTGATTCGTGATTGAATGTCCTTAAACATCCCTTTCCAATAAAAAACTTTTTTAATGGCATGGGCTGTACGTTTGAGACCCCAATGAGAGCCTAGCACTGAACTATGGTAATAGTGGAAAATCATATTAATTAATTCCTTGGGAGCCACGGCGCGTTTGTGACCCGGTTTTGTCTCGAACATTAGTCGGCCCTTATGTAGGCTGTAACGAGAGTCTTGATTTTCCCCATTTTGGACATCACCGATAATTTTCTTTAAATTTGGGTCCTCGCGTTGAGATTGGTTGTAATCAGAAAAAATTTGGGGGAAATCTTGCAGTATGGCTATAGTGTTTGATGGTATGATGTGGGGTGAGATTGCAGTTTTTTTTTATTCGTTATCTATTGAGTCGCATTCCGAGCTGTCGTCTTTTGCGTACGGGATGGGGTTGCGGCTAAGATAGTCACTCATCGTGTTCGACTTACCCCTAATGTGATGCACGACATATCTAAATGGCATGAATTCTGTGACCCATCGTGCTAGTTTACCCCCATTTTTTGCCAAACTAGTTATGGCTGTCAGGGCCTTGTGATCGGTAAATAAATCAAATTCACTATTTTCCAAGTAAATTCTAAATTTTTTAAAAGCGAAGGAAATTGCCAAGGTCTCCAGTTCATACGCTGAATAATTTTCCTGATGAGGTCGTAGCTGCTTGCTGGTAAACGCGATAGGGCGTGGTCCATCGGAATGTTCCTGTGCGAGAACGCAAGCGATCCCTAACTTAGACCCATTTGTGTATAACTGAAAGCGTTGGGAAAAATCTGGAGTGGCTAATACAGGTGGTTCCGTGATGAGTTTGCGAAGAGTGGTCCAAGCTTCTTCTGCCTTATCATCCCAAACCATTTCGGAATCCTTCTTTTTAAGGGCGTTCAACGGCTTTGCTAGCAGTTGGAAACGAGGTAAAAATTTTGAAAAAAAATTGATACTGCCTAAGAATGAGGCGACTTGTTTGGGAGTTCGTGGGCGGGGAATTTGTAAAAGGGCTTCAACACGATCGGGGTTAATCGTGATTTTGCCTCCTGAAATTCGGTGGCCGAGGAAATCTACCTCTGTTTGGGCCGATTTGATTTTGTCGGGGTTAACCGTGAGATTAGCAGATTGGAGCCGTTTTAATATTTCTCGAATATGCTCTATGTGATCTTCATACGTTTCACTGAAGATGCACAAGTCGTCGAAGTAGTAGAAACAAAATTTATATCGTACGTCGACAAACAACATATCCATTAATTTTGAAAGCACTTGGCCGCCTCGGTTGACTCCGAACGGGAGTTTTTTAAAAGCAAAAGTGCCAAATTCGTTCTGAAATGAAGTCAGCTTTTGGGATTCAGGGGTGAGCATGATTTGGTGATATGCTGAATTAAGGTCAAGGACAGTAAAAAAATTCGCCTTTTGAAAATGCATGAATGCTGATTCTAAGGAAGGCACAGGATATTGAAGGTATTCTAAATTCCTGTTCAATTCGCGATAGTCGACTACCATTCTCCACGAATTGGGCTGGGTACTCTTTTTAGGGACTAAAAAACACGGAGAAGCGAATGATGTTTCGATCGGTTCAATAACGTTTTCTGAAAGTAGGTTATCTATTATATCTTTCATTGCTTTCTGCCGAATCGGCCCTTGAGTATAAATTACCCTGCCAGTTTTCAATTTGGCTCCTGGTTTTAAACTCAAATGACATTGAACTAGGTTGGTTGTACCTAAATCCTTGGTGACAACATCCGGGAATTCTCTTCTAAGCATATTCAGCAATTTTTGTTGTTTTGGTGCATTTTCGAGAATGCAAACGTAATCAGCACACTTGTATTTTTGATGAAATCAATTCCCAAAATTGCTCTGTGTGGTAAATTGTTTACCACCCAATGTGCGCAATCATCACGGCAGCTCCAATGCCGTTGATTGAAATTTTCGCTAAATTCTTAGAAAAGTGGGTAGTGCACATCACTATCAAATTTGAAAGAGAATGAATCGTCAGAAGGATCCAATAGCAAAGTTGTATTTTTGATGAAATCAATTCCCAAAATTGCTCTGTGTGGTAAATTGTTTACTATGCAGAATGGATACGTCCATTTATTTCGTTCTATTCCTATTTTTAATATTGCTTTCATTTTGATAGAGATTTCTGATGAGTCACCCAATGTAGCTATAATATTCGTATTCACCAAAGGAATATCATTTTGGGTTTTCAAAAGCTGTAGAAAATCGTAGCTCACACATGAAAAGCTTGCCCCTGAATCAATCATCACGGCAGCTCCAATGCCGTTGATTGAAATTTTCGCTAAATTCTTTTTTTCCCCTTCAGTTTTAGTGTAGCGTTTATATTTTTTATCCCTCACGGTAATTATTTTTTCTCCCGATTTTCCTGGAACTCCCATATTTAGTTTTTTGATTTGTTTACTCGTGCTGTTGAATTTTGCTGTTGACTAGCCGTTTTTTTAATTTTGTTGCCCGTTGTTGAACCTGATGTTGAATATGTTGACTGTTGAATCGGGCTGGGTGATCGTGACGCTCCGACTGACATTGTCGTTAAATCCCAAGGGTTCTGATACAGGAATGGGGGGTATGGGTAAGGGGAGGGGAAACCCATATATGGTGTTTGCTGCTGGATGAATGGATGTAAAAACCCTTGTTTAAAATGCTTATTATAATTAGGGAAATTTTGCTTGAATGTTGATGTTTGTTTATTACCCCCGTTGTTTGTTACTTGTAGCGGTTTTTGTTCCATTTTTGTATTCGGTCTTTGAAAATTTTGTTGCGATGATGAAGAAGGTGCCAACCGGTGAGGTGTAGGGAGTTGATATTGTTTTTTACCATTTTGTTCAGTAGACCGATAATTATTGTTGTATTGATTGTTGTGCCGATTGAAGTTTTTTCGGTCCGGTGTTGCTAGGTTCGATCCAATCTGATCAGAACTACTAGATTTTGATTTGTTTGCCCTTGCCTTCTGTAAATTTTCTGTCAGCTCTAGTTTTTCAACGTCGGCTACTAAATTTTGCAATTCTGTGAATGTTTTCGGTCTATTACTAAATTGAAATTTCGCTCGTGTATTAGTATTATCCCCTTGGAGAATACTCTTCACTATTTCCGTTTCCGTGTACTGGGAAAGAATAGAATTAAATTTTGTGATAGCGTCTACGTAAGACCGGAAATTCTCGTTTTGGTGTTGCGAGCGTAAAATTTTTTCCTGGACTAAGTTCAAACGAGTATGAGGCGTTGTAAGTTCTTCGAGCAGTTTCTTAGACACGGACTTGAAGGTAATATGGGGATCGGTGGCTATACGTAAGAGTATCGTGTTTTCTTGACAAGTAGCTATTCTTTATAAAAGGGGTTGAAAAATGCTTTCTTTCATAGAATTCAAAAAATGTAATTTTTCCAGGAACTTGATCAAGCTCCACGGGTTATCGGTATACAGTTTTGGTACTTTCGTGATTTCATTTTCAATATATTTCGGAATTTTATCGGTGTGTTGAGGATGTTCTGTTCGGAGGTCAACTGGTAAATGGTAACCTGTTCTAGGGTAAGACGCAATTTCGCGTTTAAATTCCTGAATAGTCCCCTGCAACTCGATTAATTGGGTTTGGAGTGTCTCATTTTCTTGTTTGAGAGCGGCAAAATCGCTGGGAATGATTTGAGACAATTGGGATCGTAAGGCATTATTTTCATCACTTATTATTTTCATGTCACTTTTGATTTGTTGTAAATCCTGTAACAGATTAGAGTACCAGAGAGGAACCGGTGTATCGGGGGAAGGAAATTGAGATTGTTGAGCGCCTTTACAAAGATCGCATTTCCACACAGCTCGTTTTTCTAGATTCATTTTGGTCCAGTTTTGAAGTTCTTTTAATCTAGTACAAGAAGCACGAAAACGTTGCTCACATAACGAGCACATAACTGCATCGACCGGAGGATCTGTGAGATCACACTTAGCACAGGCGATGGACATGATGTTATGACGAAAGTTGTTTTGCAAAAAATATGAGCAATGGCGGAACCCGTGTGAAAATTAGTTTACTGGTGAAAGATGAAAACTTTCAGCAGTTGAAACGTTGCGACCGTGAATTTTACTCTGCTACCATTTGTAAGGTGAAAATGAATGAAAATACCCATGAAATTCCTTTTGGGTAGTTTATTCCCAAAATAAAAGTTAGGGATCCTACCTAACAAAGAAGGGGGAAAATAAAAGTAGTTTCCTTCTTGAAAAATGATAGAGAAAAGGGGGATGCAGTCCTTCCCGAACTGAGAATCAATTGTAAAATGAAAGATCTCACCTCGGTAATCCAAAAGTATCGGGGGGGAGTTGCCACGAGGAAAAATTATTATAAAGTCCGGAAAGATGTGACACGAGGTCTGTTTGGCACAATCGCGAGGTGGGCACTGAAAAAGGAAGGTCCTGATGGCCCTGAGAATCGTCAGGTGACGAATCCCCCCTCGTCCTGTCTCGTTATCTCTCTGAGAGGTCGCAGGTCAGAAGATTAAAATAAAAGCTTTCTTGACCGTGACAAATATCACTCTCCAATTAGAAAGCTGAGGCGACTTTCGTACGTCTTAGTTATCAAGTGCTCAAGGAAACAAACCTATTACAATGATTCTAAAATTTGATTAAAAATCGAATTCTATAAAATTTGCTTTAAGGGAACCCACTGTAAATTGATTCCTTGATTTCGCTACTTAATCACTTTTACTCAGCGCATCGATCCCCTGGACGCCCCAATTGAATACTTGATGCCATCTTAGTAGTTCTTGAAAGGAAGCTGCAGGTGTTGGAAGTTAGCAGCATGAGATGTGGTGTGACGTGAAATAAATGTATACTTTCCAACAACTAGTGAACGACTTTTGAGGGCTGGAAAATCAGCAAGTTACAACTCCCTAGCGTCGAATGGATTTGGATGAAAAGCATTTGAAAATATCTCGAGTAACGCAATTTCATAACCGATTTGCGTAACACCATTTCGTTGTGGTCGGGAGAAAGGTAACAAATTCATATTTGGACTAGCCTAATTGTCCTTGGGGCTGGGACAACAGATACGTCCTTTCGTCAAAAATTAACTGAAATCTCACCTTTCCAACGGTGTAGTCAATTTTACTTTTACGTTGTTAATTAGGGGGAAAATAACTATGTTGAATGTTGAAAAACTTTTCTTTTTTTTTTTTTTTTTTTTTTTTTCAATGAAATAGAGGGTTTTCTAGGATAACGACCTTCTATGAAAATACGAGTTTGGGGTCGATTTCTAGGTATTTTTTAGGCTGAATCGAATGATAACACTTGCATATCTCCCCAACCCCGTTGTAACCGAGTTTTACACCATCTCACAAATTTGAGATCATTCGTTCTGATAAATTTTATGTGTTTTTGGGGTGAAACTAGTAAGCTAAAGTGTAAAACTGAGATGCTAAAACTAAAGTGTGCGGGGGGGGGGATATTCAAGTGTTACCACTCGATTCAGCGTGAAAAAATACGTAGAAACAGACACCGAACTCGTATTTTCATAGAAGGTCAATTTTCAAGAAAACCCTCGATTTCATTGGAAAAAAAAACAATGTTTTTCAACACTGAACCATAGTTTCCTCTCCTCCCCTAATTACCTTTGTAAATAGTGCAATGTATATGAATACCTACATAAGTCCTGTACTGAATCGAATATCCACATCGAAGAAAAGAAAGAGGAGCTGAAAATCAAGTTCAGAATGATGTACCTTTTGGTCGTTGGGAAGAAATTCCCAGTTCTCACTCCACAACAAACTGCTCATATATAAGCTGATTTTTTGCCCTATCTGGACTTAGGGGATACAGCTCAGAGGATGTCCCAAGAAATCAATTATGAAAATAATTCACACTTCTCAGAATAAAATACTGAGAAGCATTGTTGGTGCCCCATGTGGTACATGCGAAACGATCATATTCATCGAGATTTAGGGATGGAATGGATACCGTCAATCAACCCATTGTAAAATACGCAAGAAAGCAAGAACAACGCCTCCACAAACATGAGAACCTGGTGATGCTGAATGCTGCTGATGCCTGGATAACTAAGTTGAACTTTAGCAAATCAAGCGGATAGACCTTGTTGAGCAATATCAGTAGTGCAATGAAACTCAGTAGGAATATTTCTCCTAGACCATAAGGGTTAGTTGTAAACCTAACTTACAGATGTGTAATGAAGTATTATTACATGAAGAATGGCTAGATGAAATGAATAATTTCCAATGGCAATAAATAAACAACAAAAAAAGAAGTTCATTCTGGAATGAATTTATAATACAAATGAAACAATTATTCACATATAAGATGAACGCACGTAACCATCAAAAGCAAACTCCTGAATTTAAATTCCGATCCATCATAACGAAATTATGCTGAAGTTATGAAGTAGGTATTGAAATTTAAAGTAAATTAATGTGATGAATCAGTAATGACAATATGTATGATTACCTCCTTTCGAATTATACGATACTCCTTTCGATAAACCTGCGTAAACGAGCATGCATTAAACGAGTGTTAGCATTGTCTTACGAATTAAGTTACATATTTATTTATTTAATATTATTTACGGCCAAAATTACCTAATTTACAGTTTATGGTGATAATAATAATAATTTTTAACCAGATTTTACTAACAATGCTACGTTAGAATCAACAACATTAATCTCACAACAAACGAAACAAGCTTCATATGGCAAAAAAAAAATATATATATATATATATATAGAGATCACAAATTCTCAACAATAATAAATACCACAACAAAACAATTATAAGAATGGGGTAACATAAATAATTTAAGAAATTTTTGACTATAACAATAATTTACAAACCATATTCCATATTAATTCCACGTTGATATATTATTATCTTCTATGTATTAAAAGTGTTATCTTTGAAGAGGTTTTTGAGCTTCTCTAGGCGGTTTGATGGTGAGACAAGTATTGGTTATTTGTTCTAAATTTAAACACATTGAGGATATAGCAAGCTTTCATATTTGTGTTGTCATAATATTGGTCGTTCTTCATAGTTTAACTTAGATTCTTGTGTTGGAATTAGAGACAAGGTGGTTTTTCTGCATTGAGCAGTTTTTACCTATCATTGACAAATAACACTTAACCAATTAAAAAAGGAAAAGAAAAAAAGTCTGCCATAGATGGGGCTAGTAGCGTGAATGTATAGGTAATTGAAATGTTTTGAATAATCTTTAAAAAGATCAATAACGGAAATAATCAAGATGTCCTGTCATTTATTTATTTTTTCATTTACGGCTATAGCCAATTACAAAAAGTTTTAGCGAGGTCGGATGACTGGGGCGTGAAAAAATTATGAATGATGGGTCATGTAAGCTTGCGCATGTGATGTGCTGAGTGGAGTATTAATTTGGGAACAACGAAACTGATAGGGGACTATCTACACTCTAATTCGTACATTCCCTGGACATTTCATAAAAATCGGTCGAAAATTATTCTTGTTTCAAGGATTTGCGGAAACGTGACACACACACACACACACACATTTTTTTTAAATAAAAAACTCGCCTCAAAGGCGGAAGAGGCACACCATTGACTTGAAAAAATAAATATATAAACGAAGTGGGGAGGGTGGCAAGGTTTACCCGACGCTGGCTCTAGGGATGAGGAAAGTTGCAGAAGGATGAGGAGGAAGAGTGGGTTAAATAAAGTGCCCCAATAATATGACCACCAGTTCAAGTAAGAACCCCTCAGGACGAGGATGGTAATATCACGGAGCACTCAGAGATGCCCAACTCGTGTAATTCCGAGACACTTTTCCCACACCACACCACGGGCCATGACACTGTCGCAGCCATTTCCCTGATTTTGTTGGTCGCCACTCCTTTTAGCTCGAAAATTGCTTGTCACATGTGATTTTCGTCATACTTATTTATCTTAGCCCGCAAGGTCTATTCCATGTCCATGCTGCCACTGAACACTTGGACATCCAGGATTATTACAGACCCAACGGGCTTAACGGCAACGATATCCGGCTCCTTGACCCAGGCACTTGGTATGAGATATTCTCTCCTTTTCGTCACCCCAACCGCCTGTCCGTGAGTACGAGGACACTGGTGCACCACATGATACAGATTCTCATTTTCACCCCAACAGGCACGGAAAAGGAGGTGCCCACTGTCCCGAAACTACTCCTTGAACACCTCTCTGAGGTGACTAAAGTTGACACCAAGATGGCGTGAAAATGGTGATAGTCACGGGCCCCACTGCCTTCTGAAGCCCGTTCCACCCAATGGAAAAAATGGGGGATTCAAAGCACTGTCAGAGTTATTTACCATCTCATGCAGTGCTGCAGGGAACTCAGCAGATGAGCTGGATTCTGGAGCAGCTGGTGTTATTCGGTCGCACCACAATTACTGCTGCCAGACAGTGTTCCGTTCAGCAGTAGTGCGGGCAACCTCCCTGCTCAAGCTCCTAAGGGCAAGCGGGCACTGGCGGCCTAAAGATGGGATGCTGGCTGAGAGAAAGAGAGTGAGACAATACCGAGCCCACTGGCCTTGACGGGTGCATGAATATAGGGATATGGGACACCGGGTGGGAAGATACAGCAGAGCGAACTTCACGATTTACCTCAAGCAGCCTCCCCGCAATTTGTCTACCAATGACTAGCGCATAGGTTAGCTTTGGAATTAAGTACGAGAAGAGGTGGCGTAGATTCTGCTGTGGCTTCATTGGAGCCTTGGTCATACAAGCTAGTGCTCTACCAAGATCCAAATGGCTTGCAGAAAAGGTAGTCACAGCCATGACGTCAACTCCAAGGTACCGCCAAACCCCCATCACCGATTGGGTGGGGATGGGTGACTGTCTTATGACAAAACACTTCTCATCTACCATCTTCACTTGATGCTGGCGACCCGACAGGACCAAGGAGACTGAACAACACTTGTCCCATTGTCCTTATGTGGAAAACGAACGCGAATGAGCTGGCATTGTTTGGCAACAATGAAACTGACCGGGGCCGTCTACTCCTTAGCCCGCACATTCCCTAAAATAAGCTTGTTTCAAGGTTTTGCGGACACACGACAGACAGACAGACTGACACACACTCACACTTTTTTTTTTTTTCTTCGGAAACCTCCCTTCAAAGACGGAGGGGGCACGCCATTAAATTGAAAAATAAACAAATAAAATAAAAATGTGGGGAGGACGCCCAGGTTTACCCGACGCCGGCTCTAGGGATAAGGGAAGTTGCAGGACGAGGAGGAAGAATGGGATGAAAGGAAGTGCCCCTATAAAATGACCACCAAGTAAGATAAGAGCCTCGATGGACGCGGGTGGTGATACCCCGGAGCACTCCTGCCGAGATGCCCAACTCGAGAAGCTCCGTGGCACTTTTCCCGCACCACACCCCGTGCCAAGAGACGGTCGCGGCCATAACCTTGATGTTATTAGGCGCCACTCCTTTTAGCTCAGATATCGTTTGTCGCGTTTTCTTTTTAGCCTGCGATTGGGCCGGTCAGGTAAGATGGTATTCAGAATTCCAGCTGCAAGTGGGTTAGGATGATGCAAGAGCCGTTGGTGGAAGCGAGTGTACGAGGCTTGTAGTATGTCCTGCACAGTGGGCATTTCCAAATCTTTATGTAAGTTGGCGTTCCTGATATACCATGGCGCATCAGTTATCACCCTAAGAGCACGGTTTTGAAAGGTTTGAATGCGTTGAACCTGCGAGTTAGATGCACCACCCCAGATTTGGCTCCCATACTCCCATATTGGTCGTATGAGTATCTGATAGATAAGACGCTTGGTGTTTAATGAGAGTGGGGATCGCTTCCCGAGGAGAGGTTTGAGTTGTTTCAGGCGGTGGCGGCATCTTTGCAGGATGGCAGTGATATGATCATTGAAAGTGAGCCTTTTATCCAACGTAATCCCCAGGTAACGGACTTTAGTTGTAGAAGGAACAATGTCTGCGCCAATGCTCAAAACTGGGATATGATGGATATGGAGGTATGTGAATATCACAGAACTGGACTTTTGAGGGTTCAATTTTATTTTCCATCTTGAAGCCCACTCGTTCAAATCGAACGCGTATTCCTCAAGTTCCAGTCCGGCTCTCTCACCTCTAGATGAACTGCAGAGGAAGGCCGTGTCGTCCGCGAATTGGGCAATTGTAAAGTACGAATTGCGGGAGACATCTGTAAAGTAGGAAACGCACGTACAATCAATTCTATTTCCTTTGAATTTTCAAAGAATAGCCACTTGAAAAGAAACTATGAAGTAGGTACCTAATCGAATCTTGAGTATTATTGCATGGAGCGAATTCGTTTCACCTATTATTCATTGAAATACATGAAAAACCCCATCGAAATTCACATGAAAACATGGAAACTTAATCTTGGAAACCTGAATTTCTGTCAAAACCCCATGAATGGCTGCTGAAGAGCCTCAAGATACATCGTAATTGTCAGAATACATCATGGCCCTGTCTACCTGTCATGGCCCTGTCCTCGAATTCATGGAAGAAGACAGGGCTATGACAGACAGGGCCATGACGATACATCTGTTTTTCTTGAATATTTTTTCTTTTAGCAATATTTCTCCATATTATTTAACTTCCAACGAAGCGTATCCCTTCGATGTGCAAGAATATAACAGTGAGCAATCATTTGGTTTTATACTTACTTGGAAATCGTGGACAGGGCCGTGATGCTCGATGAACGATAATCCACAATTCGCCAGACGACCCGCCCCGCCGAAAGCCGCTTGTTGACTGACTCCAACCGACGTTTACCGTTCTCTAAAGCGAGAAAGCGCGCGAAAAAAATGGCGGGAAAATAAAATAGCGGGAATGCATGTGGAACCGCGAAAACTTGAAAACGCAAACTGGACAGGGCGATGACGGAAGTAGTATGGACAACCGTATTTTGGTCCTGACATGAAATTCTATTTGTTCATGAATTATATTTACTGTCATTAGTACATCTTGAGAAGTAGTCTGACCTAAATTACTGTGAATGCATTTAAAATCTGTGTATGAAAGACGTCAAATGAGAGCTTGAAGTTGGAGAGGTCGTCTATGGACACGACAGGGCCATGACAAATTGACTCATTTTATCCATTTTTCAATATAAAATACTGCAATTAACTCAATCGATATATATCGAAGAATTAGATAACGTTCTATAGGTGATTTTAAAAATTTGCCGGGCCCCAAAATCATCATAGGAACGCCACAAATGGACTGGACATCACTTTCACCCTTTCTGTGATATTCGCCCAATTAAGAACCTCCAAAATAACACATTTCAAAAATATTTTTCAAATCGTCTCAACAAATACAAATACACTTTACTTTCTTAAGTGATATAGGATGAAATTTTGTGTCAATTGACCACCATAAATTTCTTAATTGTTTGATTCATAAGAGAGTAATTGTATTTCAAAGTTTTCGTACTCGAAAAATACCAGTTATGTGCAAATTAAGGATGACAGTTTATATTTAATCGAGTTTCCTATTGAAGAAAAGTTGTGGATAATTCAATTATTTGTAGATTGACCACAAGTTTGTTTTATTTTTTCCAAAAATGTTTAGAGTTATGGTGTCTCAAAATTTGAGAAAACCTCGTTTTTCCACTTATACGGGGTGTTCACACTTAGGATTGTCAACCTCCTAGGGATCGATTCTACCACTAATTTTAATCCATTAAGTCGTGGCCACCCTGTATAAATAGATATATTATATCTTTGAATGCAGAGGGTAACCCTTATAGAAGCGTGAAAACAAAGAATGGCGGAGTATCGGGTTGTACAAGACTACGTGTATTTCTGCTTCACTGTATTACATGCATAAATCGTAGGTGATCATGTTTTACAACAATAATACAGCAAGCAAAGTCAAACCATATGGTGACACAATGACAGAGTTATGTCGTAATAATGTGTTGCAGGCCACAGCTTTCATCAATCAACTCTCTGTGAACGATTCGCAGCCAAAATAATGGTATTCTGTACCGTTGCAAGTCAAGTCGTTCCATGCCCAAGTATTCTTGCGTCGGCGATAAGAGATACAGTACTCATTGCTGCAACAACGTGTACGAATTTATTAAAGTATTATTATTTTACTTTCTTTATTAAGATTTATTCATTTATTTATTTGTTCATTGGTCTGACCTAAATTATGAATCGTTCAGAAAAACATACCTAAATACTTTCTTGTTTCAAGAATGTATCATATTTTCCAGTTGTGCTGCATGATTGAATAAGTTGATTCTTGAGTTAGTTTTTCTACATTATTTGAAAATGTTCATTAGGTTTTATTTATATTAAATATGCCTTAGACTTCGTTCAGTATAATTTATAAACAATATAGACCAGTGAACTGCATAGAAGGGCTATCTATCCTAGGGTGATCTATCAAAGGAACTTATTAATCAAATCGCTGGCATATTAAGAAATGTTCAGAACTAACAAGTTTGATAAAGCTATTATCATCATTGTTCCAAAATATAATTTCAGTATCATCTGCGTAACCAAAGGTTTTCCGTTCAAATCTAAATCCATGAGATCAATAATTTACAATATAAATAGTTGAAGACCTAGTAGGTACAGTACCTTGTGGGATAACTTCGTATTGGCTACGCCACTATAATGATTGCCATTATCATCTGGTGACGATCAGTCAGATAGGAATCACTTAGATTCAAAGGGGTTCCCCGTATCATATAATTATATAACTACTTCAACAGTTACGGATGTTGAATTGGATCAAAAGGCTTTCGGACATCTAGAAAGACACAAAGAACGGGAGAAACCACTGTCACACTTTTGATTAATTAAATTAATTAATTCAAATGCGTCTCGTTCAGTACCAAGTTCTTTGTAAAATCCGTACTGGCTT
This sequence comes from Adelphocoris suturalis, assembly GCA_030762985.1. Taxonomy (NCBI): domain Eukaryota; kingdom Metazoa; phylum Arthropoda; class Insecta; order Hemiptera; family Miridae; genus Adelphocoris; species Adelphocoris suturalis. The sequence continues at coordinate 80,928,028 of CM061046.1, forward strand.
GAAAAAATTATAGAATTATTCTCCAAAAATTCGACCATTCTAGTCTTCAAACTTTTATCGGCCACGATGACAGTCATACTTGCACCAACCAATCAAACAATTGTTTCAATTCATTACCAAGAAGAAGACCAACATGCTTGGACCACTTGAAATTTTTTCCGTCGATTATAATTTTGTTTTTCGGAACAATGGCCCTAAGTTTAGGATTTAGACAATGAATCTCACGTTTAATTTGGAAGAGATAACGATGAGCATCTGTATAGTCACGATTAACTCCTAAAACCGTCCCCCTCAATCGATTTGTGTTTTTGAGAATCCTCGCAATATCCCCCATACATCAAAACTTCACCAGTATCGGCTCGTTGGCTTCCTTACCAAGTTGAACAATTCATCGGTTTGCGGGTCAGGGGCCACCCCGAGGACCTCCAAAATGAAGACTCCTACCTAATTTAGTGTTGTAATCAATATCAGGCTCGCATTTGATTCCATGCAAATCAAATTTTCTGGAATTTCATCTCTCAACAATAGGTTTTCCGTTATAAGTTTTACAATTTCATTATTCAAGATACTTAGGTCAGGTTTCAATACTAAATTAGCTTTCAGATCATTTTTGAGTTCATTAATCTTCCCATCCATGACTGCAGAGAACCTTGACTAGAGTGTATCCGTATCCTCACCACTAAGCATACTTTTGTTACTGTTCAGCCTTTTCACTTGATTATTTGATGGAGGGTCTGGAGAAAATTTTTTACGTTTCAGGGGAGTTTGATCGCATGGAATGGAAAACATTAGGCACACAATTTACTCTGATGATTATAATTTCACAGTCTATCTATAGTTATAGTTGTTATGGTTCATATTTTTAGTTCATCACGTGTACTGGGGCGAGGGTGGGGGGGGGGGGGGCAATAATCTATTGAACTCTCTATAGAAACGGTATCGGAACCACCGACCTATATAATCATAACTATCTATTTAAAGTACAGTAATATATTCATTCGGAAAATGATTTCAAATAAATCTTCGCCCAAGATCCTAACGACGCCAAATAAATGAAGGAATTACATACTGCCAGTTGTCAGGCTGGTTTGCATCCCAATCGGTGTATTTGATTTTTTCGCCATCTGGAATCCAGTACCAACCTAAGCCGCTCTCCTCCCGCATTGTACCTCCGATCCATATATCGAAGTCACCGAGTCCTGAAAACCACCGTTTTTTGGTCAATAACTTATAATACAAGAAAACATTTGGTTGCCTATTTATAAAATATATGCGTTCAAATATATGGACTGTGGATTCTCTCATCGGAAAGGTTGAAAATGAACTGAAATTAGTGGTATGAAATGATAATAGAAAATTGTAATTTACAAGAAATTTTACAATTAACCAACTTATCGTATATGTAACTAACGATGGTTTAATTCGTGTGAAAACATGTTTGGACGGCGTGACGAGTACTTCTTGGTTTATATTAAGTATTCCCTGTTGTAAAAGATAACAGTAATTAAACGTTATTTTATTTACCTTCTTGACTTAATTGTGCTTTAAAAGCATCGCTCTCTTCTTTGTTGCGAAGAGTCGCCATGTTCATATGCATTTCATTACAGGCCCTTACTGCTTCGAACCAAGTCATCTTAAAAAATATTAAACAAGTAACTAATAATTCTTAAGACAAGAAGCATGAGTATTTATTGCCTACCCAATGTTGTCTCCTGAATTGAAAGAACTAAAAACCTTTCTACAAAAAACTAAAAATGCTCATGTTCATTTTGGTCGGCGTTATAGAACCATCGGGTAAGCCAATATATGTATTTTAAGTTTGTGGACAAACGCATTCAAAGCTTTTGAGTATCAATGTACCTGCTACTGGAAGTCCATTGCTGATCCGATTTTACTGAAATTTCGTCAAGTGGTATCCAAGAGTGAATCCAGTTGGATTCTTGGGACAAAAACATGCTTAATACTGGTTTATCATTTTTCGCATATCAGTTCAAAATAATTAAGCAATTGCAGACGGCCCCATGTGAGTGCATGAAGACGGGAGACGGTACCCGATTCGCTACCAGTTTGGATTCCATAAGGATTCCTAAGGCTCCCTGACACTCCACAAATTCCACACCACCTAATTAATAACCTAAACGACTATCAACTAAATATACAAGATTGACTACACCCTTACCATATACTAATATATTACCTACTAACCTAAGCAATCAATAAATATTCCTATACCTAACCATCTATTATATCTAATCCATACTTAGCCTACCTCTGCTTCACCTCCAAGGTTCCCCTGTTGTGCCTATGCTCCAAAACAGGAACAACCTTAAGGGAAAACGACACAAGTCTCCTGAACATATCTGTGACGCAAGAAGACTAGATAGAGGGACTCCCTCCATCCCAAGTATCACCCGCAATGCCGCATACTCAGGGCAGTCCAACAATATGTGCTCTGCCAACTCTACCCCACCACACGCCCAAGACTGCTCAACATGCAACCCCAGACTATCGAGCTTAGCGAAGCACTTCCCATGCCCGATTACAAACTGTGTAAGCTCATGCATGGGGACTATCCATCGCACGTCCCATCATGCTCTAACGTTAGGAAGGAGGTGGTGAGTCGACCTCCCCTTGGTACCATTATCCCATTCCTCCTGCCAGGCTGTGAAGACAGCCTTAGTCAATCTGGCAATCCGTTCACTCCGAGGATGGCCTGACTCCTCATCATCCGTCAGGATACGAGGTAACATGAATGGCTCTTAAGGCTCTTAAGAAGACCGTTCAACTTTAAGCAAAGATTAGCTCTTATCGCAAACTATGAGCGCCGTTTGAAAACTTGTACCCTGGCATAAACTACACTCTCCGTTTAGACAGCAGTTGAAACGCTGTGTGAGGTTTAAAAAGGTTTTGTACCCCTGGCCCTTCAAAACCATCTAAATTCGTTTCCACCAGAGGGTAAAATTATCTATGTTTTGCGGTTCCTCAAATTAGGATTAATACTGAAATTTCCGCACACCCAACGAAACTCATAATAAATCTTGAAAGAAACATAGTCGTTGCTTAAAATCCGAACAGAACTAATTCAATCAGTGTAATAGGAAAAAAGAAAAAATATTCTTTGCTATTCAATACCAGGTTCTCACTATCCCACAACCAACTTAGCCAGTTTCAAATTTATTCAAGGTTTTAAACATAGGTTCTAAGAGCGGCCTCAAAGAATAAAAAACACTCACGCAGTTTGCATGAGCAGAACTAACTTTTCGAACGAATCGGCCAGCCTGTAATTTCATTTGTCTCTTGATGTCTTAGAGAGGCTCCCTTACAAAATTCGTTGTAATCAGACAGATTACATAACTTTTAGCACACTCAGCTGATCAGGATGGAGCTTCTTTTGTTGTCTGAGAGAGGCTCCCTAGCAATTTCCAACGTACTACGGTGAACAGGAGAGACTTAAGCTCACTCAGCTGATCAGGATGGCGCCTCTCACTTTGCTCGTTTCTTGTTGTCCCTAGGGACGTTGCGATACCACTTTCGATAAGATATTTGGTATCGAATCAGTATCGAATCAATGGTATCAATATCGATAAAGTAGCGAAAGAAAAGTATCGATATGAGTAGTATCAAATGAGTACCTACATGGTATAATTGATACAGGCTTTAAAAATTTCTAGCCAAAACCGGACTCTTGTAATCATTCAAAAGCTTTATTATGATACAAAACGCAATCTTAATATTATATTTTGTATGTATTATTTCGAGATATAAGTAGTATACGAATAGTTAATTAACCAACCCCTCTATGTCACCAACGCTGCCCAGGAAAATCAGTTTGTCGAGATATTTGGACTCATGAGTAAAACAATGTGACCGAACAGAGACAACTTCGTGACCGAACCTAGTGATAAATAACCGAGCAATCTCTTCTTGTGTCGATATCGACCTGACGAATTGGAAACACCACTACCACCAACCATCCGTGTTGCGTCTTCTAAAGCAAGCTACTACTTCTCTATTGACAAAACTGAGCACTCGGAGTTTCAATATTGTTGAAAAATAGACCTTACGAAAATTTAAAATTATATTAATCTAAAAAGGAAGTACTCATTCGATACTGCGGATTTTCTTTCGATATGACATTAATATCGGATGATTCGATACCAATATGATACCAGTAGTATCGAAACAAAAGTATCGATACCTACTCATATCGGTAGTATCGGAACGTCCCTAGTTGTCCCAGTGAAGCTCCCTATCAAATTTCGGTGAATAGGAGAGATTTACGATTTTGCCACCATTATGATTGATATTACGGCTCGTGGTCAGCTGATCCTCACCAGGTCAGCGAGGCACAAGCTCCGTCATGGTATGATGTTATGATGTTTTGGGTTTTACAGTAAAAAAATTGTATAAATAAGTAATGAGTAAATAATTTGTATGCTTACCTTCTTCCGGATTATGCGGTAGTTCTTTCGATAAACCTGCATAAAAAGAACATGCATTTAACAAGTGTTACTATTGTCTTACTGATTAAGTTACATATTAATTTCGTGTTGATATTTAAATAAATTCTACGAATTTTAAGTTGTATATACTTTAGAGCTTCAATAGGCGGTTTGATAATGCGACTAGTGGTGATGGATATTCCTGGATGATTCTTCCAAATTTAAATACCCTAGAGGACAGAGTATGCTTTCACATTTGCGTTGTCATTATATTGGTCATTCTTTTCGGTGTATTTTAGATTCATGAGTTAGAACTAATTCTAACACAAAAGTAGAGGAGGTTTTTCTGCATTGAGCCATTATTACCTACCTAACATTGACAATTGAATATAGAACCAATTTAAAAGAAAAAAAATCTGCCAAGTTTGGTATGGCACATAGGTTCCTTGTATCCGGAACATGAATGTATTGATCAGTTAAATGTTTTAAACAATTTTTAAAAACATAAATAAATAAATGAATTTAAAAAAAGTCAATAACGGAAATGAATCAAGATGTATCGTAAAACGTAAAACCGGGCAGTTAGGAAACTGGAAAATGGTGCTTGAACTATTTTTTCTGCATGCCAAAAATGAACTATTATTTGAGAACAATGGGATCGATGGGGGACTATCTACTACAGTCTAACCTGCACGTTCCCTGAAAATCTCATCAAAATCGGGTGAAAACTGAGGCAATTGAGCTTGTAACGAAGGTTTGCGGACAAACGACAGACGAAAAGACAAACGGACAGAAAGCCAAGGTACAAAAGTTGAACAAATGATTTAAGACGTTAGATGCGAGTGAAAATTTGGATTTTGGATTTGTAAAATTTTTCATCTCCCAAAAGTGCCATCAACGCTTCTGCTTCCTATAGGTAGACTAAGAAGGAAAACTATTCTTCACCTGAAATTCTTCAATTGTTATTGGATAAACATGGAGGTTCTTCATTGAATAAAAAGTTCCAGTCATGCAGATCGTATGAGCAAAATTTCGTAAATTATTGTAGGTACTGTATTATGTTAGATTATTTTGAAAATTCAGGACTTCAAGTAAAAATGAATTTTCAACTACCAATTTTATGACGAAAAAAAAAAAAACTCATTTTAAATCATATTCTGCAATTCAAGAAATATTTTAATTTTTAGCTTTTTTGTAGTTTTTATCCATTTTTTGGCACATTTACAAGAAATTTGAGTAGACTTTTCAGGATGAATTTCCACAAACATTTTTTAATGTTCATGCTGTTAAAAAATATAAATTCAACGATGGTTGGACATTGTCAGCCATTTTTTGTAATTTTTAAGATCTTTTATAGATTTTAGATGATTTTTTACATTTTTTTGGATGTGACCAATTTAATGACCTCAAAAATTGCTGGCCAACTAACTCATCCTTTCATTTGGAGAGCTTCATTTTTAGCGCAAGAAAGGAATTTTTATTTCAATCCTAAGGACAGTTATCGTCTGGAATGACACACACACACACACACACATATATATATATATATTCTTATGAAAAATTGTTATAGAATTCGATTCAGAATGCTCCAAAACGGATTTCATTGAGGGAAATTTCCAAAATTTTTATTTTAAATTTTTTGGAGCCATTGCAATAGCTTCATTTTCTACCGAAAATTCGCAAAAACAGTGTTAAGTAGAAAAACTCTCTTTTTCTGTCCTGGAAAAATCAGTATCAAATTTATATAGAAAAAGAACACTGCTCCTGCTAAAAAACTTTCTTTTTTTTTAATAATGCATTAAATCAAAGGATACAACGAACTGACCATTTTGTATTATTGTTTGAAATATGTATGACTGTTTCAGAAAGGTTATGATTGGTATACGCGTACGCTAATCCGTCCAACTATATTTTGATGACAATATGCTGGAATTCTATTTATAAAGCAAGTTATATATATAATCGCCGTTGTACTGTCAGTAATACTATGTTGATCTGCAATAAAAAATTATTTTTAACATTCGTTAACTCGTTAGTGGCGTTGCATTGTCCTCACAACTTGGCAAGCTTTTCTATTAACATACCATTACTAGTACATCTTAACCGCAACTGAACTTATGTGTTACTGCATATTTACCTTCTTTGAATTCTTGGCTTTCTCCTCCGCTTCCCTTATCTTTAAATTATGTTTATCATCTTCATTTTTCAATGCTGTGACTTGAGAGTTGAGGTTAGTAACGTCCTCCACTGCCTTTTGTATCCGTGATATAAGATGATTATTAATCGTTTGGAATGTACTGATGAACTGCTTCAATCGATTGTTCCTACATCCCAAAATCGGTTTCCCTTTATGAGTTAGAAGAGATATGTTCTCGAGTTCCAGCCGCCGGTATTCGGTTAGCAGCTCTAGGATCCACACTCTACAACTTTGTAACGTTGAGATTTGGCTAGTTATATTCCCAAGAGAATAATTTATTGGCCCGAGCAGCAAATCGTTTTTTTCCTTCTTGAGTTGATTTATCATATTATTGAGCCAAGCAAGATCCCCCGAGTCGGAGTATTGTGTTAAGATAATCGTCTGTAACAATAAATTCCAGTGTGTAACATGACCTTATAAGCTTAGTATAACAAATAATCATGTTTTTATCGTTTACAGAATGAGAAAGATTATTTTGGTGAACGAAGATTATTTTAAACTTAGAAACATTAACATTCGTACTAGTTTAAATTGGTATACAGCAAAAGTAATATATCCTATTTGCCTCACGGTCCACCACAGTTTGCGGCCATCACTTTTTTAATTTCAAGGCTTTTGCTTTGTATGGTTTTTACCTAGTTTATAGGTATGCAATTTACTTTTCTAGAAAGCCGTGTAAACGTTCCTTTTTTACAAGGAACGAATGAACACCAAAAGTACGATATTCAGGTACCTAGTTGCATTAATTTGATTCTTTGGAATTTTAGTATTAAAAAAAACTATTCTTATTTTGAAATATTAAATTAAACAAAATAAATAGTATTGTTTTAAAAATTTTGAACATTCTGGTTTTTTACGTGTATGTCACCTCTTCAATTTTGCTTTCAAGGGTTGATAGAAAGTGATCCTAAGGAATTAGGAATAATCAGATACTCAATATATTAATAAATATTGGCCTAGTAGTTTTTGGACAACGGCAGACATATAGATGTTTGTTTACTAATTTTTAATGAGTTTTCGTAGAAAATGAAAATATTGCAATGGCACCGAAAATGTTCTTCACTGAAATCTTTTTTAGGCATTCTGAAACGAAATATATATATATATATATATATATATATATATATATATATATATATATATATATATATATATATATATATATACATATATATACATATAATGCTATATATATATAATGCTATATATATATATATATATATATATATATATATAAATGATTAGTAATTTAGGAAAGAAATTTCACAGATAAAAGACGAAAGAATGGAAAATCTAATATTTCGATGAAAATCTACAAAAATTAATAATCGTTTCAGCCAGCATCTTAGCCTTGGATACGAGTTTTTCCCAAGCAATCAGGACGCAAGAAAACAATCATTTCTCCTATTACATTCTATATCTGTGACCAAGATTTTCATCGAAATATTAGATTTTCCATTCTTTCGTCTTTTATCTGTGAAATTTCTTTCCTAAATTAATCATTCATATATAGTTCAGTAGAACCATCAACTTGCATAAATATACAGGGTGATTCCCTCGCAGATGCAAAAAAAAAAAAAAATTGGGTGAAACAACATCAAAAATGGAGTAAAATGCCACCAACCGCAAGTTTTTATCTCAATCCGTACTCGACATATGATTTTTAAAAGGTTTTTTCAGGAAAACCGTGTTTTTTCCTTTTAAACTCAAATTTCTCCACTTTAATTCATTCAATTTTAAGTTTTGACCACATTTTCGGAATCAACATTACATTTACTATAAGAATAGTGTACTTGGGTTCTTAAAAAATACCATCCGAAGACCCTCACATCAGCTCAAACATTGACGATTTAAAAAAAATAATATTTCTAAAAATCTTTAAAACTTTACTACTTTTTTAAAAAGAATCTTGGAAGCTGGAAAATCTCATGAAAACTGCTTCATCTAATACGCTTTCCAACGGTATTATCAATTTTACTTTTATTTTGTTATTTAGGGGAGAAAATAATGTTTTAATGTTAAAAAATGTGGGTTTTTCAATGAAATTGTTGGTTTTCTCGAAAGATGACCCTCCATGAACCAACGAATATGGGGTCGATTTCTAAATATTTTTTCTTGCTGGATCGAATGGAAACTCTTGCAGATCTCTCAACTACGTTATAATCGAGTTTTACAGTTTAATTAACTAGTTTTACCCCATAACACACATACATTTAATCGTGACAAACAAACTAAACATTTGCGATTTTAAGTGTAAAACTCGGTTATAACGGAGTTGGAGAGATCTACAAATGTTACCATTCGATACAGCGTGAAAAAATACATAGAAACCGACACCATACTCGTAGGTTCATGGAGGGTCATCTTTCGAGAAAACCAACAATTTCATTGAAAAACCCACATTTTTTAACATTAAAACATAATTTTCTCCACTAAATAACAAAATAAAAGTAAACTTGATTATACCGTTGAAAAGAGTATTAGACAAAGCAGTTTTCATGAGATTAGCCAGTTTCCAGGATTCGTTTTGGAAGAGTAGTAAAGTTTTAAAGATTTTCAGAAATATTATTTTTTCAAAATTGTCAATGTTTGAGCTGATGTGAGGGCCTTTGGATGGTACTTTTTAAGAACCCAAGTACACTATTCTTATATTAAATTTAATGCTAATTTCGAAAATGTGGTCAAAAGTTAAAATTGAATAAAGTAAAGTGGAGAAATTTGAGTTTAAAAGGAAAAACACGGTTTTCCTGAAAAAACCTTTAAAAAATCATATCTCGAGAACGGATTGAGATAAAAATATGCAGTTGGCGGCATTTTACTCCATTTTTGATGTAGTTTCACCCAAATTTGTTTTGCATCTGCGAGGGAATCACCCTGTATATATATATACATATATATATATATATATATATTGGGGAGTAGCACCAATACTTAACACTTGCATTACCTAATAACTTACTTAACCAATTATGTCGGTGAATAATTGACAACCAGGTTGCGATCAGCAGAAAATGTTTCCAAGACCCTAAGTGCCACTAATTGCGGGGGGATTGTCCGCAAGGAGGACGATGCCGTCCGCATACATAAACATTTTTACTTCAACTATTCCTACCGACACACCCCACCCAGCAGGTCGGCTAGCTCATCGATGTACTGTGCGAACAGCAAGGGCGAGCACAAACTCCCTGCTTTTCGTCCATACCACATTCAAAAAATTCAGAAACTCCACCCTCGGTCCACACAGCAGCCTGCGTGTTCTTGTAGAGACTTTGTAGGTTTTCCACAACCTCTTAGGTAGTCCCAGCTCGTAGACTCGCGCAAAAAGTCGCTGTATCACCAGTTGATCAAAAGCTGAACTGTTGTACACAAAAAATGCAAACATTGTACCCCTCCTCTTTGAAAGTTTTCTATTAGCCAAACTCATGAGTGCTAGTATATTGCCTACCATGGAATAGGACTTTTGGGAACCTTTTGTGGTTAAATAAGTATATTATTTCCGTCCAGCCACTTAGTTAGCCGAACCAATAGTACCTTCACCTACATACAATTTCATAGAGGCGTCCGAAAAGCTTATCCCTCTAAAATGATTGGGGTCCCCCGTTCTCCCTTTCTTATGCAAAGGGAGAATCTCCGCTTTCCTAAAACTTTAGGGTGGGTCCCGACGCTCAAAAATTTGGGAGCGTATCTATAAAATTCAAAAGGCACTCTATCAAGTTCAAGTCTTTCAAAGTTATTTCTCGGACAAGATTCATATCTACGAAATTCGGAGCGCCATATGACATAGGAAGGACTTCATTCGGCGAGTTCAGTAATCCTCGCTTGTGGTCCGCCAACTCAGCCTGGGTACAAGACGGGAAAACGATTGGCATCGCGCTCCTGAACTCATTCACTAAATCCCAATACATTATTGAATCCCTGACTAACGAAAACTTGGATACTCTCAAATCATTATACTCTTCCTTTCTGTTGTTAATTAAACCTTTATATTCAACTAGCCGCTCCGGCTCGCTACGCTCGCCTCCACGTCCAGCCGGGGGGCAAGCCCCCCGGACCCCCCATTAAATTGCTCGCTTCGCTCGCAAAGTGTGGCATGTAGGGAATATTGCTCGCTTCGCTCGCAAAGTGTGGCATGTAGGGAATGTTGCTCGCTTCGCTCGCAAAGTGTGGCATGTAGGGAACGTTGCTCGCTTCGCTCGCAAAGTGTGGCTGTATACATGCGATGTATTACAATTGAAACGTGTAGGGGATGTTGCTCGCAAACGGTAGATCTCTAAGGGTAGTTTTAACTTCTGTAGGGGATGTTGCTCGCTCCGCTCGCTTGAGGAAGTTATACTGCCCACCCAACTTGGCAGACGTTTTTTTCTGTTGGAAATTCTTACAAACAAATTAAATCTTATAAAACTACGTGGAACCACGAAAAGTTTATTAGGGGATGTTGCTCGCTTCGCTCGCTACGTATACCTGTATATCCTTGAGGAAGTTATACTGCCCACCCAACTTGGCAGACGTTTTTTTCTGTTGGAAATTCTTACAAACAAATTAAATCTTATAAAACTATGTGGAACCACGAAAAGTTTATTAGGGGATGTTGCTCGCTTCGCTCGCAAGGTATACCTGTATATGTGTAGGACAAAGTCCGTATTTATTCTGTTGAAATGGCTCTCGCTTCGCCCGCAAGGTAGGTACCCCCCTGTGAGGGTCCCTTCTAGTAAGCAACGTTGTGTAACGGCGGCCCGGGTCGAATAAAAATGTAATTTTAACGATTCGCCTCGCTTCCGCTCTCGATTCGACCGAGTTCTCGTCACTTTTTTCAATATCCGATTTCGGATTCAGATTCGGCGGACCCAAAGCTGTATTTCGCCCGCGAAAACCGTTCCGAAAAACGTACCTTTATGGGGTATATTTTAATCAGAAAAAACCAAGTTTTTTGTCAGACTTTTCGAGAAAACGGGTCCATACTCTCGCATTTTTTTGACGCATTTCCCGATACTTTTTTCGCGATCCGATCGCGCCGTCGTCTTTCTCGTTTCAAAACCTACGAAACCGGTATTTTTCCGGAATTTTCGACGGCCGTTTAGAGGGGTTGGGGAAGCGGGGAAGTCCATAAAGCGCACATTAATTATTACTTCGACCCCCCTCCCGCCCTACGGCCCATGTTTCGGGTGGGATTAGAAAATTTTAAATTCGCTTATACACCCTATCGGAAAATCCCAAGAAGATCCCCCCACTCGTAGATCCGGCCCACTCAGCCGTTTGGCCGTGCATAGACACGACAGAGCGACAGATAGACAGACAGACAGACGGAGTTTCATTCTTATTAATAATAGAGATAGAGATAGAGATATAACTATTTGTATACATATCCTTAATAACCTCTGAATATTAATTTCGACGCACATTGAAATCTATATATTCTATCTATGAATTGTTGGCATTCGTCATCGAACCACTTTTCATTACATACTTTAATGGGTTTATTGAGCTGAGGATTATTACCTGCGTGAGCTGATTGCTTAATTCACCCCAACAGTACGCTCGTAGCGGTGTCAGGATCATTCGGTAGAGCATTCAAGCTTTTTTTTTTCTAAGATCCAATTTAGATTTATGTTCTTTTTCATCCTCTTTAGTTCATCTTAGTCGCGGAAGTAGAAGGTCCACCGCGAAATCCGGTATGGCACCCATCCTAACAGTGATTCAAATGGAAAGATGGTACGAGAAGTGGGATGGTACCACTTTGAAATCATGAATCATATTCAGCAAACCACTCACGGAGTTCCCACAGGATCCTTTAAACGTGAACTCTCCATTCTCACCCCCGGGAAACCTGCCAATGAGAATCACCACCCTAGTTTCGTCGCACCAACTCACGAACTTTTCTCCCCTCTCCGGCTATACCTTACCTTTTGATTTGCTTTCGCTAATCCACGGATCATCACATGCATCCTCGGAAAAGATTTGTTCCGAAAGACAAGCTATTATTATATTAGCATCCTTCATAACCACAATACTTTTATAATCGATTTTTTGAACTACCGAACACAAAGTTGAAAAATCTTTATTTCAGGGTTTTCCATTTAGGTAAATTTGAATTATTTCGAATCCTAACTTATCATTACAAACTACCTCTATAATTTCCTTACCTAAAACCCTTTCAAATTCTAATCAAATAGCTAGCCCACACCTGAAACCCAGCAAAAACCCTCTTCTTTAGCGGGAACCCATTTTAGCATGCATTCATGCATGAGCTAGTGGGTTACAGCACACCTGGAGAAGTTCTCCAAGGTAAAGATGAACGTTTCTTCACTGTGGAAAAGTTTTCACACCGAAATAAAGTTATAGAACACCCCCCTCCCCCCTCTGATACGCGACCAACCTGTTATCTGTTATCATCCGTCCGAAAACCTTTTTTCATCAGTTTTTCGTGATTTTCTACATGTTTTTGAGTCGCTTTGTTAGCTTTGCATATTCTTCTCGTTTTTATGTATGGTTCAGCAATGTCAGAATGTTCGTCACCAGTGCATTTTAAGCTGAATGCACCATACCACACCAGAAGTTAACGAAATCATATGTTCAGCACGACCAGTTCTGGTCCATATTCAGTTGTTGAAAAGTTACTGTCAACAAGTCCAGGTAACACATTTTAAAGAGTTATGACAAATAAGTGAGTCTTTCTGGTTGGTTGGATGGGTCCTGTGAAGCACTAGGAAGGTTTCTACCTATGTTTTTTGTTGGACTTGTGTCGTGTTTGGAATCAGTCGCTCGAGATATTCGTGGACCAAAGAAGGGTTTACTAAACGTTAATTTACACAAACGTGTATAATTTACATACTGGTTAATGAACTGTAGTTTCTTTGATTTAATTCACTCAATTTTTTCGTCATGAGCGCATAAGCAGGTAGACTAATTATGTCACAACGACAATTAACAATCTCATTTGGCTTTTGCGATTACAAACATCAATCAGTTTGGCTCGCTATCTTCTCTCAATATAGATTATCTGACTGTTTGCCCGGTGAATTTTTCCACCTGTGCCACACAGTTACTCAAAACAGGTATCTCGACAGGATTGCTTCGAAGTTCCACCACTCACGTTTTCCAAGGCTCTTTCCTTAACTTGTGGTCATTTCATAGGTGCCCATCCATCCATCTCTCCGTCCTCCATCCTTCTCAACTCCGTTACTCACAAAGGCTGGCGTTTCCATTTTCTAACTTTGTGTTTGGTTTTTGCTTTATGGTGTTCCCCCTTTGCCTTTAAAGAGAGTGAAAAAAGTGTGTATATTTCGAAATGATAATATATCCGTTCTCAAACTTCAAAATGAACTTAAATTCATTACAATGACACACAAAAACGAAAAATGTTTAAAATCCTGAAACTCTCATTTATGTTCAAAGTATTATCCAGAAAAACTTTTTTCGCAATTATTTAATTGTCAACGATATGAATCAGTGCTGACAGGGTGCTCGAATTCCTAAATACCTCGTACAATTAGTGAAGAAAATTGTGGAACGTCGCCCTTTCGTCATGGACTAGAACTTTTTCTTTAATCTTATTATCGGAACCTATGTATCAATAAAAGTAAACCAGTCAATTTCGAGATAATATTCATTTGTTTCTTCTTGAACGATTGCAAAAGATCATTGTTAAAAATAAAGTCTAAACCAATAACTGTGTTTGAACTCAGAAATGCTTTCTATGTTGAACTTACACGTGAAGGGTCAACTGTTCTCACGAACTGAATTTCTAAACTGAGCGCTGCAAGTAACATCCACATGATTAGGTGAGTCGCCATTGCTAACTGGGCCTCGCCGATTTTCTCACAGGTCAAGCACTTTTACCTATCAATAAAATAATAATTGATGCCTAGTTATGGTCTGCTAAAGTCTTCCGATTGTTTTTAACTGCCATTAAATAGTTGGCAATGCAAGCAGTAAAAAAGCGGTAGCGGTTCAGTGGTAAAAAAAACCATTATTGATTTCATAATGATAGATATTGTTGTGGTTTTACGACCCCATTAACACTGAGGAACGGGTCGGAAGTTAAGCAATCACCCTGAATAATTTTGTTGGGAGCTCTTTCGGCACATGGGGACTTTAATCTAACATGAATCGTTTAGAAATAAATTTCAAAACAAATAAATTAATAACTATTATATAACTATACGTAGATCGTTCCCCGAACTAATACCCGGGTACCGATAATAATAGTGAATTGACGTGATCATTCCTAATTTCCGTGCCAGACATCTGATGTGAAACAGGAATGTTAACATAAAGATGACTCTCTCATAACCGGCCTTTGCTTTAACCGACGTTCGGATTAACTGACCACCCATTAGCGAATTTTCGTTGAAAAGGAACTATTGCAATGGCTAAGAAAATTTTAAATAAAGGTTTTTGAAACATTTCTTCATTGAAATCCGTTTGAGGAATTCTAAAACGAATCCTTGAGTTTAACGCTTTTTCATACGTACATATATATATATATGTGTGTGTGTGTGTGTGTGTGTGTGTGTGTGTGTGTGTGTGTGTGTGTGTGTGTGTGTGTGTGTGTGTGTGGGTGTGTGTCATTCTAGACAATAACTCCCCTTAGGATTGAAATAAAAATTCCGTTCTTGCGCCAAAAAATCAAATTTTCCAAACAAAAGGATGTGTTTCGTTGGCCAGCACTTTTTGAGCAAAATAAATTGGTCAAATTTCAAAAAATGTACCAAAAAAAAATCACTAAAAATGGCGGAATCGGCCAAAAACCGTTAAATTTATTATTTTTGGAAGAATATAATAAAGAATAAGGTTTATCATCTATAATAGAGAACATTCAAAAATTCATGTACAAAATTATACTGAAAAATATACTTAGAATTCATTAAAATTTGCTGAAAAATCGATAAAAACTGGAAAAAAGCCTAAAAATTCAAAACCGATATTTGAATGTCTTAGGCGACGGGTCAACCGGAAATTTTTTTACGCAAAGAGAAAAACGTCACGCAACCTATAAACAAGTTAGGTATTATTATATCATTTAATAATGATTAACACGAATTATCCATTTGTTTTCGTCACGTCACGAGCGTCACGTCACGGTGGGGTTTTCTATTGATTTTCACGTAAAACCAATGCGTTACTAGGAAAGTGTAACTCCCTTAGTTTTCATAGCAGGAAAATCGTTAGCCACTTTTTGGAATGCTCTCATTTTATCACAGCATCTCATAATCCCTAAGCCTCTGTATTGTCAAGGAAAGCTGACTTATTACGCTCAGTTATAAACTAATATTGCTAAGTGACCATAATGAACTAATAATGTGTAAAATTAATCATTATTAAATGATCTGACTGCAGAACCGTAGGTCTACCGTCCGTTTTTCTTTTGATTTTCACGTACAACAAAGCCGTTGCTGGGGAAATTAAACTTCTTTAGTTTTCACCGGACAAAAATTGTTCTCCACTCGTTGGAAAGCTCTCGATTTATCACGCAATTCTTTCGTACTAGTTTTTCTATTCATGTCGAAGTTTTATATTTATTTATGTTATAAATGGATATAGTAAACAATGCCGCTTGTTTTATTGTCACTTGGTTGAGAAGTTAATCATGGTTTTAGTAATTGTAGACGCACACCATAACAGAAAATTACCTACTTACCTGTGAGTTCATATTCGTGGAAGAATTGGGCATCGTCGAGACTGGCTTTCAGGAAATTCAGTAATTGTGTGTCAATATTTTATGTTTTCTATAATTGTTATTTTATCTAAAACAATAAAAAACATTGAAATTACTGAGGCATTTTCAATGCTCATAGCCCTTCTCTCATAAGAGATAAAGTACGAGCGGCCTGCCGCGTTTTGTTTTTTATTTTATTCATTTGTTTCACGGAGGTCAAATTCATTTATTAAAAGGGCGAGAGATGATCATTTCCTTCCCATTACCTTCGGGAGCCGGAGCTGTGCAGAAATAAGCAAAATATGGAAAGAGATAGGTACACGTAGGGCAGAAATACGTAATGTAGGGCAAAAGTAATTCGCACAAAGTTAACAAATGGTTTAGTTCTTTTTTTCCACAGGCCTGAGATTGATAGAAAAAGATGGAGCGAAAGGCCTTCCAAGAAGGCCGTGGACTGCCTAAATACTCAAAATAGAGAAAAAGGAGGTGTTATCCCCTCCTCTCATTCTGGGAGGGTCGTGGAATCTGAAGGGCAAAAATTAAGAAAAAAAAAGAAAAGTTCCAGCCATGCACCATGATCGTGTGAGCGAATTATCGTGAATTATCGTATTGTATAATGTTAAATTGTTTTGAAATCTGTCACTATTGCCCCTCTTTTTGAGGTTAATATATGCTGGCAAACATTCTCGGAAAATGAATCGGAGGGATAATGTCCTGTGTTTCTAGTCAGTTCTGTTTTTGCCTTACGTTGTACGTAAATTTTATATTTTACTATAAGTTCCTCACGATGTTTGAAAAACTGTGTCTTGAATAATGTATTCGGCTTTGCTTCTTATTCACGATTCTATTTGACGGAAACTTAAAAAAAAACTATACTCAATTTATGAGAGTTAACATGGATACGTTTTTGAGCTGGGGGTCATTCTAAAATTTGCGTAACGACACCAAAATTTGTAACGACCCGGCACTTTAGATTATTATTAACTCGAAAAGTGAAGGCTAGGTAGAATTGCTATTGATTTTTCACGTACAACCAATGAGTTACTAGGGAAGAGTAACTCCCATAGTTTTCATAGTAGGGAAATCGTTCGCCACTTTTTGGAATGCTCTCATTTTATCACAAAATCTCATGACCTCTCAGGCATTGAAGTGTCAAGGAATGCTGATTTATTGTTCTACGTTATAAACTAATATCGTTTTGTGACCATGATGGAATAATCTTGTGAAAAGAAGGCACTACATTTATATGGTTGATATACAATTGAGTAGTAGATACCTACTGGTAAGCAGTAGATACTTAGACATATTTAGATCTTTTGTTTTTCCCATCAAGGGAGAAATTAAAATGCTTGAAAATTTCATTCAAGAACTTCAGTCGAAATTCAAAATCGTCCCTAAAGAACTCTCCTACTTTCTCGGCCTTGAATTACTGTAGGTCCCGCATATAGTGATTGCATCCGTCCAGGCGGTTTTGATCACTACAAGCGGGTGATTCTTTCGTAAGGCAGAAAACGAATGTTTTCGATGAAAACGTATAATTAATTACAATATATGTATGTATGCATGTATGTATTACAATGTACTCCTAACCCATATGATCATTTTTTGTTGAAATAATCGTTCAGTTTGGTTTGTTTCATATTATCTCGCATCATATCCTTCACTGATGCTTCGAAGCTGTAGAATATATTGAATGAGCTGCCATAGTGAACTGCTGCTCTTCGAATGGCGTCCATGACAATGTTCACGTCTTTGGAGGTCGGAGGAGGGGGTTTTCACACCGTCATCAGCATCAGAGTCGTCTGGATTTCACTGTTCGAATAGAGCGGCAGCGGTACAAACGTCGTTCGGACGAGAGGTAAACGATATAAAGGAGATTTTCAAGACGAAAGATAAAACCTACACTTTATACTTCATCATCCGTCAGTTGCGATCACTACAACAGGGACTTTGATCACAATAAGCGGGGTTAGATATATCTTCCGGATAGGATGGATCTGGATAGATCAAAGATGGATCTTCCGAAAACAATGCTTCTGCTAGCTTGCTGCTAGCTGCTGCTGCTAGGAATACAATTACATCGACTCGAAAGCTACATTGATATATAAGGGGTCACACGTAGTTCTGTTCTTGAATGAGATCTTACGCATTCAGCATCAAAATAAGTTAATAAAGTCACTTGTACCTCTGGATAAGAAAGTGATTAGGAACCTAAATTGTTCAGAAAGCTATGAAAATATTGAAAAGTTTGATTTAAGAAAATACGCGATTTACCGAACTTTTATGAAATCTTATGTCATTGATCATCAAATTCAATTGACAAAGCTGGAATCGGTATTAGTTTACAGAACATATTTCGGTGGTTGTTTCCTATCCCTAATCCTATGTTTTCGGTACAACAGTCACCAGCATGCGTCACAACCTCCGAACAGAATAACTGCTGTTGTGTATTTTCCATTAGGTAAGGTGTATTGTGTTCGACGGCGCGAAACAACATTCAAGCAAACACTTGGCGCGATCGTAAGCCTTCTAGTTATTCCCAAAGGCTGCATAAAAGTTATTGAATCCCGCCCTCTCTTGACTGAATTGGTTTCCGGTCTGCTCCGTCAATATCATCATTCTGCGGGACACAGCCAACTCCGACACGTTTTATGGGCTCATCGGGAGCTGTAACTTTTCGGGAATCAACTCGGGTCGGATTTGATTGTGAAACTTTTTATTGTAGTGTATCGTAACAGCACAAGTTTTGATTTTGAGGATTTTACTGAATAGATGGTTTAATATTGGAATTTAAAATTGTTGAACTGGTTTATATTGTTGTTATCAGTGTTGAAACAATCTTTATATACCTACCAATCAAATAATTATGTGGTAGTAACGAGTGTTTGTAAAGGCCGCCATTTTCTACCTCTCAGCCTGACCGCAATAATTACAAAACTTGTGTCACTACCAGACACCGAGACAGCCTACGGATAAACCCACACTCCTCACATTAAGTCCCTCTTGAGGAGATCTAACAGATTACGAAAAGAAATTATTTCCAGCACAAGCCTCTTCTCTTTGACTGCATTTTACTGCAATCTACCGGTAGTTTACAATACCAAAACCGCTTCCTTCTCGTTCGTAATTTTTAACATATGCCCTTCTTCTAGACACCCATTCAATTATGATTTGCCTCTCAAAAGTGAGAAAGCGTAAATCAATACCTTGGTACATTAGGAAGCAATGAATCACTATAGCATAGATATGGTAGATAGATAATTGATACATATCAGATATCCAGAAACCAAGATTTTTTTTTTCACCAGATTTATTCTTCCCTTCGGCTATTTCTTTTCACGCAACCTCTTTCTCTTTACATCAGGCCCGACCGCCGCACAGTTCAATTGACCTGCAACTCTGGGTATTCATACTTCAGTAGTGTACGAGTCGATATAAATATGTAAAGTTTTCTCTCTAATTAAAACCTTCAAAAAACCAAGTTTTGTCCGGTTTTCGAAGGTTTGGAACCACTGTGCGCCGGGTGGTCTCAGGCGTGTGCCAACCAGTGGCGCTCTTCTTTCCGCGGCCGTGGATTCCGTGAAGTTCCCCACTTCTCTTCTTACCGCTCTGTTATCTTATTCTTGCTCATCTAATCACGCGTCTCTCTAGTTCCCCGCTGTCAAATCGTCTACAATAACTCGTCTCTCTTCAAAATTCTTAAAGTAAAATATAGATTAGCTGGTAAAATAGATCAGAATGATGATATAGTTTGATGGTCTGGATGCTCGCATCTCAAAAATACATTACGTCAAGTAGTCAATCACTTAGTAAAAATACAGATTAGTTGGACCTACAGGTGAGAATGAAGTTTAAAAATATAGATACTTTGGACGTTACGTATCTAAAACACATTTCAGACTGCGCTAGTATCGAACCAGGGACTTTCACCTCATGAGCCAACCACGCTAACCACTACACTATGGAGGACCCTGTTGTAGGTTGAACAATCATAGTATTTCGCTACTCAGTAGGGATTGCTATTGAGGGAGGCCGCAAGGGCGGTCTGTCGGTCAGCACATTGCCCTGCGGTGAGACACTCCTTAGTTATATGGAACGTGTTGGAATACAGCGTGTGGCACGCTGCGAAGGTTCGTTGGAACTCCCTGCTCCTGAGTGTTGAAGAGTTCGCCATACAGTAGTGTGAAAACAATAAATGGGAGACCATTACTTGTACGGTTACCTACCCAAGTACCCACCGCACTCGGCGTTGCATAATTTTGTAATCGTACGAGGAACCGTTTATCCCAACCTAATCCGTACGGTTACATAATATTATGAATGTATGCTTACAAAGGGGTAGTAGAATTAGTAGTATGCACTTACACAATTTTACATTAGAAACAACTACATTCGCTTCGGAAAACTCCACAAACCAAGTCAGTTGAGAAGCCTATCGGGATTTTATAAAGTTACATGGCTTAAGTCGTGAACTTCCCCTAATTTAAATACTTTGTATGAGATAAACTTCGTAATAAATGCCGGGGGAACTGTTCAGAGGGGCTTAAGAAGAAGCCGGTGGGAGCAGTTTAGTCCAAAGCTTTGAAGAGGCAAAAACACGGTCTTGAGAAGGTCGGACGAGGGGATAGAAACACTTTCGAACGAACAAGTTCTTACTTAATTAAAACTGATTCTTTAAACGCCCTCCTCCGTTATGGAAGTTTGTTTGAAAATCCAGGTAGCAAATTGTTCTGATTGAAAAGAGGGAAACATAATTTCGGTTTATTCTATCCAGAGGGAGCTTGAATGTAATAGTATTAGGCTACAAGAAATTAAAGTCGTGGCTCCAGTTTCATTTATGAAAAATCGCAAAAAAGTTTATGGCATTAATCCATTTATGTAGCATGGAGGCCAAATTAGGAGTTATTGAGGAAGTATGTTTTAATTTCGCACATGTACATATTTCAGAGTAAAAGTAAATTTACCGAAATTGTAATAAACTCATGTGAGTCTCGATTCGTAATTATAATTATCGAACTAGATACTACCATATCCGTTTTCTTTTCACCATCCTCCCTCTTCTCCTTTTCTTTTTAGTTAAAAAACGCTTCATTTAATCAATAAATAATTGAAATGTTCATATTATTAAATGATAAAAACTATTTATTTTTCCGTATTGAATTCACTCATCAAGCTTTTTCGCTCGTGCATTATAAAATGCCATCCTTGTTAATCGAAAATGTATTATTATTGTACCCAATGAATGGATAAAATACATGTAAACATTTACCGTGAAGTGATTGTGCCTACTGACGTGTGGAAATATTAATATTAATGTTTAGGGAGTGAGATTTGAATCATGAGATATTCAGTTTAGCTAGCGTAATGACCGCATAAAGGTCGATAAATACATAGAGAGAAGGTAAAGTTGAATAATTGTTAAAAAGTCGGTAACAGGGTAGGGGAATCTGCAAGGCTTTGCCACTGGTTCCCAGGATATTTATCACAGTCAAGAAGGTAACTATACCTCTACATCGGTGTACCAATTTTCTCGGTTTCATGTAAAACTAGCCAGTTACCCGTGCGTTCCACGGATCCACATGTGAGCGTTAGTCGGTGCTTCGACTGATGAAATAACCATATATCCAGACTGTGTTTCCATGCCAAATTACAGCACAAAAAGTAGAAAAACAAATAGCATGGAGAGTAGCTTCAGGAACCAATCGGTTGTTCCCGGCTCCTGGCATCGTAGAGTAAAATTTTTACGGAGGCTACATGCCAACAAAATACAGCTTCATAGGATGGAAAGCATGGAAATTAGCTGTAGGAGCCCAATCAGCATATTGTGATATAGAATCGTTATATGGCCTAAGTTATATTCCCGAACTTGCTCGTCAATTTGCGCTACCTTCATGAAAATCGGTGCAGTGGTGCTCGTACAAACAAACAGACTTGACCCAGAAAGTCTCCCGAGAAAATTTCAACTTCCCGGGGTGAACGAGAGAGAATTCAGCTCACCCAGCTGATCACGAGAGAACCCGTCATTTCAATCGTCACTAATTGTTCCAAAGAGTCACCAAAATCAATTTCAACTTCCTAGGGTGAGCAGGACAGAATTTAGCTCACTCAGCCGGTCAAAATCTTCAAACGCAACACTCGCGAAGAAAAGCCCCAAACTCAGTGGTGGCAACCATAATAAAATTTTGGAAACCAAACAAATCTGTTGCGAAGGGTAGTGCCGTTTATGGAGTAGAAGGATTTTATGTAGGTTGAGACCTAGCCTATGTTGTGTTCCGGAACTCGCTGATCATTTTACGATCGCTCCCGTCAGAGATGTTAATAAAATTAGTCGTTGGGAGATCGTTACTGTTCAAAATGCCTCAATAAGGATCCCTACGCTAATTTAAACGGGAACTTAATTTTTTACAAATTTTGGAGCCATTGCTATGGTTCCATTTTATTCAAGAATTGGATAGTGTTATCAGAAAAATTCGTGTTACAAGTGCCTGGGTATCAAATTCTCAGTAATATTCCTTAAAATTTTCGTGCAATATTTCCCAAATTTTTGTTGAATAGTTTGGAATTAATCTCCTTCCCTTCCTTCCCCGACACGAGTATCCCTTCCTGAACTTGTAGGTATCGATCTTCGCTCTAGCAGGTCACTTGAAGGTGCTGATGGTTTACTCGTTGTTGGTAAACTCGCATGTTAAAGAAAATACGGAAATAAGGAACCTTGCCGTGAACGAATATTCATTCTGGCGTGAAGGGAGCAAAGGAGCTTGTGGGTCGAACGAATGATAAAACTCTGTCCGTTGCCCGGGTGCTGGACCCTCTTGCGGGCGTTTAATGTCTTCTTTACGAGGTTTTAAACGCGCCCCTGATTGTTTTCTCCCAAGGACGACAACTCAGTTTGAGTTTTGGGAAACCCCTTGAGCTATCCTCCCACACCATACGTTACACGACAGTTGTTCGAAGAAGGGTAGTAACCCGAACAGCTAAACGTCTGGGCTTAGAGTGAAAGATATAGGATATATTAGTTGACAATTGATTGGTTAAAGGTTCTGGTGGTATCATAATAGGTAACCGTATATATATATTCAATATTTATAGTTCACAATCATATAAATAGTACCAAAGTAAGATGTGCATTAAAGGGACGTCTCCCGTAAAGAAAATCTAATTTACTTCCATAAAAATGAAAATAATGCTTCGAATACCACATAATAGGTAGATTGAGGAGAAAAAACGGCTTGTAAAAGTGTTACATAATCCACACAAATAATTAATACCTGGTGTAACCTACAGGATGAGTGGCGTCCTGGTGGCGACGTCAGGTGTCTTGTTTCGATTCACAAGTGCTTGATCGGTCTTTGCGGGAATGAAAGGATGGAAGAAGGCGCGCGGGAATTCGAAAATGTCCTGTAAATTAAGCTTGTCATTGTTGATTTTTTGGTAGAACAAGCGATTTGTTAATGCGTTTCTAATCCTGGAGGACTCACCTGGATATTTCTGGATGGAATCATTATCATAAGTGTACAATCAATGTTAAAGCTCATTTTTCGATTCAGGTTTTCCTATAACCGAATTTAAGCGAAATCGGACGATAGGCATACGTATTTATTTGGGATCAATGAAACTGACATGGGACCATCTACACTTTAATCTGCACATTCCCTGAGAATCGCATCAAAATCGGATGATAACTGTGGAAACTAGGCTTATTACAACGATTTTCAAACACACGACAGACAGACAGATACGGAACAAAAGTTGTTCAGAGTGGACTGAGACGTAAAGTGCGAGTGGGGCGCATGAGAATACCTACCTGATGTTGTTTAATTGTACACACAGTCAAAAGTAACAAATATACATTTAAATGCACCGTATGAAATGATGAAACAGTTCACCAGGTGATAATTGGAAAATTACAAAATATTGTATTTTCAAACCTATTAAACATAGAAAGATAATTGAAAATTACATGAAACTGGATGTAATACTCTACAACTTGTAATTCACTAATTTTGCCCTTAAATAAAAGGCTGAGACACGAGAAAGAAATTTTGGTCAATAAAATAGGGGGAAAAACTTGTAAAAATGCAATTGTTTTCGCTTTATCTCGGAATGTGTCAAAGATAGAGAAAATTTTTCAAAAACAGACTTGTAGAAAACTTGATGTTTTTGAAATTAGATGATTATTGTTATACGGTGCACCGTTTTTGAGTTATGGACCAGAAACCGATTTTGGGACCTTTCCATCCCCTACCCGCCGACTTCTGCACTACAGGCCAGGATTTTTGTATGTTCATCTACTAACTACTTTCAACACATCCCCGATAAAATAAATTCCCCCGACAAACATGTTTTTTACAAACTCTCCATTGACACGATTAACAGTCGGAAAGGCTCCGCGTTGAAATCTTGGGGACGAATCGTAGGAACCGTACCAACTTTCTAGCTTGAAAGTTTCGGGAAAGGTTGGGCTCTATTGTAGTTTGGGTACTATTTTTAGGGTTTGCAGATTTGAGTGGAGGGTGACTGGCTACTACCTAATAGAAGATAGACTGCGATTATGGATTATTATGAGTGAATCATTTCGACCTTATAAATGGATCGAATTTGAGTGAAAAAATGAAGTGAGTGAGCATTCCAGGTTAGCACAGCTTCTGCTGTTTTCGCTTAAAGCTACCTACTCATTTCCTCGACCTCTCGAATGGAGAGGGTAACCCATTTAGAAACGTGATTACTACTTAGACGGTGGAACTTACCTATGAGGTAATACCCTAATTAGAACAATACTTTGAAATCAAAATTATTTATGTTCCTTGTTGATGAACATTTTCTGAGCTATACTCGACTTAAAGTTTACATTTACCTATGTTTGGCATTTTTCTGTATTCATACAGATATTGAGGTATATAGAGATTTGTTTTAGCACTTTTTCTAAAATTTGAGCTATTTATTGTGCTGACATAGAGCTCTCCAACGAAATTATTATTATTATTTTTTTTTAATAACAGTTGATTTTTGACTAAAGGACGTATCTGTTGTCCCAGTCCCAAGGACAATTAGGCTAGTCCAACTATGAATATGTCATCCTTTCTCCCAACCACAACGAAATGGTGTTACGCAAATCGGTTATGAAATTGCGTTACACGAGATATTTTCCAATGCTTTTCATCTAAATCCGTTCGACGCTAGGGAGTTGTAACTTTCCCAAACAACTTCAACTTTGTTGTGGTTTTCCAGCCCTCAAAAGTCGATCACCAGTTGTTGGAAAGTATACATTTATTTCACGTCACACCACATCTCATGCTGCTAACTTCCAACACCTGCAGCTTCCTTTCAAGAACAATTAAGATGGCATCAAGTATTCAATTGGGGCGTCCAGGGGATCGATGCGCTGAGTAAAAGTGATTAAGTAGCGAAATTCAGGAATCAATTTACAGTGGGTAAAAAATCGAACTCAATAAAATAAAGCAAATTTTATAGAGTTCGATTTTTAATCAAATTTTAGAATCATTGTAATAGCTTTGTTTCCTTGAGCACTTGATAAAGACGTACGAAATTTGCCTCAGCTTTCTAATTGGAGAGTGATATTGAAACCTACACTTCAATCCCCCAGACACCGACTCTTTATGACAGTTAAACAAGGACTGGCGGAGTATTGGGTTGTAGACGGTTACGTGTATTTCTGCATTAGTGTATTCCATATAAAAATCCTGGGTGATCTTTTTTTACAACAATAATACAGGTACCAAAGTAAAACTGTGTTAAAATATGATGCAGGCCACAGCTTTCATAAATCAACTCTCTTCAAACGATTCGCAGCCAATATGGATTTGGTCGTCACATAACAAGTCGTTCCAGTGCCAAGCGTGTTTGTATTTTCGCATGGAAATACAGTACTCCTGGTTGCTGCAACAACGCATACGAATTTATTAAGGTATCATTATTTTTCATTTTCTTTATTACAATTTATTTATTAGTTCATTGGACTCACCTAAATTATGAATCGTATAGAGAAACATACCTAGATAATTTCTTGTTATAGGGATATTTACCAGTTGTCCTGCATGTCTGAACGAGCGGATTCCTGTGCTAGTTTCTATTTATTATTAGAAAATTTTATTTAGGTTTTATTTCGATCATGTGCCTTAGACATCGTTTAGTATAATCTATAAACAATACATGTAGGCAAGTGAGCTGCATAGAAGGGCTATCTAATGCAGAAATTACAAACCTTTGTTTTATAATTTGCAGAAATAGCCCATACTTCTGTTAAGTTGTACATGATCTTCCTGTCCAAAATCCTTCATCATGGAATTACAGTGCTGAGACAGTTATTTGGACCCTGTTAAAAGGCTTGGTACCGTAATGAGTGTTTTCAAATTTTTGGTAGCTCTCGAGAATATATTATCAGTCTACAGCTACAGCAAAATAATTACTTTCATAATTGATTATTTTACTTCATAGCAATAACATAATTAGGTATGTATTGATATACAGGGCCTCTCCACCAACAAAAGTTTGAGATAAGGGGGGAGGGTTCCCATCTGTTTGGATTGTTAATTCCCAACTTTTCGTACTAAAAATTCCGACTGTTATTATGGCATTTCCAGACCAAATACAACCTTTTCCTAAATTAAACTTTTTCCAACCCAAATTAAACTTTTTTCAAACCAAAGTAAACTTGTTTCAGATCAAAGTAAACTTTTTCCAAGCCAAATTGAACTTTTTCCAACCCGAATTAAACTTTTTCAAAAGCTAATTAGGTTTGAATAAAGTTTAATTTGGTTTGGAAAAAGTCTAACTTGGTCTGAAAAAGGTGAAATTAGGTCTGAAAATGCTATATATTGTGAGGTCATTTAACCCCACAGATTATCATTTTCATTGATGTTTGGTTGCGAAATAAGAAAAATGTTGTGTTGAATGAAACGTATATTAGAAGAATATCGGACGGTGTTATTTTCGAAAAACTTGTTGGTAACATTGTGAAAAAATTATGAAGCCTCACTACCTACAAAATTCAGAATTTACGTCAACAATTTGGATCTGATCATAATATTATTATTGCTCGTAATTCATGTGATCTGAATGTGTTCGCTATTATTGTGTCTAGTACAATTTTTGCTTTCGTACTGAGATAGTTCTTCTGAAACCAATATTTTTCTTTCACTAGTTATCTTTTATTTAATTAGTCCAGAAAAACATTCAAAAGGTTATTTATATTTTGGGTCCCCGTCCAGGATCGTGAACCAGAAGAATGCCCCCCCGAACAACGAGTATATTGCCACGACCGGTTTTTACAAGAGGGAGTGCCGGTGATGCAGAGGACGACTCAACCCTGTCAGGAGTTTCTATTGCCAATAATGAAGTCAAACTGACTAAAGAAACCGCGATCAACACCCAACTGACTACTTTTTTGACTGGATTGGAGTCGATTCAGTACCTACCAGTTACATGAGTTGAAGCGACAGAATGAGGTGTATAACACAAGAACACTGTTTAAGAAACAGAAAACCCTAAACCCACACGATACATCCCGACACCTAGGCTCAAAATAAATGTGTTGCCGCTACTGTTCCTACCACTCTAGCTCAGCCTTAGACTACATGGCGTGGTCAAAGATATGAGAGAATGTTTATGAATTATAAAGGAGAAACTGCTTGGGAGGACATTGCAGAACACCTGGAGATTGTAGCAGAGGTGAGTGGATGGTCGCTAGCAAGAAAGGGGCAAAAATTAACAGGCGCTGTTGGTGGGGCTGCCCTCCGCGTAATCCTTGCCACAGTGCCACCTTAACACAGGACAGACTTTAACTTCCTTGCTGCTGCCCTCAGTGTCAGATTCGGGCAGCAATGTCTTTCTCTACGCTGACAGAGATAGCTGGAAGGTAGACGCCAACGCAACAACAAGACGGTTGTCCATTTCGCAACGGACGTGGAACGCCTTGTCCGATTTGCTGTACCTGACTGGCCGGAGAAGTACGACGAACAGATGGTATTACTGGCCTAGCAAGGGAAGCTAGCGATTCGTTAGTAGCTTCATCCCCAGCTAAATTGCAGGATACTATTACCAAGGCACAGTTGATGGAATGCCAAGACCATTTGACCAGTTTTGCTACTCTTCAGGTCGGAAATGTCTGTTGAGCTTAGGGGTGGCGGGACATGTTCGATCAAGGTGCCGAAGGAAGTTAAAAATTACCACAAGCTGGCGGAAAACAAGCACGAGCCAAAGGGAGGGGCCAACCACCGGCCTCGTAGATTCCATGCCCAAAGGGTTCCATTAGGGCAGCCGGAACGGGAGGAGAGGTTCTATTTATTGAGGGTAAGGTGGGATCCAATCCATGTTACTTATTAGTGGATACTGGTGCTACCTATTGAGAGTCACCAATTCACATTGTACAAACTTGGAAACAGTCTCACGGGACAGTTTAGGCATATTTGGGCCACACCTTCCTCATTGCAAAAGTGAGGAATACAACAATACTTAGGCTTGACCGCTTATACCGACTGGGTGCTTGTTTAATCTCACATGACGCCACCCTTCAGGTTTACAAAAAATTGATACCATTAAAGCGACATAGCCAGTTTACACGAAGCAGTTTACAAGCCTCTTCGGCAAGAAAAGGACCGAATTGGTTATTATATAGGTGCTGGAGTCAACTGATTTAAGCCCCCATTCGGCTCTTGTGCGCCATTATTGTCACTAGGTTAGGTATGTATTCTTCTTTTCTAATTAAATTTTAGTTCCCTCAAGAGTCTTCCTAATCTAATGGCTTCTTTCGTATTTTCTGTCATTGCCATGTAGGTATTCATCTTCGGTGCTCGATAACGCCACTGTCCTCCCAGTTCACGGCTCCACCACTTAGAAAAAAAAAAAAAAAAACGTAGACGGGGTATTATGCCGAAAATCTACCCTCAGTCAGCATCCACATATGTTTCGACACTGTGATTACCTCATTATTCTACAACTAGAGAAATATTGAGAGTACTCTTCAAGTATCTGAGTACTCAATTCGCTCCCTCCCATTGTTCTGTGGAGTAACTCGAATTGAATTGGCTCAAAATACTGATAGCATGAGAGATATCAGTTCTTGAGCGCATAAATAGACATTCCTCGTGATTAGATTCTGAAACGGGTACTTCTTCAAATTTTCCATTTTTCTCATTTTCGTTCTGAATAGGTTTTTTGTCAGTTTCAAATTCAGAAAAGCTGGGGTAGATACTTGATTTCAATTCTCCATTTGAAACCGTGGCAAAATTTGTTGGATGTACTTTTCCCGACTGAGTGATCTTCACCTTCTACTGGGAATTGAATATATTTATATATGCCTATGTATTCTTTCATTACGATAATTTTACTTTTATCTCACGTTGTTTTGTGATTTTTTAAATGTGAGTTCCATTTAAATGTTCTTTGATATTGTACTTTTTATTGAGCATTGTAGAGGTGGAGCAATTTATTACCAGCAAATGCTAAAATATTTGACCTAATGTTAAGTGTAGACACTCAATAATATAGGGGCTGAGTGGGAGCGAGGGTGCGGCTCGAAACCGAGCTCTGCTAACATGTGACAACGAGAGGTAATGGAGAGGTAGTTTACTGCTTCAAAGGTGAGAGGCGATTAACCTGCTACACCCTGAGGATATCCTGTTGGTTGTATTAACCGTCAGGCATACCCCCAGATGCAGCGTATTCAAGAATCGAGAAGAAGGAATTACCTACTCCTATCCATCACAATCCTTAAAAAAATATATATATATTGAAAAAAAATTTTTTTGACCCATTATCAACGATTTTAGCAGGGCGGTGGGAGAGGGGTGGGGAGGGGGGACGTTTTAGGGGACACCGTGTATATACCCCTTGAGCCTGGAATCCCATGGTGTGGTGAACCCGTCTCGTTGAAAAGTCTACTTATACAATTCATACCACTCTCTATTGTACTGAACTATTGAACTCTCTATAGAAATTATATCCAAACCGTCAACCTATATATTCATTACTATTTCGATAAAGTAAAGGAAAATATTCATTGGAACATCATTTCAAATAAATCTTTAAGGATCTAAATGACGCCAAATAAATGAAGTAGTCACTTACTGCCAGTTGTCAGGCTGGTCATCCTTGACATCCCAATCGGTGAATTTGACTTTCTGGCCATCTGGAACCCAGAACCAACCAAAGCCGCTATCCTTCCGCATTGTACTTCCGAGCCATATATCAAACTCACCGTGTCCTGAAAACCACATATTTCTGGTCAATAACTTATAATAGGTCCAAGAAAACATTTGTTTTCCTATATTTATACATGCGTTCAAATATATGAACCGTGGATTCCTCCATCGGAGAGGTTGAACTGAAACTAGTGGCGCAAATTGATGATAGTATAGTGATTTGCCAGAAATTTCACAGTTACCAATTTATCGTATAATTTACGATGGTTTACTTCGTTTGGAAACCTGTTTGGACGGCAAGACGAGTACTACTTGATTTATATTACGTTTTTCTGTTGTAAAAAAATAATCGTTATTAAATTTTATATTATTTACCTTCACTATCCAATTGTGCTTTAAAAGCATCGTTCTCTTCTTTGTTGCGAAGAGTTGCCATGTTCATATGCAGTTCATTACAGAACTTCATTGCTTCGAACCAAGTCACCTTTAAAAATATAAAATAGTAACTAATAATTCCTAAAGCAGACGGGCAGCATAAGCAATTTTTTTATAATTAATTTTATATATTTATTACTTTTATTGCCTACCCAATTTTTTCTTCTGGATTGAAAGAACTAAAAGCTGGCGTATTCTACAAACACATAAATGTAAAAATTCAGGAACCGTACTCGAATGTTCCAATACGGATTCCCATTAAGGAATTGTAGGTACAACTTCAAAATTACTAGAAAATTTCTAAATAATGTCTTTGAATATATTTGCCAAAATGCTGCTAATTGTTACAAAATGGTTGATGTTCAGGAGTGGCCACTAAATACCCATATTCAACTAACGAGCCTTTCTATACTCTTCTAATATCCTGGTAGAAGTATTACTGAGCTAATGTTTCACAGTTCAGAAAGACCTATTTCAAGAAGTTTTCTTTCTGGTATTAATTTGTAATACAAATTAAACAGCGACCATAGCCATAAATAACTACTTGACGAAGGTAAACATCAATAGCTAATTGTTGATATCAAATTTTGAAATTTCATAACGAAATTATGCTGAAGTTATAACGTTTTGTGTTCTAGAATACGTTTAGGTATGAATAATTTAATGATTAAATATGTATCCTTACCTTCTTTCGGAATATATGAAATTTCTTTCGATAAACCTGCATAAAACGATCATGCATTAAACGAGTTTTACCATTGCCTTACTAATTAAGTTATATATTAATTCCAAAAGTTGATATTTATTTCTTTATTTTATCTTCTACGAATTGAAAGCGTTATCTTCAAAGATGATTTAAAGCTTCAGTAGGCGGTTTTATGATAAGACTAGTAGTGTTGGATATTCTTGTATTATATAAATACCTAGAGCATTTAATATATTATAGTGAAATTACCTGACAATGGTAGCTGTTTTTACCTATCAATGTCAAATTAATACTGAACCAATTTAAAAGAAAAAAACGACTGCCAAGTTCGGTGGGTGTGGCACATAGCTTCCTCGTATCTGCTAAATTGATGTGTTTTAAATTATCTAAAAAAATCAAGATGTATCGTTAAACGTCAGAATCTGTTAATTAGGAAACTGGGAGATGTTTAAAGTAATTTTTTGCGCATGCGCAAAATGAACTAATTATATGAGAACAATGGGATCGGTAGGAGACTGTCTACCGTCCAATCCGCACGTTACCTGAAAATTCAATCAAAATAGGATGAAAACTGAGGAAATTAGGCTTCTAGCAAGGATTCGCGGACAAACGACTGACACAATGACAGACGGACAGGAATTAAGTTGTTCACTAGGTATATATTAAATCAAACTTACAGTGCGAGTGGGAATTAGGGTTTGAGAGATGTAACATTTTTTATCTCCCAAAAGTGAAATCAGTGCTTCCGCTATCTAAAGTTTTTCTCGGGAGAAAAAATGTTACCTATTCTCGTAAAATTGTCTAGTTGTTCTCGTAAAAGCATTGAGGTTTTCGTTTGAAATAACAAAAATAAGCAAAGTTAAGTAAAAAAGCTCTTTTTTTCTATGTCCTGGAAAAATTTGCATCATGATTATATTTAATGAAGCTCAAAACTGAAATATATAAAAAAATATAAAAAATTGTTCTTACTAAACACTTTTTTGTTTGTTTTCAATAGTGGATTAAAGGACACAATTAACTGACCATTCTGTATAATTGGGTGAGATTTATATTATATGTATCAGAAACTTTAGATATAACCATCCACATACGCGAATCGGTCCGACAGTTAATTATGCTATATTTTGATAACATTATCCTGCAATTCATCGGGCCAGCTTCTGTTAATAAAGCAAGTTGTGAATTTCATCACCATTTTACCGTGCTATTGTTCTGGTTATGTGCTACGAAATATATATATATACTTATATATATATATATATATATATATATATATATATATATATATATATATATTGTAGTGGTAACTACAGTGTTGATTTAAAGTTTCAAACATTAATTTGTTGTGTCGTTAAGTTGGAAATAATCTTGTTGTGCCGAAAAAGTGAGTGGTTTCGGATCTGGAAAAATGTAATTATTTGTTTTGTTCTGAATACATTACATAGGGTAAAGGCACCAATTGCTGACACTACTCCAATTACTGACACTTGCTCCTTTTACCTTGAAAAACAAGCGTTTCAGGCCACCTAGGGATTCAAAATTGGCGTCAATTCAAAGCCACATAAATCTGCCACAGATTTCCTCCAAAATCAATTCAGCATAGACTGTTAAGGTATGCGGGGATAAAGCTTTCGCATCATTCCACCTTCAGCTGCCAGATCGTTAAGGTTTTTCTTAAAGAAGTGAGTTGTGATTCTATCTATTATAACCATTTGTTCTTGGTTTCTCCACTTGAATTTTGTGTTTACCACTCCAATACTGATGTTAGGTAATAAGAATACACTATTCCAATGTAAATTCCCAATAAAATTACATATTTTTGGGATGTTAGGATTTGGGTATCGAAAAACATAGCTTTACCCAATTACTAACGCCTGTGTCAGTAACTGGGTGTTTCACAGAACTTTTGCTCTAATGCATAAATAGGTATTTTTTTAACGTAGAACACAATGGTGCTATCCGTTTTTTTGAAAAAAGGAAGGGATCCAATTCCTAACAGGGTGTCAGTAACTGGTTTTGAGAGTGTCAGTAATTGGGATGCACGCACACCTGATACTGACAGTGAGCATAGCCAGTTACTGACACTCTCCCGTGTATAGGTATAATCTCGCCTCTCCCACGTATTTTTGCTCTCTATGAGAAACGGTCTCTAATTTATGAATTCACCTTTCATATATTCACAAATGGCTCCCTCCAAGACATCTAGGAAGAAAAAACGCCCAATTCAGAAGGGATTCGAAAGCAGGAAACAGTACAGAGAGGATCAAATGCCAGCAGCACTCACTGACGTGTAGAAAGGAGTTCCTGAGGCGACTGCAACACGGAATCACGGGGTCCGTTGTATCACACTTCATTGTAAGGTAACTGGCAAATATCCTATTTCTGGTAAACCTGGGCCTGCAAGCATTTTGAGTACTAAAGAAGAAGGTGTCATTGTCAGCAGAAAAAGAGAAGATTAAATTAGATAAGGCAACTGAGAGAGAAAACAAGAAAGCAATGACGTAAGATAGAAGAAATAAGCTATATCAAAGAAATCAAAGAGAGTTCAAACTTCTTCTAGCGAAGAAGGAGAAAACGAGCACGAACAGTGCAAGATGAGTCAGATGATAGGATTACCTCGAACAAGATCCATTTAATGACGAGCAAATGCAGTTGGATCACTCATTCACTTTCACTTGCATTCCTCCTGATCGTGAAAAGAACTTGACGGAAGATACTAACTAAGATACTATTCTACTGACTGATCTTTGGAGACTCTGATATTGAAGAAACACAACGAGAAATTGTCAAATCTATTGAGGAAGTGATTGGTGTAACATCGCATTCCTTAATCGAAAAAATGGACGAGGAAGGAGTTTAGGGAGAAGAAGGATCTACGATAGACAATGAAAATCATACGAAGAAGGACGGAAAACTCTTGAAGATCTATGAGTTGAAGACAGAGAAGAATCGATGAAGAAGATCAGTAGAGGAAAGACAAGAACATCGTTGAAAACAGAACTGTAGGAAAGGGCGACTACATCACCGCATTTATGTCCACTAAAAAGAAGAAGATCCGTGGCGAGCTGTGTATTGAAGATTGCAGATGGAAATATACAAGCTAAATGTACGACAGCCTTTAATGGTATGAAAAATATTTTTACGTTCCAAGAAGAGGTGATAACAATCGAACAGAACAGTATAATAACACAGCTACCAAAAGAAATGGTTCTTGCCAACAAAATATTCTTGTTCGAACTCCCAATGGAAATAGATCTGAGCTTCGATGTTGTGATAGTGACGATAAATAGTAAAAATGATTTTTCTATTAGGTTTTAGAATCAGAGTGAAATACATATTTCAATTATTTAAAATCAATCTAACTAATAAATAATATTTACGAATTTAAACCCCTTTCACTTCGATGGGATTTAATAATAAGGCTGATGATATTGAGGAGTTCCTAACTTGTTTATCTAGGTACTCCATTAGGTATCTATTATTTTGTGATTTTGAATATCTTGAAATATAAATATATAATAAAATTATTCTGAAGTTTGATCAGGGTGTCAGTAATTGGTACCATACACTGTCAGTAATTGTTGCATGTGTGTTAGTAATAGGAGAAAAAACATGGATCCGAATTTTAAGTTACTAAAATGGATTAATCCATAAACTTGACATATTTAATGAGCAGAATGGAAAGATCAGATATTTGCCAAGTAGAATAACTTTGAATTGTGAAGATCGGTCAATAAATAACGGAGAAATTTAGGAAAAACCACAAAAGCTTCCTTAGAGCGTCAGTAATTGGTGCAATTACCCTACACCTCACGTTTTGTTGATCGATTGTTACATTTTGGGGGCCCGTCCGGGATCGTCGTTTTACATTTGAACACTCAACGTACTGGTGCAATATGCCACGTCCGAGAGGTTTGCACCCTGCTCCCAAGCGAACTATATCGACGCGTCGTCATGTTGTGAACCTTGATGAACCTGGAGAGGTAGAACATCCAACTGAGGTCGTTCAGGGTTTCAGTGAAAGGGCTAGCCAGCAAGTTCCACTAGAACAGGACTCAGGCCTACGTCAGACGCTAGAAACAATGCAGCTGCAAATGGCAGAATGCCAAGAAAGAATTTGTCTGCTTGAGCGAGAGAATAGAGAATTAAGAAATGCTGCGACTGAAGGAGCAACTGATATTCCAATGTCCTCAACCTCAGCTGGGCCCTACACATCAGCTATGCCTTCCACATCAGCTGTGCACAACATTCAAGTTTCTGAAACATTACTCGAGGTTCAGCAGCAAATGACAAGCTTGCGGCAAAACCCCATCTCTCACGAGAATTCCCTGATGGTTTACGAGGGCAAGACGTCATGGGAAGACTACGCTGGCCACCTCGAAATGGTATCTACTGTCAATGGTTGGTGAAATGAACGGAAGGGTCAGAAACTGGCAAGTGCACTCCGGGGAGCTGCCCTTGGTGTTATTCTTCAACAGTACCTCCCTAGGAAAGGATGGATTATAACCGTCTCAGTAGTGTTCTTCAGCACCGATTTGGCCATCAACACTTGTCGCTCAAGTGGCAAAGCGAACTACAGTCTAGGGAACAACGTCCTAATGAGCCTCTCACCGATTATGCCTTGGACATTGAGCGCATTGTACGTCTTGCCTCTCCCCACTGGCCAGAACGTTGTAGGGATGAGTTTGCGTTGCATGCATTCTTAAGAGGGCTTCGAGATCAGGGTACAAAGAAAATCTTATCTTGTTACGGGCCAACAACGCTGAAAGAAGCCCTGACAAGAGCCCAATTCATGGAAAGTCCAAGTTGTGAACCCAACGTGGTCCGGCAGCAGCAATGTTGGGGTTGTGGGAACAAGAACCACATTCGTTCTATCGGCCCTTTAAACAAAAAACCAGCGGGTCAAGTCAGAGGAGTTTTCTTGGAGCCGGAAAACAGAATGGAGCTTCGGCAAAGGGGCAACCCGTAGCTCCACAGGCTGATGGCCCCTATGCATTTATAAAAACGGCTAGGACGGATGGTGAGGCACTGTTTGTTGAGGCTAGGATAGGAGTCCGGAAATGCTTCTTTTTAATTGACACTGGAGCAACTATCTCAATCCTACGGCCTGACTTTGTGAGGAAGTGTAATTTATCTGTTCAGCCCACCAAATATGCTGGATTACTCACCGTCTCTGGTCAGAACATGCATGTCGAAGGGGACTTTCTCGCACTAGTAAAGTTGGGTAAGCAGAAAATGGAACACACTTTTCTTGTGGCCCAGATAAGAGACTAAGCAATACTAGGCCTAGATTTTCTGCGTCAGGTCAAAGCATGCGTCAACCTGGAACGCACTGGCCTGCAAATTCAACGAATAGAAATACCATTGAGAAGAAGATGGCAATGCGCAGAACAGGCCCTACAAATAAACTGCGTAAGTGAGGATGAACAGAGTCCTCTGAAAGAATGGATGGTGAATGCCTTGAAACAAACCGATATATTTCCAGAATCCGCAGAATGGAAGAAGCTGGCAGCATTGTTCAAGAAGTAGGAGGAGGTATTTGCAGCCGAGGGTAAGCTTTTGGGCCGTACACATGTTGTACATCACACTATTGACACTGGCCAGGCCCATCCTGTTAAGCAACCGCCACGGCGCATTCCAAATGCCCAGCAGGATCAAATTGACGATCTTCTCAAAGAGATGTTGCAACAGGATGTCATTGAGCCCTCTAATAGTCCTTGGGCCTCACCGGTTATACTGGTCCCAAAGAAAGATGGCTCCACTAGGTTTTGTGTTGACTTTCGTAGGCTGAACAAAATCACGAAGAAGGACTCCTATGCACTCCCGTGCATCCAAGACTTGCTGGATGCTTTAGGTGGGTCATCATGGTTTTGTGTGCTGGATTTGAAATTTGGGTACTGGCAAATACACATGAAACCAGAAGACAAGGAAAAGACGGCATTCACCATTTACGGGAAAGGATTGTGGCAGTTCGAGTTGATGGCTTTTGGACTGTGCAACGAGCCAGCCACTTTTCAAAGATTGACGGAAGCGATAATACCCAGAGACTTGGCATTGATCTATTTGGACGATTTAATCATACATGGACCAGATGTTGATACAGTCTCTGAGAAACTGGAAATGGTATTAAATGGCTTGCGAGACGCTAATCTTCAAGTCAATCCAAGAAAATGCGGGTTCTTCAAACGTGAGACGCGGTACCTGGGTTATCTCATATCGGGAAAGGGAGTCCAAACAGACAGTGAGAAAACGAGAGCTGTGCAAGAATGGCCAATTCCAAGGGACAAAAAGGAAGTCCGCAGCTTCCTTGGCTTCTGTTCTTATTACAGGAGGTTTGAGAGGAACTTCGCTGATTTGTCCAAGCCTCTGACCTGTCTTACCCAAGCAGATGTTCCCTTTGACTGGAGGGAACAGTGCCAACAAAGCTTCATCCAACTGAAAGAGACCATGCCTCTGCGCCCATTCTAGCCTTTCCTCATTTGACAAAGCCATTTACGTTGGATTGTGATGCTAGTGCATATGCGATAGGGGCGGTACTATCACAAGAACAGGAAGGAAAGGAACACGCCATTGCATACTTCAGCCAAACACTAAGTCTACAAGAGAAAAACTATTGTGCCACACATCGGGAGTTGTTGGCTGTTGTTCGCAGCATAGGCCACTTTCATCAATATTTGTATGGGAGGCAATTTAGCCTAAGAACGGCTTTAGCCTAAATTTAGTAATTTAGCCTAAGAAGAACCATGCTCCCACATGGTTGACATCATTTCACCGTCCAGAAGGACAATTGGCAAGGTGGCTACAAAAGCTTCAGGGTTACGATTTCGTGATATCATACAGGGAAGGAGCAAAGCATGCAAATGCAAATGGACTGTCCCGTCGCCCATGTGGACGGAATTGTGGCTACTGCAATAGGCGAGAAGAAGAGAGCCAGGTCACCAGAGCTAATTTGGTACAGCTACTGCCATTTAACGATGACTTTCAACATGATGATGTAGTACAGCAGGTCATCAAATGGAAAATAGAAGGGAAACGTCCAGGAGGGGATGAACTCGCTGGAGCTGATCCAAAAATGCGCCAGTTCATCAATCGTTGGGATTCCCTTGAGGTGCATAATGAAAAACTGTACCACTGGTGGGTGGGACAAGCAGGGCGAAAGAGACGAGAGTGGGTAGTTCCGCAAGACAAAGTTGTGCAAGTGATGAAAATGTGCCATGATACACCCACAGGTGGACATTTCGGGGTTTTGAGAACTTTGGTGGAACTTTTGGAGATATTTCTGGCCTGGGATGACGTCGGATATCCGTTCATGGTGTAGAACCTGCAAGCTTTGTCGTCAGTTCAAGGGTCTGGGCCGCCAAAGTCCAGCACCATTGCAGCAGATACATGTAGGTGCACCTTTCGATCGGATGGGGGTAGATATTCTATTACCGTTTCCACGAACAAAGCGGGGCAATATATATGTGTTAGTGACAGCTGATTACTTCTCGAAGTGGCCAGAGGCCATAGCAGTACCAAATCAGGAAGCAGCAACAATAGCATCTGCATTGGTGTAACAGTTTTTCAGTCGGACAGGGGTGCCCTTTGAATTGCATACTGATCAGGGGGGGAACTTCGAATCAACATTGGTGAAAGAGGTTTCAGCTATTCTGGGAATGCTGCGTACCCGTGCGGGAGGAGAAAAAGATAAGAGGATTCAGCCCAAAGCTCCAGCCTATGTGGACGAGACCGTGGGTGGTTAAAAAGCGACACAATGACGTGCTTTTTGATGTGCAGATGGGACGAAAAGTACGTCGGCTCCACCCGAATCGCCTGACGAGAACTGAAGTTCGACCTGAGGACAGGTCTCAAGAAACACAAGGGGTAGTGTAGTGGTAACTACAGTGTTGATTTAAAGTTTCCAACATTTGTTGTGTTGTTAAGTTCGAAATAATCTTGTTGTGCCGAAAAAGTGAGTGGTTTCGGATCTGGAAAAATGTTATTGTTGATTTTGTTCTGAATACATTACATACACCTCACGTTTTGTTGATCGATTGTTACAATATATATATACTTTTTTTTTTCTTTTTTTTTTTCAACAATTACCTATTCAATGACGTTGCAGTGTCCACACAACTTGGCAGAAGCTTTTCTCAAATCACTACTACATCTTCACCGCAACTGAACTTAGGTGTTACTGTATATTCACCTTTACTACTGACCTTGATGTGCGTTTTCTCTTTATTCGTCAATGCTGTGATTTGAGAGTCGAGGTTAGCAACGTCCTCTACTGCCTCTTGCATCCGTAATATAAGATTATCATTAATCGCTTGGAATGTACTTATGAACCCCTTCAATCCTATGTTCCTAAATTGAAGACTCGGTTTTCCGTCGTGAGTTAGAAGATACAAGTTTTCTAGTTCCAGCCGCTGGTATTCGATTAGCAGGTCTACGACGGACACTCTAAGACTTCGCAACTTTGAGGTTTGGTTAGTGATATTCGAAACTGAATAATTTATTGGCGTGACCAGCAATTCGTTTTTTTCCTTCGTGAGTTGATTTATCATACTATCGAACCAAGCAAGAGCCCCAGAGTCGTAGCAATTTTTTTCGTTGATCTTCTGTAACAATAAATCCCAGTACTTAACATGACCTAATTGGCTTAGTATGAGAAACAACCATTTATAGCTATCGTTTACAGAATGTGAAAGACTATTTAGTAGTAGGATTATTTTAAAGCTCGAAATATCAACATTCAAACTAGTTTAAATTGCATACAGTAAGATTATTACATTATATATCCCTCATTCCCATCGCAATTTTAGGCCATCATTGAGTACTTTAGAAATAAAATTTAACAATTTTTTAAATTTTTTTTAAGGATCGAATGAACATTGTTAGTATGTTATTCGGGTTATTACGTTTAATTATTTGGAAACATATTAGGTAAAAAATAAAAACTATTTTTATTTTGAAAAATTAAATTAAACAAAATTAATGTCACTATTTTGGAACGGTTGAACGTTCTAGTTTCTTAAATTTTATCTCTTCAATTTTGCTGTTTTGAGTTTATGGAAAGTAATCCTGAGGATTCAGGAACAATAAATTTGATCCTCAATATATATTAATAAATATTGGTCCAGTAGTTTTCGAGAAACTTTTTTGACCAGCGGTAGACAAACGGATGTTTGTTAACTAATTTTTAGTAAATTTTTGTAGAAAATGAAGATATTGCACTATGGCAAGAAAAATTTCTTCATTGAAATTCGCTTTGAGACATTCTGAAACGAATCCTAGAGTTCAACGCTTATATATATATCAGTTGGTGAAGAGACCAATGACTCCTCCCCTCACCCATAGCCTTTGACGGAACGTCAAGCCCATATTTGAAGAGCAAAAAATCAAACTTCAAACGACTTTACAAAACAACACACTTCAACTAATAACACAAATGATTCTAAAACAAAACCAAATACGTAAACAAACAACCACTCCATACGTTACAAATACGAATTATTCTGAAGTTTCCGGTACTAATGGTTTTCCGAAACTGCTGATCACAACTGACGGAAGCACCGGTCAAGAGATCGACGCCTAGATGGTGCCTTGTTATCCAGCTTCCGAAATAGCGAAAAGGGCCATCCACAATATCAAGACTGTGATCATAACCTCCACACGCCCATGACAAGGTGAAGTGGGATTAAAAAACTCACGATTTCCAATTGAAAGGAAAACAATTCCATGCTGCATAATGCAAACCTTACTCCCTCACAGTTTCATTACCCCCACAAAAAGCCGATTGTAAATGAACCTATCATTAAAATTAGTTTCTCTTATTGTGAAACATATATATGTAATTCATTATTGCATGAGTACAAAACGTCGTAGCCAAGGGCCGTCCCTGGCTAAACTAGGAAGGGCCTCGGCCCTCCTCACTTTTAAATTTAGTTTTTCGTTTTATTTGCCTTTTATAATCAAATTTGATTTTCTTTCAAGAAAAATAAGAATAATTAAAGCAAAAAATTACACAAAAAAATATACAAATAACATAAAACATAAATTTAAACTAAAAACATACTAAAATCAATAACAACAAAGAATCAAACAAAAGAATTGATAAAAAAAGACAAAGAAAGCCAATATACAACATAAATTAATTTTAAAAACGCCATGCATGAACACTTCCTGATACAACCAATCTGGAACCCATCCTAACAAAAATCACAACAAAAAGTTATAATAACATAACAAGCACATACCTACAATAAAAAATAATAATAAATCAAAATAAATAGATGAAAAATTAAACAAAAAAAATGAATAAAAACAGAAATTAACCATTAAAAACAAAAAGCGCACATCCACTCACAAAACGCTCAAATAAACATTAAGTACAGGAATAAAACCAGATTTTACAACAGCTTCTACCTTCCACTGTACAGACATGCTTCCCTTATGCTAACTGGTTCTGTTTCAGGTACACACTTCCCAAAGACAACGAGCCGAAGGTTTTTCCTCCGGGGGTTTCCACGCCCATTTTTCCTTCGGACGTGCTCTGCGCAAAATCTTTCTTTGACAAAAAACCAAGGAAGACTATTATTGTATCCTAACTAAGGCTAGGCGACAGTAAACAAAAACCACATCAAGACAATAGAAAAGGAGAATGAAATGTAAACATACCATTAGGGGAATAATGTTTCCACAACTCGGCTGGCAACAAGCAATGCAAAGGCCCTGTTGACAAATTAACATTATGTCAACAAATATGCCACTGTAATTAGCAACATAATAACACCCCTCATTCCTTGTTTCCAGCCCCACAGCAACACTTTCCGGATGTTGCGTGTTGCTTCAAGGGGGGGGGGGGGGGGTGCAGCAGTGCCCGTCACTAGCGCCTCTGTGGTGCTACTCCTACAACACTCGAGGGCTAGTGGGCTAGTTCATTCCCTTTCGCGTTACCTCACCGAGCACCGACCTAGTCCTAGCCTATTCCCTTTGCTTCTAACCACAATAACTATCCTTTCGTTTATAATCAAGTTGGTAGTGCCAATCGGCCCCAACATATTCAAATTCGGGTTTCCCCCCTCGCACACACTTCGATTTCAGCACTTTTCAGGTATTGAATCTTTCTATCTCCCAACTTCTCATCTTCCAACTTCTACCCCATGTGGTTCATTCAAATTCATTTTCTCTTTTTCTTTTCACTTTCTCCATCGAGGCAGTGTAGAACAACCCAAACCTAAGCCGGGTAATCTGTATAATATATAGGTATTATTTTAGTACAAAATACTTCACACCTCCATTATAAAACGGAAGTTAGTGAAAAACGTTGTCTATTTCCACGAAAAATAAAGAGTTACAATGTTAAATCGATTTCGACGGTTAGGCCATCATCAGTAACAAACAATAACGATAATAAGTTATTGTTTGTTACTGATGATGGCCTAACCGTCGAAATCGATTTAACATTGTAACTCTTCATTTTTCGTGGAAATAGACAACGTTTTTCACTAACTTCCGTTTTATAATGGGTTTCCACAACTTCGTCGCGAGTGATTTAGTTCGTAAAGCATCATTACTTTTTCTTTCTTATTGCAGAGTAATAGGGGGGTTTTATTTATCTCGAGCAATATAAATACAACATCTCTTTCTCCTCAACTGCATACCAATTTTATTTACCCCTTCCCCTTACCTAAGGTCAATTTTGTTTACTGGCCGATAAGCCAGGTGGTAGCGGAGACGCTTTTCCGATTTTCCCCTTCCATAGAGTGAAAATTGTTGAGCTCCCTATAAAGTTTGAATTGTGAACTTTCACAAAAATAGTTCAGAATTGGCCAACTCATTATATT
Source organism: Adelphocoris suturalis (assembly GCA_030762985.1). Classification (NCBI taxonomy): domain Eukaryota; kingdom Metazoa; phylum Arthropoda; class Insecta; order Hemiptera; family Miridae; genus Adelphocoris; species Adelphocoris suturalis. Next base: position 80,971,450 of record CM061046.1, read on the forward strand.
TTTAATAATATAAGCTGTAATAAAGGCAATTTTCTAAAGAGAAATCCTAAAAGTACCTACCTTCACAGAAGGTAATTAAAATAGTAGATACTAGCGGAATTTGATTTAGAACAAATCCTGAAGTTAGATCAAACGATAGCGTGCGCAAAAAACCTACCTACCTAGTAATAAATTTTTTTGATATCGATACACAAATTACATGTAATGTAAGTGTTCTAAGTAATGCGTACATAATCAAAGAGGTACCTACATAGAGGTACCTATCCTCTACATAATAAATTAATCGAAGATTGAAAACGCATACCTACCTAGAGGATTGCAGTGGAATAATTGCGTAGAAGTTGCGGGTGAATATTACAAAGTTTTAGATTCATGCTGCGGAAAGAGTTATTTAGCTCTAACGGTAGGTACACTACAGAAATATCACAGTTAATTGATAAGGGCCAGAATATTGTCAGATTTTTTTGCATAAATAAATATATCTGTACACTAGTATCACAGACATGAAAATTAAAATTTGAAATAAGTAGCATTACTATAAATATGAAGAGAAAAGAGATCATTATACCAAGTTTGGTATGAAAATAAAATAATAAATAGCCTAATACCCCAGATCAATAAATATCACAGACGATTTATCAACAGTGCCGCAGATACACGGTTGAAGTCTCAGAATGACTACTGTCCCACAGGATTGCGAAATGCAATTAAATACTGAGGCGGAATGAAAACATAAAGATATATCTGATTTAGCAGGTAATAATTTCTTATTGATAAAAAAGAAGGTAATTAATTGATAGCTGAATTGATTGCCTAGTTACTTTGTTGACTAGAAATGAGCACGAGCGGTCCATAAAATAACCTTTGTAGAGAATAATAGTTTGCTATAAACTCAATGGGGTGAAGGCACGTGTTATAAAAACAGGACGGTCCTTTGCTATGTGTGATGACATCATAATACATTTGTGGAGATTAAAGAAATTCATTCTGTGTTACGGCGACCACAGTGATGTATATTCACTGTATGATTTATATGACCAGGTGTGAAGTTGATGGTTCATGTTCACCAATGATTGTAAAAATATATTCTGTGCCGATTTCGCACTAATTACGAAAGTTCCCAATTTATTTCTCCTAACTCTTATAATTTAAACCTATTCAGTTCATTCATATGGCATCCCTAACCAAAAGTTATGGACAGGCCACGTTAAGAGAGGGGATTGGTTCGGAGAGCTATTATTGGAGTCTTAAAGATATTCTCCGACGAGTTCGAAAAAGGGCCGGAATTCAAGTAATCCTGAACCCTTGTTCGCGCAAGTTGACTGGTATGATTTGAAGATGAACGACATGGACGAGAAGAGCATATGGAGGCGCTGCTGGAAAACGAAGCGACGATGGTCAAGGCGCTGGATGCTGAGACTATAAAGAAGGATGAGGATACTTTGCATTATCTTACTTGTCGTAGTACTTTTGAAAAGGGCAGACAAGAAATTGAAGCTGTTCAAATCATGAATTCATCAAATCAAGTATAAGGCATGAGATACTATTATAGGAATTGTAAGTTGAACAATGAAATTGTATTTTACCCAACATGTAAATGTTTTATTGTGATAATATAAGGCAAAGAACATGCAAGTAGGTAATTAATATTTTTGGCAAATCTCGTGAAGGTTCTATTAAGGAAAAAACTATGATCACAAACTAAGATGTAAAGAATAAACACCGATGATCTCAATTTCAACCTGGAACTAAAAATAAACAACATAAGTATTGAACGAAATTGCCCGAAACGAACACTGATACAAGTTACTACCCCCTGCAACGGATACTATATCCATCAGTATAAGCTTAAGGAACGAGAAAGATAATACGGCAAAAGACAATATTAAAATTTAAGAGAACTGTATAATTTAAGATAACTATTAGATACATTACATTAAGATAAAATTAGATACATAATTATTGTAACAGGAAAGCAACCGAAATATGTATTCAAGTATTAATATATAAAGCAAAAGGGAACATTAATATGTAGTGAAACTAAGCTAAAAATATATTAAGAGTAAACTAGCTACAGTAAGGAATGTGAAAATTTTATTAGTGAGAATATATGTTACACTATCATTATCAGCAGAAAATTGATACCAACCAAACATATAGATTCATAGATGCTCTGTATTATCACCATTGAATTGTCCAATAAATGCTTTATCTCTCTCTCTCTCTCTCTCTCTCTTGTGAAGGTTGAGTTATTATAGTGAGTAAAAACATGCGCGTTTACAAACATGCGGAAATTATTGGAGTGGCAGTTCTCTAGAAAAAGAATCAAATTCTACACTCCCCCTCAATCGGCATTCTTCAGAAGAAGACCAAGGGCATGTTTCAAAGCGGTGTGACGAGGACCCGGCAGCCCTCTTGTCAGGATATCAGCTTCCATTTTGCCAGTTGGCAGGTAGGCAACAAGAATATCTCAATCATGAACCTTTTCACGAATGAAGTGCTCCATTTTCCCTAGTATGAATAGGGTTTTGATTTCATTAGTGTGAGGAACTAATGGTCGATAGATCCAAATTACAAAGTTAATGATCCTACCAACCACTTTAAATCAATATACCTAGTTAATCATTATTAAAAACACCTTATTAACTAATTCGCAAATATGATGTTTGAAATCTGGAAAAGTTTTATTTTGCTCTGGTAACAATAGTCAATTATTTCGCTTAACAGATGTACTTCAGTTTACGTAATTCCTGTATAGAATGTTTTAATTTTTAGCATGGAACAAGCTTTAGCTTAGCTTCCAGATTTCAAACATCATATTTGCGAATTAGTTAATAAGGTGTTTTTACTAATGATTAACTAGGTATATTGATTTAAAGTGGTTGGTAGGATCATTAACTTTGTAATTTGGATCTAACGACCATTAGTTCCTCACACTAATGAAATCAAAACCCTATTCATACTAGGGAAAATGGAGCACTACATTCGTGAAAAGGTTCAAGATTGAGATATTCTTGTTGCCTACCTGCCAACTGGCAAAATGGAAGCTGATATCCTGACAAGAGGGCTCGTCACACAGCTTTGAAACATGCCCTTGGTCTTCTTCTGAAGAATGCCGATTGAGGGGGAGTGTAGAATTTGATTCTTTTTCTAGAGAACTGCCACTCCAATAATTTCCGCATGTTTGTAAACTGGCGGTAAGTTTCACGTTTTTTGGGAGACGGCAATGTGTCACGAAATGTTGTCTCATGATTGTCACGAACAATAAAGCCGTTGATGGGGAAATGAAAGTTCTTTAGTTTTCATCGGACAAAAATCGTTCTCCATTCGTTGGAAGCTCTCGATTTATCACGCTTTTCTTTCGTACTTGTTCTTTTATTTATGTTGTAGTTTTATTTTATTTATGTTACATCGACCAAGACATTTTCAATGTCAACAACACCTAACTTGTTTATAGGTTGCGCGACGTTTTTTGACATTGAAAATGTCTTAGTTGACGGGTCAACCGGAAATTTTGTTACGGAAATTTTGTTACTGATATTTTGTTACGCAAAGAAAAAACGTCAATCAACCTATAAACAAGTTAGGTGTTGTTTTCTTTTAATTTTCACGTACAACTAAGCCGTTGTTGGGGAATTGAAATCTCTTTAGTTTTCATCTAACAAAAATCGTTCTCAATTCGTAGGAAAGCTGTCGATTCGATGTAGTAATCAATGCCGCTTGTGTTTTTGTCACTTGGTTAAGAAGTTAGTTATTCTTGGTTATAGTAATTGTAGACGCGCACTATAACAGAAAGTTACCTACCTAGGTACTTCCTTCTAATGTCGATTAGTAAAATATTCATGTCGTAGTTTTAAATTTTTTTTATTTACAAGATATTAATCCAATAATGCGATGTTATAAATGTTTAGTAAACAATATTATTGTGCCGCATGTAAGCCTTGTTTTGTTCTCACTAGGTTGAAGTGGTAATCTTTATTACTAGCCGCTCCGGCTCGCTACGCTCGCCTCCACGTCCAGCCGGGGGGCAAGCCCCCCGGACCCCCCTTTATTGCTCGCTTCGCTCGCAAAATGTGTCATGTAGGGAATGTTGCTCGCTTCGCTCGCGAAGTGTGGCATGTAAGGAATGTTTCTCGCTTCGCTCGCAAAGTGTGGGATGTATACATGCGATGTATTAAAATTGAAACATGTAGGGGATGTTGCTCGCTTCGCTCGCAAACGGTAGGTCTCTAAGAGTAGGTTTATTAACTTCTGTAGGGGATGTTGCTCGCTTCGATCGCTTGAGGAAGTTATACTGCCCACCCAACTTGGCAGACGTTTTTTTCTGTTGGAAATTCTTACAAACAAAATAAATCTCACAAAACTACGTGGAACCACAAAAAAGTTTATTTGGGGATGTTGCTCGCTTCGAAGTGGGGCATAGGGCATGTTGCTCGCTTTGCTCGCAAACGGTAGGTCTCTAAGGGTAGGTTTATTAACCTCTGTAGGGCATGTTGCTCGCTTTGCTCGCAAACGGTAGGTCCCTAAGGGTAGGTTTAACTCTGTAGGGGATGTTGCTTCGCTCGCAAACGGTAATCTCTAAGGGTAGGTTTAACTTCTGTAGGGGATGCTGCTCGCTTCGCTCGCTTGAGGAAGTTATACTGCCCACCCAACTTGGCAGACTTTTTTTCTGTTGGAAATTCTTACAAACAAATTAAATCTTATAAAACTACGTGGAACCACAAAAAGTTTATTAGGGAATGCTGCTCGCTTCGCTCGCTTGAGGAAGTTATACTGCCCACCCAACTTGGCAGAAATTTTTCTGTTGGAAATTCTTACTAACAAATTAAATCTTATAAAACTACGTGGAACCACGAAAAGTTTATTAGGGAATGTTGCTCGCTTCGCTCGCAAACGGTAGATCTCTAAGGGTAGGTTTAACTTCTGTAGGGGATGCTGCTCGCTTCGCTCGCTTGAGGAAGTTATACTGCCCACCCAACATGTAGGGAATGATGCTCGCTTCGCTCGCAAACGGTAGATCCCTAAGGGTAGGTTAAACTTCTGTAGGGGATGCTGCTCGCTTCGCTCGCTTGAGGAAGTTATACTGCCCACCCAACATGTAGGGGATGTTGCTCGCATCGCTCGCAAACGGTAGGTCTCTAAGGGTAGGTTTAACTTCTGTAGGGGATGCTGCTCGCTTCGCTCGCTTGAGGAAGTTATACTGCCCACCCAACTTGGCAGACGTTTTTTTCTGTTGGAAATTCTTACAAACAAATTAAATCTTATAAAACTAAAACGAAAAGTTTATTAGTGGATGTTGCTCGCTTCGCTCGCAAGGTATACCTGTATATGTGTAGGACAAAGTCCGTATTTATTCTGTTGAAATGGCTCTCGCTTCGCTCGCAAGGTAGGCCTATGTATACCTGCTCGCCTCGCAAGGTATTGCGTAGAAGTGCAAATGGGAACCCCCCTGTGAGGGTCCCTTCTGGTAAGCAACGTTGTGAAACGGGCGGCCCGGGTAGATTAATTTCTCATATTAAACGGTTCCCCTTCTTCCGCTCGTGATTTGACCGAGTTCTCGTCACTTTTTTCGATATCCGATTTCGGATTCAGATTCGGCGGACCCAAAGCTGTATTTCGCCCGCGAAAACCGTTCCGAAAAACGTACCTTTATGGGGTATATTTTAATGGGAAAAAACCAAGTTTTTCGGCGGACTTTTCGAGAAAACGGGTCCGTACTCTCGCATTTTTTTAACGCATTTCCCGATACTTTTTTCGCGATCCGATCGCGCCGTCGTCTTCCTCGTAGGAAAACCTACGAAACCCGTATTTTTCCGGAATTGTCAACGGCCGTTTAGAGGGGTAGGGGAAGCGGGGAAGTGGAAAAAGCGCACATTAATTATTACTTCGACCCCCCTCCCGCCCTACGGCCCATAGTTCGGGTGGGATTAGAAAATTTTAAATTCGCTTATACACCCTATCGGAAAATCCCAAAAAGATCCCCCCACTCGTAGATCCGGCCCACTCAGCCGTTTGGCCGTGCATAGACACGACAGAGCGACAGAGCGACAGACGGAGTTTCATTCTTATTAATAACTAGCCGCTCCGGCTCGCTACGCTCGCCTCCACGTCCAGCCGGGGGGCAAGCCCCCCGGACCCCCCATTAAGTTGCTCGCTTCGCTCGCAACGTGTGGCATGTAGGGAATATTGCTCGCTTCGCTCGCAAAGTCTGGCATGTAGGATGTGTTGCTCGCTTCGCTCGCAAAGTCTGGCATGTAGAAAATGTTGCTCGCTTCGCTCGCAAAGTATGGCATTTAGGGGATGTTGCTCGGTTCGCTCGCAAGCGGTAGATCTCTAAGGGTAGGTTTAACTTCTGTAGGGGATGCTGCTCGCTTCGCTCGCAAACGGTAGATCTCTAAGGGTAGGCTTAACTTCTGTAGGGGATGCTGCTCGCTTCGCTCGCTTGAGGAAGTTATACTGCCCACCCAACTTGGCAGACGTTTTTTTCAGTTGGGAATTATAACAAACAAATTAAAACCACGAAAAGTTTATTCGGGGATGTTGCTCGCTTCGCTCACAAGGTATACCTGTATATGTGTAGGACAAAGTCCGTATTTATTATTTGAAATGGCTTTCGCTTCGCTCGCAAGGTAGGTACCTATGTAGGCATACCTGCTCGCCTCGCAATGTTGTGACATCGAACCCTTCACGTCAATTCTTGAGCCTTCTCTCGTCCACGGCAGAATCATTTTAATCGCTTTGCTCGCTTCCGCTGGTAATTCGACCGAGTTCTCGTCACTTTTTTCGCTATCCGATTTCGGATTCAGATTCGGCGGACCCAAAGCTGTATTTCGCCCGCGAAAACCGTTCCGAAAAACGTACCTTTATGGGGTATATTTTAATGGGAAAAAACCAAGTTTTTCGGCGGACTTTTCGAGAAAACGGGTCCGTACTCTCGCATTTTTTTGACGCATTTCCCGATACTTTTTTCGCGATCCGATCGCGCCGTCGTCTTCCTCGTAGGAAAACCTACGAAACCCGTATTTTTCCGGAATTGTCAACGGCCGTTTAGAGGGGTAGGGGAAGCGGGGAAGTCCAAAAAGCGCACATTAATTATTACTTCGACCCCCCTCCCGCCCTACGGCCCATGGTTCGGGTGGGATTAGAAAATTTTAAATTCGCTTATACACCCTATCGGAAAATCCCAAAAAGATCCCCCCACTCGTAGATCCGGCCCACTCAGCCGTTTGGCCGTGCATAGACACGACAGAGCGACAGAGCGACAGACGGAGTTTCATTCTTATTAATAACTAGCCGCTCCGGCTCGCTACGCTCGCCTCCACGTCCAGCCGGGGGGCAAGCCCCCCGGACCCCCCATTAAATTGCTCGCTTCGCTCGCAAAATGTGGCATGTAGGGAATTTTGCTCGCTTCGCTCGCAAAGTGTAGCATGTAGGAAATGTTGCTCGATCGCTCGCAAGGTGTGGCTGTGCAGGTGCGATGTATTGCAATTGAAACATGTAGGGGATGTTGCTCGCTTCGCTCGCAAACGATAAATCCCTAAGGGTAGGTTTAACTTCTGTAAGGGATGCTGCTCGCTTCACTCGCTTGAGGAAGTTATACTGCCCATCCAACTTGGCAGACGTTTTTTTCTGTTGGAAATTCTTACAAACAAATTAAATCTTATGCATCTACGTGGAACCACGAAAAGTTATCATCGGAGGAAGTTATACTGGCAGACGTTTTTTTCTTTTAGAAATTCTTACAAACAAAATAAATCTTATAAAACTACGTGGAACCACAAAAAAAGTTCATTTGGGGATGTTCCTCGCTTCGCTCGCAAGGTAGGTATTGCGTAGAAGTCGAGTCCCTTCTGCTAAGCAACGTTGTGCGACCAAAAACGGCTCGCGCGGCTCGGCTCGATCAAAAACGTCATATTAAACGCTTCCCTCGCATTTCCGCTCGGAATTTGACCTACTTTCCGTCACTTTTTTCGATATCCGACTTCGGATTCAGATTCGGCGGGATCAAAGCTGTATTTCGCCCGCGAAAACCGTTCCGAAAAACATACCTTTATGGGGTATATTTTAATCGGAAAAAACCAAGTTTTTCGGCGGACTTTTCGAGAAAACGGGTCCGTACTCTCGCATTTTTTTGACGCATTTCCCGATACTTTTTTCGCGATCCAATCGCGCCGTCGTCTTCCTCGTAGGAAAACCTACGAAACCCGTATTTTTCCGGAATTGTCAACGGCCGTTTAGAGGGGTAGGGGAAGCGGGGAAGTCCAAAAAGCGCACATTAATTATTACTTCGACCCCCCTCCCGCCCTACGGCCCATGGTTCGGGTGGGATTAGAAAATTTTAAATTCGCTTATACACCCTATCGGAAAATCCCAAGAAGATCCCACCACTCGGTGACTCCCCCCACTCAGCCGTTTAGCCGTGCATAGACACGACAAACAGACAGACGGAGTTTCATTCTTATTAATAGTATAGATAGAGATAGAGATAGTTGTGCCGCTTGGTGGCAGGCTAATTAGGTAGTTTAGTTAGCAAACCACATGAAATATTCTCGAATAAGCGGGAACAAAGCATGTTCCATGGTTTAGCATTTTAGCCGAAGGCGTAAAGCGAAAAGCAACTGAGAAGTTTGGGGGGGGGGGGGGGGGGGAGCCCCCTTGGCGGGGCCAAAAATTATTGGGGGTCGGCCTAAGAATTGCATAGCAATTAATATATGTCAAAGTATTACCTAGAAAAACTTTTTTGAAATAATTCAATAGTCTAAAATATCTGTGCTCACAGAGTGCTCAAAATTCTAAATAACTAGGTACGTACAAGAAGTGCGAAAAGTTATGGAAACTCGCTCTTTTGTTTAGGACTAGAACTTAATCCAATAATTGGAACCATTAAACATTACCATTAAAAGTAAACCAGTCAATTTCGATCGAGAGATAATAATTTCTTTCTTCTTGCTCGATTGCAAAGGATCATTATCTATATCTATAAAAATCAAATTATGTTTGTTTGTACGTCCTTCATGCGGAACCAGAATTATAAACCGACTTTGATGTTTTTTTTTTTTCTTCAGCTTATATTGTTTTCAAACCAGAAAGAAAGATAGGCTATATATAAATTTCGCAACTCACCTCTTTCAGCCTTAAAATAACCATTTTATTGAAAAACCGCGTTTGCTCGCTGCAGCAATCTTGGTTGGGAAGAGTTTTAACGTAGCTAAGGTTATATTGAGGTTGAAGAAACAGGGAAACTATTACTAGTACCAATTGCTAAAAAAAGAGACAAATTTCCAATTAAAAAAAAAAAGGAGAGAGAGCTAAATAATAGTCTCTCCTGTTTACACTAAGAATGTGGAATTTGACAGGGAGCTTCTCCAGGACGTTAACAGACGATTCCAATAACGGGTTCCAACCAAATCAGCTGAGTTAGTTCAATTCTCTCCTTTTTACTCTGAGAATTTTAAATTTGACAGGGAGCCTCTGGGACATTGAGCAACGAATAAAATGATAGTCTCTTTCCATGAACAATCAATACTGCGTCAGATGTTTCTTCCAACGTCACCAAAAGGTTGGTCAATACATACCTAAACAGAAACTAATTCAAATATGCCTCCTATGACTAACATAATAACGTCTGTTAAAAGGGAATCGGAAGAAAATGAAAAGCAAGAGGAACAGTTTAGGATTAAGAGGTACCGTAAAGAAAATGAGATGCTCATTATAAATCAAAATTATGATACCTTGCATACCCGTATTCACAGTTTATACTTACTATTTTATTATTTATATTCAACATTTCCTTCGCTTCAATTGAATACCAATTTTTAATTAATAAAAAAATGATTTTTATCTGTAACCAATACTGTACGAATAATATGTTAGGCTGGACAATGTCCACCGGGTCAGTTAGTGACAAATAAAACCTAAACCGAATGTTTTGCTCAAAAATACTTTCTATGTGAAACTTACACGGGAAGAGTCAACAGCCCCAACGTATTGAATTTCCAAACACAACGCTACAAGTATTATCCACTTGATTGGGTGAGTCGTCATTGCGAACTGGGCCTTCCAGGTTTCCTCACAGGATACTTTTTTATTGAGCTAATAATTAATGGTTACGGTCTGCTAGTCTTTCCCGACTGTTTTTAATTGCCATTCAGTAGTCTGCAATGAAATTGATGTTCAGTGGTAAAGATCATAATTGATTTACTCGTGATATTGTTGCGGTTTTATGATCCCATTGGCATTGAGAAATTGACTTGAAGTTGAGCAATCACCCTAAACAATATTTTCTTAATCTCTTCCAGTGCATGCGAAGTTTAATCTAGCATAAATCTCTAATAATTGAAATCTTGAAATCTTGGGGACGAATCGTAGGAACCGTACCAACTTTCTAGCTTGAAAGTTTCGGGAAAGGTTGGGCTCTATTGTAGTTTGGGTACTATTTTTAGGGTTTGCAGATTTGAGTGGAGGGTGACTGGCTACTACCTAATAGAAGATAGACGGCGATTATGGATTATTATGAGTGAATCATTTCGACCTTATAAATGGATCGAATTTAAGTGAAAAAATGAAGTGAGTGAGCATTCCAGGTTAGCACAGCTTCTGCTGTTTTCGCTTAAAGCTACCTTCTCATTTCCTCGACCTCTTGAATGGAGAGGGTAACCCATTTAGAAACGTGATTACTACTTAGACAGTGGAACTTACCTATGAGGTAATACCCTAATTAGAACAATACTTTGAAATCAAAATTATTTATGTTCCTTGTTGATGAAAATTTTCTGAGCTATACTCGACTTAAAACTTTACATTTACCGATGTTTGGCCTTTTTCTGTATTCATACAGATATATAGGAATATAAAGATTTGTTTTAGCTTTTTTCTAAAATTTGAGCTATTTATTGTGCTGACAAAGAGCTCTCCAACGAAATTATCTTTTTTTTATAACAGTTGATTTTTGACGAAAGGACGTATCTGTTGTCCCAGTCCCAAGGACAATTAGGCTAGTCCAAATATGAATTTGTCATCCTTTCTCCCGACCACAACGAAATGGTGTTACGCAAATCGGTTATGAAATTGCGTTACACGAGATATTTTCCAATGCTTTTCATCTAAATCCGTTCGACGCTAGGGAGTTGTAACTTGCTGATTTTCTAGCCCTCAAAAGTCGATCACCAGTTGTTGAAAAGTATACATTTTTTCACGTCACACCACATCTCATGCTGCTAACTTCCTAAACCTGCAACTTCCTTCCAAGAACTACTAAGATGGCATCAAATGTTCAATTGGCGTCCAGGGGACCAATGCGCTGAGTAAAATTGATTAGGTGGCGAAATCCAGGAATCAATTTACAGTGGGTTCCCTTAAAGCAAATTTTATGGAATTCGATTTTTAATTAAATTTTAGAATCATTGTAATAGCTTCGTTTCCTTGATAAAAGAACACTTGATAAAGACGTACGAAAGTCGCCTCAGCTTTGTAATTGGAGAGTGATATTGAAACGTACTACACTTCAGTCCCCCATACACCGATTCGTTATGATAGTTATAAGGACTGGCGGAGTATTGGGTTGTAGACGGTTACGTGTATTTCTGCATTAGTGTATTCCATATAAAAATCCTGGGTGATCTTTTTTTACTACAATAATACAGGTACCAAAGTAAAACTGTGTTAAAATTATGATGCAGGCCACAGCTTTCATTAATCAACTCTCTTCAAATGATTCGCAGCCAATATGTATTAGGTAATTCCAAGCGTCACATGTCAAGTCGTTCCAGTGCCAAGAGCCTTTGTATTTTCGCATGGAGATACAGCACTCCCTGCCGCTGCAACAACGCATACGAATTTATTAGAGTATCATTATTTTTCATTTTCTTTATTACAATTTATCCATTTATTTATTAGTTCATTGGACTCACCTAAATTATGAAACGTATAGAGAAACATACCTAGATAATTTCTTGTTATAGGGATATTTACCAGTTGTCCTGCATGTCTGGACGAGCGGATTCCTGTGCTAGTTTCTATTTATTATTAGAAAATTTGAATTAGGTTTTATTTAGATCATGTGCCTTAGACTTCGTTTAGTATCATCTATAAACAATACATATAGGCGAGTGAGCTGCATAGAAATGCTATCTAATGCAGAAATTACAAACCTTTGTTTTATAATTTGCAGAAATTGCCCATACTTCTATTAAATTGTACATGTTCTTCCTGTCCAAAATCCTTCATCATGGAATTGGACAGTGCTAAGATAGTTATTTGGACCCTGTTAAAATGCTTAGTACCGTAATGAGTGTTTTCAAAATTTTGTTAGCCCTCGAGAATATATTATCGGTCTACAGCTACAGCAAAATAATTACTTTCATCATTGATTATTTTGCTTCATAGCAATAACATAATTGGGTATGTATTGATATACAGGGCCTCCGCACCAACACAAATTTGTGATAAGGGGGGGAGGGGGGGGTAGGGTTCCCAACTGTTTGGACTGTTAATTCCCAACTTTTCGTACTAAAAATTCCAACTATTATTATAGCATTTCCAGATCAAATACAACCTTTTCCAGACTAAATTAAACTTTTTCCAAACCAAATTAAACTCTTTCCAAACCAAATTAAACTCTTTCCAAACCAAAGTAAACTTTTTCAGTCCAAATTAAACTTTTTCCCAGCCAAATTAAACTTTTTCCAAACGAAAGTAAACTTTTTCCAGACCAAACAAAACTTTTTCAAACCCGAATTAAACTTTTGCTAAACCTAATTAGGTTTGAAAAAAGATTAATTTGGTCTGGAAAAAGTTTACTTTCGTTCCGAAAAAGTTTAATTGGGTCGGAAAAAGGTGGCATCAGGTCAGGAAATGCTATATTTTGTGAGGTCATTTAACCCCACAGGTGTATTATTTTCGTTGATGTTTGGTTGCGAAATAAGAAAAATATGTTGAATAAAATGTATATTTGAAAAATATCGTACCGTGTTATTTTCGAAAAACTTGTTGGTTATATTGTGAAAAAATTATGATTACTATGGAAAAATTATGAAAAAATCAATTACTACCTACAAAATTCAGAATTGACGTCAAAAGTTTCGGTCTGATCATAATATTATTATTGTTCTTAGTTAATGTTGTAATCTGCATGTGTTCGCTGATATTATATCTAATACAATTTTAGCGAATTTTCTCAGAAAATAAAGCTATTGCAATGGCTCCAAAAATTTTCAAAAATTTTCTTCATCGAAATCTGTTTTGAGGCATTCTGAAATGATTCCTGGATTTTAACGCTTTTATATATATATACCTATATATATACATATATATATATATATATATATATATATATATATATATATATATATATATGTGTGTGTGTGTGTGTGTGTGTGTGTGTGTGTGTGTGTGTGTGTGTGTGTGTGTGTGTGTCATTCTAGACGATAACTCTCGATAAAATTGAGATAAAAACTTCGTTCTTTCGCCAAAAAATCCAGCATTTTAAAAGAAAGAATGAGTTCGTTGGACAACACTTTTTGAGCACATTAAATTGGTCAAATTTCAAAAAATGTACTTAAAAAATCACAAAAAAGGCAAAAAACCGCTATAAATTAACAAATTTCTATTTTTTAGCAGAATGCTACTCGAAAAAAATTAATCGAACATGAACTAGGACATTTAAAAATTTAAGCACAAAATTATACTGAAAAATGTACTTAAATTTCATTAAAATAAGCTAAAAATCGATAGGAACACTTGAAAAAATAATAAAAATCCACAAAATCGCTTGTTCATTCGAATATTACTAACAAAAAGTTATTTTGCTATAAAATGTATAATAAAATTTTTATTTGTCTCCAAAGTGCTCCAATTGCAACAGAATTTAACATTTATGAAAATTCATTTATGAATGAAAAACCATTTATGAAAATTCGCTCAAACGATCATTCTGCATGACTGGAAATTTTTGCTTTCGTACGGAGATTGTACTTTCTGAAATCAATGTTTTTCTCTCAGTTGTTACCTTTAATTTAATTAGTCCAGAAACACATTCAAAAGATTATTTTTATTTTGGGTGCCCGTCCAGAATCGTGAACCAGAAGAATGCCCCGCCGAACAACGAGTTTATTGCCACGACCGGTTTTTACGAGAGGGAGAGCCGGTGATGCAGAGGACGACTCAACCCTGTCAGGAGTTTCTATTGCCAATAATGAAGTCAAACTGACTGAAGAAACCGCGATCAACACCCAACTGACTACTTTTTTGACTGGATTGGAGTCGATTCAGTACCTACCAGTTTCATGAGTTGAAGCGACAGAATGGGGCGTAGAATACAAGAACACTGTTTCAGAAATAGATAACCCTAAACCCACACGATACATCCCGACACCTAGGCTCAAAATAAATGTGTTGCCGCTACTGTTCCTACCACTCTAGCTCAGCCTTAGACTACATGGCGTGGTCAAAGATATGAGAGAATGTTAATGAATTAAAAAGGAGAAACTGCTTGGGAGGACATTGCAGAACACCTGGAGATTGTAGCAGAGGTGAGTGGATCGTCGCTAGCAAGAAAGGAGCAAAAATTAACAGGCGCTGTTGGTGGGGCTGACCTCCGTGTAATCCTTGTGACAGTGCCACCATAACACAGGACAGACTTTACCTTCCTTGCTGCTGCCCTCAGTGTCAGATTCGGGCAACAATGTCTTTCTCTACGCTGACACAGATAGCTGGAAGGTAGACGCCAACGCAACAACAAGACGGTTGTCCATTTCGCAACGGACGTGGAACGCCTTGTACGATTTGCTGTACCTGACTCGCCGGAGAAGTGCGAAGAACAGATGGCATTACTGGCCTAGCAAGGGAAGCTGGCAATTCGTTCGTAGCTTCATCCCCAGCTAAATTGCAGGATACTATTACCAGGGCACAGTTGATGGAATGCCAAGACCATTTGACCAGTTTTGCTACTCTTCAGGTCGGAAATGTCTGTTGAGCTTAGGGGTGGCGGGACATGTTCGATCAAGGTGCCTAAGGAAGTGAAAAATTACCACAAGCACGAGCCAAAGGGAGAAGCCAACCACCGGCCTCGTAGATTCCATGCCCAAAGGGTTCCATTTGGGCAGCCGGAACGGGAGGAGAGGTTTTATTTATTGAGGTTAAAGTGGGATCCAATCCATGTTACTTATTAGTGGATACTGGTGCTACCTATTGAGAGTCACCAATTCACATTGTACAAACTTGGAAACAGTCTCAGGGGACAGTTTAGGCATATTTGGGCCACACCTTCCTCATAGCAAAAGTAAGGAATAAAACAATACTTAGGCTTGACTGCCTAAAGCGACTGGGTGCTTGTTTAATCTCACATGACGCCACCCTTCAGGTTTCCAAAAAATTGATACCATTAAAGCGCCATAAGCAGTGTACACGAAGCAGTTTACAAGCCTCTTCGGCAAGAAACGGACCGAATTGGTTATTATATAGGTGTTGAAGTCAACTGATTTAAGGCCCCACTCGGCTCTTGTGCGCCATTATTGTCACTAGGTTAGGTATGTATTCTTCTTTTCAAATTAAATTTTAGTTCCCTCATGAGTCTTCCTAATCAAATGGCTTCTTTCGTATTTTCTGTCATTGCCATGTAGGTATTCATCTTTGGTGCTCGATAACGCAACTGTCCTCCCAGTTCACGTCTCCCCCTCAGACAGCCCCACATCTACCCTCAGACAGCATCCACATATGTTTCGACAGTGTGATTACCTCATTTTTCTACAACTAGAGAAATATTGAGAGCACTCTTCAAGTACCTGAGTACTCAATTCGCTCCCTCCCATTGTTCTGTGGAGTAACTAGAATTGAATTGGCTCAAAATACTGATAGCATGAGAGATATCCGTTCTTGAGCGCATGTATAGACATTCCTCATAATTAGATTCTGAAACGGGTACTTCTTCAAATTTTCGTTTTTCTCTTTTTCGTTCTGAATAGGTTTTTTGTCAGTTTCAAATTCAGAAAAGCCGGGGTAGACACTGGATTTAAATTCTCCATTCCAAACCGTTGCAAAATTTGTTGGATGTACTTTTTCCGACTGAGTGTTATCGACTGTTAGTTCCCTTCTTCTGGGAACTGAATATATTTATATATGCCTATATATTCTTTCATTACGATCATTTTACTTTTATCTCACGTTGTTAAGTTTCAACTGTGTTCTATTTTAATGTTTTGTGATTTTTTAAATGTGAGTTCCATTTAAATGATCTTTGATACCTATTTAGTATATTGTTATGGGAATCAGGAACCTTCAACTTTATAGTTGTGAAAATGATCATGTGTTTAGATGGCATGTTTGTGTTGCTACTGAAGAAAAGTTGGTTGTTGAGTTTTTGCGAATGATTAATCGTTGTGTTTTATTTTTGTTGTTGAAAAGTTAATACAGTCTATTATTTCGAATTGTTGTTCTGCTTAACAATATTGTACTTTTCATTGAGCATTGTAGAGGTGGAGCAATTTATTAACAGCAAATGCTAAAATGTAAGACCTAATGTCAATTCCGAGTTATGCCATTTGGGCTTTGTAATGCCCCAAGCACATTTCAGCGGTTGATGCGACAGCTTCTACAACCCCTTATGAACAGAGGGGTGTTGGAAGTGTACCTAGACGACATTTTGGTGCATACCAATTGCTTTGGAGAACACTTAAAGTGCCTAGAAGAAGTTTTTGCTTTGTTACGCAAGGGTGGATTGAAGCTCAATACCAAGAAATGTGAGTTTCTGAGGAAAACGGCTACATATTTGGGTCTGATTACAAGTGATGGTATTTGTACAGACCCGAAGAAAATCCAAGCAATTGTAGACTGGCCACGTCCTACGACAATCAAAGAGCTACGCTCATTTGTCGGGATATGCTCATATTATAGGGTTTTTGTGCCAGGACTTGTTGATGTTCTGAAGCCATTGTATCAAGTTCAGAATCAGACTAACAAACATTTCATTTGGACAGAAGCCTGTGAGAGAGCTTTTTTTACAGATGAAGCGCCTCTTGCAACAAGCTCCTGTGTTAGGTCATGTTTCACCAGCTTGCTCATTCATAATTGACACAGATGCAAGCGAGATGGCAATTGGAACTGTGCTCTCACAGGTGCAGAAAGGGGCTGAGCGTGTAATAGCCTATTATAGCCGCTGTTTGTCACGATGTGAGCTTAACTACTGTGTTACTCGGAGAGAATTGTTGAGCGTTGTGGCAGCAGTCAAGGCTTTTGCAAATTATGGGCTGGACAATGGGAAGCAACTGACTGTGAGGACTGATCACTCTTCTTTAACCCCTTCAGAACCGATGTGCAGTATACTGCACATGACTTTAAAGGTCATTTCCGGTTCAGTGCTGTTTTCTACACCAAATCCATCTTTTTGACCTTGCTCCATGTAGTGTTCTTTGACTAAGACACATAAAATGGAGAAAACTACAGCAGGAACCAGAGGGAAGCCACAAAAGAAGGTTAGTCTACTGCAAGGCGCCATGTCATCGAGAGGTTAGTGAACTTTGTTTTCAATATAATAGTTATTTTAGACCTAATATCAATTCAAAAACTGATTGATTGGATCCTTGGAATGTCAAATGGATGATAGGTAAAACATTACGAGTGAAAATAACGGGATTTTTGTGTCCAGAATATTCTAAAGTTGCATGTGCAGTATACTGCACATTGGTTCTCAATGAATGTAGAAACTACCTACTGCTGTTGTGCCTAGTGTCTCTTTATCTTTCATGCAAAACTACACCTCTACTGCAGGTAAACAACGATTTGAACTCTTCAATGACGAAGATGACGATGTTATAAGAGAATGGCTTCAGGATGACGACCTGCGAAGTATTGCCGAAGAAATTCAGAATATGGACGATGAGGGCGAGGATGATGTGGTGGAGCTGCTCACTATTTTGAAGCATCCACAACGAATTGGTATGTTATTTTTCTGTCAGCATTAGTCACAGTATTTGAGCTATCAACCGGAATTAGGGTTTTTTGGCTTGATATTCTCAATGTATTCGTTGGACACCCAAATTTTACTTTACATTTTAGACATAAAGTGGCTCACATGAACTATATATCTAACTTTGAGGTTTTCTCTTGCGTAGGTGGTGATATTGTCACGCCTACCACTGCAGAAGAGGACCTTGTAATGGAAGATGAACCTCAGGACATTCCTGCCAATGCACACGAGGACCTGGTTGGAGCAACTGCTCCTTCGACATCAAGAGGAATATCGTGCCACCAGAGAAAGAAAAAACCACCAACCACCAGAAAGGCCCAAAAACAGAAGAAATCATGTGCCACCAGGAAGGCCCCAAAACGGAAGAAGAAAACAATAACATGGTACAAGGGGATTTTTTTGACGACACTATTCCAGCGTTTTCGTGTGTGTGATTCATATGACAACGGTGATGAAATTGATCCCCCGATAGTGTACTTCCGCCGTTATATACCAGACAGCATGTTTGAGACAGCTGCCAACTGCACCAATATGTATGCTGCAAAGAAGGGTTCAAATATGAGGATGACTAATGCGCGAGAAATAAAAGCCCTGATGGCACTCCACATGTACATAGGGATATTGAAGTACCCTCGGGTATATATGTACTGGGACACTAAGCTCAAGATAAAGATTTTCCCTGATACTATGTCGAGAGCCCGTTTTTTCCAGCTGCGGAACCATCTACATTTTGTGGACACTTCTGGACCCTTCAGTGATGTTGATCGGGTATGGAAAGTCCGTCCATTGTATGATTCCATACGAGCCCGCTGCTACCAATTGGATGTGGAAGACGACGTGTGTGTTGATGAACAGATGGTCCCTTTCACAGGGAAGTTAAACATTAAGCAATATGTAAAGGGGAAGCCGTGCCCTTGGGGGATAAAAATATTTATGTTATGTGGAAAATCCGGCATCGCTTACGATTTTTTGATATACCAAGGAGCCACTACTGAGATAGACCCATCCCTAAAAGAAAAGTATGGTGTGGGGGCAGCTACAGTTCTTCAACTTGTGGAACGATTAGACGATGGTGGTCACAGACTCTACTTTGATAATTATTTCAACTCGTACAAACTTCTTTGTGCCTTGACACAAAAACAAATCCAAGCAGCGGGTACTGTGCGAGTGAATCGTTTCTATACACCCCCACTCATAAAAGATTCGGAATTCAAGCAGCTACAGCGAGGCTCGTCTGAACAGCTAATCAGCAGAGATGGAGTGATTTTGCTAAGATGGCTGGACAATAAACCTGTTCATGTAGCATCAAATTTTGTTGGAATTGGAACAGAAGACACTGTCAAAAGATGGGACAAGACGAATCACACCTATGTTGACATTCAAAGACCTGAAATAATAAGATTATATAACAAGGCGATGGGAGGGGTTGATCTATTTGATCAGTTGATCAGCACCTACAGAACTTTCATCAGATCAAAAAAGTGGACACTAAGAATGATAAGTCATGCCTTCGATATGAGTGTTGTGAATGCTCACTTGGAATACAAAAAGGATGCTAAAAAGAAAGGAATTAAAAAAAAAAACAAATAATGGATCTATTGCATTTTCGGATGCAGCTTGCCGACGAGTTGCTGAAATTCGAGGAACCAATCATCAAAAGGCCAAGGGGAAGGCCTTCATCTTCTGGTGGAGAAATTCAAGAAAATCAGGAAAAAATGAGGAACCACTCATGTGGTGAAGTGCGGCCCTCAAAGTCGGTTGTGGTTGATCAGGTGGGCCACTTCAGCAAATTTTCAAGCACCTGGACGAGATGCAAGTTTGAAGGCTGTGATGGGAAAACCCTCGTATATTGTATCAAGTGTAACATCCATTTGTGCCAGGTAAAGGGAAGAAATTATTTTTTTGATTTCCACAACCCCTAGTTCAGAGTGATTTGGTAGAGAGTTTCTGGGAGAAATTTTGTACAGAACCCTCTTTCTCATTGTGAACTATTGTGGTCTGGTGTGGACAAAATAATAATTTCTAGTCATTACTTGCACTAGAAAAATGAATGTTCCATTTTTTTGTAACTTTTTCAGTAAAATTGCATTGTAAACCAGTGATTTTTATTTGTATGACCCTCTATATCATTTCTATTTTAATCAACCCTAATAGATTACATCAATTAATTAAAGTTAATTAGTTTTCGATTTGGTATAGGATCGCGCAGAACGTCTAAAATGTAAGTTTTTCAGAGGAAAGATCCTTTTGATAGCAGTGAATGTTTGCACGATTTGAGGACCAGTGTGCAGTATACTGTACATTCAGTTACATCTGAATGGCTGAACCAGAAGACCAGTGTGCAGTATACTGTACATTCAGTTACAGCTGAATGGCTGAACCAATTTTGATGAAATTTTGTAGAGGTCATCTATAGAACTATTAGACACAATGTGCAAAGTTTGAATTTTTTTGGTTAGGTCGAAATAATTCGGTTCTGAAGGGGTTAAGATGGTTGACAAATTTTGAGGCAGTGGATGGACAATTGGCGAGGTGTCTCGAACAATTAGCACCATATTCTTTGAACATCCAATACCGGAAAGGGGCTTTACATGGGAATGCTGATGCGTTATCTAGGCGCCCTTGTGCTGAGAAAGGGTGCAAGTATTGTGACAAACGAGAACAATGTGCAGAATTAGAAGAAGTCTGTGGATTTGAATTGCAGCAAGATGATTCTCTGCAATCCCTGATAAATGGACAGACTGCAGATCCAGACCTTCAACAAGTGCGCAGCTGGGTTGAGAGGGGGCAACGACCAGAATGGACAGAAGTAACAAGCCTCAGTGCAACTGCCAAAGCCTATTGGGCAATGTACAATTCTTTAGAAATACAGGGAGATTGTTTATATCGGCGGTGGGAAAGTGTGAATGGACAAAAGACCATGTTGCAAGTGGTCGTACCAGTAAAGCTCCAGAGGCAGATATTCGATGCGGTTCATACACCAGTCCACTTTGGGGAAAGAAGAACAGGCAGCATTCTTAGGAAGCGGTTCTATTGGATAGGAATCCATCAGGATGTAAGGAACTGGTGTCGGCAATGTGTCAGCTGTGCAAAGCGGAGAGGTGGACAGCGTTCTAGTAAAGCACCTTTGCAGCTCAGTGTAAGTGGTGTACCGTTCCAGCGAATTGCCATAGATGTGTTTGGGTCTCTTCCAACAACAGAGCGTGGAAATCGATATGTTTTGACTGTCGTGGACTTTTTCGCGAAGTGGCCAGAAGCCATTCCTATACAAGACCAACGAGCTGAGACAGTGGCCAGTGCTTTGATTCATCATGTCTTTTCCCGCTTTGGCATCCCAGGAGAACTTCATTCTGACAGGGGGACCAATTTTGAATCAGAACTCTTCCAATGCCTCATGACCCAACTAGGGATTAGAAAAACCAGAAGTACACCCTTGCACCCACAAAGTGAAGGTCAAGTGGAGAGGCTTCATAGGACCCTTTATGACTGGCTGGCAAAGATGATTCAGAGTCATCAGAGAGACTGGGATTTGCAGCTGCCTATTGCTCTACTTGCATATCGTGCATCTGAACATGCCACTACTGGGTACTCCCCAGCATTCTTGGTGTATGGTAGAGAGCTTGCGTTGAAAGTCCATTTACTCTTTGGGACACCACCCAATGATAAGCATCTGCCTCAGTATGTGGAGGAACTTCGGGCATGGCTGGATGAAGCACATGTTGCTGCTAGGGAGCAGTTGAAATTAAGGGCAGAGGACATGAAGCGTGGATATGATGTCAGATCCAGAATGCCTCGGTTCCAGGAAGGAGATCTGGTGTGGCTGCACAATCCTCAAAGGATAAAGAGACGGAACCCAAAACCGCAATGTCCCTGGGATGGCCCATTCAGTGTTGAGAAACAGCTGAATGATGTAGTTTTCCGAATACGAAACCCCAAAGGAAATTTGAAGGTCGTTCATTCTGACAGGCTCACCCCCTATTGTGGACCTTAAAGAATAGGCGGAGGGAGTGTTATAGGAATCAGGAACCTTCAACTTTATAGTTGTGAAAATGATCATGTGTTCAGATGGCATGTTTGTGTTGCTACTGAAGAAAAGTTGGTTGTTGAGTTTTTGCGAATGATTAATTGTTGTGTTTTATTTTTGTTGTTGAAAAGTTAATACAGTCTATTTCTGCTTAACAATATTGTACTTTTCATTGAGCAATGTAGAGGTGGAGCAATTTATTAACAGCAAATGCTAAAATATTTGACATGATGTTAAGTGTAGACACTCAATAATATAGGGGCTGGGTAGGAGCGAGGGTGCGGCTCAAAACCGAGCTCTGCTAACATGTGACAAGAAGAGGTAATGGAATCAGAGTAGTTTACTCCTTCAAAGGTGAGAGGCGATTATCCTGCTACACCCTGAGGGTATCCTGTTGGTTGTATTAACCGTCAGGCATACCCCCAGATGCAGCGTATTCAAGAATCGAGAAGGAGGAATTACTCCTATCCATCACAATCCTTTAAAAAAAAATATATATATATAGAAAAAAAATTTTTTTTGACAGTTCATACCACTCTCTATTGTCTGAACTATTGAACTCTCTGTAGAAATTATATCCAAACCATCGACCTACATATGTATTACTATTTCTATAAAGTAAAGGAAAATATTCATTCGGAACATCATTTCAAATAAATCTTTCGTGCAGGATCTAAATGACGCCAAATAAATGAAGTAGTCACTTACTGATAGTTGTCAGGCTGGTCATCCTTGACATCCCAATCGGTGAATTTGACTTTTTGGCCATCTGGAACCCAAAACCAACCAAAGCCGCTATCATTCCGCATTGTACCTCCGAGCCATATATCAATATCACCGTGTCCTGAAAACCACATATTTCTGGTCAATAACTTATAACAGGTCCAAGAAAACATTTGTTTTCCTATATTTATACATGCGTTCAAATATATGGACCGTGGATTCCTCCATCGGAGAGGTTGAACTGAAACTAGTGGCACAAATTGATGATAGTATAGAGTGATTTGCCAGAAATTTCACAGTTACCAATTTATCGTATAATTTACGATGGTTTACTTCGTTTGGAAACCTGTTTGGACAGCAAGACGAGTACTACTTGATTTATATTACGTTTTTCTGTTGTAAAAAAATAATCGTTATTAAATTTTATATTATTTACCTTCACTATCCAATTGTGCTTTAAAAGCATCGTTCTCTTCTTTGTTGCGAAGAGTTGCCATGTTCATATGCAGTTCATTACAGAACTTCATTGCTTCGAACCAAGTCACCTTTAAAAATATAAAATAGTAACTAATAATTCCTAAAGCAGACGGGCAGCATAAGCAATTTTTTTATAATTAATTTTTTATATTTATTACTTTTATTGCCTACCCAATTTTTTCTTCTGGATTGAAAGAACTTAAAGCTGGCATATTCTACAAACACATAAATGTAAAAATTCAGGAACCGTTCTCGAATGTTCCAATACGGATTCCCATTAAGGAATTGTAGGTACAACTTCAACATTACTATAAAATTTCTCAATAATGTCTTTGAACATATGTGCCAAAATGCTGCTAATTGTTACAAAATGGTTGATGTGAGGAGTGGCCACTAAATACCCATATCCAACTAACAAGCCTTCTTATACTCTTCTTATATCCTAAAAGAATTACCTATTACTGAGCTAATGTTTCACAGTTCAGAAAGACCTATTACAAGAAGTTTTCTTTCTAGAATTAATTTGTAATACAACTAAAACAGGGAACATAGTCATAATTAACTACATGACGAAGGCAAACATCAATAGCTAATTATTGAATTTAAATTTTGAAATTTCATAGCAAAATTATGCTGAAGTTATGAAGTTTTGTGTTCTACAATACGTTAAGGTATGAATAAGTAATGATTAAATATGTATGCTTACCTTCTTTCGGAATATATGAAATTTCTTTCGATAAACCTGCATAAAACGATCATGCATTAAACGAGTGTTACCATTCCTTACTAATTAAGTTACATATTAATTCCATGTTGATATTTATTTATCCTCTACGAATTGAAAGCGTTATCTTCAAAGACTATTTAAAGCTTCAGTAGGCGGTTTTATGATAGGACAATCATAAAATTCATCCAGTGTTGGATATTCTTGGATATTTCTTACAAATTTAAATAAATACCTAGAGCATTTATAATATTATTGAGAAATTTATTACCTAACAATGGTAGCTGTTTTTACCTATCAATGTCAAATTAATACTGAACCAATTTAAAAGAAAAAAACGACTGCCAAGTTTGGTAGGTGTGGCACATTGCTTCCTCGAATCCGCTAAATTGATATGTTTTGAATAATCTAAAAAAATCAATATGTAACGGAAATAAATCAAGATGTATCTTTAAACGTCAGAATCAGTCAATTAGGAAACTGGGAAATGTTTGAAGTAATTTTTTGCGCATGCGCAAAATGAACTAATTATATGAGAACGATGGGATCGGTATGAGACTGTCTACCGTCCAATCCGCACGTTACCTGAAAATTCAATCAAAATAGGATGAAAACTGAGGAAATTAGGCTTCTAACAATGATTCGCGGACAAACGACTGACACAAAGACAGACGGACAGGAAGATACGGAACAAAAGTAAGTTGTTCACAAGGTATACATTATATCAAACTTACAGTGCGAGTGGGAATTAGGATTTGAGAGATATAACATTTTTTATCTCCCAAAAGTTGAATCAGTGCTTTCGCTATCTATAGTTATTCTCGGAAGAAAAACTGTTACCGTAAACCGGGGTGAAGGCGATCAAAATTTCATGTTTTTCTATTATTTCTCTCTATTAAATGGAAAAATTTGCATCATGATTATATTTAATGAAGCCCAAAACTTAAATATATAAAAAAATATAAAAAATTGTTCTTACTAAAAACTTTTTTGTTTGTTTTCAATAGTGGATTAAATTGAAGGACACAACTAACTGACCATTCTGTATAATTGGGTGAGATTTATATTATATGTATCAGAAACTTTAGATTTAACCATCCACATACGTGAATCGGTCCGACAGTTAATTATACTATATTTTGATAACATCATCCTGCAATTCATCGGGCCAGCTTCTGTTAATAAAGCAAGTTACGAATTTCATCACCATTTTACCGTGCAATGGTTCTGGTAATGTGCTACGAAAAAAAAAAAAAAAAAAATATATATATATATATATATATATATATATATATATATATATATATATATATATATATATATATATTGTAGTGGTAACTACAGTGTTGATTTAAAGTTTCCAACATTTGTTGTGTTGTTAAGTTGGAAATAATCTTGTTGTGCCGAAAAAGTGAATGGTTTCGGATCTGGAAAAATGTCATTGTTGGTTTTGTTCTGAATACGTTACATACACCTCACGTTTTGTTGATCGATTGTTACATTTTTTGGGCCCGTCCGGGATCGTCGTTTTACATTTGAACACTCAACGTACTGGTGCAATATGCCACGTCCGAGAGGTTTGCACCCTGCTCCCAAGCGAACTATATCGACGCGTCGTCATGTTGTGAACCTTGATGAACCTGGAGAGGTAGAACATCCAATTGAGGTCGTTCAGGGTTTCAGTGAAAGGGCTAGCCAGCAAGTTCAACTAGAACAGGACTCAGGCCTACGTCAGACGCTAGAAACAATGCAGCTGCAAATGGCAGAATGCCAAGAAAGAATTTGTCTGCTTGAGCGAGAGAATAGAGACTTAAGAAATGCTGCGACTGAACGAGGGACTGATATTCCATTGTCCTCAACCTCAGCTGGGCCCTACACATCAGCTATGCCTTCCACATCAGCTGTGAACAACATTAAAGTTTCTGAAACATTACTCGAGGTTCAGCAGCAAATGACAAGCTTGCGGCAAAACCCCATCTCTCATGAGAGTTCCCTGATGGTGTATGAGGGCAAGACGTCATGGGAGGACTACACTGGCCACCTCAAAATGGTATCTACTGCCAATGGTTGGTGAAATGAACGGAAGGATCAGAAACTGGCAAGTGCACTCCGGGGAGCTGCCCTTGGTGTTATTCTTGCAACAGTACCTCCTGAGGAAAGGATGGATTACAATCGTCTCAGTAGTGTTCTTCAGCACCGATTTGGCCATCAACACTTGTCGCTCAAGTGGCAAAGCGAACTACAGTCTAGGGAACAACGTCCTAATGAGCCTCTCACCGATTATGCCTCGGACATTGAGCGCATTGTACGTCTTGCCTCTCCCCACTGGCCAGAACGTTGTAGGGATGAGTTTGCGTTGCATGCATTCTTAAGGGGCTTCGAGATTAGGGTACAAAGAAAATTTTATCTTGTTACGGGCCAACAACGCTGCAAGATGCCCTGACAAGAGCCCAACTCATGGAAAGTCCAAGTTGTGAACCCAACGTGGTCCGGCAGCAGGAATGTCCGGGTTGTGGGGACAAGAACCACATTCGTTCTAACTGCGCCTTGAACAAAAAACCAGCGGGTGAAGTCAGAGGAGTTTTCTTGGAGCCGGAAAACAGAGTGAAGCTTTGGCAAAGGGGCAACCCGTAGCTCTACAGGCTGATGGCCCCTAAGCATTTATAAAAACCTCTAAGACGGATGGTGAGGCACTGTTTGTTGAGGCTAGGATAGGAGACCGGGGATGCTCCTTTTTAATTGACACTGGAGCAACTGTCTCAATCCTACAGCCTGACTTTGTGAGGAAATGTAATTTATCTGTTCAGCACACAAATATGCTGGATTACTCACCGCCTCTGGTCAGAACATTCATGTCGAAGGGGACTGTCTCGCACTAGTAAAGATGGGTAAGCAGAATATGGAACACACTTTTCTTGTGGCCTAGATATGAGACTAAGCAATACTAGGCCTAGATTTTCTGCGTCAGGTCAAAGTATGCGTCAACCTGGCTCGCACTAGCCTGCAAATTCAACGAATAGAAATACCATTGAGAAGAAGATGGCAATGCGCAGAACAGGCCCTACAAATAAACTGTGTAAGTGAGAATGAACAGAGTCCTTTGAAAGAATGGATGGTGAACGCCTTGAAACAAACCGATCTAGTTCCAGAATCCACAGAGGCAGCATTGTTCAAGAGGTAGGAGGAGGTATTTGCAGCCAAGGGTAAGCTTTTGGGCCGTACACATGTTGTATATCACACTATTAACACTGGCTAGGCCCATCCTGTGAAGCAACCACCATGGCGCATTCCATATGCCCAGCAGGATCACGTTGACGATCTTCTCAAAGAGATGTTGCAACAGGATGTCATTGAGCCCTCTAATAGTCCTTGGGCCTCACCGGTTATACTGGTCCCGAAGAAAGACGGCTCCACTAGGTTTTGTGTTGACTTTCGTAGGCTGAACAAAATCACGAAGAAGGACTCCTATGCACTCCCGTGCATCCAAGACTTGCTGGATGCTTTAGGTGGGTCATCATGGTTTTGTGTGCTGGATTTGAAATGTGAGTACTGGCAAATACAGATGAAATGTGCAACGAGCCAGCCACTTTTGAAAGATTGATGGAGGCGAAAATACCCAGAGACTTGGCATTGACCTATTTGGACGATTTAATCATACATGGACCAGATGTTGATACAGTCCTTGAGAAACTGGAAATGGTATTAAATTGCTTGCGAGACGCTAATCTTCAAGTCAATCCAAAAAAATGCGGGTTCTTCAAACGTGAGACGCGGTACCTGGGTTATCTCATATCGGGAAAGGGAGTCCAAACAGACAGTGAGAAATTGAGAACTGTGCAAGAATGGCCAATTCCGAAAGACAAAAAGGAAGTCCGCAGCTTCCTTGGCTTCTGTTCTTATTACAGGAGGTTTGAGAGGAACTTCGCTGATTTGGCAAAGCCTCTGACCTGTCTTACTCAAGCAGATGCTCCCTATGACTGGAGTGAACAGTGCCAACAAAGTTTCATCCAACTGGGGGAGACCATGACCTCTGCGCCCATTCTAGCCTTTCCTCATTTGACCAAGCCATTTACGTTGGATTGTGATGCTAGTGCATATGCAATAGGGGCGGTACTATCAAAAGAACAGGAAGGAAAGGAACACGCCATTGATACTTCAGCCAATCACTAAGTCTACAAGAGAAAAACTATTGTGCCACACGTCGGGAGTTGTTGGCTGTTGTTCGCAGCATAGGCCACTTTCATCAATATTTGTATGGGAGGCAATTTAGCCTAAGAACGGCTTTAGCCTAAATTTAGCAATTTAGCCTAAGAAGAACCATGCTCCCACATGGTTGACATAATTTCACCGTCCAGAAGGACAATTGGCAAGGTGGCTCGAAAAGCTTCAGGGGGGGTGCTTGGGGTCGGGGTTCGTGATATCACACAGGGCAGGAGCAAAGCATGAAAATGCAGATGGACTGTCGCGTCGCCCATATGGACGGAATTCTGGCTACTGCAATAAGCGAGAAGAAGAGGGCCAGGTCATCAGAGCTAATTTGGTACAGCTGCTGCCATTTAACGATGACTTTCAACATGATGATGTAGTACAGCAGGTCATCAAATGGAAAATAGAAGGGAAACGTCCAGGAGGGGATGCACTCGCTGGAGCTGATCCAAAAATGCGCCAGTTCATCAATCGTTGGGATTCCCTTGAGGTGCATAATGAAAAACTGTTCCACTGGTGGGTGGGACAAGCAGGGCGAAAGAGACGACAGTGGGTAGTTCCGCAAGACAAAGTTGTGCAGGTGATGCAAATGTGCCATGATACACCCACAGTTGGACATTTCGGGTTTTGGAGAACTCTTGCAAAAGTACGGCAATCATATTTCTGGCCTGGGATGACTTCAGATATCCGTTCATGGTGTAGAACCTGCAAGCTTTGTCGTGAGTTCAAGGGTCTGGGCCGCCAATGTCCAGCATCATTGCAACAGATGCATGTAGGTGCACCTTTCGATCGGATGGGGGTGGATATTCTTGGACCGTTTCCACTAACAAAGCGGGGCAACAGATATGTGTTAGTAGCAGCTGATTACTTCTCGAAGTGACCAGAGGCCATAGCAGTACCAAATCAGGAAGCAGCAACAATAGCATCTGCATTGGTGGAACAGGTCTTCAGTCGGACAGGGGTGCCAGTGAATTGCATACTAATCAGGGGCGAAACTTCTATTCAACATTGGTGAAAGAGGTTTCAGCTATTCTGGGAATGCATCGTACCCGTGCAACTCCTTTACATCTTCAGTCGGCAGGACTGGTTGAGCGACTCAATAGAACATTGACGAAATATCTGGCTATGTTTGTTAGTGGGAGTCAAAATGATTGGGATGAGAAGATACCTCTCTTTTTGATGGCTTACCGCTCGACCCCTCATGCGACCACAGGATTGTCCCCGGCTCAAGTGATTTATGGAAGGGACCTGCACCTACGTGAGAATTTGGTTCGTCCTCCCCAGCAACACCGAGAGTTGGACACGTCTTATGCGTTGAAGCTCAGGGAACAGATCGTCCAGATCCGTAAGTTCGCCAATGAAGAAGCCCACCTGAAAATGTGTTCGCAAAAGGAAACCTTCGACCGTAGGGCGAAGAACCCACGACATCAAGAGGGTGATTGGGTCTGGGTCTACGAGCCGAAAAGCAGACGCAAAGACACGGAACGTAGTTCAGATTAATTTTAAACGTAAAATGCGAGTGGAAATTTGGGCTTTGGAGGTATAAAATTTTTCATGTCCGAAAATCAACGCTTCTGCTACCTGTAGGTAGACTCCGATGAAAAACTACTATTCACATAAAGTCTTCTGTTTATTATCGGGGAAACATGGAGGTTTTCGGTAAAAATGAATAAATAAATAATAATAAAATTTAAAAAAAAGTTGAATAAAAAAACTCTCTTTTTCAATGTCTTGGAAAAATTAGCATCATTGTTATATTTAATAAAGCGGATCCATAATAGAACGGAAGGACACAACTAACTGACCATTATGTATAACTAGCCGCTCCGGCTCGCTACGCTCGCCTCCACGTCCAGCCGGGGGGCAAGCCCCCCGGACCCCCCATTAAGTTGCTCGCAGATAGAGAATGTTGCTCGCTTCGCTCGCAAAGTGTGGTATGTAAGGAATGTTGCTCGCATCGCTCGCAAAGTGTGGCTGTATACATGCGATGTATTACAGTTGAAACATGTAGGGGATGTTGCTCGCTTCGCTCGCAAACGATAGATCTCTAAGGGTAGGTTTATCTTCTGTAGGGGATGCTGCTCGCTTCGCTCGCTTGAGGAAGTTATACTGCCCACCCAACTTGGCAGACGTTTTTTTCTGTTGGAAATTCTTACAAACAAATTAAATCTTATAAAACTACGTGGAACCACAAAAAAGTTTATTTGGGTAATGTTGCTTGCTTCGCTCGCAAGGTATTGCGTAGAAGTGCAAATGGGAAACCCCCTGCGAGTCCCTTCTGGTGAGCAACGTTGTGAAACGCCGGCGGCCTCGATCAACTTCCGCAATTTAATCGTTTCGCCTCGCTTCCGCTCGCAATTTGACCGAGTTCTCGTCACTTTTTTCGATATCTGATTTCGGATTCAGATTCGGCGGGATCAAAGCTGTATTTCGCCCGCGAAAACCGTTCCGAAAAACGTACCTTTACGGGGTATATTTTAATGGGAAAAAACGTTGTTTTTCGTCGGACTTTTCGAGAAAACACGGTCCGTACTCTCGCATTTTTTTGACGCATTTCCCGCTACTTTTTTCGCGATCCGATCGCGCCGTCGTCTTCCTCGTTCAAAAACCTACGAAACCGGTATTTTTCCGGAATTTTCGACGGCCGTTTAGAGGGGTAGAGGAAGCGGGGAAGTCCAAAAAGCGCACATTAATTCTTACATCGACCCCCCTCCCGCCCTACGGCCCATGGTTCGGGTGGGATTAGACAATTTTAAATTCGCTCGTTCCCCCTTTCGGGAAATCTCAAGAAGATCCCACCACTCGTACACTCCCCCCACTCAGCCGTTTGGCCGTGCATAGACACGACAGACAGACAGACGGAGTTTCATTCTTATAAATCTATACTATGTTTGTTATAAATCTGTCTGTTTGTCTGTTTGTCGTGTCTATGCACGGCCAAACGGCTGAGTGGGAGGAGTCTACGAGTGGGGGGATCTTCTTGAGATTTTCCGATAGGGGGAGCGAGCAAATTTAAAATTTTCTAATCCCAGCCGAACCATGGGCCGTAGGGCGGGAGGGGGGTCGAAGTAAGAATTAATGTGCGCTTTTTGGACTTCCCCGCATCCTCTACCCCTCTAAACGGCCGTCGACAATTCCGGAAAAATACGGGTTTCGTAGGTTTTTGAACGAGGAAGACGACGGCGCGATCGGATCGCAAAAAAAGTATCGGGAAATGCGTCAAAAAAATGCGAGAGTACGGACCCGTTTTCTCGAAAAGTCCGCCGAAAAACTTGATTTTTTCCGATTAAAATATACCCCATAAAGGTACGTTTTTCGGAACGGTTTTCGCGGGCGAAATACAGCTTTGGGTCCGCCGAATCTGAATCCGAAATCGGATATCGAAAAAAGTGACGAGAACTCGGTCAAATTGCGAGCAGAAGCGAGCAAAGCGATTAAAATTGTGCCGTGGACGAGAGAAGGCTCAAGAATTGACGTGAAGGGTTCGATGTCACAATGTTGCGAGGCGAGCAGGTATACATAGGCGAGCGAAGCGAGAGCCATTTCAAATAATAAATACGGACTTTGTCCTACACATATACAGGTATACCTTGCGAGCGAAGCAACATCCCCGAATAAACTTTTCGTGGTTCCAGGTAGTTTTATAAGATTTAATTTGTTTGTAAGGATTCCCAACTGAAAAAAACGTCTGCCAAGTTGGGTGGGCAGTACAACATTCCCTAATAAACTTTTCGTGGTTCCACGTAGTTTTATAAGAATTAATTTGAATGTAAGAATTTCCAACAGAAAAAACGTCTGCCAAGTTGGGTGGGCAGTATAACTTCTTCAAGCGAGCGAAGCGAGCAGCATCCCCTACAGAAGTAAAACCAACCCTTAGGGATCTACCATTTGCGAGCGAAGCGAGTAACATCCCCTACATGTTTCAATTGTAATACATCGCATGTATACAGCCACACTTTGCGAGCGAAGCGAGCAACATTCCCTACATACCACACTAAACTTTTCGTGGTTCCACGTAGTTTTATAAGATTTAATTTGTTTGTAAGAATTCCCAACTGAAAAAAACGTCTGCCAAGTTGGGTGAACAGTATAACTTCCTCAAGCGAGCGAAGCGAGCAGCATCCCCTACAGAAGTTAAACCTACCCTTAGAGATCTACCGTTTGCGAGCGAAGCGAGCAACATCCCCTACACACGTTAAACCTACCCTTAGGGATCTACCATTTGCGAGCAAAGCGAGCAACATTCCCTACATGCCACACTATTAATAAGAATGAAACTCCGTTTGTCTGTCTGTTTATTTGTTTGTTTGTCGTGTCTATGCACGGCCAAACGGCTGAGTGGGGGGAGTCTACGAGTGGTGGGATCTTCTTGGGATTTTCCGAAAGGGGGAGCGAGCGAATTTAAAATTTTCTAATCCCAGCCGAACCATGGGCCGTAGGGCGGGAGGGGGGTCGAAGTAAGAATTAATGTGCGCTTTTTGGACTTCCCCGCTTCCCCTACCCCTCTAAACGGCCGTCGACAATTCCGGAAAAATACGGGTTTCGTAGGTTTTTGAACGAGGAAGACGACGGCGCGATCGGATCGCGAAAAAAGTATCGGGAAATGCGTCAAAAAAATGCGAGAGTACGGACCCGTTTTCTCGAAAAGTCCGCCGAAAAACTTGGTTTTTTCCGATTAAAATATACCCCATAAAGGTACGTTTTTCGGAACGGTTTTCGCGGGCGAAATACAGCTTTGGGTCCGCCGAATCTGAATCCGAAATCGGATATCGAAAAAAGTGACGTTAAGTCGGTCAAATCGCGAGCGGAAGCGAGAAGAATCGTTAAAATTACATTTTTAATCGACCCCGCCGCCCATTTCACAACGGAAGGGACTCGGCTTCTACGCAATACCTTGCGAGCAGGCCAACGCACGCGCGCGTATAAGGATGGAACTTTCCCTTTCGAGCACCATTTCAACAGAATAAATAGGTACGGGTTTGTCCTACACATATACAGCAATGCCTTGCGAGCAAAGCGAGCAACATCCCCAAATAAACTTTTTTGTGGTTCCACGTAGTTTTATAAGATTTAATTTGTTTGTAAGAATTTCCAACAGAAAAAAACGTCTGCCAAGTTGGGTGGGCAGTATAACTTCCTCCAATATAACTTCCTCCTACAAATCGAGACCGCCGCCGTTTCACAATGTTGCTTACCAGAAGGGACTCGATGACTCATTTCAACAGAATAAATACGAGTTTTTTCCTACACATATACAGCAATACCTTGCGAGCGAAGCGAGCAACATCCCCTAATAAACCTTTTGTAAGGTTTCATCCCCTAATAAACCTTTTTATAAGAATTAATTTGTTTGTAAGAATTTCCAACAGAAAAAAACGTTTGCCAAGTTGGGTGGGCAGTATAACTTCCTCAAGCGAGCGAAGTGAGCAGCATACCCCACAGAAGTTAAACCTACCCTTAGAGATCTACCGTTTGCGAGCGAAGCGAGCAACATCCCCTACATGCCATACTTTGCGAGCGAAGCGAGCAACATTTCCTACATGCCAGACTTTGCGAGCGAAGCGAGCAACATTCCCTACATGCCAGACTTTGCGAGCGAAGCGAGCAATATTCCCTACATGCCACACTTTGCGAGCGAAGCGAGCAACTTAATGGGGGGTCCGGGGGGCTTGCCCCCCGGCTGGACGTGGAGGCGAGCGTAGCGAGCCGGAGCGGCTAGTAGTATAGATGTGTGAAACATAACTATAATACATAATATATATTATGTTATTATATATTATATATATTAACATAATATGTAATATATAATATAATGTAATTGTATAATATAAAGTGTGAAACATAAATGTTTCAGAAACTTTAGATTCGCCAATGCGCATTCGCTAAAATTGGTCCTTCGGTTGTATATTACACTATCTTTGGATGACATTATCCAGGAATTCATCGGGCCAGCTTCTAATTTTTCAGGAAGTTACTAATTTTGCCGTGGTACTGTTAGTAATACTGCGTTGAAGTACAATAAAAAATTATTTTCAAGAATATTATTTAAGTAACGTTGCACAATTGTCGACACAACTTGGTAGAAGTTTTTTCCCATCACTACGACATCTACACTGCAACTGAACAGATATGTTAAGTACTGCATATTTACCTTTACTACTGGCTTCTTGGCTTTCTCCGTCAAGTCCCTTATCATCAAATTCTGTTTTTTATTTCTATTTGAACATTCTGTGATTTGAGAGTTGAGGTTAGTGATGTCGTCCACTGCCTCTTGCATCCGTGATATAAGATTATTATTAATGTCTAGGAATGTTCTTGTGAACTTCTTAAATCCATTGTTCCTATATTCAAAACTCGGTTTCCCTTTATGAGTTAGAAGATGTAAGTTTTCGAGTTCCAGCCGCAGGTATTCGATTTGCTGCTCAAGGATTCACACTCTGAGACTTTGTAACTTTGAGATTTGGCCAGTTACATTTCCAACAAAATCCTTTATTGGCACTACCAGCAATTCGTTTTTTTCCTTTGTGAGTTGATTTATCATATTATGGAGAAAAGTAAGATCCTCAATGATGTAATCATGTTTTTTGTTAATCGCCTGTAACAATAAATTCCAGTACGCAACATGATCTAATAAGCTAAGAATGAGAAACAATCATGTTTTTATCGTTTACTGAATGAGAAAGATTAATTTGGTGTACGAATATTTTAAGCCTCAAAATATTAACATACAAACTAGTTAAAATTAGTATAAAGCGAAAATAATAATATATTCTATTTGCCTCACGATCCATCACAGTTTTCGGCCACCCTGGAGTACTTTTTAATTATTAACTCTTTAGCATTCAAAGGTTCATACCTACATAATCCATACCATACCAGGTTTATACGCATTATTTATTCAACACATCCGTGTTTACGTCCTTTTTATACAAATGAACGAGTAAACTCTGTAACAACCTTATTCGGGTGGTCAACGGTTACAAAGGAGCATTATTTCGAATAAAACCTAAACCGAAAATCATTGTTTGGGCTGAAAAATGCTTTCTATGTGAAACTTACACGGGAAGGATCAACAGTTTCCACTCACTGACTGACTGACTGACTGACTGACTGACTGACTGATTGACTGACTGACTGACTGACTGACTGACTGACTGACTGGCTGACTGATTGACTGACTTACTGACTGATCGGCCCCAACATATTCATTCAGATTCGCGCTTCCCCCCTCTCACACACTTCGATTTCAGCACTTTTCAGGTACCTATTGAATCTTTCTAACTTCCAACTTCTCATCATCCAACTTCTACCCCATGTGGTAAATTTAAATTTATTTTCTCTTTTTCTTTTCTCTCTCTCCATTGAGGCAGTGCACAACAACCCAAACCTAAGCCGGGTAATCTGTATAATATATAGGTATTATTTTAGTACAAAATACTTCACACCTCCCCCATGTCCTCTAATCAAAGCATCATTACTTTTTCTTTCTTATTGCAGAGTAATAGGGGGGTTTTATTTATCTCGAGCAATATAAATACAACATCTCTTTCTCTTCAACTGCATACCTATTTTATTTACCCCTTCCCCTTACCTAAGGTCAATTTTGTTTCCTGGCTGATAAGCCAGGTGGTAGCGGAGACGCTTTTCCGATTTTCCCCTCCCGTAGAGTGAAAATTGTTGAGCTCCCTATAAAGTTTGAATTGTGAACTTTCACAAAAATAATACAGAATTGGCCAACTCATTATAGGTTTAATAATATAAGCTGTAATAAAGGCAATTTTCTAAAGAGAAATCCTAAACGTACCTACCTTCACAGAAGGTGATTAGAATAGTAGGTACCAGCGGAATTTGATTTAGAACAAATCCTGAAGTTAGATCAAACGATAGCGTGCGCAAAAAACCTACCTAGTAATAAAATTTTTTGATATCGATACACAAATTACGTGTAATGTAAGTGTTCTAAGTAATGCGTACATAATCAAAGAGGTACCTACATAGAGGTACCTATCCTCTACATATTAATCGAAGATTGAAAACGCATACCTACCAAGAGGATTGCAGTGGACTAATTGCGTAGAAAGTGCGGGTGAATGTTACAAAATTTTAAATTCATGCTGCGGAAAGAGTTATTTAGCGCTAACGGTAGGTACACTTCAGAAACATCACAGTTAATTGATAAGGGCCAAAATATTGTCAGATTTTTAGGCATAAATAATACTGGTATCACAGACTTGAAAATTAAAATTTGAAATAAGTAGCATTACTATAAATATGAGGGGGGTGATGGTTGTCGCCTCCGCGCGGTGCCCCCCTGACTGGAGGAGGGTGGGCGTAAAAGCCCCTAGCCCTTCTCTTGACCAAACGACAACCCCCAATCCAAGGTGGCACGTAGCGTACGCCGAGGGATGCGTGGCCAGAGGGAAGTCTGGTCGTTAGTATGCAGGCTCTGGGTACCAGGCGACCCCCAGTAGTAGTAGCCTTCCCCCCGTAACCCGGCTCTGCGGGGGGTGACTGTTTTTCTGGCGTTTATCAAGCCTCTATGGATGATAAAAAGATATTTGAAATTAAATTCCCTTGCCTGGAGTCCGAGGATGAGCTGTTGCTGAGCTCACCCCTCGCTCACCAGGAAGAGTCACAAGACTCGCAAACCGGTGGCGAGGCCGCTAGGGCCTCCCCATTGAGCATTACTGACGACTTTAGAGCCGTCAGTATGAGGTTAGAGGCCATGGAGGTGGAGGCAGGTGCTGCATGCCAAGAGCCTTCCCACATGTCCGCCCAGCCGTCTGCCCCTGCGCTAGTCTCGCATGAGATGCATTGGCAGAAAGAGGCAGGGGTGAGTGTGTTGTCGGAGGCGGGCTCAGCTAGTGCCTCACACAAGGAGCAGGTGCCCTCTGCTGGTGCTGTTCGCCCTGTGGGCTGGGTGGCCTTGAACAGCAGGCAGAAGAAGCACCTAAAGAAACTTCTATCCCAAGGAATTGGGATAGAGGAGGCCCGACGCATAGTGCAGCAAGTGCCCTCTGAGTCGGTGACTGACGGAGGCAATAGGCCTCTGGGGGAGGGGATGGGTGTAAGCCAAGAAACCCCTTCTCAGGATCAATCCTCTGGGCTTGAGGGTAGAATTAGGTTCACCACAGGCCAGAGGAAAAGATTCAACCGCTTGGTTGCAGGAGGAATGGCACCAGCGGCAGGGGCAAACTCTGTGCCGCGCGAGCCTGACAACAATAAGCGCCCTCGTTCCTCTGGGGGCACAACTCCGGAGGATGTGAAGAGGCGTAAGGTGGACCATCCCCCGGGGAATTCGTCCTCGGGGGGTGGTCCAGCAGTCGGGCAGGGGGCAGGGAAATCCTTTTCCCAAGCCCTGACCGATAGAAGGGTGGGGATTCTCCATCGTGAATTCCCCAGCTTCCTACTGATGAGTGAGCAGATGAACTTGATCCAGGACTCCATTGTTCAGGGGATCAGGGGTCTGCCGCTCGACGGGCCAAAACCCGCCTTTCTCTCGGCGAGCTACCGGAGGGGTTGGCTGAGTTTGATTTGTGCGGACGACGACACGGTGGCCTGGCTGAGAGAACTCGTTGTCTCTTGCGTGCCGTGGGAGGGTGCGAGGCTTTATGTGGCAGAGGGCCAGGAACTACCCAGGCCAAGGACTGCCACGGCCTTCCTCCCGGGTTGTGCGGGAGAGACAAGTGAGGGCATATTCCAGCTGCTGGAAAGGCAGAACAGGGGCCTAAGACCAGGGAGCTGGACGATCCTCAATCGGACGGGCACAGGACCTAACGTCCTGTTAAATCTGATTGTGGACGAGGAGTCCGCGAAGACTCAGAGAGATAAGAAGACTTAATTTGACAATATTTCATAGAGATAGAGATAGATCATCAAAATTGATATTGATAACGCCTTATTAGCTGCAGCAATCTTGGTTGGGAAGAGTTTTAACGTAGCTAAGGTTATATTGAGGTTGAAGAAACAGGGAAACTATTACTAGTACCAATTGCTAAAAAAAGAGACAAATTTCTAATTAAAAAAAAGGAGAGAGAGCTAAATAATAGTCTCTCCTGTTTACACTAAGAATGTGGAATTTGACAGGGAGCTTCTCCAGGACATTAAAAGACGATTCCAATAACGGGTTCCAACCAAATCAGCTGAGTTAGTTAAATTCTCTCCTTTTTACTCTGGGAATTTTAAATTTGACAGGGAGCCTCTGGGACATTGAGCAACGAATAAAATGATAGTATCTTTCCATGAACAATCAATACTGCGTCAGATGTTTCTTCCAACGTCACCAAAAGGTTGGTCAATACATCAACAGAAACTAATTCAAATACGCCTCCTATGAGTAACATAATAACGTCTGTTAAAAGGGAATTGGAAGAAAATGAAAAGCAAGAGAAACAGCTTAGGATTAAGAGGTACCGTAAAGAAAATGAGTTGCTCATTATGAATCAAAATTATGGGTTCTTTTCCGTTAATTCACTACCAAACATTCTTCTTGGTTTCCGTTAATTCACTGCCATTGAAATATAAGCTATTCGATACAAAACTATTCCATAAACATCAGAATACGTGTTCTGTGTTTTCATAGCCCACCTCAATCATTTTATTCCAGGTATTTACTACATATTTAATAACACAATTACCTAATGAAAACCAAAACCATACCTACTTTAAGTACAAACATGATTGGTAGTGAATTAACGGAATCCCAGACCAAAACAATAATGGTAGTGAATTAACGGAAAAGAACCAAATTATGATACCTTGCATACCCGTATTAAACAGTTTATACTTAGGTACTATTTTATTATTTATTTTCAACGTTTCCTTCGCTTCAATTGAATACCAATTTTTAATTAGTGAAAAAATGATTTTTATCTGTTACCATTGCTGTACGAATAATATGCTAGGCTGGACAAAGTCCACCGGGTCAGTTAGTTACAAATAAAACCTAAACCGAATGTTTTGCTCAAAAATACTTTCTATGTGAAACTTACACGGGAAGAGTCAACAGCCCCAACGTATTGAATTTCCAAACACAACGCTACAAGTATTATCCACTTGATTGGGTGAGTCGTCATTGCGAACTGGGCCTTCCAGGTTTCCTCATAGGATACTTTTTTATTGAGCTAATAAATAATGGTTACGGTCTGCTAGTCTTTCCCGAATGTTTTTAATTGCCATTCAGTAGTCAGCAATGAAATTGATATTCAGTGGTAAATAGCATAATTGATTTACTCGTGATATTGTTGCGGTTTTATGATCCCATTGGCATTGAGAAATTGACTTGAAGTTGAGCAATCACCCTGAAAAATATTTTCTTAATCTCTTCCAGTGCATGCGGAGTTTAATCTCTAATTTAATCTAGTTTAATCTAACTAGGTAGTTTAATCTCTAGTTTAATCTAAAATATTTTCTTAATCTCTTCCAGTGCATGCGGAGTTTAATCTAGCATAAATCTTTAATAATTAGGAATAGGTAATTGTCAAAACAAATAAATTAATGAATATGATATATGACCATACGCAGATCGTTCCCCTAAATAATATCTACTGATAATAATACTGAGAGCCATCATTCCAAATTCTGCGACAGACATCTGATGTGAAACAGGAGTTTTGGCTAAATAATTTTTGGTTAATTATTTTCAATAATGGTTTAAATTTTTTGGTTAAAAAATTTTTTTGGTTTAAATTTTAAGATGCGTAGAATTCCAAAATTGAATTAAAAACAAGCCGTCAATCTGCCGTCGGCGGCTCTTCTCCAAAAAAAACTCGACTAAACTATATGAAACATGAGTTAAAAATCACATTTGGGGTCTAGATGATCCTAGAAGCTCGGCATCAATTGTATCAACCCTAAAGGGTTGTATTAGAGGGCTAAACATTTTAAAAAATCGAGATCTCAAAAACTTTCAAAGTAGCTAAGTAAATTTTTTGCTTGCCAATGATCGATTTAATTCCAAAGAATTGATTAAAACCACCCGCAACGCTGTACGTTGAATAATTCGCTTTCCCTAGAGGCATGAACATCGTTAAAAAAACTTCGAATTTTTAAGCGCGAGAAGATAGAAAAATAACACGCTGCTAGAGGTTCTTATTGAATAGACGATCAAGCTCAAAATTCCATCCAAAATTGCTAGATAGTGATACTGGAATACATAAAGTTTGTCTTGTAAGCTGATATAACGCCAATATTGGATTATCAGGGGATACAGTTCCATTGGAATTTATTATAACGATGCGAAATTGAGTTTATTAACTATTGTCCGTATGATGTACCTATTATTGAATTATTGGTACCTAAGTGCTTGCAGTTCTAGATTCAGTAAAATGGTTGACGACACTAGACCTCCTGCCTGAAAGAAGAAGTGCAGTGATATACACAGACAGCCAGGCATCATTGCATATGCTCAACTGCACCAAAGTCCGATTGTATAATGTTGAGGAAGTCCGTCGATTAGCGTCCGCTCTGAGAGCTGCCGAATGGCTAATTTCTTTCCGATGGATAAAAGCACATAGTGGGAACATCGGGAATGAACTCGCCGATCGGCTTGCCAAGGAAGCGTCAACTGACAACTCCCTATCATATGCCTTCACCATGGCACCTAGTTCCCATATCGAGGCAGTCGGCTACAGATTGGCATTAGAGAAGCGGGAAAGTCAGTGGCACAGTTTTACACGAAATGCATCCCACACTCGCAAGTTTTTCCCTCAGATCGCTGATAGACTTAAGGCCCAATTCACACAGAACGGGCGCGTGGCGAAGACGTGGCGCTGACATTTGTCACTTCCGCGTCTTTCAATGTAAACAAATGGCTCAATGCAAACAGAAGGGACGTGGCGCAGGCAGCCGCCCGTTCGCCCCTGCCACGTCCGTTCGCCGTCTCTCGTGGCGTTCGAGAAGGGGCGCGCCAGTTCCGTGCCACTCGTCACTTCAATAAAATGCGGGATGATGTTGAATTCAACATTGAATTTTGCGAAGAAGTTGGGAAGAATCCGAGTTTATTTGATTACAATCGTGCGGATTATTGCAACAGGAACGCCCCAAGACCAGGCCTGGCAGAAAATTGCGCCTGAAAAACCGTTCTGTGTACATATTCAGCTCTTTCCATAACATCAAATGTTCCACTGGTTTTCCCCTTCTTCAGCCACAATGGATGAACCCAATATCTCCTCTTTTTTGGTTCAGATCAGCCAAATCCAGCACATCTTGATCATCTTCGTCACTGCTTGATGAAAAATCCATGTTGTACTTCACGAAACCTTTTGATTACTTACGTCCTTTCTCGCCACTGTCCCGCCCCTTCTGTGTGCATAGCGTGGGTCACGTCACCGCCACGTCCGTGCCTGGTCAGTGCCACGTCTTCGCCACACGCCCGTCCTGTGTGAATTGGGCCTAACACGCCTCTAAAGATAAATTTCGAGCTTACGCAGGCACTAAGTAATCATGGGAAACATGCTGCATACTTGTACCGATTCGGTCTGAAGGATTCACCCGAGTGCATTTGTGAAGCCGGAGGAACCCAAGATTGGGACCACTTGATGATATCCTTTAAGAGATATGAGCAACCGAGGAGCAGACTGTTGAGGAAGGTGGTACTGACTGGTGGAATCTGGCCTCTAACACTCAGATATCTAGTGACGAAGTATCTGGAAGATTCCACAGTTTTTCTCAACTGCATGGATTTTGATGACATCTGACCTACTCTTTAACTCTCTCTCTCTCTCCCCCCCTCCGTTCTCTTCTTTCCATTCTCCAAATCATGATTCCAAATTCAAAATTTTGATGTTTTGCTAACCAAAAATTAAATTAATTCATTTTTATTTTTACTTTATTTGTTTTATTTTACATATTTCCTGATTATGTTATTGTTTTATGTTACTGTTTGTTTGTCTTCCTTTTTATTTGTTTACAGTTTATTTTACTCACTTTTGATTATTCTAGTTTTGTTATTACTATGATTCTGTCTAGTTTTTGTTTTCAGTCATGCTTGCTCATTGATTTTTAAAAAAATATTTTTATCTATTTTGTTTCTTATTCCTTCTCTCGGCTCATTGTAAAATTCGGAAAGTGGAGAGAGTGTAGTTCGCCAAGAGGAGCACTCTGAAAAACATAAATTTGACATACAAAAAAAAAAAAAAAAAAACCAAAGTGCTAAATTTCATCTCTTAAATTGCTCCCAAGTCTACTTATAGGTAGCGGAAGCATTGTTTTCACTTTCAAGAGATTTAAAAGTTGTGGTCTCCACTAAAATCAAACGGCTGTTGTTTTATTACAGTATTAAAATTCCCTCTCTCATTTTACGTTTTAGACTATTCTGTACAACTTTCGTTCTGTGTGTTTTGTTGTGTTCTTCTCTCTCTACCTCTATGTGTATTTGTGTATGTCCGCAAATCCTTGTAAGAAAATTAATTTCCACAATACTCAACCGGTTCTTATGAATTTTTCATGAAATGTGCTGGTTAGGATGAAGATGGACTCCTATGAGTTTCGTTGTTCCCAAATCAATACCTAACTTGGCGCATGAGTGAACGTAAATTCCATCAAACATCATTTTCTCACGCCCCCGTTGTCCGATATCCCTCAAACTTGGAGGATAGGTGGAAAAAGTTAATTTGAGCATTCCTTAACATTTCAACATAAGCCTATCATCAGTAGCTGTTGCTCATGCGCGAATATGTATTCCTTTTCAAACGACCCAAATTTCAACAGTTTTTATCTGATTTTGATGAAATTTTCAGAGAACGTGCCGGTTAAGCTGTACACGGTCCACAATCAATTCCGTACTTCTCAAATCACTACTCCATTTTGCGCATGCGCAAACGTAAATTCTTGCAAGCATAATTAGCGAATTTTCTTAGAAAATAAAACTATTGCAATGGCTCCAAAAATTTTAAAATAAAAATTTTCAAAAATTTTCTTTATCGAAATCTGTTTTGAGGCATTCTGAAATGATTCCTGGATTTTAACGCTTTTTTATATGTATATGTATATATTTATATATATATATATATATATATATATATATATATATATATATATATATATATAT
The DNA here is from genome assembly GCA_030762985.1 of Adelphocoris suturalis. Classification (NCBI taxonomy): domain Eukaryota; kingdom Metazoa; phylum Arthropoda; class Insecta; order Hemiptera; family Miridae; genus Adelphocoris; species Adelphocoris suturalis. The sequence continues at coordinate 81,014,612 of CM061046.1, forward strand.
ATATATATATATATATATATATATATATATATGCGTCATTTTATACGATAACTCTCGATAGAATTGAGATGAAAACTTCGTTCTTTCGCCAATAAATCAAGCATTTCTAAAGAAAGGATGAGTTCGTTGGACAACACTTTTTGAGCACATTTAATTGGTCAAATTTCAAAAAATGTACTAAAAAAATCTCTAATAATGGTTAAAATTAAATTATATTTTTTGGTAGAATATTGCTCAAATAAAGTTTATTAACATTAAAATAGAACATCCAAAAATGTATGTACACAATTATGTTGAAAAATGTACTTAAAATGCATCAAAATTTGCTAAAAAATCGAAAAAAAACTGCATAAAAAGCTAAAAATTCAGAACTTCCATTTGAATAGCAGGTTATTATTTAGAATACGTTTTTTGCCATAAAATTAATGGTTAACGATTTCCTTGCACTCAAAAAGCTCAAATTTCAAAACAATTTATATACAATACGATAATTTACAAATATTCGCTCATACGATCATGCAGCATGGCAGGAATTTTTTTTTACGCCCCAGTAGACCAATCCCGCTCAAATTCGGTGCATAGTTTGGGGACAATGGTTCAATAATTCCTTGTTAATTTCAACACGATTACATCCTTATTAGCTCCTGACCATGTGCGATAGTGTACATCGAGGAACAAGGTCTAGTTTTCATCAGATTTTGATTATATTTTCTAGGAATTCGTGGGTTAGGCTGTAGATTGTACCTGTGGTGAAAACCACCCCCTCTTGTCAACAGCCCTTTTCAGGGCTACCAAAAAGAGGTAGACACAACACAAAAATATTTACAAGACGTCGAGTTATAACTCCGTCAAACAAAATATTTCACCAGAGAGAAAATACGAATTTCTCTCTCAAAAGTGAAATATTAACTAATAACACACAAGGCGACCTCCCTAGACACTTACTGGGCGAGAGAGATGCGACAAGTATCTCGAACCAAGTCGCCTTGAACGAGAAAACTCAAACAGAAAATCAAACGTCCTCTAAAACTAGCAAGGACAATTCAAACAAGCCTACTCGCCAATCAGAAACACTGATTACACGAGAGACAATAGGCGAACCAACCAAGAGGCGGCAAGCAACCACCTCTGGTCCAGCAGCCTCCCCGGGGACCCCGTCTGAACAACTGACGCAGAGAAAGCACCCGAGATCCCCGGCTAAACTCAAGGTCGTCGGCTCCGCGACGGACGCTCGTAAGCACCCCGGAGGACCAGCTCAGCTATCATACTCGCAGATACTGAGAAAACAATGTGCGAGCCAATGAGATTACACAGTCGAATTAATGAAATTAAGCGGACCAACCAGGAGACAGCCCAGATGAGCTGAGAAATTTGAGAAACTAATTTGCATACTAACCATAAAGTGGCCACCCCCGCGGAGGCGGCCACCCCCCTATAAATACCCCGCGCGGAGCCTCCGAAAATCATTCCACTCTCCGCTCTCGATGACGACACCTCTGAAGTACGAAGAATTCTACACGCTCTACGCTGACGAACCTTCTGCATTACGAGTTCATCTCAAGAACGGCTTCCTACTGCTTTCTACAAGGCATACCTTCTCTCCACACAGATCTCGCATTGGCATCTACGAGTCCAGTGATTATTCATCCTGCTCATTGCCCAACGTAGTTCATCTGTCAGGACGCCACCCGGTACATCTATCGATATTCTCTTTAGATCGTACGCCCGAGGGACGTTCCGAGCTGTGTCGCCCGGGTTTCGTAGCATTAAGCTCGTAACCGACCGCTGTGGGCACGCCGGTAAATTACTCTGCTCATCCGCTCTAATTTACCGTCCAAGGAAGTCTTTTTCAAGACTGCGAGGTAGGACCCTGACATACGAGCATTGGAAAGACGCTCTGTCAAGCGAGTCCACCTCCCAAACCCTCTATTTTTCACACATAGAGGCATCGAAACGAGCTAAAAAACTCGGTTATTTCGATGGAACGTCGGCCGTCTTATTTCCCCATGCAAGGGGAGGCAGACGACGGCGAAGCCGGGCCGCGTAGCCCCCGTAGCGCTCCCTACAGGCTACCCGGCGAATCCGCTGAACCCAGCGACGGCGTAAGGCGCGATCCTCACGCCCGGACCGCCTTCTCACCCGACGTATTTGTTAAAGAAGCGTTCGATCAAGCCTCGCCTACACAAAAGATCGAGGATACCTCTCAGACTCGCTCTGAAGCCGATCATTACGATTCGACCAAGCTGTCCGAGTACCCACGATATTCGACGCAGGCCTACACGGCCGATCCGAGTGTCAAATACACTCCAAATGTGCAAAAAGCGAAGGATACTTTTCAGTACCTCAACCAAGCTCAACATATTCCCCCTACAGATATAAATCTTAGGCCGGAATATTACAAAACGGCTCAGTACCAAACTGATCGAACCCAGCACCCGCTATGCGAGCCCAGTGCTCCACGCGGCTGCGACACGAACTACCTCCCATTTCAGTCCGCCAAGCCAGTTGACCTTGGCGGATCCGCTCACATTCCTTACGGGAATGACCCGGGGACTAACCCGCATAACCGGAATATAAATGTCCGACTTGGCCTACCTACGCCAAGTAAAACATATTTAAATCCACTACAAATGGTGACCCCGCCTTTGAACAGGCTCAACACGGAGCATTTCGTTCCCTCTTATGAAGCTAGTGGATTTCAGGGAACCACTGCGGGCGTGCGACCCCCGCCGGGCCTCTACGCCCCACATCTCACGCAACATCCCTCTACACAAAGTGGCTTTCAAGCACTTTTAGAGGAGATGGGAGATTATCAAAAACCAATCTTCCAAAAGAAGAATATCGATCGTGCACTCGCCGAGTTCGATCAATACTGCGTGCGAAAACACCTGAGAACGCAGAACGAATGTTTCTCAGCTATATACAAGTGGGTACCAGAAGAAATGAGGGAAGCTATAGACTCAGCTTACCTCACGGCACCCCACGCACCCTACGAAGAGGCCAAACAGCGCCTCCAGCGAGAATATGGGTTGTCCTTACAGGACAGGCTCCTCGCACTCGAGGACCCCGCATCTCTCGCCAAAAAACCCAGCACCAAGTACCACGAAATGTACTCTAAAGCTGTTGGGTATTTTTCAGAAGCTCTGATCACTCAAAAGTGGATCGAGACTCTACCCATCGAAGCACGAGGTATGGTCGCAGCTCAGCCTACCACGACCGCCCGGCTCGACCTAGCTGATACGCTACACGCGTACAAAACAGAGAATACTTCTCTGAACATACGAGGAGTAGAATCTACTCCGAAACCCATAAATACTGGTTTCAAAAAGGCCCTCTCGAAACAAGCTGAGTTCAAACCCCAACCAGTGGAGAGTAAGCCTCACAAACCGACGGCCTATGTCTGTCAAAACCACGCACGTTTCGGTAACGAAACTCGCAAATGTGCAGACCCAGAACACTGCACTTGGAAGACAAACACTGCTTCCAAAACTAGCAGAAAGGCAGCGACTATAAGCCATCCTAAAACCTGGGTTTCTAACGAAAATACTCAGAGGTCGGTACAAGAAAGTACCGTTCCAACCTCCGACGTAGAGAGTTCGGAAAACGAATAACTGCCAGTGTATCTGAGCCTATACACCGGCAGTCTACTGAGTATAAAAGGCTCTTTTTCAAGTGCAAACTAAATGGCACTGAATTTCTCATTGACACGGGAGCAGAAGTGAACATTCTGCCCCACAATGTCACAAAAAAATTGGGCTTGAAAATTCTTAAGTCCAACGTTAAGCTCACAGCAGCTAACGGAGCCCCTATAGACACACTAGGGCGAGCTGACACGACAATTAACATCGGCCTCGGAGACATGACCACCGATTTTATGATCACGAAAGTTGATCTAGCGATCCTAGGTATTCCATTCCTCGAGTCTTGGGATATCGGAATACGGGTCAAACACAAGTACATTTATAAAGATAAAATAAAGAGCTATGCCGATCAAAAAATAGCTGCAGTCATGAACAAAAAATTCACTGACGAACAAATAGCAGCTACTATCCCTCATCGTGACAATACCCCTCAACCAGAGGACGTGCAAATCACGGAGGACGAAAACATTCGCTCTATCATTGACAAATACAATGATAAAATGGGCAAACTTCAAGGTAAATGGAAAAACAACGGGGTTTACCACCGTATAACCACGGAAGGAACACCAGTACACTTCCGAGCAAGACCCATGGCGGGCGAAAAACGGGCTCAAGTCAAAAGTACTTTTGACAAAATGCTTTCAGAAGGCATAATTGCACCATCAGATTCCGAATGGGCATCCCCGTTACACTGTGTGCCAAAAAAAGACGGGTCATGGAGAATCACCGGCGACTACCGTTTCCTGAACGCGAAAACGAAGAAAGACGCCTACCCTCCTCCTCACATTCGCTCTTTCCAAGCGAATTTACATGATACACGAATCTATTCGACAATAGATTTAAAATCGGCATATTATCATATTCCGATGCACCCAGATGACGTTCATAAAACTGCAATTATTACACCTTTCGGTCTTTATGAGTTTAAGAAAATGAGCATGGGTTTGGCCGGAGCGGCTCAAACATGGCAAAGATACATGGACAGCATCATGCGAAAATTTGATTTCGCATTTGTATACCTAGATGACATCCTGGTGGCTTCTAAAAATTATGAAGAACACATGAACCACCTCAAACAAATTTTTGACAAGCTAGGGGAACACGGACTTCGAGTAGGTTTTGATAAATGCATTTTTTCAAAACCTACCGTCGATTTCCTAGGTTTCACTATCTCGAAAGAAGGGATAATTCCTAAACGAGATAAAATAGAAGCCATAGAACAATTTCCTAGGCCAATAGACGTACGAAGTCTACGCAGATTCCTAGGTATGTGTGGTTTCTACCGAGCATGCTCAAGCAAATTCGCTCACACGGCACAACCTCTGTATGACTCCATTCAGTCAAACAAAAAAAATGACAGAACACCTATCGAATGGACATCAGAGAGAGAAAAAGCTTTCAACAGCCTAAAACAAGCAATGATCAAAGCAACATTGCATAACATTGCTCACCCACACCCTACAGCAGAGTGGAGATTAGTCTGCGACGCATCCGACACACACATCGGAGCGGCACTAGAACAGGAAATTACAGACAAACATGGCTCGAAATCTTACCAACCATTGGGATTTTTCAGTAAAGAAATTCCAGAACAATGGAAGAACAAAGCATCATTCGACAAAGAAATGTTCGCCGTTTACCAAGCTTGCATTCACTGGCACAATGACTTGGACGGCAGATCTTTCCATATTTGTTCTGATCACAAGCCTCTGCTAGGCACGATGCTTAAGAAAAATGCACATTTTTCTAAAATGAGATTAAGATGGCTAACATACATCTCTCAAATGACGAGTGACATTCGTCATATTTCCGGAGAGAGCAACGTCGTCGCCGACGCACTCTCCAGACCCTTCGATCCGGTTGAAATTCAAACAAAATCGATTTCAACCCAGACGGACGAGGGTCCACCCATAGCCGAAATTTCGCAAATTACGGCTGCAATAGAGTGCAATCTTCTACTGCACATTTCAAATTCACAAATTCGTTCTCCTCCTAACGCGGAGGACAAATTGAAACTCACACGAGTTGAATTCCCTCAAGGAGAAATTTGGTGTAACCTAGACCTAGGACACCCTAGACCTTATATTCCAAACGAAATAAGGCAAGAAATAATCAGCCAAATTCACAATTTGGGACACCCAGGTATACACTCTACAGTGTATAAAGTTAAACAAAGATATTTTTGGCACGGACTCCGTGCAGATGTCTCCAACTGGGTCCGAGCGTGCGAAACTTGCCAACGAGCAAAAATCACGCGCTCCGTGAAGCTCCCTTACTCCGAATTTGAAACGGCTAACAAATTTTCACACGTACACGTTGATATTACCGGACCCTTACCTTTAGCTAAAGGAGGGAAACGTTACATTTTAATGATGGTTGATAGAGCAACGGGTTGGCTAGAGGCAGTCCCTCTTAACAACATCGAAACAACCACAATCACAAACGCCTTTATCAATATTTGGGTAGCTTCAAAGGGCGTACCTAAATACATCACAAGTGATCAGGGCACTCAATTCGAATCAGATCTATTCAATTCCATTATGGAACGTCTCGGAGTAAAACATACTCACACGTTACCATACAAACCATCAACAAACGGAATGGTAGAACGCAGAAATAGATCTTTGAAAGAGGCTCTCAAAGCACAAAACGAAAATTGGCTCGACGAACTTCCAAAAGTTCTACTCGCCATGCGTACGGCAGTAGACCCAGCAACGGAAACTACACCGTTCCAAAAAGTTTACAGAATTGACGTACCACTCCCAGGAGACATTTTCGTAACGTCTACAAACCTTTCGGAGCCTCTCTTCTTCCGGCCTACGCATATTAAACATAATAATACGAAATATGCCGTAAACATGCCCAAAAATTTGGATACATGTACACATGTCTATATCAGAGTGCCCACACAGCTCACCTCTCTGCAATGTCCTTACACGGGACCATTCAAAGTGGTTAAAAGAGATAAGTTTTCGGTTACAGTGCAAATTGGCGAACATACAAAAAAAGTTCCCAAACAGCAAATAAAACCAGCTTACACTCTAAAAACAGACGAAGCTGTGTCACTAAACAAAAATCAGGCAGAAAATAAGGAGGAGACTCCCCGAAAATCTGCCAGAAGGCACGTCCCCTCTACCAAATTCGACGAGAGGTGGGTGACGGCGCTCGAAACACCCCAGCCGGCGTCGTCGTTAATAACACGACGTCTTGGGGGGGCCCCTGTGGTGAAAACCACCCCCTCTTGTCAACAGCCCTTTTCAGGGCTACCAAAAAGAGGTAGACACAACACAAAAATATTTACAAGACGTCGAGTTATAACTCCGTCAAACAAAATATTTCACCAGAGAGAAAATACGAATTTCTCTCTCAAAAGTGAAATATTAACTAATAACACACAAGGCGACCTCCCTAGACACTTACTGGGCGAGAGAGATGCGACAAGTATCTCGAACCAAGTCGCCTTGAACGAGAAAACTCAAACAGAAAATCAAACGTCCTCTAAAACTAGCAAGGACAATTCAAACAAGCCTACTCGCCAATCAGAAACACTGATTACACGAGAGACAATAGGCGAACCAACCAAGAGGCGGCAAGCAACCACCTCTGGTCCAGCAGCCTCCCCGGGGACCCCGTCTGAACAACTGACGCAGAGAAAGCACCCGAGATCCCCGGCTAAACTCAAGGTCGTCGGCTCCGCGACGGACGCTCGTAAGCACCCCGGAGGACCAGCTCAGCTATCATACTCGCAGATACTGAGAAAACAATGTGCGAGCCAATGAGATTACACAGTCGAATTAATGAAATTAAGCGGACCAACCAGGAGACAGCCCAGATGAGCTGAGAAATTTGAGAAACTAATTTGCATACTAACCATAAAGTGGCCACCCCCGCGGAGGCGGCCACCCCCCTATAAATACCCCGCTCGGAGCCTCCGAAATTCATTCCACTCTCCGCTCTCGACGACGACACCTCTGAAGTACGAAGAATTCTACACGCTCTACGCTGACGAACCTTCTGCATTACGAGTTCATCTCAAGAACGGCTTCCTACTGCTTTCTACAAGGCATACCTTCTCTCCACACAGATCTCGCATTGGCATCTACGAGTCCAGTGATTATTCATCCTGCTCATTGCCCAACGTAGTTCATCTGTCAGGACGCCACCCGGTACATCTATCGATATTCTCTTTAGATCGTACGCCCGAGGGACGTTCCGAGCCGTGTCGCCGGGTTTCGTAGCATTAAGCTCGTAACCGACCGCTGTGGGCACGCCGGTAAATTACTCTGCTCATCCGCTCTAATTTACCGTCCAAGGAAGTCTTTTTCAAGACTGCGAGGTAGGACCCTGACATACGAGCATTGGAAAGACGCTCTGTCAAGCGAGTCCACCTCCCAAACCCTCTATTTTTCACACATAGAGGCATCGAAACGAGCTAAAAAACTCGGTTATTTCGATGGAACGTCGGCCGTCTTATTTCCCCATGCAAGGGGAGGCAGACGACGGCGAAGCCGGGCCGCGTAGCCCCCGTAGCGCTCCCTACAGGCTACCCGGCGAATCCGCTGAACCCAGCGACGGCGTAAGGCGCGATCCTCACGCCCGGACCGCCTTCTCACCCGACGTATTCGTTAAAGAAGCGTTCGATCAAGCCTCGCCTACACAAAAGATCGAGGATACCTATCAGACTCGCTCTGAAGCCGATCATTACGATTCGACCAAGCTGTCCGAGTACCCACGATATTCGACGCAGGCCTACACGGCCGATCCGAGTGTCAAATACACTCCAAATGTGCAAAAAGCGAAGGATACTTTTCAGTACCTCAACCAAGCTCAACATATTCCCCCTACAGATATAAATCTTAGGCCGGAATATTACAAAACGGCTCAGTACCAAACTGATCGAACCCAGCACCCGCTATGCGAGCCCAGTGCTCCACGCGGCTGCGACACGAACTACCTCCCATTTCAGTCCGCCAAGCCAGTTGACCTTGGCGGATCCGCTCACATTCCTTACGGGAATGACCCGGGGACTAACCCGCATAACCGGAATATAAATGTCCGACTTGGCCTACCTACGCCAAGTAAAACATATTTAAATCCACTACAGTACCCTACTAATTTCATTTTTCTCAAATCAGTACTCAATTCTGCGAATACCCAAACGTAAATTAGTTCAACCATCATTTTCCCGTTTTTTAAACATCTTTACTGTGAAGCGTAAAATTGCAGGGTCTTGGAACTGTAAAACTGGGAACACTCTTCTCAGAGGCACGATGCACCATGTTCTCATCATATATTACATATGGGGTTTGATAATTATAGACCAATGATCTGAGTAGAAGGGATATCTAAGACAAATAAACCATTGTGTAATAATTTGCACATTTTTTTAATGGCATCTGTACAAACTACTCAGCCTATCAAAATGAATTGAAGTAAACAAATCTCTGCATAATATTCATAAAAAGCTCAAACTAAAACATACTTAATTGATAATTGAATGGTAATTGGGTAACAATTTGACAAGAATAATAATCAATAAAATACAAAATGATAATCGTCTTTGAATCCAATCGCAATATTTGAGTCATTCAAAAGCTTCACCAGAGTATTGTAGATAGGTACCTATTTCCTGTGATGCCACTAAAAGTTCGAGGTTGAATGGCTGCACAACGACTTTTGTCACTTCTTCAAAAAACTTACCTCTGACATTGCTGATATTAGGACATTCCATTATCATGTGGAGTTTGTCTTCAACTACACCACACCTCTGACATAACTCACTATCCGCTCTACCTTTTATAAAGATATGCCTTAGTACGAAAGTGGCCGGTTCTCATTCTGCGCAATGTCCTGAAGAACATTTTAGGTCTCAGTGCCATGTCTGTGAACCAAGCATGCATTTGTGGAGGAGGAAATAGTCTGACATAACGTCGTCCTCCTTCGTAGTTTTCGTGTTCCCGCTGCCAGTATTTCGTGATGCTTGCCGCTATAATACCTTCTTGAGGACTGTATGAGGATACCAAGGGGTCACCGCTAGAGAGGTCCCATACAATGCAGCTTGTTCAGCATTCGAGTCAGCGACGTTGTTGCCCTCAATTCCTTCGTGGCTTCGTACCCTGATAAAACTGACTTCCATCCCAACGTTCCTGAATTTTAGCAAGGTTGACTGAATCTCCATCTCCGATTCTGGCTAACTCCCTCACATAACCGGCTTGAACCTGCTTTAACCGGCCACCCATTTTCTTTTCTTTTTCTTTATTTTTCCCCTGACGGCTTCAGGTCTTCACAATCCAGGACCCTCCCTGAAAGTGAGGAGGAAATAACGAAATCTCCCGATCCTCATTTTGCGTAGTAAGCACTGCACGGCCTTACTGGATGGTCTTTCACTCTTTGCTTTAGTTTATCATTTTTCAATGGTGAACCTTTGTAATCGACCAAGAAAAATCATGCTCCGAATTCCATTGATGATCGAAGTAAAGGTGGGTTCACATCCATCCGGTATTGCGGAAATGCGGCAATGCGTCTGGGGTTGGAAGTAGTGGAGGGGAGTGCGGAATTGCGGCAGGCCGTTCATAACCATCCGGTTGTGTTATCATTGTTTGTGTCTTCTACTACCATTGTATTTCCCAAAGAGACATATTTCCTCCCGCAAATTTTATGCACTATTGGACGACGACCGTTTGATCATTCCATGATAATTTGAACATGATTGCATGATTATTATAGGTCCTGCGCATGTGTATGTATAATCCCAGGAACAAGGTTAATTTCTAGTGTTCATTAGATTTTGATGACATTTTCTGGGAACGTGCGGGATAGGCTGCAGATTTTCTCCTGCCATCTCATTATCCTCAAAGCATTTCTCCATTCTGCACATTCGCTAACGTAAATTACATCAAGCAGCAATTTGCCGTTTCCAAAGTGACCTATTTTGACGTTCTACATTGCCTTCGTCATGATTATATATATAACTCATTATACCAAATAAATAATCTTCCTTGAAGGATCTAAACAACGCCAAATAAATGGAAGAATCACTCACCCCGCGTTGTCCGGCTGATTGTCACCCCAATCGGTGTATTCGATTTTTTGACCATCTGGAATCCAGTACCAACCTTTACCTTTAACTCCCGCCTTATACCTCCGATCCATATAGCATCAAGTTTTATTCCTGAAAACCACACTTGCTCTATAACTTCTACTACAAGAATACATTTGATGCCTATATATTCGGTCAAATATATGGACTGTGATTTCCCCCATCGGAGAGGTTGAAGTTGAACTAAAATTATTGTTATGAATTGATAATAGCGAATAGCGATTTACCATAAATTTTACAGTTAACCAACTTATCTTATAACTTATGAGTAGTGGTAAAATGGCGGTTCAGCCCGCAGCCTACCTACCTAGCCTGGTGGAGGGCTTAGCGGGGGCGGGAGCCGGGGACGCTAATGATAAGGAAATGTGGTTAGATAAGGAAATGCGGCTAATTGTCTTATCGCCGGTCGTCGTAACAACGTGCGCGGTAGATAAACTCATGGGAGCGGAAAGTAGATAAAGAAAGAGACGCGAGACAATTCAATTTCTTTTTATTCGAACATCATCTATTGATCCATTTTTCAAAGGTAAGTCATTTAATTCTTGAAAAAGCGTAATACCTTCTCGTATTTGGTCATCATCAACATTTCGTACGATGTCAACGTCATCTTTCGCTAAATAGCCGTACTTTTGTAAATATTCTGACGGATTAATCGAATAAACAACATAATATAGGAAAGAGCGAGCAAATTGGAGTATTCAAGAGCTGATCACCATGGTCTAGTGGTCAGCACATCCGCCTTCTAAGCGGTTGTCCAGGGTTCGAGTCCCTGTCTAACTTGAGAATTTTTAATGACTCTTATCGTCAGGGTCAACATCATGCTTATCATCCTTTGACCGCATCTACCGCCGCCAACAGAACAGTGGCCACTCAAACTAGGGTCAGGGGGGGCAAGTGCGTACCTGTTTTTCATAAATCTGACTTTGTGATGCTACTATTTCCCTCAAACTACAAGTTGAATGATGACCACAGTTTTATTACATTCCCCAGACCTTTCTACGTCGAAAAACGTGTGGATATAATGAATTGAAGTTTGTAATTCATTAGGAATTGGAAAAAACCTAGGAGCATTCAAACAACGCACTTGCCCCCTGTTGGGGGGCAAGTGCGTACGTATAGTGGGGCAAGTGCGTTTTCAACTTTCTACCCGAAAAATAATAAAAATAAAGTGAACCGAAGTAGGTAGATGTTAGGTATAATTTGAAATAAATTGTTAATGCAAAATAAAACGCCGCAAAATTGATCATTTCTAGCAACTCAACATGAATTCATGAGTCGATAAAATGGTCAATAAACTCATCCACTTGTTGGCTGTCCTCTGATTCGGCTGTCGACTGGGGAATGAGGTTTGCGTGAGAGAGAATTTGAAGGCTCCAGATTTAGGCAGAATTAGATAGGACTGAGGTTTGGGAGAAGCATGCGGTTGTCCGTGGGGGTTGAGGAAGAGGTTTTGAATGGAAACTAGGCTTCAAGACCTTGATTTTCTTAATTTTTCTGGTAAATTCAGGCGGTTTTTAATGAAACGCACTTGCCCCTTATTTAAAAGCGCACTTGCCCCACTGTCAAAAAAATAGAGGCAAGAACGTTTTATTGATTTACTGCAGCAATTTTTGTAGCCTTGAAGTTATCAAGTGCGCAGTTCGTACAGAGACAAAAGGTTGAAAGATAAACAGTGGAATAAACAGGAAAGGAAGGGTTTTTAGACAAGAAAACCTTTGAAAACTGTACCTCCCTCAGATTCACACTCTGATATCGGACGAAGGCTTCGCGGAAAATGGTTCCATTTATGCTTATTTGTTCACTGAGTATGTAAAATTTTTTATCAGATGATCATAAACACCTGTTCTATCATTTGCTAAGAAACTTATTAAAATAGAGTGGCCTCATAGCGAAATAAAACGAAGAGACGCACTTGCCCCCAAAACGCACTTGCCCCCCCTGACCCTACTTAGGAGACCATCTCTCATGATTAGCGATAGGTTCATCATCAGCTGTCCAGTGGTTGAGTTTCAAGGAGCAAAACGGGCATATCTTCTTTTCCTGTCCAAATGAAGCCGGCATCAATCATTGATTGTAAGGATGGGATGTCGTATTTATCTATAGGAAAGTCTCCGAGTGCGTTCATTCTCTCAGTGGCGGAATTGAAAATCGTTTTCGTAGGTTCTAATTTTTCGTCCATGTCGATGACGACGACGGATTTCGATGAGTTGGAGACATCCATAATTCGCCTTATTTAAACGCTCAAATCAAAAAGCAGAGGTAGCTTCTGTGCTGTTGTAGGAAAAAGTGTTAGCCCCCATCCTACCATTTAAAGTCAGATCTATTATCTTATGTAAAACAGTGTCAACAGTAGACAACAATCTCACCAAATTTGAAGTAGTCTTGGCATTTAGTGTAGTGCTGTGGGGGTTTGTTTTCAAAAATACTATCCCACCAAGTTGGGTAATAACTCAAAACCATATGTTGTTGAGGTGTGGTAGAGGCACTTATGTAAGTTCCATGGAAGAGCGTAGTGTCTGGTTTGCGATCGGTTCGTCGAAGCTGATGGCTCAATAACTCATAATCATAGTTCAAATGTAGAATCAAGATGCAGCTTTAGTATATTGTTGCTGATAATTATACAATTGCTTGTATACATTTTTGTAGAAACGTTTTGTATTCGAACAAATTAGAACAATCTACTTTGATTTTGTCATCATTTCTTTCAACATTTTCTTGAAAAGTTTGCAGCGATCGACCCAATGTTTCGATTTTCTACCATAAGTTTTGCACGAACAAGTACACCAGGCACTGCACCCACAAGGTAAAAGTCCGTCGACTTGATCGTGCCAACGTCTCAAGCATCTAAATTTGCAACAAAAATTGAGTATGTCACTGCAGTAATCGCATGAAGGTTCAATTTGTGAATGTTCGCACTCGACCATTTTAGAAATGAATATTACTTCTCTTCACAATACTCCTTGCCCCTTCAAAGTTGCATTCTGTTGTATATATTGGGGTATATATACTAATAGTCAGCTGTGTGGGGAGCGGGGGTCTGACTGCGTCTGAAGTGGACATTGAATCTATGTTTGGAGGTTCTACACATCAAATTGGAGTTTACAAGCTCAAATTGAGTGGTTTTAACATCAATTCGGAGGTTTTCTCCATCGAATTGAAGTTTTACACCTCAATATCGATTACCTGGCTGCAGTTATCTCTATTTGGAAGGCAAAAGAGGCGAACGGCAAAGAGGCGAAATTGATCAATAATGCTTTCCCGTTTCTGTTTGAAGAAATCAGATATGAAATAAACAACGTTGAAGTTGATAGTTTACGGAACCCTGGAGTTGGAAGTACTTTGAAAAGTTACTTATCATTTTCCCCGTCAGATTATCATATGTTGGAAAATGCGGGATTGAATATAAGCGTAAAACTTGGTTATAACGGAGTTGGAGAGATCTACAAATGTTACCATTCGATTCAGCGTGAAAAAATACGTTGAAAACGACCTCATACTCGTAGGCTAATGGAGGGTCATTTTTCGAGAAAACCATCGATTCGACGGAAAAAACCACATTCTTCAACATTGAAACATAATTTTCTCCCCTAAATAACAAAATATGCGTAGAATTGACTAAACCGTTGGAGAAGCAGTTTTCATGAGATTTGCCAGTTTTCAGGATTTTTTTTAGAATAGTAGTGAAGTTTTAAAGTTATTCAGAACATGGCAAAAAATGACCCAAACAGCATGTCATTTGGGAAATTTGAAGTTAATAGGCGAAAAGTACGAAAAAATGGCGAAAATCTAGGTTTTCACCCATTGAATGTGAAGCTACAATGTTCCATTCATGCAGCATGAACGTATGCTTTTTTGCAGTTTTTATAGATTTTTTAGCAACTTTCAAAAAAATTTAAGTTGGTACATTTTTCAGCATAATTTTGCACACAAATTTTTGAAATGTAAATTAAATTAGAAATATAATGCTTCTAGTTATCCTTAGCTATACTCTAGCACTTGATGATCCTGTGAGAATATCGAAAGAGAAAACAATATTTTCAAAAGGCTACATGGTAAACTGGACTCCTGAGATTTTCCACGTTCAAGCTATTCATCACACAAAACCAATTACTTACTCATTGAGAGACAAAAAAAAAGTTCCAGTCATGCAGCATGATCGTATGAGCGAATTTTCATAAATGGTCGTATTACATTTATGTTAAATTCTGTTGAAATTTGAGCACTTTGGGGACAAATAAAAATTTTATTATACATTTTATAGCAAACTAACTTTTTGTCAGTAATATTCCAATGAACAAACGATTTTGTGGATTTTTACAATTTTTTCAAGTGTTCCTATCGATTTTGGTTTATTATTTCCAATAATAAGCCTATGTGATCGTATAGCAAAAAAATTTTATAACCCCCCCTCAAACTTTGTCACTTTACGTTTCAAGGTGCGTAGAATCCAAATTTGAAATGTCCGTCCGCCGTCCGCCGTCCGCCGTTCGCCGTCCGCCGTCCGCCGTTCGCCGTCCGGGCCATAAAAGGCCTAAGAATTGATTTAAAAAACCCGTCCTTTCGCACATAGACTCCATTAGGGGTCTAGTTGGTCCTAACGTTTAACCATCCCGATCGCTTTCCTCGCATAGATGCTATGGGCCAAAAACGGGCGAAAAAGTGTCATTTCAAGGCTTTGTTAGACTTACGCACGCACGCACGCCTGGCACGCTTGGCAGGGGGTCACGGTGGGTGGTGAGGGGGAGGGGGTGAGCGGGGGGGGGGGGTGAGAGGAGGCGCCGGCGCCGCGGCACCTTGTGGTGGGTACGGCGTTCCTTCGAGCCATGAATATATGTTTTTTTCTAGGTCATATTTGTGTGTTAATACCAATGCTTTTCCTACGCATATTTAATAACATATCCTCTCGACTTTTCGTACGTACTTAGATAATGATATTATTAAGGCAATAACTATTTGAATAGATAGGAGCTCAAATCGAGAAATATAAACATGCGTATATAATTACAGAAGTATAGGTTTTGGCAACTCGAAATGGGACACGCCGAGGAGTCTGGACTGGCCTTATGACGTACGCAAGCCAACTAAAACTACGATCATACTCAATTGAAAAAATAATAAACCTTTGTGAAATAATTTGCAGCGTTTTAGCTTATTTTAATGAAATTTAAGTACATTTTTCAGTACAATTTTGTGCTTAAATTTTTAAATGTCCTAGTTCATGTTCGATTAATTTTTTTCGAGTAGCATTCTGCTAAAAAATAGAAATTAGTTAATTTTTTAGCGTTTTTTTTTTTTTTTTTTTTTTTGCCTTTTTTAGTGATTAAGTACATTTTTTGAAATTTGACCAATTTAATGTGCTCAAAAAGTGTTGTCCAACGAACTCATCCTTTCTGGACTTTTTTTTTTTTTTTTTTTTGGCGAAAGAACGAAGATTTTATCTCAATTCTATCGAGAGTTATCGTCTGGAATGACACAAGTTAATAAACTTTATTTCAGCAATATTCTGCTGAGAAATATAAAATTTAACAATTTTTATCTGTTTTTAGTCATATATTGATTTTTTAGAACAGTTTTTGAAATTTGACAAACTTAATGTGCTCAAAAAGTGCTGGCCATCAAACTCATCCTTTCGTTTTGAAAGCTTGATTTTATTGTGCGGAACGGAATTTTGACATTTTCATGTCTTTCATATGGCACATAACAAAAAAATCGTCACGAAAAAAATTGTCCCAAGTGGCCACAACGATGATTATGACCATCAGAAATGACGTTGACCATTCATAGGTAAACACATGAAAATGTCCCAATGCGTTGCAGACTCGTATGCAAGCGTTAGGTTTAACTTAGAGTAATAAATCAGCATTCCTTGACACTACAGTGGCTTAGAGTCATGAAATGTCGTGGTAAAA
Organism: Adelphocoris suturalis; assembly: GCA_030762985.1. Classification (NCBI taxonomy): domain Eukaryota; kingdom Metazoa; phylum Arthropoda; class Insecta; order Hemiptera; family Miridae; genus Adelphocoris; species Adelphocoris suturalis. The sequence goes on from CM061046.1 coordinate 81,031,261, forward strand.
TGAGAGCATTCCAAAAAGTGGCGATTTGTGTATTTTCTGATGATTTCCGCTTACAACCGAGTCGTTGCTAGGGAAATGGTACTTCGTCGTTTTTCATCCCACAAAATTCGTTGACCATTCGTTCGAAAGCTCTCGATTTATCCAACCATATTATGTTAACTACTGCTAAGTGCGTGCCCAACAAGCTGAGTTATGAGCATGGTTATTTGAATAATAGTGTACACTCAGGTGATCATTCTCAATAATTGATATTGTGAACATGATTGCAAACATTAAACATGATTTAATGTTTTTCCCTCTCAAGGGAGAAATTAGATTTTTATCTCGATCCTAAGGAGAAGTATCGTCTGGAATGAGAGATAAATATACATATACAATATTGTATACATATTATGAAAAAGTGTTCAACTCTAGGATTCGTTTCAGAATGCCTCAAAACGGATTTCAATGAAGAAATTTTTCAAAATTTTGTATTTTAAAATTTTTTGAGCCATTGCAATAGCTTCATTTTCTACGAAAATTCGCTAAAAACCTGAATTTTCGACTGGATCATACCTTATGGTATATGACCAAAATCTCAGCGAATTTTTTATGTCGATCAGGAAGGTGGTTTAGCTCATCACCTTATTCTCAGAATGACAAACACTCATGTTTCAGGCCGATTGCATAACTTCCCTTTTTGGCCCTTACGGGATGTTGGGGAAGCAAAAATGGAGCATCGAATTGGCGGTTTTTTTTTTTTGCAAAAAAAATAACAAACTTTTTTGTTGGAGGGAGGTAGAGCGTTGATTATCAGAGCAAGATATAACATGTTGGTAAGATGATGCATTCCTCTTTATATGACAAAAAAAAAAAAAAAAAAAACAATACTCATTGCAATCAGATGTAAACCGATAATTGTTTCGCGAAGACTTTATTTTCGGCGGTGTCTTAACAAGCTTTGAAGCATTTCAGAGTCTACATAGTCTTTGAAATATGAAGGAAATATATCTTCAAATGGATCTAGTTTTGTATAGAGAAGGTAGAGAAGGATTTTTCTTCCATGGTACTTGGAAAACCAAGTATGAAAATGATCGGCGGGAAGAAGTCCGCGCTCAAATTGCTGTTATAGCCTGATAAGGTCAATGTGTGACTCATGACTGACGGGTCTATGGGGATTCTTCAAACGTCTTCCGAGACAGCAAAACCTTCACTTTGATATACAAAACCTCCATTTTGATATAGTTAAAACCTCCAAATTGACGCAAAAAACCGTATAATTGACATGTAAAACTCCAGTTTGATGTAAAAAAAAAAAAAAAAATCTCCATCAGATAATCTCCGAATTGATGTGTAAAAGTCCATTTTGATGTGTAAAGTGTACAATATTTTCCACCGTTCCGCCATGATTGGAAAGTATAAATAGCCAATAGTTTGAGTACATTTCACCAGTGTTCTACCTCGATTAGTAAATGAATACAACAACTCCGTACATTCTAAAATAAGGTGTAAGCCGTCGGAAGTCGACTCAACCAATGAAAAATACTTATTGAAAACGTTTTTTCGCAAATGAGGATCGACGAGCTTGTGAAACCTCTAAATTGACACGAAAAACGGTAAATTGTGTGAAACCTCTAAATTTACACGAAAAACGGTAAATTTGACGTGTAAAACGCCAATTTGATGTACAAAAACCTCCGAATTGATGTATGTAAACATACATTGATTTTACATCAATGTATGTTGACATAACTGAATTATGTAGGTGTACCATAACACAAAATCATGCTCAAATAATTTTGAAACATAGTCTTCATATTATTCAAATTAAATACATATTAATGATATTTACAATATGTAAATACATATTGTGGCTCAAATATTTCTGAAAACTCCCTCCTTTATGGGAAATTTAACACTGGTAACAGATATATAATAAACAAGGCCTAAAGTTCTTCATGAAAATTCGTTAAGGAATGGTGTTTTTCGTAATAAATTTTCTTTGTGAGTAAATTTGAGCCGGGCGATTTAAAAAAATGCGCAATAATATCACTAGAATAGTTATTGCCTTTTTAGTTGTCCTAAATGACTGTTTTCACCCTTCTCGTATCTTAAAATGTGATATTTTACTGCGAAGGTGATTAATAGGAAAGGAAAAAAGTTCCATTCATGCAGCATGATCGTATGAGCGAATTTTCGTAAATTATCGTATTGTATAATGTTGAATTGTTTTGAAATTTGAGATTTTTGAGAGCAAGGAAATCGTTTCACCATTAATTTTATGGCAAAAAAAACTTATTCTAAATAATAACCTGCTATTCAAATAGAGGTTCTGAATTTTTAGCTTTTTTTTGCAGTTTTTATCGATTTTTTAGCAAATTTTGATGAATTTTAAGTACATTTTTCAGCATAATTGTGTACATACATTTTTGGATGTTCTATTTTATAGTTAATAAACTTTATTTGAGCAATATTCTACCAAAAAATATAAATTGAACGATTTTTAGCCGTTTTTAGCAATTTTTAGAGATTTTTTTAGTACATTTTTTGAAATTTGACCAATTTAATGTGCTCAAAAAGTGTTGTCCAACGAACTCATCCTTTCTTTTGAAATGCTTGATTTTTGACAGTTTTCACCCTTCTCATCTCTTAAAATGTGATATTTTACTGCGAAGGTGATTAATAGGAAAAGAAAAAAGTTCCATTCATGCAGCATGATCGTATGAGCGAATTTTCGTAAATTATCGTATTGTATAATGTTGAATTGTTTTGAAATTTGAGATTTTTGAGAGCAAGGAAATCGTTTCACCATTAATGTTATGGCAAAAAACTTATTCTAAATAATAACCTGCTATTCAAATAGAGGTTCTGAATTTTTAGCTTTTTTTTTGCAGTTTTTATCGATTTTTTAGCAAATTTTGATGAATTTTAAGTACATTTTTCAGCATAATTGTGTACATACATTTTTGGATGTTCTATTTTATAGTTAATAAACTTTATTTGAGCAATATTCTACCAAAAAATATAAATTGAACGATTTTTAGCCGTTTTTAGCCATTTTTAGAGATTTTTTTAGTACATTTTTTGAAATTTGACCAATTTAATGTGCTTCTGAATTTTTAGCTTTTTTTGCAGTTTTTATCGATTTACAAACCAAGATTTTGTTGCTCTCTCGAGTGTTTTATTGAACCACGGAGTCATGTGGACGGCGTTGCTTGCTGTCGATGTAAAGCTTATAACTATTGCAAATGTGATTGTGTAACTTATAGAATGAAACACTTGCAATTATTCTAAAGGCTTATCAAATGGATTATGGATCATGTTCTTTTCGAATAAAAAGAAATTGAATTGTCTCGCGCCTCTTTCTTTATCTGCTTCCCGCTCCCATGAGTTTATCTACCGCACGTTGACAGCGCTGTTACAACCGGCGATAAGAGAAGAGCCTCAATTAACCGCGCATTTCCTTATCTAACCACAGTTCCTTTTTAAACACACATTGTGGAAAAAGAAAATCGTAACATCGTGGTAAAAAAACTATCTCTTGAAATTCCATATTCAGTGCTTTGCGATTTTTTTTTTAGGGGTGGAAGTGATTTTGAGAAAGATCTGCGCGAACGATACCCGAATTCGGAAGAAACGTTTTACATCAGGTGAATAAAAAATAATCAAGTAACCCATTTCGGTTATACTTACGTCCCTTCAAAATAATTATTCAACTTGATTTACTATTGATTCAGCTTTCGAGCTATGAAAAATGAAAAAGGTTCTCATTTGCCCTTCATCGCCACATATTTTTTTTACTAGTTATCCTTTTGGTAGTAGATACTTGGTGCAGTAATAAGGGATATGACTGGTTTCGGCTTTTCCAATGTAGAAAGCAAGGCATTCTTATACAGGGTGAGTCTCTCGCAAATGCAAAAAAAAATTTGGGTAAAACTACATCAAAAATGGAGTAAAATGCCGCCAACTGCATATTTTTATCTCAATCCGTTCTCGAGATATGATTTTTTAAAGGTTTTTTCAGGAAAACCATGTTTTTTTCCTTTTAAACTCAACTTTCTTCACTTTACTTCATTTAATTTTAATTTTTGACCACATTTTCGGAATCAGCACTAAATTTACTATAAGAATAGTGTACTTGGGTTTTTGAAAAGTACCATCCAAAGGCCCTCACATCAGCTCAAACATTGACGATTTTGAAAAAATAATATTTCTGAAAATCTTTAAAACTTTACTACTTTTTTAAAAAGAATCCTAGAAACTGGCAAATCTCATGAAAGCTGCTTCGTCTAATACTCTTTCCAACGGTATAATCAAGTTTACTTTTATTTTGTTATTTAGTGGAGAAAATGATGTTTTAATGTTAAAAAATGTGGGTTTTTCAATGAAATCGTTGGTTTTCTCGAAAGATGACCCTCCATGAACCAACGAGTATGGGGTCGGTTTCTATGTATTTTTTCTCGCTGGATCGAATGGAAGCTCTTGCAGATCTCTCAACTACGTTATAATCGAGTTTTACACTTTAATTAACTAGTTTTACCCCATAACACACATACATTTAATCGTAACAAACAAACTAAACATTTGCGATTTTAAGTGTAAAACTCGGTTATAACGGAGTTGGAGAGATCTACAAATGTTACCACTCGATACTGCGTGAAAAAATACATAGAAACCGACCACATACTCGTAGGTTCATGGAGGGTCATCTTTCGAGAAAACCAACGATTTCATTGAAAAACCCACATTTTTTAACATTAAAACATCTTTTCTCCACTAAATAACAAAATAAAAGTAAACTTGATTATACCGTTGGAAAGAGTATTAGACGAAGCAGCTTTCATGAGATTTGCCAGTTTCTAGGATTCTTTTTAAAAAAGTAGTAAAGTTTTAAAGATTTTCAGAAATATTATTTTTTCAAAATCGTCAATGTTTGAGCTGATGTGAGGGCCTTTGGATGGTACTTTTTAAAAACCCAAGTACACTATTCTTATAGTAAATTTAGTGCTGATTCCGAAAATGTGGTCAAAAATTAAAATTAAATGAAGTAAAGTGAAGAAAGTTGAGTTTAAAAGGAAAAAAAACACGGTTTTCCTGAAAAAACCTTTAAAAAATCATATCTCGAGAACGGATTGAGATAAAAATATGCAGTTGGCGGCATTTTACTCCATTTTTGATGTAGTTTTACCCAAATTTTTTTTTGCATTTGCGAGAGACTCACCCTGTATATACATATATATATACATATAAAAAAGCGTTAAAATCCAAGAATCGTTTCAGAATACTTCAAAACGGATTTCCATGATGAAAATTTAAAAAAAAAATTCTATTTTAAACACTTTTGAGCCATTTCAATAGCTTCATTTTCTAAGAAAAATCGCTAAAACGTTGCTAGGTACCCGATTAGCCATCATAGTTAGCGAGTCGGGAATGGTTTCAATCGACTCAGCACCCTAAAAAACATGAGAATCCATATCAAGGTCAACCACTTGGCTCATCTAAGAGGTTTTTGCACAAAAACTGCTGTTTCCATCCACTGTGCGCCGCGTTCCAGAAGTTTGGAGAGCGGTCGAGAGCGAAAAATTTTCAACTCACCCGCGTCGCGCCGCGCTGTCGACCTAATGGCCGACCTTTAGACGCACGCCTGGCACGCTTGGCAGGGGGTCACGGTGGGTGGTGAGGGGGTGAGCGGGGGGTGGAGTGAGAGGAGGCGCCGCGGCACCATGAGGTGGGTACAGCGTTCCTTCGAGGCATGAATATATGTTTTTTTCTAGGTCATATTTGTGTGTTAATACCAATGCTTTTCCTACGCATATTTAATAACATATCCTCTCGACTTTTCGTACGTACTTAGATAATGATATTATTAAGGCAATAACTATTTGAATAGATAGGAGCTCAAATCGAGAAATATAAACATGCGTATATAATTATAGAAGTATAGGTTGTGGCAACTCGAAATAGGACACGCCGAGGAGTCTGGACGGGCCTTATGACGTACGCAATCCAACTAAAACTACGATCATACTCAATTGAAAAAATAATAAACCTTTGTGAAATAATTTGCAGCGTTTTTCTATCAGGACCCTACCGTGTGTGGGTGAAGGAGGAGTTGGGGGTCCGGGTGATGAGATGGCCAACCGTCCGCATTTCGGTAGGTGACGAGATGTCCTATTCCTTAATTCCATTAATAGGGGTACAGGTGATGAGTCGTCCTGCACCGCTCCGTAATTGATGCATTACTTACCATCTAGACATAAAGTGCTGTAATTCGACTTTATCATTGTTGACTTTTCAGAGATTGTTTTAAAGGCCAAGTACATTTTGGACGACACAAATGCATACAATGTAGATAATATTTCGGTTTTTTATGGCAAAACTAAAACAAAAAAAGAGTAAAACAGCCTTAATCTTTTTTTTTAGCCCCAAACCTAAATTACGAAAATTTCGAATGGGAACATTGTCCTAAACATCGATGGAGAGGATGGGTAACATGAAATACGGTATTTAGGAAGTGCAAAACAATAATGACCATATTTTATTTATTAAAAAAAAAGAGGAACGACCAATCAAATGTTAAAAGTTCCAAATAAGAAAACAAAAATTAGGTACAATTAAATCCATGGTGGTAATTAAAAAATATGAATAGTTTTACATATAAAAAAACCTATTAATGATACGATCGTTGCGAAAGCCATTGGATACTCAAATCGTCATTACCCAACTATCCTCCGAATTCGAGTGAGATCATACGAATAGGCCGTGATAAAATTATGATTGGTGGAATTAACGTTGTGCATGCTCCGATAAAAGTATGCAACTTACAGCTGACCATCTACAGCCTAAGTCGTACATTCTCTGAAAATTATATCTAAATCGGATGAAAACTAGAAATTAAACTTGTAACTAGGATTTCACATTCCCGCAGCTACTAATGATGCAAACGTGTTGAAATTGGTAGGGAATGATTTAACCGTTTTCTAACTATAATCCAAATGTGCAAGAAACCAGACGATTATGGCTTGAGAAAATTAAGCTTGATTAATATTACGATTGCACATGCACAGAGGGAAAGAAAAACGCTGCAAATTATTACACAAAGGTTTATTATTTATGTATTAGATAGCCCTTCTACGTAGATCTCTGATCCATAATTATTAAAAAACGCCGCTTATAGTATATTTAGTATCGGAACTCGGAGCTTCGGACCTCACAAATGGGTGCAATCCATTACTGCAACGGAATCTCACAATTTTACGCTTTTTAATATAGTTGATAAACAAAACAATTTATTACCAAGTCATCTTTCCAACACATAAAATTGTTACCTATACTGTATATTGATATCATCTAATTGGTCAAATTTCAAAAAATGTGCTGACAAAATCACTGAAAATGGCTAAGAATTGTTAAATTGATATTTTTTAGCATAAGATTGGTCAAATAAAGCATATCAACTAAGAAATAGAACATTCAAAAATTTATGTACGAAATTATGCTAAAAACTTGAACTTCATTAAATTTTGTTTTAAAAAATCTATAAAATAGCAAAAAATAGCCAAAATCCAAAATCTCTTTTTGAATAGAAGAGTATCATTTAGAATACTTTTTTTCCATAAAATTAATAGCTAACATTTTCTTTTCACTCATAAATCTCCAATTTCTATACAACTTGAAATATACAAAAAAAAAAAGACACTTTTTCACCTATTTTTGGATCATAGCACCCATGAGAGTGGAGCGATCGAGCTGGCGAGAAGTTAGGACCAACTAGACCCCAAGTGGAGTCTATGTGCGAAAGAACAGATTTTTTAAGTCAATTCTAAGGCCTTTTATGGCCCGGACGGCGAACGGCGAACGGCGGACGGCGGACGGACATTTCAAATTTGGATTCTACGCACCTTGAAACGTAAAATGACAAAGTTTGAGGGGGGTTATAAACATTTTTTGCTATACGATCACATAGGCTTATTATTGGAACTAATAAACCAAATAGCGGGAACAATGAAACTGATAGGGGACCATCTATAGCTAAACCCGGAAAAATGTCTTCAAAATCGGTCGAAATCTGTGGAAATCAAGCTCGTTACAACGATTAGCGAACACTGACACACACTCACATTCTGATACGAAACGAAAGTTGTTCCGAATGGTTGAAAACGTAAAATGCGAGTGGAATTTTTAATTTTGGAGTAAAGAAATAAGTTGTATTCTCCCGCAAGAACAAAACAAGGTTTCCGCGCTGCAGGTTGGTAGACTCGGAAACAAAACTGCTCGTGCACGAAGCACATTGTAATACAATTCTTCTGGATATGACTACCAAGGTATTTAGTTTACCAGTTTTAAGGAGACAATAGGGAAACACGGTCGAATTAATATATTCTTGACAGGTAGGTAGCTAAACAAAAATAAACAATAATTTTTGAATCGGTGGACAAAGAATAAACAGGTGATAATAGGTGATACGCTGATAGAAACATTAGTTCTAGGTTTGTTAGGTTGGTAGCGCTAGCGAAGCGGCCAGCGTGGTGTAATTCCAGACGCTCCTGTCCACATCAATAAACAGGAATGCAAAAATTTATAAACTGGTATTACGCGTTTTGTATTTGAAGACTCAAATAGGACACACTCGATAAAACTTTTCAAAGTTTCAGCAAAATCGGATCAGCAATGGACTTCTAGCAGTAGGTACATAGATACCTACTCAAAAACTTTGAATTCGTTTGTCCACAAATTTTAAACATGCCTAATGGCTTGGTTGGTACCCGATGACTGCATACTGCCGACCGAAATGAGCATAAACAGTTTAATCAGTTCTTTCAATTAAGAAGAAACTATTGTGTAGGCAATAAACATTATATATATACCAGTATAAAATGAACTGTAAAAAACTTGTTCATGCCGCCGGTCTCCTTCGAGAATTATTACCTGTTTTAAATTTTTAAAGGTTATGTGGTTCGAAGCAGCGAAGTACTGTAATGGAATGCATATGAACCTGGCAACTCTTCGCAACAAAGAAGAGAGCGATGCTTTTAATGCACTATTAAGTCATGAAGGTAAATAATATAATATTTAATTACAGTTACCTTTTACAACAGGAAATATAAAATATATAAGCCAAGAAGTACTCGTCTTGCCATCCAAACTGCTTTCCATACTATGTAAACCATCGTAAGTTGTACGATGAGCTGATAAATCGCTATTTTCTATTCTCATTTCAAACCACTAATTTCAGATTCGCTTCATCCTATCAAATATATGGAACCCACTGTCCATATATTTGAACGCATATATAGGCAACCAAATGTATTCCTGTAATATAAGTTGACCATAAATAAATGTGGTTTTCAGAACTCGAAGATCCTGTGATATGGATCGGAGGTGCAAAGGTGGAGGATAACGGCACATGGTTCTGGATTCCAGAAGGCAAACAAATCAAATACAAAAATTGGCATGTCGATCAACTTGACAACGAACAGTAAGTGATTCCACCATTAATTTTTCGTCATTTAGATCCTGCACGGAACTTATTTTTGAAACAATTGAATCTAAAGGTTTATTTCCGCTAGTAGTAATAGTAAAATTATCATTTACGTCCTGCGAGTCGAGTACCGGGAACGAGCCCTTTCGATGCATACATCACCACCAGGCCGTCGAAACAGCTGCGCTCGACATGCTAGTGACGACGGAACCCTTCGAAAGTTACTTACTTAAATGATAATTTATTTGAAATAATGTTCCGAATGAATATTTTACTTCATTTTATAGAGATATTAATGAATATATAGGTCGATGGTTCGGATATCGTTTCTATAGAGAGTTGAATAGTTCAGACTTCTACAATGGTATGAACTGTTTTAGTAGACTTCCCAATGAAACAATTTCACCACACCTGATGCGGTCGCCATACTCTGTATCCACACTCCGGTGACATGGGATTCCAGACTCAACGGATACAAATTAGGTCGTATTTGCGCCTGTGACGGGTTTTTATTCTCCTAGTAATCCAAACATTGTTCCGAAAGAATACCTAGGTACTTAACTGTGTTTTGTAAATATTATGACTATGTACATACCCGTATTTTAACTGTGTGCCGCAGCACACTTGTGTGACGCAAGGCCGCACAGTGGATGGAAGCGTGCAAAAGCCTCAAAAAATGAAAGCATTAATAAAAATGTTTTTCCATTTTTATTTTGTTCCTAGATACCTTCAGACACAAACTTAGCCTTAGTTTCCCCATTTGGGCGTGTAGAAATTTTTGAGAAGGCATTGAATGTGATAATTGGTCGTATGCTTGAAATTAAGGTTTTGGTGTAGAAGGTACTGATGATTTATTACGCCTCCAAAACTGGGGAAATTCCCCAAGACGAAATATACCATGTATTCTATACATGTTTAGGTGTACCTGATCATTTTTTCACATTTTTTTGGTGCATCACCAAGAGTAAGCCGTGATATTGAGGGTTTTTGGAATAATCATGTGATTATTTAACTTTGATAGAGTGCCAAAAGTGCAGGTCATCTCCGGTCGTCCTGGGACTGGAATAATCCGACTACGCACTCATTCAAGTGTCTTGTGTATTAATTTGATCGCCGTTCTCCGCCGTCGGTGATCACAATGAACGAAAACGTTGAGGAAGGTATGTGACGGCACCCGCCTATCAACTCCTGCTATGACGAGTCAGAGTAAAAACCACTAGGTGCGAACCTTGTCCCGAGAATGGATGTTACGATTCATTCTTCGTCTAGAAAAATAGTTCTTTGAGAGAAGTCTTCTATCACTATCAAATCATTCAACGTCAGCGGAAGCGTGGTACCTAACATTTAAACACACATTGTGGAAAAAGAAAATCGTAACATCGTGGTAAAATAAATGTCTCTTGAAATTCCATATTCAGTGCTTTGCGAGATTTTATTTAAGAGTGGAAGTGATTTTGAGAAAGATCTGCGCGAACGATACCCAAATTTGGAAGAAACGGTTTTACATCAGGTGAATAAAAAATAATTAAGTAACCCATTTCGGTTATACTTATAATTATTCAGCTTGATTTATAATTATTCAGCTTGATTTACTATTGTTTCAGCTTTCGCGCTATGAAAAATGAAAAAAGGTTCTCATTTGCCATTCATCGCCACACCTTTTTTTTTACTACCTAGTTATCATTTTGGTAGTAGATACTTGGTGCAGTAATAAGGGATATTACTGGTTTCGGCTTTTCCAATGTAGAAAGCAGGGCATTCTTATATATACAAATATATATACATATGAAAAAGCGTTAAAATCCAGGAATCGTTTCAGAATACTTCAAAACGGATTTCCATGATGAAAAATTTTTTAAATTTTTATTTTAAAAATTTTGGAGCCATTGCAGTAGCTTCATTTTCTAAGAAAATTCGCTAAAACGTTGCTATCCGATTAGCCATTATAGTTAGCGAGTTGGGAATGGTTTCAATCGACTCAGCACTCCAAAAAACATGAAAATCCATATCAAGTTCAACCACTTGGCTCATCTAAGAGGTTTTTGCACAAAAACTGCTGTTTCCATCCACTGTAATAATAAATAATAATAATAATAAACGCTGCAAATTATTTCACAAAGGTTTATTATTTCTATGCTTGAATTAAAACTCCAAAGATTCTTGCTTGATTTGCGGAATAGCATACATGGAAGTAAAGGGATGTCTCCCGCCGAAGTTTTATTAAAACGTCAAACTACAGGGCGTTTAGACCTACTGAAGCCAACTACTACTGATTCTAAAAATGTTTTCGCCCAAGAGAAGCAGATTAAGTACTATGGGGGGAGTAGCCCAGCAAAATATGCTATAGGTGACCAAGTTTGGGCACGAAATTTCAGACCAATGGAAGCAAGGTGGCTTTAGTTCCAAAGTTTGGTTAAAATTCCTTACTTAAATTTAGACTGGATTCGCCATTATTCATCAGTTGAGACCTACCACCAATAGCAATCTGGTGACTGGACCTGAACCGATACCGGATGATCCTGGGCCAGAGGTCATTGTTAACGATTCAGTTGTGACTGAGGGTGATACAAATACAAGCGCAACTCCGGTTACTGGCAAAACAAGTAGGTATGGAAGACTAATAAAAAACCCTGTCAGATATAGTCCTTGATCATGCCCTACCCAACTTTGCATACAATTCATGTAGCATTGAGAGGAATTATTTAATTTTTTTAATAAAAAATAATTATGTAATACTACTATTAAAATTACTATAAGGAATATGTCAAGCTCATAATGTGAGTATATTAAGTATAGGTACTAAGCCTAACAGTTGTACGATCCATAGTAGGGAGAAGTTATTTATTTTACTGCTCAATTTTACGTTAATTACTTCATGCAAGGGTATGGACATCGAAAAATTAAAATTTGTATGTACATCTAATGATTCTTTGAAAATGTACCAACTAAACTTAGAAGATATATTTAGACAATTTTTGAAACATAACGTTGATTTTTATTTTGAATTTGTGAATAATGTTGGAGTTTATATATTTCTTTTTGATGAATTAAACAATATTAAGAGGGAGAAAATGTGATATATTTGAATTTGAATTATTTACGCGCCAGCGCTATGTTGCCACTTGATGTACGCTCTAGCGGCGACTGTTGAAATGTTTCTTCTGAGCAGACAGCCATTTTGCATGTATGTAACGGATGTTCCTTTTTAATAAACTCGCTCTCGATTCAGTGGATCCCGGTATATTAAGAACGTTACAGATTCATAATTTAGGTGAGTGCCATGAACTAATGGATTAATGTTAATAGAGAAAATAGAATAATAATAATTTAATAAATTCGCATACTTTGTTGCAGCAATCCTGAATACTGTATCACTCTCGAGGGGCGCGAACACCGTTGGGCATGGAACGACAAGGGATGCGAGGAAAATCATTGTTTTGGCTGCGAATCGTTCAGAGAGAAATGATTGATGGAAGCTGTGGCCTGCGTCATATTTTAACGACATAACTTTGTCATTGTGTCACCATATGGTTTGACTTTGCTTGTTTATTAATGTTGTAAAATAAGATCACCTGCGATTTATACGTGAAATACACTAATTCAGAAATACACGGAGCCTTCTACAACCCGATACTCCGCCATTCCTTGTAGTTGTCATAATAACTCGTTGTATGATTAGTTAAAGTATATGTTTCAACATGAATCTCCAAATATCATACGTCCTTATCAAGTGTTAAATTCAAGGGCATTTTGAATCGATTGCAGGATTTTTCCCCTTTATATATATATACTCAGCGTATCGTTCCCCGAAAGGGGCCTTGCTTCGTCCCCCCTGGACGCCCTAATTGAACACTTGATGTCATCTTAGTAGCTCTTGAATGGAAGTTGCATTAGTGGGAAGTTAGCAGCATGAGATGTGGTGTGACGCGAAGTAAATTTATACTTACCAAAAATTGGTGATTTCAGAGAGGTGGAAAATCAGCAAGTTACAACTCCCTAGTATCGAATAGTTGTAGATGAAGCATTAGGAAATATCCCGCGTAACGCGATTTCATAACGGATTTGCGTAGTACCATTTTGTAATGGTCGGGCGAAAGGATGACTTAGCCAGGTTGTCCATAGAACTAAGACACATAATACGCCCTTTCGTCAAAAAATCAGGTGTTACAAAAGAAAGGATGCGTTTGTTGGAGAGCGCTTTGTCATCACAATAAATGGCCGACATTTCATCGTTGCCACATGATTCAATTAATTAATTAGTGGGTTGAGTTGAGAAGAAGAATTAATTAATTTATTGTTGATGCGATGACTCCATGCCATCTTATCATTCCTATGTTTAATTTTGATTAGAATAAAGCCTTCACGTTTCAATTTAATTAATTGTTAATTAATTAATCAAATTAATTAATCGTTTTAATTTATAACAATTTATCCAAATCAAAATATTATGGATCAATATATTATCTCTCAAGCCGGATAATTTGGAGCGGATCCAAATGCCCCTGATGCTGCCAAAGTTTGGTCCCACTGGATCAAAACTTTCGAAAACCTTCTTAGGATATCACCAGACTGGGACGATGACCATGATCCTAGCTGAAGATATGAAAGTCCACTGTCTAATGATCCGCGTCTGAGGTATTTGAATCTGTTTATGATTGGTCATTGTATACTAAGGCTAAAGCCAGGCTTGGCGCTCTTCACATTAAACCAGAGTGAAATCTATGGTCGTTTTAAGGTCGCTAATCGTAAACAGCTGTCTGGTGAGTCTATAGAGCAATACAATCAGGCTCTTCAAAATGTAAGCTAAGTTTGAGGTTACAAAGACGTTCCAGCTGAGGAGCATTGAAAACTTTCCATTCGGAACGCTTTTGTCAGTAGTCTCATAAACGTTGAAATTCGTCAGAGGCTCCATGAAAATACCACCCTGACATTACAAGCTCCTGTAGGTACTACACGATCACTTCAAGCAGCTCAACAACAAGCTGCCAGTTTTTCTATTTCAGATCATCATTAATAACTTGCTACTGCGTCTTCCGATGAATTAAATCCTAATTCCCAGCAAATCACAGTCTCGTCTCAAAAATTTTACTTTGTGGAGTTTCCTGACCAGACACTATTGATTCTGCTGTCCTGCCAAGAATGCGATTTTTAAGCTATGCGTGAAACGCGGACATTATCAAAATGTTTGTAGACCAAAAGGGAGAAAACGGAAGTGTAAATAAACGTTATCTATTTTCTCTAAAAATAAAGAGTTAAATTTTAAATCGATTTCGACGGTTAGGCCATCATCAGTAACAATCACATTATATTTAAACGTTACGTTAACGTAAACGTATACACGTGTTAATAATGAAGTTATTGTTCGTTACTGATAAAGTTCTAGCCGTCAAAATCGATTTAACATTGTAACTCTTTATTTTTTGTGGAAATTGAAAATTTTTCCCCCTCACTAATTTCCGTTTTGAAATGGGTTTCCACAGCTTCGTCGTGAGTGATTTAGTTTTTTTAGTTCGTATTGAAGAAAAGGTCTGATTAAACTGTCAGATCTGCTTCTCTACAATTATCAATGCTTGCAGCTTCATAAAGCTGTAATGCCAATATTCATAAATGGTTTCCCTGCTAAAGCCTTAGTGGATACAGACAGTTCCGAAAACTTTATCAGTGCTTCTTTTGTATCAAGGTATTTATTAAAATCAATACCTCAACAGCCTACGTCAGTATGAATGGTCACAACCTCTCTGATTTCACCCATAATGGCTTATTATGTAGAAACTGTTACAAAATTGAACCAATCCTATGAGAGTGTCAAGCTGTAAGTTTTGCAGGATTTGTGTTCAGATTTGATAGTTGGCCAAGATCTTTTGAGAAATCACTGCCTAATATCAATTTCCTTTGGAGGTCCTAAGCCTCCACTCACTATTTGTTCCCGTGCTCATGGTAGAATAATTGATCCTGCTCCTCTATTCCAAGGCCATCCTGTAAATTGGAAACCAATTGCTACCGAATGTCGTAGGCATTCTCCATCAGGCTTCAAATTTATACAGATGAAGTACGAAAATTGTTAGCTAAATGAGACATTGAAGAAAGTCAATCTCCTCAGAGAGCTCAGGCATTCGTTGTGTCCAACGATAACAATAAACGATGAATGGTAATTGATTACTCACAAACAATCAATCGCTACAACCTGCTTGATGCATACCCTCTCCCAGATAAATAATCTATCATAGTCAACGACTGTAAGTATTCTGTTTTTAGTACATTAGATCTCCAAAGTGCCTATCACCTAGTTCCCCTCAGGGATGAAGACAAACCATTCACTGCTTTTGATGGAGCAGGACGGCTTTATCAGTTTCACCATTTGCGTTTCTTGTGTTCAGCGGGTGAATAATGATATAATTGATAAGGAAGGACTCAACTAAGACACTCTTGCCTACTCAGATTATATCACCATTGAATGTCGCAGCAAATTTGAATATGACCAAAATTGTCAAAATTTTATGTTGCTGTAGATAAATACAACCTAACTATAAATAGAGATAAAAGTAGGTTCTGTGTGTCAAGCATAACTCTTCTAGGGTACACAATTGAAGATAAATCACTATATCTAAATAAATCTATTCCAGTCAACAATGTAGAACTGAGAAAGATTACCCACCTCACTCTGAGAACGAGAAGGTACATCCATTGCCTTGCTCATTTCCTACGCAAAATTCGATACATTATTGGTTAATTCGGGGCTCTCAACAAATAGGCAATCTGGGCTCCAGCGCTTGTGCACCTCCAATGGGACGTAAAAATCTCTCCTTTTTCCGAGAACAATTCCACATTTTTTCATACGCCTGTTTGCTGGCGGCCACACCACCAATGCGCCAAATTAATGCATTTTTTAGCTACCGACCTCGGTTTTTTGTTCCTTTTCACTAACTAAAACGCTGCAAATTATTTCACAAAGGTTTATTATTTTTTCAATTGAGTATGATCGTAGTCTTAGTTGGCTAGCGTACGTCATAAGGCCCGTCCAGACTCCTCGGCGTGTCCTACTTCGAGTTGCCACAACCTATACTTTTATAATTATATACGCATGTTTATATTTCTCGATTTGAGCTCCTATCTATTCAAATAGTTATTGCCTTAATAATATCATTATCTAAGTACGTACGAAAAGTCGAGAGGATATGTTATTAAATATGCGTAGGAAAAGCTTTGGTATTAACACACAAATATGACCTTGAAAAAAAAAAAACATATTCATGCCTCGAAGGAACGCCGGCGCCGTACCCACCACAAGGTGCCGCGGCGCCGGCGCCTCCTCTCACTCCACCCCCCCACTCGCCCCCCCCCCCCTCTCCACCCACCGTGACCCCCTGCCAAGCGTGCCAGGCGTGCGCGCGTCGAAAAAGACAATTTTTTGCCCGTTTTTGGCCCATAGCATCTATGCGAGTAAAGCGATCGGGATGGTTAAACGTTAGGACCAACTAGACCCCAAATGGAGTCTATGTGCGAAAGAATGGGTTTTTTAAGTCAATTCTTAGGCCTTTTATGGCCCGGACGGCGAACGGCGGACGGCGGACGGCGGACGGCGAACAGCGAACGGCGAACGGCGGACGGCGGACGGACATTTCGAATTTGGATTCTACGCACCTTGAAACGTAAAGTGACAAAGTTTGAGGGGGGGTTATAAAAATTTTTTGCTACACAATCACATAGGCTTATTATTGGAAATAATAAACCAAAAGTAGGCATTATGTAATTTTACCGTATGTGTGCATTTCCAAGTGAAAAAGCTTCAGGATAGGCCGGTTTGGAGCTTAAAATAAAATATTTTCGTGTGTTTCTATGCGAAAAAACAGCTTCAGGATGATGACGTCAATTTTAATGATCGTTCGAATGTAAGTGAACAGGTTTAAACTACGATGAGATTTTTATACGCCTGCTTGCTAGCGGCCACACCACCAGTGCGCGCCAAATTAATGCATTTTTCAGCTCCCGACCATGGTTTTATTGTACCTTTTTTTTTACTTACTAAAAATCAGGTATCATGTAATTTTACTGTGTGTGCTTTTCCAAGTGAAAAAGCTTCAGGATAGGCCGGTTTGGAGCTTAAAATCAACCATATCTCAGTTACTTTCGTGCGTTTTTATGCGTAAAAACAGCTCCAGCGAGCTAATTAATGAGCGTTCAAATGTAAGTGTACAGGTTTATCCTATTGGCGCTCTATTCCAAATATCACCACCGTAGGTCGGCCAGGACAGAAACAACTCCAAGATTCGACAGCTCATTTACCCTCCTCCACAATTTGTAAATACGTGTCCCACACTACATACGTGTCCCAGAAGGGCTCCATTTCAAATTTCATTATCGTAAGTCTGTAAAAAAAGACCTCTAGCCTCTCAAGCCTCTCAGTGTTCAGATCCCGTTCATACTAACTTTGTAATTGTATTGTAGATGTAGATTGTTGAAGATGGTTTACGTATGTGTTATGGATGTGTAGAATCAATAACGGAACCATGTCTTTAACCATTAAACAATATCTATTATCTAAATGTAACTACTGAGACCTATAGGAGACATCTATGTTTATAAAAATCAAATTATGTATATTTGTGGGTCCTTTAAGTGCGACCAAAATTATGAACCGATTTTGATGCTGATTTTAACGCAATGCCCTTTGAACACCAGACAGACAATGCAATCTTGAAACCATCATTTTATTGAAAAACCGCGTTCGCTTCTTGCCTCATTCTAAATGTATCACTTCATTAAACCGAAGCAACAACAACTTTTTTTTTTTTTACTCAACATAATACGATATCACCATGACTTTCGATATCAAATTCAACGGTACCAAAGGATTTCGATGGGTTGAGCCGGACATTCCCTATTTGTAAAGATAGATCATGGAAAATCGATATTAATAACGCCTTATTAACTGCAGCAATCTTGGTTGGGAAGAGTTTTAGCGGAGCCAAGGTTATACCTATTGATGTTGAAATAATTTCTAAAAGAAAAAATGAGATAAATTTCGTTAGAAAGAAAGAGCTAAATATTCTCACCTGTTCATCCAAGGGAGTTGAAATTTTGATTGGGTGACCCTCTGAGACATCAAGAGACGAATAAAATTAAGGGCTCTTCCTGATCAGCCGAGTGGTATCTTGTAATCTTGTTTTTATCGATGGAATTTTCAAAGGTGATTATTCGGGTTTCATTACATTTTAATAGAGTAGGATAGAATATTAATTTGACTGAAAGAAAATACAATTAATGGCTTACAAGCCGGTGAAATAAAAATATAATTTCCTTCTGTCACCCACCAAATAAGTTCATAAGAACTTGTGGTAGCTGGCGGAGCTGGTCTCAGCCACTATACACAAAGATCTTCAAAAAGGAAACACTCTACAGGTTAAATTCCGTTATCCTGCTCAAAATTATTTTCCTAAAATGCACAAAACCACAGAACATGTCAGGATTAAACCAACAAGCGTTAAGGAACAGTGACACGTGTGATATACATTATTTTTTGCGCGTTCAGTTTCAAATTTAGGCAATTGAATATTAGATGAAACTCCACTACGTGTATGTGTGACACTGCATCTATGATCAGGCTGAAAAACAGTTTTATAAACGACCAAGCACGATGAAATACGAGTAAAAAGTTTTTTCTTACAATGAGCATACCTAACTCGTGATGAAGCAGTAGGTATAGTATAATATCGTCAACTCTTCCAATGGGTTAATCTAAGTATAATATTCTGAGGAACATGCCGGGTTCATAACTTGACAGCACTACCCCATACAGAAATACCATATTTTGACAAAGAAAAAAAGTAAATGAAATATTTTTACCAGAATTTGTCGACTTTCAAACGTGGTGGATGGAAGCCAAGTCATCAGGGTAGCTCTCCGATCTGCACAGAAGGGCCTATCAGGTACGCAAGCAATCAACCTTTTGTAATATTTTGCTGCATTTTATTTTATAATATTTTATTATAACATTTTGATTTCCATGACGATTGTGTTTGAACAGGAAGATCTTTTAGAATAACTCATATGATATAGTTCATTCGACTGAAGGGATGCTTCAACTGCGACAAAGTGAGATGAAATAATATTAATCTCAAAGAAAAAAAAATTGCCGCTTTCCCCAGATCGCTAAATACCCCAATTACGAAGATTGAGGGATACTTTAATGTTACCGCCTGATGGTTGTTGACGGGAAAACTCCTTTATCTGTAACTCATTACAAGAAATGCTATAAAAATGCAATGAGACAAACAATAAAATGCTGTGAAGAGGAACGAGCATAGTGAGACATTTTATTGTCTCCATTATAGTACCTAAAAATCCGCTTTTCATGGTGCCTGGAGATTTCGTTCATTATTTTTTCATTGGATTTCTCCATCTTTCCAAGTCTGGAAAGTGTGGAGTCATCATTAAAACGAATAACGTCAAAATCAGTAGGGCATGATGACATTTCGGCTGAATTTTTAAAAACGGTTTTCCCTTCTGTAGGACCTGTTATTGTTCATATGTTCAATTATTCTATAACGCAGGGTGTATATCCCGATAATTGGAAAAGATCAACGATTGTACCGATTCCGAAGGCTTGCAAGAATAGTTTGAAAGAATATCGACCAATCAATACACTTTGCGTATTAGCGAAGATGTTGGATAGGTCAGTGTACGAGTCATTTAATGATTTTATACATCAAAATAATATATTGGATGAATATCAGTCTGGGTATAATCGGAGATGTAGTACTGAAACCGCCTTGACATGTGTGGTTGACCAAATTCGCAAAAATATTGATGATAGGAAAGTAACAATACTAGTGTTATTTGATTTTGTTCGTGCTTTCGAATCCGTGAGGCCCGATATATTGCTTAGTGTTTTGAGGAGTTTGAAATTGTCTAATGAAACCTTGAGCTGGTTTGAATCATACTTACAAGGTAGGATGCAGCGAGTTAAAACACCAGACGGGAAAATTTCTGAATGGAAATCAATACAAGTAGGAGTCCCACAAGGGTCCGTTTTGTCATCAATTTGTTTCGTGTTGTTCATTAATAAAATATCAGAAAGCCTAGGGAAATTTTGTAATATAAATTATATGTTGTATGCGGATGACCTGCAGGTCTATGCCTCAACGTATGTTGATAATGTGAATATTCTTGTTGATCAATTTAATAAAGAAATAGAAAGTTGGTCTGAGTGGTGTGAAATGCATTCAATGCAATTTAATCCAGTAAAATGTAAATCTATGGTTCTAGGAACATCAAAAATGTTAAATTTGCTAAATTTTGATAATTTGAAGAAAATAGAGGTAAATAGGATCCAACTTGAGTATCAAACGGAAATGAAAAATCTTGGTGTAATACTCAGCAAGAATCTTTGTTGGGACTCCCAAGTCACGTCAGTCTGCAAGAAGACATTTAAATCGTTACACCAGTTAAAAAGACAAGCTTTTCATTTCCCACAATTTGTTAAAGCAAGGCTGGTCCAAACATTAATTCTTCCTGTTTTTGACTACGCCCCGTGTGTATTTACAGACATGTCAGAAGGTAATAATAGCAAATTACAGAAGGCATTGAATGCAAGTGTTAGGTTTATTTTTGATCTAGATTACGACGAACACGTAACACCTTTTTTTGAAAAATTGGATTGGTTAAAAATTAAGCCTAGGAGAGAATTACAAATAGCTTCACAAACATACAAAATTTTAAAATCTGAACAACCTCACTACCTTTTTAAAAATTTTCAGAAAGCCTCACAAGTAATGTTAAATCCCACCCGATCCCGCTTCGCGCATCATATGATGAGAATCCCAATGCACAGAACTGATGTTTATGGCAAATCCTTCTTAATAAAAGCCTCACGAATTTATAATGACAATTTAAATGCATTTATAGAATCTAAGACATTGAATAGTTTTAAAAATACATATAAGGAAATTTGTAAAAGGTAGATTAGATTTCATTTACTTTTTTTTTTTTTTTTAATTTTTCTTCTTTTTTTCAATTTTTGTTACATTGTATACATGTAATATGCGATATATTTAGATTTAAATTAAGTAATACGTCGATAATTAATTTTTTTTTGTTTTTTGTTTAAAAAGACTTAATGCGTTCAGCCTGATAATATTGATTTTGTAAAAATGTTTCTGTATATTAGGAAGAGCGGACCAACTGGGTCCGATAATGTACAGATTAATAAATAAACGAATCAATCAATCAATCAATCAATCTTTCACTGCGAACCGAAAAAAGAACTTTTGATAGTCACTACGTTTCGGCATCTGTATTTTTCTTCTCGATGGCGCCGTGTAAATAATTCGAGGTAGATAAGTAAGTTTTAAGCACCTATAAAAATCTTAGGGTAGTTCGAAGAAGTCAAAATGAACACCTATGTATAAAACTACGCACAAACCTTGCTACGTTATTTCCACAACATGAAGAATCACTACTGTTCGGAATAAATACCTACTAAAATACTATAAAGGATGTATTGCGAGCAGATGGTAATACACAAAGGGGTTTAACTAAACTAAAAATGTAGTTCAACGTCGCCAATCGTACTTCTCTATCTCAGTCCTTTCCAGAGAGATGTTTCTAAGTTTTTACTTTTTAATTTACTCCATGATAATTTTCATTTATTTTAGATTTAGAAAATTACAAAATAAACATCAAACTAAACGTTAGTTTTATCAGAATTTTACTACCTATGTATTCTACCTCCTACTAACGTTTTTTCACACTGCAACTTGATTTTTTCCACGATATTTGGAGGTAATCTTAATTTCGAGCATACCGTTGAAAAGCTGAATGAATTCCCCAACTTTTGTAAGATCCCGCAGTCTAAGATTTTTTTTTTTTTTTTTTTTTTTTTTTTGAAGTGTAAACTTCTATAGGCGCACCGCGTCGAAAAATTTAGCGGGGTGTGAATACGATTTTACCGTCACGTTTTTTTCCGTCACGCTGTTTTGACAACCAAGCCGTTGCTGGGGGAAATGAAACTTCTTTATTTTTCACCGGACAAAAATCGTTCTCCCCTTTTTGGAAAGCTCTCGATTTATCACGCATTTCTTTCGTACTTGTTCTTCTATTCATGTCGTAGTTTTATATTTATTTATATTATAAATGGATATAGTAAACAATGCCACTTGTTTTGTTGTCACTTGGTTGAGAAGTTAATCTTGCTTATAGTAACTGTAGACGCGCACCATAACAGAAAATTACCTACTTAGGTACTCTGTTCCAATTTCGATTTTTAAAACGTTTATGTCGTAGTTTTAAATTTATTCACATTTACGAATTAGCGGGAAGAAAGCATGTTCCATGTTTTAGCATTTTAGCCGAAGGCTCAAGGCGGAAAGTAACCGATGGTCCAGGGGCGGAGACTGTCCACTTTTACTTTCCCAACATCCCAACAGAGTGGAAAGTAATGTCCAAATCGTCATAGAAGTTTACACTTCTCCCGTGTGGTCTTTAGCACACCTGGTTTAATCTTCATTTATTTATTTTATTTCATTTTATTTATTTATTTTTTTTTTTTTCAAAGGAATAGTACAACTTCATTTATATTGCAAAATTCTAATTAATTGCGTTGAATATTTTAGCTAAAACGCTGCGAATAATTACGCAATGGTTGATTTCTTCTGTTTTGGGTAACGCTTCTAAGCAGGTCACTGGTCCATAGATAAACTATGCCAGTGGCTGCTGTTAATGATTACTCATCGAACTTTATGATTATTTACTTTGGGTATGTATGCTTACCAAGTTGAATATAATATTAATGACGTTCCAGAGTCCTCAAAAGCTTATCAGAGAAGTTTGCTTTCCAGAATAAATGTATAATAAAAAACGGACGGTAGACCTTCGGTTCTGCAGTCAGATCATTTAATAACGATTAACGTCTGTTTCGCCTAAATTTCCGTCAATCGAAACTCTGCAGCTCATTATTGCATCAAAAGTTGAAATACGTTTTTGTTTCACTTCCCGTCATTGTTATTATGACGCTCGCAACCACCATAATAGTCACGTGACGATCGCAACCAACATAGTAACGTGATATAATTCCGATGGTGCAATTTCGATCGTGATGTGACGCTCAAAAATCCCACTGTGACGTGACGCTCAAAAATCCCACAGTGACGATACGCTCGTGACGTGACGAAAACAAATGGAAACGTCCTATAAATCATTAGTAAATAATAAAAACATAACTCATTGTTCTTTCGAAGGCGTATTCACCAGCTAAAGCCTTCTTCTGCCAACACTTCCCACTGAGTCTGGTAACAACGAGGCGACTCAGGTTTTTAAACACGGCTGTGTGAGGTTTAAACAGGTTTTGTACCTCTGGCCCTTAATCACACCGAACAAGACCATCTAAGTTCGTTTCCACCAGAGGGACCAGAGGGTAAAATTATCTATGTTTTGCGCTACCTCAAATTAGGATTAATACTGAAATTTCCGCACACCCAACTAAGCTCATAATAAATCTGAAAAGAAACAGTCGTTGCTCAAAATCCGAACAGAACTAATTCAATCAGTGTAATAGGAAAAACTTAAAAACATTCTTTGCTTTTCGATGTCAGGTTCTCACTATCCCACAACCAACTTAGCCACTTTCAAACTTATCCAAGGGTTTAAACATAGGTTCTAAAAGCGGCCGCAAAGAATAAAAAACACTCACGCAGTTTGCGTAAGCAGAACTAACTTTTCGAATTGTGATTTTTGCATGTTGCAAAAAATGCCAGCCTGTAATTTCATTCGTCCCTTGATGTCTTACAGGAGAAATTTGAGCTCACTCAGCTGATCAGGATGGCGCCTCTCACTTTGCTCGTCTCTCGTTGTCCCAGAGAAGCTCCCTATAAAATGTCGACATCCTACGGTGAATAGGAGAGATTTGAGCACGATTTTTCCTTCATCATGATTGATATTATGGCTCATGGTCAGCTGATCATTACTAGTGTCAGCGAGGCACTAGCTCCGCCATGGTATTGCAACATATCAAAATTTGGTCCAAACAGGACCAGCGGTTTTGGAGGAGTAGTGAGCACAACATTTCGTCCATGAATAAATGAATATATATATATATATATATATATATATATATATATATATATATATATATATGAAAATGAATTACTATTGTAAACGTGTTCTGCGCCCTCTGAAGCCCAAAGAAAATGCATCCCCACCCCCGAATGCCGCCGTGCCGACGGCTGTAATACCCCCTTGTCTACGAAAAGTTGGGTAAAATTATTCATATCATAGCAACGGACAAACAAGTTCTCTAGTAGATGTCTGCTAAAATGTAAAAAACATGGAATCATGTTTTATCTCCTCGCTCTCACGTTATTATAGAAATGATCACGACGATTGAGCTCTTGTGAGATGATGATCTCCTAATAGAAACTCGCGAGTAAACATTCACTTTATTATAGAAAGAGGCTACATACGAAATTACAGCTTCCTATAGTGTAAAGTATTGAAATTACCTATTAAAATGATTTAACCACCGCTTCACAAATCAAACCGTTCTCGCAATATTCGGATCACCTGCTATGAATCACATAATCGAAACACCAGCTCAATGAAATCATCAGAAAGTAACACGCGGTTGCAATCATGTTCACAATATCAATAATTGAGAATGATCACCTGTGTGTAAACAATTATTCATATAACCATGCTCATAACTAAGCTTGTTGGCCACGCACTTCGAAGTAGTTAATATAGTATGGTTGGATAAATCGAGAGCTTTCGAACGAATGGTCAACGAATTTTGTGGGATGGAAAACGACGAAGTATCATATCCCTAGCAACGACTCGGGTGTAAGCAGAAATCATCACAATTATTGGCGCTACTTTCATGTCACTTTATAGTCTCACTTTTCGGAGGGGGATCCATCGCTAAAACATGATTCCATGTTAAAAAAACGGACGGTAGACCTACGGTTCTACAGTCAGATCATTTAATAATGATTAATTTTACACATTATAAGTTCATAATGGTTACATACTTAGCAATATTAGTTTATAACTGAGCGTAATAAATCAGCTTCACTTGACACTACAGAGGCTTAGGGATTATGAGATGCTGTGATAAAATGAGAGCATTCCAAAAAGTGGCTAACGATTCTCCTGCTATGAAAACTAAGGGAGTTACACTTCCCTAGTAACGCATTGGTTGTACGTGAAAATCAATAGAAAACCCCACCGTGACGTGACGCTCGTGACGTGACGAAAACAAATGGAAACGTCTTGTTAATCATTATTAAATTATAAAAGTGGATAGGGCCGTTGGATCCTTTTTTAGTTTGGAAGTCTAGTGGTACTTGAGGGAAATGGTTTCTACCATGGTAAATGGATTATAGGTAGGTTGGTTGGCGCGATTTATGGAAAATTCGGGCACGCGTGAGCTGCAATACTGAAAACAGCTTTGTGGAACTCTCAGAAAATCAGTGTCAAATGTTGTTGGCCTGAAAATAGATAGGGGGAATTGTCCTGTTTTAAGATTACTCTCTTTGAAGCTGTATGGTTACCAAGTTAAACATATTAGTAAACTAATGTTTTACAGTTCAGAAAAACTATTTCGAAACATTTTCTTCCAAGAATAAATTTATAATTCAAATAAAACAGCTGTGCTATTATTTACATAACACTACATGAACGTGGGCAACCATCAAAAGCATATTATTGAATTCAAATTCCGATCCATCATAAAGAAATATGCTGAAGTTATGAAGTTTTGGGTTTTACAATTTAAAAAAAATGGTATGAATAAGTAATGAGTAGGTCAATGATATGTATGCTTACCTTCTTCAGGATTATGCGATAGTACTTTCGATAAACCTGCATATGATGGACATGCATTTAACAAGTGTTACTATTGTCTTACTGATTAAGTTACATATTAATTTCGTGCTGATATTTAATTATATTCTACGAATTTTAAGTTTTATCTTCAATGAAACTTTGGAGCTTCAATAGGCGGTTTGAAAATACGACTAGTGGTGTTGGATATTCCTGGATGATTCTTCCAAATTTAAATACCTAGAGAACAGAGCAAGCTTTCACATTATTTGTTTAGTCATAATATTGGTCTTTCTTCACGGTTTATTTTAGATTCATGAGTTAGAACTAATTCTAACTCAAAAGTCGAGGAGGTTTTTCTGCATTGAGCCATTTTTACCTACCTAACATTGACAAATTAATACTGAACAAATTTAAAAGATAAAAAACATCTGCCAAGTTTGGTTTGGCACATAAGTTACTCGTATCCGGAACATGAAGCCACGGACTGTCGCCTCGTATTTATTCAAGATCGAACAACATTTGTATAATTGATTTGATAATTTTGATGCTTTTTGTTTACTATGAAGTTTTTACCATAAATCTATGCCATTGGTACTGTCTGATATGTTTATGTTGGAATATGAGAGGGCTGAAAACATTGGGAAACACTGATATACGGATTTCCCAAACGTACCTAGTTAGCTCGAAAACTTTACTTAGCTTGAAAATTCGCCCACGAGGTTATGCTACAAATCAAGCAATGATTTGTTCTTCAAAAATTAAAATACGAAGATATATTTCTTTGGACGATATTCCATTCTGTAGAGACTATCATAGGTATTTTATAAATATGTTAACGTTGTTGCAGTGGCTATGAAAAGTCCTGTGTGTCTTACCGTCTATTCAATGGCGTATGGAAATGGAACGATTTCCGCTGCGTTCGAGGAGAAAAAACTTTTAATGGGTGTGAATCGTTCGAGACAATCGATTGATAGAAACGTTTGATGATAGCCGTACCGTGCATCATATTTTACCAACGAAACACTAATGATTTATTCCCATATTTTTTTAATTTGCTTTCTGTAGTGACCTTCTGTAACAAAGCCTCCTTGGATTTATAGATGAAATACAATCAATCAATCAATCAATCAAAACATTTTATGGTAGAAATCTGCACGGATTGTTACATTAGAGTGCGGGGTGTTGTACAGCTATATTCGGCGCTGAGGACGTGAATATGAGATACATGTATGAATAATAATATGGAAGATTTAAGTAGTATAAATTTAAGAACGGGTAAGTGAATTTTCCGTTAAAATAAAGTTATAATGATTTTGTGATAATTATATTTATTTTCAATGTAATTAACTCACTTTAGTTTAGTGGGTGAAGTAGATAGCTGTTTGTGTGAGTTGGTGTCATCATTAGGTAGGTGCCGTGCCAACTGTTACTAATTACCGTGCCAGATATGTCAATTATATAAGTGATGTCAATTAAGTAATTGTTTCTATGTTTGATGCTATGGAGGGGTGGGGGGATGGGGAGGTCCAGAAAAAGCTTTCTACTCACGTATAATAATGATAGTAAGAATTTTTATTCGTGTTTTAGAATGGATCCATACGCAAGTCAATAATGATATATACATAGCAAATCAGATCTCGATTAAAACAATAATAATAATACATAGAAAGCCATATCTCAACAAAAACAATAATAATGAACAAGGTCATTAAAACAATACATCGAAAAATTCTGAGATTGAATATGAAGGATCGTCCAGCAAAATTAACTTCAATTTTCTGTGGAAGGGCTTCTCCTCCAAGGACTTCAGACGAGCAGGTAGGAAATTATAAAGTTTAGCCTCCAGAAAGGTGACATTATGCTGCTGGGTTGTGGTCAGATGACAGCGCTCCGGCTGCAAGAGGCTTCGCCCACGGGTGTCATAACAGTGCTCTGCACAACCTGACTGAAGCTCTCCATGATACCGGTGAGCAAAGCTTATTAATTTGAGGCAGCAGATACCAAAAACGGTAATGATTTTCATCCTACGAAATAAAGGTCTGCAAGAAGATTTCCCATCAGCCCTGGCCATAATTCGAAGAGCTCTCTTTTGTGCTAAGAGAACGCGTTGGGACCCAACAGAGCTACCCCGCAGGGGTATGCCATAGCTTATGCGACCATGGAAACAAGCAAAGTACAGGGTTCTCAAAACTGTAGAGGACATAGAGAAAGCCGCTCTACGCAGGCATATTGATGTTAAGCTACGGATCTGCAATTTGAAATGGACCTCCTTTGTAATATCAAGAATGTAATATCAGTGTATACTGATCACCTGTGGAACCTCTGAGTCTAAATTGTTTCTTAATCGACTTATGATGCTGAAACCCGAAATGTAGCTCCTTTTTGTAGATCTGGAATACAGTTACAAAGTATGGAGGGACTTGATCAGCTTCGGAACCTCTGAGTATAATTTCTTTCCTAATCGGCTCACTTTGCTGTTATTTAGATGGAGCTCGTTTTGGACTTCTCGGAAACAATAACGAGGTACGGCACACTGATCAGCTGAAGAGTCTCCAAACCTATATTCTTGCCTCAACTAACAACTTTTTTTTTGTAAGATATACTGTGAAGCATGAAATTGTGGGGTCCCCTTGTGTGAACCCTTTTGAGGCGCAAGATGCGCCATGTTCTGATCATATATTACGTTCGGGGATTAACAATCATAGACCAACTATCTGCGTGGAAGGGCATCCTAACACAGAAATATTACACCTTTGTGTAAGAATTTTCAGCGTTTCAAGAATAATATCATTCAATGTTTAAAGACCATCCAACTGTACTACATTGCTATAGCGGCAAATTCTAGATTTCAATATACAAATATACCTAGTACCTAATACCTCTTAAGCTTTCAACTTCATTATTTATGGAACTTAGATGTAAATTAATATTCACTTTTAGTTTATTTTTAGTTGGAAATAGTATTAATGAAAACCGAAAGGCTGCAAACACTTCTCGAATTTCTCAACACTCCCCCATCAATAAGAAATACTGATGCCAAAACATAGGGTCTGTTAGATAGGGATTATTTTTCGGTTTGCCGTGAAAGATAGGAAAAAGCTTTAGAAACAAAAGATAAATTCTACTCCTCCCACGAAAAGCGGATATTTATGATGGCAAAATTGAAAAGTGTTTTACTATACTCGTTCTTTCTCACCGCTTTTATAGTTAGACTCATCGAAAATTTATAGGATTTCTTGCGATGATTCGTACATAAAAAGATTTTTTCCGAAACTGGCAGATAAACCACCAGGCGGTATCATTAAAGTATCATAACATGCAATATCCTGAATGATGTTTGTAGTAATCTGAAAAATAGCAATTTATTTTTTTAATGACTTAAATACTAGCCATTTCGCCTCTAGCCATTCGCAGTCAAGCATCCTTTCACTCGGATGAACCATCCATCTCACGTGAGTTATTCCAAACAATCTTCGTATTCGAACATATTTCTCGGGTATTGAAAAGTATTAAACAAATGGTCCTTTCTCTTCTTATTAAACTGTTGAATGAAACCTAAATTACTTCATTATCCATGCTAATCTAGAGTGACAGGGTAGGTAGGAGCCTACTTCTTGAATGAAATAAAATAATACTCTTAACAGTGCTTCACTACCTCGGCATCTCGAATCCTTGGCATAACTTTCGATCATCAGGAATGATTAAAATTGCAGGTTGAGATATTAGTTATCCAACATTCGAAAAACTGTAAGTTTCTTTAATTTAAATTTAATATTTCTGGAGAAGAGAAATGCTTGAGTTTATGGAAAATTTGTACAAGTATAATCGTGTAGTTTTAAGTTATAATTTCAGGAGCGTATATTCAGATACTTTGGTGTGTGGTTTTTGTATGATTTTGGGATTTTGCATGGAGTACAGGTTCAAATTCGGCTAGCGTTATGAGCTAGACAACCGAAATAAGTACTATGTAATTATGGACAAGATTCCTATTTTTTCTAATCAGTTAGCCTTGAGGGGTAAATGTTCCATCCATACTCGACTGGACGAAGAAGGCAGAGGAGGTTTTCATGTGCCACCACCGCACCTATTTGATATGATGTTTGTGGTTTATAAACGAATTGGGATCGTGCAATATGATTTAGATTCTGTCAGTGAAATTTCATCTTGATTTTATAAGTTCATTAGTTTTCAGCCTCGAGGCCAGCCATGAATATCTCATTAGTGACTTTGAGCGTTCTCGGGGCTGTTTACGGTGATGATAACAACCAACAACTAATAAACAACGAAAAGGACTTATATGGTGATAGGAGCGTCAATGAAACTCAGGTAATGACATTTTGTTATATCAATTTCATTCGAATTCAGCAGAAAGCCTGCTAAGGTTGTCGTTCAAATAAATTAATACTTTAAACTGTTCCAAATAATTGACAGCTGGACAATAGGTACTTCACGAGATAGTTTGAAAGTACTAAAATAAAAAAATAAAAACGCTGCAAATTATTACACTAAGATATATTATTTCTTTATTAGCTAGACCTAGTACAGTCAGTGGTATGCACCTTGTCAGTGGTCTACAATATTAAATACCGTATATCATGAATGAATGAATGAATGAATGAATAGTGAATTTATTCCGAAGCAAAGCAAAAAGTAAATAAATAGTACAATACAAATACAGTTAAAATACAAATTATTAGAGGTTGATGAGTTCAATGGAATATACCCCTAAGCCATAGGGCAGGCCCTGTGCGGCTAAGGGGAGTTGCTTATGAATAACATTGCAGTTATATTCTTCTTTTACAAGTGTAACACAGAGAGAACTAACTCAGCAGGGACTATAAGTTTACCTATTTAGAAAAGCAGAAAAAAAAAATTAAGAAAAAAATGAAGCAAACTTTTAACGCTTACAATGTGTATGTGTTGTGACAATACACAATTAGTTTACATAAATGCTGGAAAGAGCATCTAAGCAATCTTCAACTCCACGGGAAATCAACCATGAAAAAAATTTTTTTTTATAATTGGAGCGGGAAAAATTTGATGGAGATCTCATTTCGTCAGGCAATGAGCGGATCAAGAATGGCATGCTATAAAATATGTGTCTGGATGTGCTCCATAAACGGGTTTTTGGTGCCGGCACCACGGCTTGGGAGGTGAGACGAAGTGGGTATGGAGTATGAAAAATGGGTATGTTGAAAAATTCTGGATGTTTGTGAAAGAAAGAGAGGGACGTTTTTATATACAATTGATGAATGGAAAATACTCGACAATAGTTGAACAATTCGGTTGTGGGAAATCTTCGAGGTTTTTTTGCAATTATTTTTAAAATGCTCTTCTGTAAAATGCATAGGGGGTTCAAAACAGTTAAAACAGCGCCACCCCAAGCAATCATCCCAAAGCCAATGATGCTCTGTACTAGAGTCTTGTATATAATAATTAAGCTTTCTTTATTAAGGCATCCTCTGAGTTTGAAAAAAACGTGGGTGAATTTGCGAAGTTTCTGGGTCAGAGCTAACACTTGACGATCCCACCTGAGTTCCTCGTCAATTACTACTCCCAAGTACCTTGTGAACCGGACCCGTTCCAGCACAGGACAGGGGCATGAAGTGCTCATGTCATCTGAGCCGCACACATGCAGTTTAATTGGAGTGCTTACTAACTTTTTAGAAGGTGATTTGGAAAATACTAGATATTTGGTTTTTTTCACGTTCAAACTTAGAGTATTATTACAGAGCCACTTGAAAGTTTTATTTATATCGCTAGTGGCATTTTCAAACACTTCTTCCCACGTCTCACCCTCGCACAAAATCGCCGTATCATCAGCACATAAGTATGAAGTACCCTGAAGGTTCAAATTACCAAGCTGATTAATAAAAATCAGGAAGAAAACAGATGCCAGGGTTCCACCTTGAATTACGCCGTATTCGATTGAATTTTCATCGCTGTCAATGCCTTCGATTGTGACTACTTGTTTTCGTTCATTAAAGTAACTGACTACCCATTCTAACTCTAATCCTTCGACACCATAGGATGGTAACAGTTTTACGAGTAGATTCCTGTCAATGGAGTCGAATGCCTTGGCCATATCCAACGTCAACAAAATACCTTTTTTCCCACGATCTAGCAGCGAGTTGATATCTCTAGTTAACACATACAATGCTTCCTCAACCCCTATCCCCTTTCTAAAACCAAATTGCCTATCTGACAGGAGGTTCTGCTCCTCAAGATGCGCATAAAGGAGTTGTTTAATCCAGCGCTCATCATATATCATTCAAACGCAGAGCTTTGCGCCTCTCAAACGGATTCACCTCTACACAAGCCTGGACCCCAAAAACTCACGAGTTACGACAATGTTATCTACCCACCAAATAGAAGGGTTGCTTAGACCGCATATTGATTTGAAACTATGATAGTTTTTGGCACATAATACCCTTTATTACAATTACCAAATGCATTTCTGTAGGTCGATCAGAAAAGAAATCAGTCTCTGAGGACCCTCGCAGCTGAAAAGTGTTCCTCCATGTCCCGTGAAATTGTTTTCAAGATATCCTAAAGGTGCTAACTAAATTTCAAACTTTAGCACTGTAGCTCGATCAGAAAAGAAATTACTTAGCTCCTGAGTTCTCTCAGCTGATCAATTCACCTCCATACCTTGTAATTGTATTCTGTGTGCTTCAGAAGCTCTCCAGTTTGAATTTCAACATCGTAGGTAAATAAAGATGTAAATTAGCCTCAGAAGCCCCTCAGCTGATCAGAGTTAATCTTTACTTTGTAAATGTATTCTACATGTCCCAAAAAAAGCTCCATTTCAGGTATCAGCCCGATAAGGGGATTATATTACAAAACAAATTAGGTTGAGGGGTCCGTCAACTGATAGTTAGCCTACATGCAGTGGAATTTTAATGCGGATTACGCTTTTACCGGGACCCAAAGTGAAAAATGTCACAGAATATTGCATAGTTATTTGCTATTCAACCTATGAAGATGAAATTTGGAATGGAGGCCCCTTGGGTGCGTCTAAAAACAAATCATAAAATGTAGAGCCCCCCAGGTCAGCTGAGTAAGATCCGTGGCTAATATATTTGCTATTGAATTTATGAAGCTCAAATTTGACATGGAGGCTTCTTGGGCCATTTAGAAACGAATCGTAAAGTGTGAAGCTAACTAGACCAGATGGGTGAGCTCTGGAGCTAATTTCTTAGCTATCAACCTATGAAGCTAAAATCTGAAATAGAGCTTCTTTTGGGACGTCTAAAACGCCTCATGAAGTCTAGAGCCTCCCGGATCAGCTGAGTGAAATTCGGACCTAAGTTCTTTGCTATTCAACCTATGAAGCTCAAATTTTAAATGGAGCGTATTCCACGTTCGTCCATTGTTTAGATGAGGCTCGATGTGAAAGCACAAGGGGATCTGGGGTCCCTCCAGTAGGATCATGAGGCGGAACCCCTGCGAGGCGTGCAGGGCTGAGTGAGTTAAATTACCATTAAAATCTCGGATCCTACAGTGGCTGTAGTTTACAGAATCCATCAAATTTTTGCTATCGAACCGCTGTTTTTTTTTTTTTTTTAATTTATTTATTTATTTATTTATATTATTTTTTTTTTTTATGTATTCCAAAGGAGCTAGGAGCTTAATCTCAGGCAATGTATCACCAAATAAAATGGACCTGAAATCTCAAAATTTTCGATTTTGGTCTATTGTTTTCAATAATGAGCCTTTGTAAACGACCGAGTCATTGAATATCTAAAAAATTAAGGAAAAAAGTTATGGGATGGAGGGGGGGGGGGGGGAGTAAGGAGGTTGCTTTTGGGACACATGTATATCGACACTAATTTCAATAGTTTTCATCCGATTTCGGTGAAATTTTCAGGGAATGTGCGGGTTAGGCAGTAAATGGTCCCCTATTAATGTAATACTTCCCAAATGATTACTTCATTCTGAGCATTCGCAAACTTAAATTACTTCAAGGATAATTTTTTAATGCACTAGTCGTCCAATCTAGCATACGTTTGGTGCTTAATTGGGGACGATGGTTTAATTATTCCATATTTATTTCAACATGATTTATTTCATCATTAGTAGCTCCTGGGCATGCGCGAGAGTTGTAATGAACTTAGACGCCCCGCAGGTGCAATGGGGGCTTAAATCCACACTCATAGAGAGAGAGAGAGGAGAGTGACAGTACCATAAGAGGTACAACTCGTACTAATAGCATATATGCTACGTTTGGAGAAGATAGGTTTTCCAGTTCTAGGACCACCCATCCATCGCCAAACGCGGGCTTTCGAAAACACGGGAAGAAAGCGCCCGACGCCCGTTGGGAAACAACGGAGTGACGGCAGCGCATTCCCTTGGATCTCGCGGGAACATTCACACTCCCCCCCTAAAAAACTTTGGGGACTTACGAAAATGGGAACTATGCCCTGGGGAATTAACTTGCTCAACTTTGGAGACTTACAGTGGAAGGTGTGC
This sequence comes from Adelphocoris suturalis, assembly GCA_030762985.1. NCBI lineage: Eukaryota > Metazoa > Arthropoda > Insecta > Hemiptera > Miridae > Adelphocoris > Adelphocoris suturalis. The sequence goes on from CM061046.1 coordinate 81,066,008, forward strand.
CCACTATGGGGACTTATGAAATAGGGAACGATGCCCTGGGTTTGGGAACAAAGCCCTTGAAAATTAAGTATGTTAAATAGATATGATATGAGGGGATAAATTGAGAAAATAATAATCAAGAACCAATGAAAGTATTTATGTATCCAAGGGAGTATAATGGGTATTCCTTTTGGAAACCCGGGCCAGGTTTCTTCTGAAACATTACCTCCCCAAAAATAGTGGATCGGATTACTAGGCGTCAGCCGCACATAATCCTAACCACGCTCTGCTACCACTTAGCCCACCCCAGAGGTGCAATGGGGGCTTAAATCCACACTCATAGGAGAGTGACAGTAACATAAGAGATACAACTCGTACTAATAGTATATATATGCTACGTTTGGAGAAGATAGGTTTTCCAGTTCTAGGATCACCCATCCATCGCCAAATGCGGGCTTTCGAAAACACGGGAAGAAAGAATCATTTTAGGGAAGGGAAATCATTTTCCCTTACCTAAACGACCGATTTCGAAGTTTTACGTTACCTACATCTTGATTGACTATATTCCGCTATGGATTTTTAATGATAGGGGGGTAGTGAAATGTAGATGTTTTAATTAAATACATTAATGTTCCCGCTGATGGTGCCTATATCTACGAAGGCATATAATTATGCCAACCTTCCGAGCAGCAATTTGAAATGGACCTCCTTTGTGATATCAAGAATTCAATATCGTTTTACTGATGTCTTTTTTTATGAACAAAAATGAAATCTTCACTCATTTCAACTTCCCTGCCTCGATATTTCAAAAGCCTTCTTGAGAGTGTCGATTACAGTATAAAACTTCTTAATATTTGAACCAAAACATAAACCATCGTCCACAAACATAGTGAGTGAGGACTACTTTTGAATAATTATCAAACTCCTTGAGATAAACGCAACTATCAAATAGGGAACAGCAGATACGTAGGTAACCAATGGAATAACAGCCATTGAATCTTTAACAAATCCAAAAAATAATAAACCAAAATGAAAATCCCTCGCAAAGCTGTAATTTTTCGCAGCAGTTCATTGTATCTTCATCTCAAAATTAACTGTAAGTTAGATACCATTAGAAGTATTGCCAACTGTTGGGGTAACAGAATTGAGCACTGTGAATTTCTAGGTGAAATTTGAGGTGAGCATCTCATTAAAATTTTCTATTGTTTTGTTTACGTTTAATAATTGTAGACCAGTGACCTGATTAGAAGGGCTATCGAATACAGAAATAATAAACCTATGTATAACAATTTGCAAGATTTTGAATGTGGTTCACTACAATTACAATCAGTTTGTATGTAAAAGTAGGAACCAACCCAAGCCAATCGGGTTAAACCGTTGCGTATATTTTTGCAAGATCATTTACATTCGATTTATGGAATTTACGTACCTTGAAACGTAAACCAACAATAAATTATGGAGACGCTCACATTTTTTAGTTGGTCAATTACAAAAAACTTTAAAAACCATCAAAAGATGATAAAATGATGAAAATAAACTAATATATAGAAATGAAAATAAACTTAATGTATAGAAACTAATATTAAGGTCAAATTCTGAATTTTACAGACCTGATCCCGGATTTCCCAAACCAAATTCAGGACCTTCTCCGTTATCGTTTCGCCAGGCCCCCCACTGTTATCATTTCGCCACCTTGATTCTAATCGATACGTCCAACTAATCTGAATTTTTACTACTTGATGTTATGTATTTTTGAGATTCGAGCGTAACGAGCATCCAGACCACTGATCTAAAGTGAAAATCTCTCTAACAGTGGTTGTAAACGAGCTTACATCAGTTTTGACTTGGTAGTTATAACTAGTTTTGACGAATTTCGCGTATGTTCGGTAAAATAGCTACTACTGAATGTCGTACATTGGTACTTCTGTTTTAATAATTAGGTACTTACTGTGGGTGACGGAACGATAATGGAGGGTAGCTAGGGCCAGGTGGGACAATCACGGAAATGGTCCCAAATTCAGAATTTCCCAAACTAAATTCAGAATTTACGAAACCATATTCAGGATTTTTATTTCAATTTCAGAATTTTACAAACCAATTTCAGAATTTTCCATCTAAATTTCAGACTGTGATCAATACTCATGTATGATGATTGATGAAGTTCTGAACAAACAACGAGATTACATCTGAGCAGGAACTAAAGTGGGGTGAAGAGAAGGAAGTGAGTGGGTAGGCAAAAAAAGTCATTCATATATTAGAAAATTAGGCCTCTTGTTATTACAGGAGCCCTTGTTTACTTTCAGTTGATCTTTGTGACCGGTGTGAGTTCAGCACGAATAGTTGTAAGTACAAAACCCATCTAATATACCTCTCGATATTTATTCAAAAGAAAACACTCCGGAAACTAGGGAAACTGTAAGATTTCGGGAGAGCAAAACTACTAACATCCGATCACATCCGCCATTTTTGAAAACTCGATATTTATCTGCGCGGGAAGTTCAGTAGTTATTGACAAAGGTAAACTGATTTCGTACATCTGTAGATGCGAAGCTCCCTATAAAAGGAGGTACATATATATTGTGAGCAGACTTTTTCCATTGGAGTAATTCCAGTTCACGCATTGTAACATAAACATTAAAGTAATTCAGAAATTAAAATAGACAATTCTGAAATCGGCATAGAAAATTCTGAAACTGGCCTGGTAATCCGAATTTTACTTGGAAAAGATAATAGGCTGTGCACTTTTACGTGAGAGATTACAAGTTTCAAAAATGCTAATATTATATTCTCAATAATGGCTGGAACTGCGATAAATCATGAGAAAACATTTAATGAAACCCATAATTTTTGCTGATTACTAATTACAACAAGTTTTAATTCTAATCATTTGAAGGTCAGAAATATTAATTCTCTACAAAGAGTTGGTTTTCGTTAGTTATTAATGGTAAAAATCAGTTACTATCGTAAGTAATGGTCGTTTCAAACAATTAGTGTGTTAAATAATGTTACATATTGAGACATTTTGTTACAGTTGCTTGAAGGAAAATCTCTTGCCTGGCTAGATGACATGATAAATGAAATCGAGAAGGAGAAAAGCGGATTACGGTTTTTGGAGGATGAAGAATCCAATTCAGTGAGCCTTACAGATAATCCGAGTAGTGAAGATGGAGACCCTATCAGAAAGGTGCAGAAAGTCAGACTGTGGATCCTGGAACTTCTATTACAATACCTGCTGTTGGAACGTGAAAACACAATTCTTCGCTTCCGAGATAAAACCCACAACTTTGAAAATGCGGACGATAGGCTGCAAAAATTTATACAAAGATTCGAACGAATTGATGATATGCTTGTTGCACGGATCCAAGAAACACTAGATGACATTGTTCTCCTCAACTCTCAAATTGCAGGAAAGGAAAATCAATTATCAGAAAAGGATATGATGATAGATCAGTTGGAGAATAACGTCACTACTTCCACCTCTCTAATCACATCAATGGCCGATAAAATCCAAGAAAATGATATAACGATGAAGCAGTTAGAGGATGAGATCACTACCCTAAGATCTCAATGCACGACGAAAGAAGAAGACCAGAAACCGAAAGTGATGGCAGACCGCAGCGCACCTAAGGTACCTACAGTGTAGTACTCGTTTTGTACCCGTGTTCCGCCAAGGCCATTTATTGGAAATGTAATAGCACCTTGTGCTATGTAAGGTGGCTTCATACCTTGTCGATCTCACCCAGTAGACCCAAAAAGGCTCCAATTCAAATTTCAACAATCAAGTATCTACTTGTACCTAATTATTTGTCATGGATGTCTCTTGGCTGGCGGTCAATCAATTGATGTATAGAGAGAGAAATTGGTAGTGTGAGATACAGTGACTTGTCAGATAAATTTTTTATTCATAAATCAACAAAATATATTTTAAATTAGATATTAAAGATTAGGCTCGGGGTCTCCACGGTAGTTTCTAAGCTATTTTCTTTTTGCTCAATCCTGTGGTATCGGGAGTGGAGCGCCATCCTCTAGGTTCATTTCACCCCCCTCCTCTTTTCTTCTAGACCCCCGCAGTCTCATGGAGATGGCCCGGATGATGGTCATCTGGAGTTTTACTCGTACCCAGCCTGCAACTTGGGACCGGGGTTTTTCCCATTTATTGGCAAGAACTGAAAAAAACTTCTTTACAAAAATGTTGAACTCTCGATGCAGGACTCCCTCACATGAGCTGATTAGGGGTGTGAACGATCCCCGTAGGTCTCCGGCTGCACCATCGTACTTCAGGTGCTTCGCTCGGGCGGCTTCGTCGGCGACTGCGGACCACTCTCGTGTGGAATAGGAAGGAGCGTCGGCGTTGACAACACGGTTGTCAAAAAAAGCCGCTCTCTCCCTATCCCACACTCCGTGTACCTTGATGTCAGCGATCAAGCCGGGTGAACCGTCTTCGGCCACCTGCATAATCGGTTCAACCACTACTCCTCTCCAAGCTAGTTTGGCCAATCCTGCAACTTCATCCCTTATCCAGTCATGCCCTTGCTTTACTAGTCCACCCCTTTTGCAGTTGAGGGCATGATTCACCGTCATGTGTTCACCGCATCCATCGCAGGTTCCTGGTAGGCCCATCAGATTTTTTCCGTATCACATTGAAAGTGCGTCCCTAAAATTTAGTAGGCGATAAATCCAAATTATCCGCTGCCAAAGGAAAAACGGAAAGCCACTGTGAAGCGTTTCCTTCGATATTGCGTTTTATAGTCTTTCTTTCGTGTGGGTCGAGGACTTCCATGGCTTGCTGACATTTTTGTTCGCATCTTTCCATTTTCAGCCTTTTTTCCCTCTTCAGTTCTTCTAAAACATGCAATCTATGGGCTTCTACATCAAAGTCGGCTACTGTTACTATGCATGATGTCAGTACTGACGTGGCCCGAATGGATGTGTCGAAGGCTTCTGTGGCTGTATACACCGGATCTTCTAAGGCTAGACCTCCAAACTTGACTGGGAGCATAGAGATTATGCCCGTGATCAGCTATCCAAGATTGAAGGTGTCAGGTTTTGACGGATCGCATTTCGCAGTGGTTCATATTGATTTGGGGCAGCACTTACCACTCTCTGTAGATATGACCATTCTCTTTGTAAAGATTTTTTGAAGGTGGTTTAAACTGCTTGGGGGCTTTCTTGGGCAAACTCACTGAATGTCAAAACGTGATTTACCCACTTATCCACTTTTTCTTTGACACAGTCATTTTTTGCTTGACATGACCCTAGTACCCCCCCCCCCCCCCCCCCTAGATATCTATGACTTGTAACAATATGTATGTTGGGAAACATATCTTGGGCTCTTTGTTCATCTTCTGGTTTTACGATGAGGTAGCTTTTTTCAGGTTGTGGAAGATAGCCCCATTTCGGTCCTTCAATTTTGAGTTGAGAGAGCCATGCTTGTGTGTTTTGGAGGTCTCCTGCACATGCTGCGTCATCCGCATACCAATTTTGATGCCACTGTGTGCTTTTCAATTTTCTTATGAGAGGAAGGGTACCAACAGCGTACATCAGCATCCCAAGAGGATCGCCTTGTGTTGTTCCTTCTTGATTTAGGAAGGAGGCTTCGCTGCCCCTGAACAAGATTCTGGGGAACCCCCGATAGGTGTTAAAGAGGAAGCGGGCGCATCTTGGCCATAAGACCCTTGCGTTCCACAGAGCCATTGGACGGCTTAGTGTGTTGAAGGCATTTGAGGCATCAATCAACAAAATCCCTTCGCAACTATTTTCTCCCTCAAACAACTGGGATATCCCGTGTACCGCCCCTTCAATCCCCGCTTTCGCTCCCCCACACAACTGATCCGCACCGCATTCCTCCTTCAAGGCTTCACCGGTGACCATTGCCATAGTTTTTGAGCAAAGTCTGTAAAGTACCTCGCCAACACCTATAGGGCGCACCCCAGGATTTTTATCCAAAGCAACACCTCTTCGTGACAACAGTGCTTGGATTTTGAACCAATCAATTACATTGTTTGGTTTCAAACAGTAATGTTTGAAGATAATAATAAATATAATAAATAAATAATAATAATAAGTAATGATAAAGAGCTTTTCAACGAGTGAATGACGATTTTTTTAGGTAGAAAACCGACAGAGTAAAATTTTCCTGGTTACTGGGATTTTACTAATGGTTTCCAGTTGAATGTATTGAAATAGTTGAGTAAGCGTTGTCGAGTAGATTTAGAACGGATAGCAACGCTAAGATCACTTCTCTAGGTAAGAACGTGTCGCACCTTCTTTCGTGTGTTCAAAAATGTCGTCAAGTAAACGTGAAGTTTGTGGCTTCTTTAGGTCTTTTAACTTACGATGGATAGGACCCAAATCAGCTGAGCGGCCCACTATTTAATGGTAGCCACTTTATGAATCTACTATTTGTTATGTAGCCTCCTTAGGATATGTACTTGATGATGAATTGGGCCTGAATAAGCCAGTGGCGAATCTTTATTACCCCCTCTCCCCACTCAAACCTTGATAACATTTTTTTTTTTTTTTTTTCAATGAGCGTTACCCACGTATTCATTTTATATTCTTAGAGAAAATGGATTCCATCCTAAGAAATCTGATTCCATCCGCACTCTCTTACGTTGAGTAGTTTTCTTTTTATGATTTTTCAAAGTTTGCCTTGGTGACGTCACACTAAGTGGCAGGGGGGTCGCGCCCAGGAGGGAGGTGTGCCTTAACGTCACCAGTGTGCGAAACTTTGAAAAATCAAAGAAATATATAATGGAAAAACTACCAACCTTATATAGGAGATATGGAAGGTGTTAGAAACTACCTTATTAAACAGTTCTGTAGTGTACAAGGATTTGCGTACACACGACAGACACTTTTTTTTTACAAATCTTCCCTCAAAGCCGGAGGGGGCACACCATTAAATTTAATATAAAAATTAAAATAAATAAATAAAATTGAGTGGGGAGGACGCCCAGGATTACCCGACGCCGGCTTTAGGGATGAGGGAAGTAGCAGAAGGATGAGGAGGAAAAATGGAATGAAAGGAAGTGCCCCTATAAAATTACCACCAGGTGAGGTAAGAGCCCCTGAGGATGCGAGTGGTGATACCACGGAGCACTCCCTTCGAGATACCCAACTCGAGTAAACTCCGTGGCGCTTTTACCGCACCAGCCCCGCGCCATGACACGGTTGCGGCCATGACCTTGATGTTATTGGTTGCCAATCCTTTTAGCTCAGACATTGCTTGCCGCCGATCATTCCTATCATATTTACTTATCTTAGCCCTCCAGGTCTGCTTCTAGTTCACGCTGGACATCCAGGATTATGGCAGACCAATCTGGCTTCTTGTCCCGGTCACTTGGCATGTGATAGTCTCTCCCTTTCGACATCCCAACCGCTGACAAAACGCTATCTACTTGGCACCGCAATGTTTTTCAACTGTGAGCCAGAACATTAAGATTTTTGCTCAAAACTAAGCAGCATAATAAACTTAAATTTGATTGAAATCTGCTAAAATCAATTTAAAAAACCGTAACAAAAAGTGAATTGTCGTATGATGCATGATCGTTTTTGAAAATTATCTTACTATATTATGTTAAACTATTTTGAAATTTCAGAACTTCCAATGAAAACAAACTGTTATCTACCAACTTTATAGCACCAAAACACGTTCAACATAATTTTCGGCAATTAAAAAAAGAATTTGGGCTTTTTAGCTTTTTTTGCAGTTTTAGCGAATTTCTGTAGGAAATGAAACTATTGCAATGGCTTCAAAATTTTTAAAATCAAAACTATTGACAATTTTCATTGAAATCCGTTTTTAGACATTCTGAAACGAATTCTAGTGTTGAACATATATATATATATATATATATATATATATATATATATATATATATGTGTGTGTGTGTGTGTGTGTGTGTGTGTGTGTGTGTGTGTGTGTGTGTGTGTGTGTGTGTGTGTGTGTGTGTGTGTTTGTGATATATATATATATGTGTGTGTGTGTGTGTGTGTGTGTATTTGTGCGAGTCTGCGTGTGTGTGTGTGCGTGCGTGAGTACGTTGAGATAAAAAATCTGTTCTTACGCCAAAAAATCAAGCTTTCCAAACAAAAGAACGAGTTTGTTGGTCAGCATTTTTTGAGCACATTAAATTGGTTCAAATACCAAAAAAGTTCTGAATAAACCACTAAAAATAGCAAAAAATAGTTAAATTTCAAATTTTCAGCAGAATATTGTTCAAATAAAGTTTATTAACTATAAAACGGAACATCACAAAATTTAAGTACGAAATTATGCTGAAAAATTAAAGTAGTTACATTTCATTAAAATCTGCTAAAAAATCGATAAAAACTGCAAAAAAAGTTTAAAATAAAAATATATTTTATTTAATCTTTGAGAGTTGAAATGAGGAGTTTTTCCCCAAACCCCCACCAAAAAGTTGTCTTCTTATTTTGAAAATGAGTAAATTTTCCACCATCACAACAAGTAAAATTTACTTGTGAATAAGACATCCCGTAAGTAGCTATTTTTCAATAAAGTTTAATATGTAAGAATAATATAATCGTCCGAAATGCAACAGCCCAGGTACATCTGGGCCTGAAGCACTGAAATCTTTGAAAATAACGCTTTCTAGAAATAATTTGATATATACATAGAATTATTGTGTCATTTAATTGTGAATCGATGGTAACACTCGTGTTTAGTATATGTCTGTTTTGTGCAGGTTTATGAGAAGAAGTTTGATATTTTCCAAAAAAACGTAAGTTTACATTTTTAGTCAGTAGTTTTTCATTATTTACTCGTAATAAGTATTGGAGAACCAGAAACATGATATTATACCCATAATTGCATATGTTATGAAGACCTTGAATTTTATTTCAATATCGAATATGGGATTAAGCTAAAATTGTTCTTCACATTGTCCCGAAAACTCGATTCCATTTACCCATTGCTTTATTTTGCTATTACAACCATTGTCACACTCAAATTCAGCAGCTTCCTTGTTTTCGTTTTTTATGAATTTATGTACTTCAGAATATTGAAATTATTGGAAACTTCCGTCATGGAAATCTGTACTGAAACGTTCTAGAACGATTTCTGAACGTTAACGTCTACCCGTATGTATAAATGTATTTTCAGACGATATCTGACTTTGGAATCGAGATTCAATAAATCAGCCCTTTCGGTATCAAATAAAGCATTACGTACCAAAGAATAAGTTTGAAAGTCAACACTTTTCATGAACGAAAATTTGCTGGTATTTCATTAGAATATAGCCGCTCCAAAAATCCCGACTAACTGTGAATTATAGGGAACACGTATAATAATGGTTTTTACTTTTACAGCAGATTGTAATTAGAAAAAAATTTATTGTTACTATTGTTTCCAACTTATATTTAATAAAGTTTTCGCTCAGTAAACCGATAGGAAGCTGGTCGACTTGCAAGCAGTGAGAGCAGAGATGAGAAGGGCTACAGGACGAGGAGAAGGAAGACTCCGAGCATATAAAACCTCTTGCAAGTCGGCCGGGGATCCAACCATGAGGAAACGAACATTCTCGTATTCAAACTTGACATGTTCATTTGCTCTTCTTGCTGTACCAGCGGTACCTTTCTAGCCGTCGGTGTCTGTACAGAACTCTGGTTGTCCATCTCCTTATACGAAGCCTCCCAGCTTCTTCCTTTATTATCAAAGACGAATCAAAGTGTCTCAAAACGCCAATCTGTAGCTGTTCAAAATGAAGAGGAAAAAAACTTGTCCGCCTGTGGGTGTAATGTGCCTGTGATTTGTTTCAGCATGATACATGTATGTATTTTATTATGGCTTCTTCTGGAGGTCACCCTCAGACTCCCGCATTATTTCAATTTAGATCGAGGATGAAAGCAAAGAACACAGAATGTATTTTTCGGACGAGGTCCTATCATATATTTTCAACTAGCCTAGTTTTCTCTCTCGCTTCGCTCGCTCAGTGTGGGTATAGATGCGATGGGTATAAATAGTCCATCCCGAGCCCATAGGAATAACTCCGTAGAAATCCGACGTTTGTAGGGGATGTTACAAAGCTTTGCTCGCTCGGGGTGGGATGTATATATCCCATCATATATATGCATCTATCCCCAATTGAATGAATTCTTTCGTTATTTTCTGCATATTTTTGAAGACTTTTTGAGGGAGAAAATTCATTTACGAACACCTGTCTGCCTCCAGGTTATGACGGACTCAGATATAATTTATACCTTGGTATGTAATTTATGTGACAGGTATGTACCTAATCGTTATATCCAAACTAAAAAATCTCCCTTTTTTACGAATTTTGTGGTGAATGAAGATAATTCGACCGATTTGGTTATCAACATACCATTGAGACCTTCCGCGATGTTTTTCAAGAGATTCTAATACGTTTCAAAGGAATAGAAAGAGCAGTAGCTCGAAAACAAACGTTTTCGTTAACATTTTTGTTCACTACAACCGAAAGACACAACTTCATGCCTCTAAATTCGAATAGGACCAAAATAGAACCAAAAAGAACATTTTAAGATTACCTCGAGTAAAAACCGTCAGCATTTACTGGGTCTAAGCGCGAACAAACATAGCCGGAATGAATTCTTTTAATCTTTCTTCTTCATATCCAAAAATAAAGTAGGTACCTATCTTTTGGCAATTTTGATGGTACCATCGTGGTCTACGGGTCCCGGAATGAAATTTTGTTGCTAGAATACGAAGTGCTCTCGATCAAATTTAATGTGGCAGCCAATAGAAGATCGAGCGCTCGGCCAAAAAAATGCATTATAAGAGGTCCCATCCCCCTCCCGCCCTCTAACCCATGGTTCGGGTGGGAGTAGACAATTTTTAAATAGCTTATGACCCCTTTTCGAGACATCCAAGAAGATCCCCGTACTCGGAGACACACTCCGCTCAGCCGTTTGGCCGTGCATAGCTCAGAAATGAGTGGCTCCGGGCGGGGTTGACGATAGTGGTTTACCGGAGGGGGGACGGAGGGGCACTAAGCTTGTGTTCATCCTCCGAATCCATTCACTCCCAGGTAAAAACACATTCTGTGTTGAAAGTTATTGAATATTTAATTAGACATTGTTGCACTAGCCAGAATATAATCAACTAAAATAGATAGAAAGAAGTAAGCAATTGAGGAGTTGACAGGAAGCCCAGACGCAAGATAAGACATGAGCTGTTTGAACCTGCGAGAAACAACACCTCCCTGATGCGGCAGTCACGTCATTTGTTCCGGTGGGCTTGCCGAACTTTATCCAGGAGGCCGCAGTCGTACTCAGCGTTGATGGTTGATGGTGCGCCGATCGTGCAAGAAGTCGACGAGTAACACTTCTCTCCAATCCACACTTCAGTAACACTTCTCTGCTGACAGATTGCGGTTCTGACATAGACTGCGGCGATCTTTCCTTTCTTCCTCCACTCCTTGCTGCTTCTTTCGCTCGATGGCGTGTAATCGTTCACCCAATTTTCGTCACCCATGGCCACAATAGGGTCTCTTCGCCGAACTGTTCCCGCAATCTGCGAAAATGTTGGGCAGTTTTACATTTTCTTTTTTCAAAATTTTTATAAAAATGCGTTGCGCAAGAGGAGTGTACTTCATTCTCACTCATCTAGAGGACGACTGGCGTTGAAGGTCTATTACCACAAGAAAGTGATTCTCCCACATCTAGACATCGCCTCAAGAGGCACAAGGCACCCCAGCGCCCTTTGGCCATCTATCTGCACGTCAGACGAAAAGGCTCGTTTATACTTGATCGACCCCCGTATAATCATAGGTTGACAGGGCTTCACCGGTTCAGGTTCAAATACTATTCCAATATTCTTTATTCAACTCGCAAAATTCACACAGCTATCATCACCAGACTAACATTTCGCACGTATAAACCTCGTCATTTACCATACATTTAAATATGAGTGGTCTTAGTTGGGTATAGAAAGTAGGTAGGAAACCAGGAATCATTTCAGAGAAAATTATAAGGTTGGTGCCTATGCGATATGCACATTGAAAACTAATCGCTTGTAAAGTCACGCTGCACGACTGCCCGTTATCTTTTTTGTTTTATCTTCCTACAGGTATCTTGGCACGATGCGATGGTGTTATGTTACGAACGAAATATGAACCTAGCAACTCTTCGCAATAAAAAGGAAAACGACGCTTTCACAGCATTAGCAAGGCAAAAAGGTAGTGTACAACATCATTTCATTAATATTATCTTTAATGGGCACAAAAACATTGATGTTGAGGAAAAAATACCTAGCATGCCATCTAAACAGTATCCTACCAAGTAAATCATCCATAATACCTAAACAATACGTTATTGACATATAAGAAATCGTTCATCTAAAGGAAATGAGGTAGTTCCTTTGAAATTGTTCTTTTTTGCTACAGCAGTTGCCTGTAATACATTTGGTAAATTACTATTTTTTAATAATGAATTATAATAGGTGTATCAGGAAAGGAATTTCAAATTTCAAATTTCATTATGGAATGGGGGAACGGATCGACAGAGAGAGAGAGAGAGAGATTATTTATTTATCAATCTGTACAAATTAGGGCTCGTGGCCCTCTCTTACATCTCTACAGATAAAAATAGAAACATATAATTTACATCATGTCAGGCAATATATGTCGAAATTAGTACATTAAGTGAAAGAAGCATATACAAATTCTAGTTCTCTGGGTTCCCAAGGAATAAAGTAGGATAAATACTGATCCATATAAAGTTGAAAAACATAAAGAAGTATCCTCGACAGAGGTACCTCTGAAAAAATCATGACAAAATTTTCCTAAAAACAGAATTCTCACACTGGGTCATACCTGCATATTCCACTTCTAAAACCTGCTTGATTCATATATAGTATTGAGTTGAGAGAGCATAACAGTAAACTTTTGAATGACTACCCAATTGTGATAAAAATTATGTAGAGTCAGAAAATTGAACAATACTGCCTAAAGATTTTAATTATTCGCTTAATATTACTCTCTGCTTCAGATTACACGTGAAGATAGTGCAGTCTTAAATATTAACTTCCAAAAAACTATCTTAGACCGAATTAACTATTCAATACAAATAGTACATGGCAAACATGAGTAATTGTCACTAAATTGACAATAAGTTTCATGATTAACATTCTTCTTACTGTTTATCATTTTTAGTGTATGTTATTCTATATATTTATACTCTTTTTTTTATCCCTTATGCAACTATTCTATTTTGTATTTTACTTTTAATTTACCTGTTTTCCCTAAAAGTCAAAAACTTATATACATTATTGAAGTTCCCTTGGTAAAAACTTCACCATCTCGTGTCCTTCGAAAAGAGAGGAGCAAAAATGACGTAAACGGAATACGTCAATGATCGGGCGACGACACAAAAAATGAAATGGTAGCCAGGGGGGAATGGAGGGTGTAATAGTACCTAATAAGTCTTGATGTTTCAACTAATTTCACCAGATTTTCGTGGATCCTTTTTTCCCAACTATAAATTCGGTCTAGTTTGGAAAGGTGTATCAGGAGTTTCAAATTTCATAATGCGAGAGGGGAATGGAGGTGGTAATAGTGATAAATTACGATGTTTTAACTATCTATTTTCGCCAGATTTTCGTGATAATTTTTTTATTCAATTAGGACTTTGGTCTAGTTTTGGAAATTATAATTAAAATTTTTGAACATTTTCATAATCGAAATCTGTTTAGAGGCCTTCTGAAATGAATCCTAGAGTTTAACGATTTTTCACATCTTTTTCATATTCATAAATACATATAAACTTGTTTATAACATAAACATATTCATTTCAAGAACAAGAATTTATTAATATTGTATTGAAATGAGTATTCTTCTTCTACGAGTTGTTGGTGACCTGCTGTGTGGTTTCTAGGAATCGATAGTGTATGGCTTGGAGGTGTGAAGGGGCAAAATAACGATAATGATTGGTATTGGGTTCCTGATGGCCAAAGAATCAATTATACCAATTGGGATGTCCGTGACCATCAGCCTGACAACATGGGGTAAGTGATCTCTCCATTCATTTAGTCGCCGTTTAGGTCCTACAGAGAATATTCCAGTTTATCATTTTCAATAATGCAAAAAAGAGTAATGAATGTTCTATCTCAAATTTGTTGGTTTATTTAAAACTTGGATCACAAACTTTTGGTGTTGATTTTGTCTGATGTGATGGTAGTAAAAATCGCCTGATAATTACGACGATCATATTGGCTGACATAACTCCAGAAGAACACATAGGTACTTCACAAAATCGAGTTTTTAACACGCACAGATGCACTAGTGAAGCACCTGTTGTTTATGGCATCGAGTATATACCTACATACCTTTCTTTCAGTTCATAACTTCACTTATAGCGAATTAAGCTATTGCTCTCGCCTCAAAATTTGTAGAATGTGAATTTTTGAAAACATTTTATGCAGAAATCCGTTTCAGGCTATTCTGAATCATATTCTGAAGTTCAACGCATTTTTTAATGTATGTATGTATGTATGTATGTATGTATGTATGTATGTATGTATGTATGTATGTATGTATGTATTGGTTGCTGGGGTAGGGTAACTGTTGGTGTTTTTATCTCTTCGGAGCTCCTTCAAATCCCTACCCAAGTCAAGGTCATACGTCCCCGTCGTGCAACCCGGGCACCCTCCAGGTTACTGGAGGGTGGCGGAATGACCCAATGGCGATTAGGGGGGAGGCTCGTGTCAACGGGTCTCCCGACCCTTATCTTACCGTCTCCCCGTTATGGAAACAAATACAAGAGAGCCTCATAACCCCCGCGGGCCCATTGGCTCAAGGGGTTCTAGGGGAGGCGCTCGGGGGCGCCCCAGGCAGGGGCGTCGGCCATCCTCTCCCTCTTCTTCATCCTCGTCTTCCTATCCCTCATCCTCTTCCACGACCCCAGTAAATGCCCACCAGTGTGCCCACTGTGAGAGAGCCTTCAGCTCCAAGCGAGGCCTCAGTGCCCACGTCTGGCAGAAGCATCCTGTACAGGCCAACGCTGCAATAGATATAGAGCGAGAGCGGCCCAGGTATGCTTCTGAGGATTTGCGGTGAATGGCAGCAGAGGAGGCAGAGGCTGTGCGTGATGGGGTACGAAATATTAATGTTTTCTTGCAAGCACGTTTTCCCATGCGCACGCTTTCTGCCATTCAATCTCTTCGCCTGAGGCCCCACTATAAGCAGCTTGTCCAGGATTCAATCCTGGCAAATAGCCGTGGGGCCTCTCCCGCATCTCCGACAGGCGTGGGACAACAGCCCACCGTTCAGCAATCCTCCCCCGGGACCTCCGGTCTTCTTGAAGACTTGAAGACTGATGTGTTGAGGCTCGGGGAGCAGGTAGGCAACATTGTTGGTTATGAGAGTGCCTACCTGCAGGGTCTGGCGTGGCGGGCTGTTGAGGGGCCAAATAGCTTGGAGGACGAGGTCGCGGACTATGTGCAGAGGATCTTCCCGCCGGTTGAGGAAGCGACCGTGGCGAGGCACCAGGGAGGAGTTCCTCCTAATGTGGTGCCTCGTGGAGGTCGCATAGCAGCCAAGCAAGCAAGAAGGCGGGAATACCAGCGTGTCCAGAGATTGTGGAGGAAGCATCCGGCTCGTGCAGCTGCAGAGGTACTGGAGGGAGCTGGGGATGAACAAGTCATGCCCCCTCTCCAGGAGTTTGTGGATTACTGGGAGCCACTTATGAGTGCTCCCAGCCACAACCCTGGTGAGCCAGTGGTACCCCCAGCTTCCACCAGGGATTCCTTGTGCAGCATCATGTGCACACCGGTGCTTCATGACGAGGCACATAAGTGCCGTGTCAAAAACTCCACTTCTGCTGGACCCCATGGTATTTCCGCCCAACGCTGGAATAAAGCTCCTAAGAATGTTAGGCTGCTCATCCTCAACCTGTTGCTACTATCTGGAAGACCCCCGAAAGCGTTGACCCCTGCCCGGACAATTTTCATCCCAAAGAAAGGAGGGAGTGGGCCTGGAGGGTACCGTCCAATTTCTATTTCGTCGGTGGTCTTCCGCCACTTCCAAAAGGTTCTCGCATCTTCCCTCCAAGTGGCTGGTGTCATAGGTGATGTCCAGAGAGCATTTCGGCCAGCGGATGGCACAGCGGAGAATCTAACAGTTCTCCAAACTGCCATTTCGCTAGCCCGTATCAAGAAACGGCAGCTCAATCTTGCCGCTCTGTGTGTTGCTAAGGCCTTCGACGCAGTTAACCACTCTGCCCTGACCGATGGTCTTCGTGGTGTCGGGGCACCAGCTCGTTTGATTGAGTATGTTGCCTGCCTGTACCACGAAGGCGTGACGGTCTTCGAGGCACGAGGTGAGATGTCAGGGGATGTTGTTATTGGGCGCGGGGTACGCCAGGGGGATCCTCTGTCGCCACTCCTCTTTAACCTGGTCGTGGATACAGCCTTGGGTAAGCTGCCAGCTGAAATAGGGTTCGATCTCGCCCCTGGGGTGCGAGTTGGTGCATTGGCTTTTGCTGATGATGTCATCCTACTCGCAGAAACCCGTGAGGGCTTGCAGATCTCCCTCAACGCATTTTCTGAGAAGCTAGCCAGGTGTGGTTTGGTGGTGAACCCAGCTAAGTGTGGGTCGGTCTCCTTGGTCCCGTCCGGTCGCCAGCATAAGGTGAAGGTGGTGGATGAGGAGTGTTTTGTCTTAGGACAAACTTCCATCCCTGCCCGATCCGTGCTGGAGGTCTGGCGGTACCTTGGAGTCGACTTCATGGGTTTTGCAACCATTGCCGCAAGCCGTGTGGACCTTAGTGGAGCATTAGCTCGTGTCACTAAGGCTCCATTGAAGCCACAGCAGAAGCTGCACCTCCTTCGCACGTACTAACTGCCAAAGCTAACCTATGGGTTAGTATTTGGCAGGCTTACTGCGGGGAGGCTGCTTGAGTTAGATCGTGAAGTTCGCTCTGCTGTGCGCTCTTGGCTAGGCTTTCCACCTGGTGTCCCAAGTGCTTATATCCACGCACCGGTCAAGGCCGGTGGGCTCGGTATTGTCACTCTTTCTGCCAGCATCCCATCTTTACACCGCCAGCACCTGCTTGCCCTTAGGGGCTCGAGCTGGGAGATCGCCCGCACTGCTGCTGACCTGGACTTTGTCCGGCAGCAGTTGTTGTGGTGCGATCGAGCAACACCAACTGCTCCCAAACCCAGCTCATCTGCTGAGTTCGCTGCTGCGCTGCATGAGTCAGTAGATGGTAAAGAACTCCGACAGTGCTCTGAATCCCCCATTTCTACCCAGTGGGTGGAATGGGCTTCAGAGGGCATTGGGGCCCGCGACTGTCGCCATTTTCATGCCGTCCGGGTGGCTACCCTAGCCACCTCGGTGAGGTGTTCGAGGAGTAGTCGCGGGACAGTTGACACCCTTTGCGGTGCCTGTCGGGGTAAAAATGAGAATCTATATCATGTGGTGCAGCAGTGTCCTCGTACTCACGGTGGCCGCATTTTACGTCACGATGCGGTTGCCAAGCAGATAGCAGGTGCTTTGTCATCTAGCGGTTGGGATGTCGAAAGGGAGAGACTATACCACATGCCGAGTGACTGGGACAAGAAGCCAGATATCGTTGCGATCAAGCCCGGTGGGTCTGCCATAATCCTGGATGTCCAGGTTGTCAGTGGCAGTGTGGACATGGAGGGGACCTGGCGGGCTAAGAAAAGTAAATATGACAGAAATGATCTGCGCCAAGCGATATCTGAGCTAAAAGGAGTGGCACCTAATAACATCAAGGTCATGGCCGTGACCGTGTCATGGCGCGGGGTGTGGTGCGGGAAAAGCGCCACGGAGTTACTCGAGTTGGGCATCTCGGCAGGAGTACTCCGTGGTATCACCACCCGCGTCCTGAAGGGTTCTTACTTGAACTGGTGGTCATTTTATAGGGGCACATCCTTTCATCCCATTCTTCCTCCTCGTCCTACAACTTCCCTTATCCCTAGAGCCGGCGTCGGGTAAACCTGGGCGTCCTCCCCACTTTTTTATTTTATTTGTTTATTTTTCAATTTAATGGCGTGCCCCCTCCGTCTTTGAGGGGAGATTTCTTTTAAAAAAAAATGTATGTATGTATGTATGTATGTATGTATGTATGTATGTATGTATGTACGTGGCATTCCAGACGATAACTGTCCGTAGAATTGTGCCAGAAACTTCAAACAAATTTTCAAATGTTAAGGACACAAAACGAAAGTTCAAGTTCGTTGGCCAGCATGATCGGATTACATCTTCGGGTTGAAATTTTCAAAAATGTAGTCAAAAATTTCAAAATAGCCTGTTTTTTGAGATTTGTTGTGCGAAATAATTTTTTCAGCATACCAACATGTGATATATTCGGAATCAGCGTAAAATTTCCTATAAGAATATGTATCAAGTTTTCAAAAATTTCAAAGTTGAAGAATCAGTCAAAAATCGAAATAATGCCGTTCGCTAGTTGTAAAAATCGGTAATATTTGCATGAAATATTGTCCAAATTCAGATTGAACTACTCTTATGGAAGTATCCCTGTATAACCAATCCTAGAATGAGTACCTCCTAATTATTTTTAATAATTTGATTCCATGTTTGTCTATCAAAATCATAAACTAAAATTTCTCTACACGATCAAAAGCGACTGAAATGTCGAAGATTTCTTCAAAAATTCGCTCATGGGGTCATGCTGCATGACTGGACTTTTTTCTTTCTTTTTTTGTAGGTTACCGTTTATGCATTTATATTTAATTAAATTTCCGTAGACTTCGGTTAATAATGTTATCTGTGGACCAGCTATATGCGCAGAAGGGTTATCTAATACCAAAATAATACACTTTCATGTAGGTTTTTTTTATTTTTTATTTATTTTTATTTGCGCTCTTGTTGCAGCGGTGAAGAGAAGTGCCTTTCTATCCGCAAATACCATGGATGGAAATGGAATGACTTGGAATGCAAAGAGTATAGATTTTATTACGGCTGCGAATCGTACGAGCAAACCGATGCGTTTCATCCTCAACACACTGCACGACGATGTTTGAACTACTTTACAAATTAAAAACTGAAAGTTGCTGAAAATTTGCGAAAATTTTACCTTGTTGTTTTGTTGCCTCTCCAAGTGTGCAAAATGCTTGGCAGCTCATGAATTGCATTTCTGAGATCAGAATCGGAATTTAAAATTCAGATCCACGACTATGTGAATTTAGGTCCACGACAATGTGACTGTTCTCTGATATGCTTCCTCACAGCATTTAATATCTCTTCAGGTAGTTCATAAAAGAAAATAATGATATTTTAGAACGGACTTTGTATATTATATCGGTACATGAGTAACGTAAAAGATTGCCTCAGACTTACAATTCAGTCTTTTGAGACTATTTAAAAAAATGTAGGATACCATTTGCAACTGAAGTAAAACGTATTTACCTGCTTTACTCGACTGCGATAACAGTCAAATTACATTAAGATCACATAATTATTGTAAATCACAAAAATTCAAATTGACTGGAAATTTAAGTCAACCAGCACGCTTCAGGACGGGATTCCGAACGGGTGACACAAGCTTTAACTCAAAACTTGAAAAATTGAACATTGAAATGCCTCCCAAACACCAGGAACTAATTGAGATTTTAAAATGTTCCAATCGTACTGCATGATCGTATGAGCGAATTTCCTTAAATTATTGTGTAATGGTAAATTGTTTTGAAATTTGAGCTTTTTGAGTGCAAGGAATTTGTTAACTATTAATTTTATGACAAAAAATATATTGTAAATAATAATGTCCTATTCAAATAGAGGTTTTGAATTCTTAGCTTTTTTTGCACTTCTTATTGATTTTTTAGCAAATTTTAAAAACTTAGTACATTTTTCAGCATAAATGTGTACACGATTTTTTTTTCTTTTATGTTCTATTTTATTGTTACTAAACTTTATCTGAGCAATATTCTACCAAAATATATAAATTTAACGAATTTTAGCCGTTTTTAGCAATTTTTTGTGGTTTTTTGAGTATTTTTTGAAATTTGAACAATTTAATGTGCTCAAAAGGTTCTGGCCCAAAAAAACTCATCTTTTTTTTTTGGCGCTAGAACGGAATTTTTATCTCAATCCTAAGGAGAGTTACGTCCGGAATGACACATTAATATATTTAAATTTTATACATATATATATACATATATATATATATATATATATATATATATATATATATAAGGATGCTAATCCTAATGGAACTAGGGGCACGGTTCCCTTAATTTTGATGTCACGTTAACGGTGGTTGAGCAACGGAAATTTCCCCCAGCTTTTGTCAACTGGTTGTCTAATCAACTTCTTTATTTCAATATGAACGTTTTTTTTTTAACGATTTTCAATCCTAAATTCAAATTTCATGCTATTTTCAGTACAAATGATTTATCATATTTAGTTTTCAATTCGTGAACAGGGCATGAATTTACCGCAAGGATAGTAAGCCTCAAGTGGGGAACACTGCGGTTTAATTGCACTTATAGGTCTTTAGTCCTTACGAATTTCACGTTTTTGGGTTTTTCGTTGGGTAAATAATCAACAAGTATGAAAAAGTATTTATCTCTATGACAATGAACCAGGATTTCACCTTGCCTTAAGGTCCCCAAACGGGTGACGTAAATGAGCCATTATAACGTACAACGTTGCTAACGTCCCCTCAAGGTCACGTATTCTCGGGTACGTTTGGGTGATGTTAAGGTTACGTTAGTGCTCACCAAAAACTCTATTACGTCAGCTGACACCAACGGTAGATAACATGAAGGAAGCCGCTTCTGATGGGGTGATGTTGAAATCGTCTTCAATCGTCTCACCTTTCAAAATTTGAGACAAGTTGCTCGCAACCTTCCACCCAGGGCTTCGTTGAAGAACAGTTCTGAACTATTCTTTCATCAATTGGCCAGTTTTCCCTGGCCACTTCTCGGCCTTCTCGAGGGCTTCTATTATAAGTTCAACGGCTTCAGTGAGTTCCAATTCCTGAAATTCAAGACAGAGGATCAGTTTTGGAACGTTGATGAGAGAAACGAGATGGTCGTCCGATTCGCAAACACTTCCTTGGCTGCTGCTATGTTCCTGCTTTGATCTCCTTCAAATGTCTCAATTACCTCTTTCACGGCTTCCCAGTTTTCAGCGTAGTACAGAGCGGACTCACGATTAACACCTAATTTGGGGCTTACTATCAGCACATAGTTACTTTTTGTGGATACCTTGAACCAAGTAAACAAAATAGCATTCCTTGTGCTAATTTAGGGTTCTCTACTTGAAGAATGCATGGCATAATTTGAGTAAATTACCTATCAAAAAAGGTTTTCAACGATTTTTTTATAAGAAAAGATGAGGGAAAGACTGAAATTTCGCAGTTTTCCTTGAACCCCTTATTTATGATTATAATATATATGCGTTTATTCCTTAAATGACTCAAATATGCTTTTTATGGTTCAAGTTCAAGTCTGCTTCTGTTTATATGCTTCAATTGATTTGATTTCCAAGCATAATTTGTTTACACCCTATTCGTCCAATCCTGCTCGAATTCGGCGCATAGTTTGGGGACAACAGTTTAATCATTCCATCTCAATTTCAACCTCATTGAATGTTTATTAGCTCCTGCGCATGCGCGAAAGTTTACTCCGAGAACAAAGTCCAGTTTTCGTCATATTTTGATTACATTCTCTCGGAATTAGTGGGTTAGGCTGTATACCGTATCCTACCAATTTAATTTTTCTCAAATCATTGCTCCATTCTGCGCATACGCTAACGTAAATTACTTCAAGCATCATTTTCCCGTTTTTAAACATCTTTTCTGTAAAATTGCGGGGCCTTAGAACTGTAAAAGTGTGAACCCTTCTCGGAGGCCCGATTCGCCATGTTCAATAATATATTACGTACGGGGTTTAATAATTTTATAGACCAATGATCTGCGTAGAAGGGCTATCTATCACAGAAATAATAGGTAAACCATTGTGTAATAATTTGCAGCGGTTTTTTTTTTTTTTTTTTTTTCAATTTCCGGATTCTATCTATATGCATCTTGAAACGTAAACCAAAAAATACTCAGGGGATGTTTAAAAAAAAATTATTTTTTTCTAGGTCGATTACAAAGGTTCATTATTGAAAATAATAAACCAAAAGGTTCACTATTGAAAATACATACCTACACCAATATAAACAAAAAACTGCAGTTCCAACCACAATTTGGCAAGGCGAACAGATCTACTTCACCCTCAAAACCGATTTGTCTTGCGGGTTTAGCATACTCTACCGAACGACCCGCGCTCGTGTGTCGATAGGTGGTAAGGTACTACTCGTATCTAATTTGATTAGGTACCTTCGAGTAGTACGAATGGACTATAGTAGGTACTTTCTATTGTTTTATCATTTAATAATGATTAACAGGATGTTTCCATTTGTTTTCGTCGCGTCACGAGCGTCACGTCACAGTGGGGTTTTCTATTGATTTTCACGTACAACCAATGCGTTACTAGTTTTCATAGCAGGAAAATCGTTAGCCACTTTTTAGAATGCTCTCATTTTATCGCAGCATCTCGTAATCCCTAAGCCTCTGTAGTGTCAAGGAAAGCTGATTTATTACGCTCAGTTATAAACTAATTGTGGTGAAAACCACCCCCTCTTGTCAACAGCCCTTTTCAGGGCTACCAAAAAGAGGTAGACACAACACAAAAATATTTACAAGACGTCGAGTTATAACTCCGTCAAACAAAATATTTCACCAGAGAGAAAATACGAATTTCTCTCTCAAAAGTGAAATATTAACTAATAACACACAAGGCGACCTCCCTAGACACTTACTGGGCGAGAGAGATGCGACAAGTATCTCGAACCAAGTCGCCTTGAACGAGAAAACTCAAACAGAAAATCAAACGTCCTCTAAAACTAGCAAGGACAATTCAAACAAGCCTACTCGCCAATCAGAAACACTGATTACACGAGAGACAATAGGCGAACCAACCAAGAGGCGGCAAGCAACCACCTCTGGTCCAGCAGCCTCCCCGGGGACCCTGTCTGAACAACTGACGCAGAGAAAGCACCCGAGGTCCCCGGCTAAACTCAAGGTCGTCGGCTCCGCGACGGACGCCCGTAAGCACCCCGGAGGACCAGCTCAGCTATCATACTCGCAGATACTGAGAAAACAATGTGCGAGCCAATGAGATTACACAGTCGAATTAATGAAATTAAGCGGACCAATCAGGAGGCGGCAGGGGGCGGCCACCTCCCTATAAATACCCCGCTCGGAGCCTCCGAAATTCATTCTACTCTCCGCTCTCGACGACGACACCTCGAAGTACGAAGATTTCTACACGCTCTACGCTGACGAACCTTCTGCATTCCGAGTTCATCTCAAGAACGGCTTCCTACTGCTTTCTACAAGGCCTACCTTCTCTCCACACCGATCTCGCATTGGCATCTACGAGTCCAGTGATTATTCATCCTGCTCATTGCCCAACGTAGTTCATCTGTCAGGACGCCACCCGGTACATCTATCGATATTCTCTTTAGATCGTACGCCCGAGGGACGTTCCGAGCCGTATCACCCGGGTTTCGTAGCATTAGGCTCGTCACCGACCGCCGGGATACGCCGGTAAATTACTCTGCTCATCCGCTCTAATTTACCGTCCAAGGAAGTCTTTTTCAAGACTAAGAGGTAGGACCCTGACATACGAGCAAAGGAAAGACGCTCTGTCAAGCGAGTCCACCTTCCTAAACCCTCTATTTCTGTACATAGAGGCATCGAAACGAGCTAATAACTCGAATATTTCGATGGAACGTCGGCCGTCTTATTTCCTCATGCAAGGGGAGACAGACGACGGCAAAGCCGGGCCGCGTAGCCCCCGTAGCGCTCCCTACAGGCTACCCGGCGAATCCGCTGGTCCCAGCGACGGCGCAAGGCTCGATCCTCACGACGAGATCGCCTTCTCACCTAACGTATTCGTTAAAGAAACGTTCGATCAAGCCTCGCCTATACAAAAGATCGAGGATACCTTTCAGACCCGCTCTGAAGTCAATCATTACGATTCGACCAAGCTGTCCGAGTACCCACGATATTCGACTCAAGCCTACCCGGCCGATCCGAGTGTCAAATACACTCCAAATGTGCAAAAAGCGAAGGATACTTTTCAGTAGTACCTCAACCAAGCTCAACATATTCCTCCTACAGATATAAATCTTAGGCCGGAATATTACAAAATGGCTCAGTACCAAACTGATCGAACCCAGCACCCACTATGCGAGCCCAGTGCTCCACGCGGCTGCGACACGAACTATCTCTCAGTTCATCCCGCCGAGCAAGCTGACCTTGACGGATCCGCCCACATTCCTTACAGGAATAACACGGGGACTAACCCGCATAATCAGAATATAAATGTCCCACTTGGTCTACCGACGCCAAGTAAAACATATTTAAATCCACTACAAATGGTGACCCCGCCTTTGAACAGGCTTAACACGGAGCATTTCGTTCCCTCTTACGAAGCTAGTGGATTTCAGGGAACCACTGCGGGCGTGCGACCCCCGCCGGGCCTCTACGCCCCACATCTCACGCAACATCCCTCTACACAAAGTGGCTTTCGAGCACTTTTAGAGGAGATGGGAGATTATCAAAAACCAATCTTCCAAAAGAAGAATATCGATCGTGCACTCGCCGAGTTCGATCAATACTGCGTGCGAAAACACCTGAGAACGCAGAACGAATGCTTCTCAGCTATATACAAGTGGGTACCAGAAGAAATGAGGGAAGCTATCGACTCAGCTTACCTCACGGCACCCCACGCACCCTACGAAGAGGCCAAACAGCGCCTACAGCGAGAATATGGGTTGTCCTTACAGGACAGGCTCCTCGCACTCAAGGACCCCGCATCTCTCGCCAAAAAACCCAGCACCAAGTACCACGAAATGTACTCTAAAGCTGTTGGGTACTTTTCAGAAGCTCTGATCACTCAAAAGTGGATCGAGACTCTACCCATCGAAGCACGAGGTATGGTCGCAGCTCAGCCTACCACGACCGCCCGGCTCGACCTAGCTGATACGCTACACGCGTACAAAACAGAGAATACCTCTCTGAACACACGAGGAGTAGAATCTACTCCGAAACCCATGAATACTGGTTTCAAAAAGGCCCTCTCAAAACAAGCTGAGTTCAAACCCCAACCAGTAGAGAGTAGGCCTCACAAACCGACGGCCTATGTCTGTCGAAACCACGCACGTTTCGGTAACGAAACTCGCAAATGTGCAGACCCAGAACACTGCACTTGGAAGACAAACACTGCTTACAAAACTAGCAAAAAGGCAGCGGCTATAAGCCAGCCTAAAACCTGGGTTTCAAACGAAAATACTCAGAGATCGGTACAAGAAAGTACCGTTCCAACCTCCGACGTAGAGAGTTCGGAAAACGAATAACTGCCAGTGTATCTGAGCCTATACACCGGCAGTCTACTGAGTATAAAAGGCTTTTTTTCAAGTGCAAACTAAATGGCACTGAATTTCTCATCGACACGGGAGCAGAAGTGAACATTCTGCCCCACAATGTCACAAAAAAATTGGGCTTAAAAATTCGTAAGTCCAACGTTAAGCTCACAGCAGCTAACGGAGCCCCTATAGACACACTAGGGCGAGCTGACACGACAATTAACATCGGCCTCGGAGACATGACCACCGATTTTATGATCACGAAAGTTGATCTAGCGATCCTAGGTATACCATTCCTCGAGTCTTGGGATATCGGAATACGGGTCAAACACAAGTACATTTATAAAGATAAAATAAAGAGCTATGCCGATCAAAAAATAGCTGCAGTCATGAACAAAAAATTCACCGACGAACAAATAGCAGCTACTATCCCTCATCGTGACAATAACCCTCAACCAGAGGACGTGCAAATCACGGAGGACGAAAACATTCGCTCTATCATTGACAAATACAATGATAAAATGAGCAAACTTCAAGGAAAGTGGAAAAACAACGGGGTTTACCACCGTATAACCACGGAAGGAACACCAGTACACTTCCGAGCAAAACCCATGGCGGGCGAAAAACGGGCTCAAGTCAAAAGTACTTTTGACAAAATGCTTTCAGAAGGCATAATTGCACCATCAGATTCCGAATGGGCATCCCCGTTACACTGTGTGCCAAAAAAAGACGGGTCATGGAGAATCACCGGCGACTACCGTTTCCTAAACGCGAAAACGAAGAAAGACGCCTACCCTCCTCCTCACATTCGCTCTTTCCAAGCGAATTTACATGATACACGAATCTATTCGACAATAGATTTAAAATCGGCATATTATCATATTCCGATGCACCCAGATGACGCTCATAAAACTGCAATTATTACACCTTTCGGTCTTTATGAGTTTAAGAAAATGAGCATGGGTTTGGCCGGAGCGGCTCAAACATGGCAAAGATACATGGACAGCATCATGCGAACATTTGATTTCGCATTTGTATACCTAGATGACATCCTGGTGGCTTCTAAAAATTATAAAGAACACATGAACCACCTCAAACAAATTTTTGACAAGCTAGGGGAACACGGACTTCGAGTAGGTTTTGATAAATGCATTTTTTCAAAACCTACCGTCGATTTCCTAGGTTTCACTATCTCGAAAGAAGGGATAATTCCTAAACGAGATAAAATAGAAGCCATAGAACAATTTCCTAGGCCAATAGACGTACGAAGTCTACGCAGATTCCTAGGTATGTGTGGTTTCTACCGGGCATGCTCAAGTAAATTCGCTCACACGGCACAACCTCTGTATGACTCCATTCAGTCAAACAAAAAAAATGACAAAACACCTATCGAATGGACATCAGAGAGAGAAAAAGCTTTCAACAGCTTAAAACAAGCAATGATTAAAGCTACATTACATAATATCGCTCACCCACACCCTACAGCAGAGTGGAGATTAGTCTGCGACGCATCCGACACACACATCGGAGCAGCACTAGAGCAGGAAATTATAGACAAACACGGCTCGAAATCTTACCAACCATTGGGATTTTTCAGTAAAGAAATTCCGGAACAATGGAAGAATAAAGCATCATTCGACAAAGAGATGTTCGCCGTTTACCAAGCTTGCATTCATTGGCACAAAGACTTGGACGGCCGATCTTTTCATATTTGTTCAGATCACAAGCCTCTGCTAGGCACGATGCTTAAGAAAAATGCACATTTTTCTAAAATGAGATTAAGATGGCTAACATACATCTCTCAAATGACGAGTGACATTCGTCATATACCCGGAGAGAACAACGTCGTCGCCGACGCACTCTCCAGACCCTTCGATCCAGTTGAAATTCAAACAAAATCGATTTCAACCCAAACTGACGAGGGTCCACCCATAGCCGAAATTTCGCAAATTACGGCTGCAATAGAGTGCAATCTTCTACTGCACATTTCAAATGCACAAATTCGTTCTCCTCCTAACGCAGAGGACAAATTGAAACTCACACGAGTCGAATTTCCGCAAGGAGAAATTTGGTGTAACCTAGACCTAGGACACCCAAGACCTTATATTCCAAACGAAATAAGGCAAGAAATAATCAGCCAAATTCACAATTTGGGACACCCAGGTATACACTCTACAGTGTATAAAGTTAAACAAAGATATTTTTGGCACGGACTCCGTGCAGATGTCTCCAACTGGGTCCGAGCGTGCGAGACTTGCCAACGAGCAAAAATCACTCGCTCCGTGAAGCTCCCTTACTCCGAATTTGAAACGGCTAACAAATTCTCACATGTACACGTTGACATTACCGGACCTTTACCTTTAGCTAAAGGAGGGAAACGTTACATTCTAATGATGGTCGATAGAGCAACGGGTTGGCTAGAGGCAGTCCCTCTTAACAACATCGAAACAGCCACGATCACAAACGCCTTTATCAATATTTGGGTAGCTTCAAAAGGCGTACCTAAATACATCACAAGTGACCAAGGCACACAATTCGAATCAGATCTATTTAATTCCATTATGGAACGTCTCGGAGTAAAACATACCCACACGTTACCATACAAACCGTCAACAAACGGAATGGTAGAACGCAGAAATAGATCTCTGAAAGAGGCTCTCAAAGCACAAAACGAAAATTGGCTCGACGCCCTACCAAAAGTACTACTCGCCATGCGTACGGCAGTAGACCCAGCAACGGAAACTACACCGTTCCAAAAAGTTTACGGAATTGACGTACCACTCCCAGGAGACATTTTCGTAACTTCTACAAACCTTTCGGAGCCTCTCTTCTTCCGGCCTACGCATATTAAACATAATAATACGAAATATGCCGTAAACATGCCCAAAAATTTGGATACATGTACACATGTCTATATCAGAGTGCCCACACAGCTCACCTCTCTGCAATGTCCTTACACGGGACCATTCAAAGTGGTTAAAAGAGATAAGTTTTCGGTTACAGTGCAAATTGGCGAACATACAAAAAAAGTTCCCAAACAGCAAATAAAACCAGCTTACACTCTAAAAACAGACGAAGCTGTGTCACTAAACAAAAATCAGGCAGAAAATAAGGAGGAGACTCCCCGAAAATCTGCCAGAAGGCACGTCCCCTCTACCAAATTCGACGAGAGATGGGTGACGGCGCTCGAAACACCCCAGCCGGCGTCGTCGTTAATAACACGACGTCTTAGGGGGGCGCCTGTGGTTAAAACCACCCCCTCTTGTCAACAGCCCTTTTCAGGGCTACCAAAAAGAGGTAGACACAACACAAAAATATTTACAAGACGTCGAGTTATAACTCCGTCAAACAAAATATTTCACCAGAGAGAAAATACGAATTTCTCTCTCAAAAGTGAAATATTAACTAATAACACACAAGGCGACCTCCCTAGACACTTACTGGGCGAGAGAGATGCGACAAGTATCTCGAACCAAGTCGCCTTGAACGAGAAAACTCAAACAGAAAATCAAACGTCCTCTAAAACTAGCAAGGACAATTCAAACAAGCCTACTCGCCAATCAGAAACACTGATTACACGAGAGACAATAGGCGAACCAACCAAGAGGCGGCAAGCAACCACCTCTGGTCCAGCAGCCTCCCCGGGGACCCCGTCTGAACAACTGACGCAGAGAAAGCACCCGAGGTCCCCGGCTAAACTCAAGGTCGTCGGCTCCGCGACGGACGCTCGTAAGCACCCCGGAGGACCAGCTCAGCTATCATACTCGCAGATACTGAGAAAACAATGTGCGAGCCAATGAGATTACACAGTCGAATTAATGAAATTAAGCGGACCAATCAGGAGGCGGCAGGGGGCGGCCACCTCCCTATAAATACCCCGCTCGGAGCCTCCGAAATTCATTCTACTCTCCGCTCTCGACGACGACACCTCGAAGTACGAAGATTTCTACACGCTCTACGCTGACGAACCTTCTGCATTCCGAGTTCATCTCAAGAACGGCTTCCTACTGCTTTCTACAAGGCCTACCTTCTCTCCACACCGATCTCGCATTGGCATCTACGAGTCCAGTGATTATTCATCCTGCTCATTGCCCAACGTAGTTCATCTGTCAGGACGCCACCCGGTACATCTATCGATATTCTCTTTAGATCGTACGCCCGAGGGACGTTCCGAGCCGTATCACCCGGGTTTCGTAGCATTAGGCTCGTCACCGACCGCCAGGATACGCCGGTAAATTACTCTGCTCATCCGCTCTAATTTACCGTCCAAGGAAGTCTTTTTCAAGACTACGAGGTAGGACCCTGACATACGAGCAAAGGAAAGACGCTCTGTCAAGCGAGTCCACCTCCCTAAACCCTCTATTTCTGTACATAGAGGCATCGAAACGAGCTAATAACTCGACTATTTCGATGGAACGTCGGCCGTCTTATTTCCTCATGCAAGGGGAGACAGACGACGGCGAAGCCGGGCCACGTAGCCCCCGTAGCGCTCCCTACAGGCTACCCGGCGAATCCGCCGGCCCCAGCGACGGCGCAAGGCTCGATCCTCACGACGAGATCGCCTTCTCACCTAACGTATTCGTTAAAGAAACGTTCGATCAAGCCTCGCCTATACAAAAGATCGAGGATACCTTTCAGACCCGCTCTGAAGTCAATCATTACGATTCGACCAAGCTGTCCGAGTACCCACGATATTCGACGCAAGCCTACCCGGCCGATCCGAGTGTCAAATACACTCCAAATGTGCAAAAAGCGAAGGATACTTTTCAGTACCTCAACCAAGCTCAACATATTCCTCCTACAGATATAAATCTTAGGCCGGAATATTACAAAACGGCTCAGTACCAAACTGATCGAACCCAGCACCCACTATGCGAGCCCAGTGCTCCACGCGGCTGCGACACGAACTATCTCTCAGTTCATCCCGCCGAGCAAGCTGACCTTGACGGATCCGCCCACATTCCTTACAGGAATAACACGGGGACTAACCCGCATAATCAGAATATAAATGTCCCACTTGGTCTACCTACACCAAGTAAAACATATTTAAATCCACTACACTAATATTGCTAAGTAACCATAATGAACTAATAATGTGTAAAATTATTCATTATTAAATAATCTGACTGTAGAACCGCAGGTCTACCGTCTGTTTTTTTTTTTTTTTTTTTTTTTTTTTTTTTTTTCTTTTTTTTTCATGTTAATTCAAAATGGGGACATTTCATCAAATTGAATCATGTTGACCTCCTAACTCCCTCAAATAATGCCCTGAAGTCAAAAACCTCCGCATCCATCATGCATTCCACAATTTAGGTACTCATTGTCTCATAGGACTACCGGTTCCTTGGTGTTTTATTTTCTATTTCCATCTGTTTCTTCTCGGTAGAGCTATGGCCTTCTCGTTTGAGTCGTCATAATTAGATAATGTAACGTAGACTTATTTTGATAAATAATTATAGACCCGTGATCTGCGAAAAAAGGCTATCATATACAGAAATGATAAACATTTCGCACCCGTCCTAGAATAAGGGTACAACTCAAAAATCGCGATTTTTGAGTTAGTTGTGGTTCTGAGAAGTAGAAACGGTCTAGTTTGTCTGTAGAAGGTGGAGATATGTGTAGGGCACTCTAATTCCGCTAGAGAGTGCGTGTGTCTTTCTTCTATGGAGGGATTAACCAATTCACGTCCTAGGAAGAAAGACACAACTCAGTTGAGTTCACGCAGTCTGTGTCTCGTTTTGAGTTGTTTCCTTTTTGTGTGGACAATTTTAACTTGTGTCTTTCTTTTCTGAACACTTTGGATCCTGACTGGTGAGATTTCAGTGTTTGAGTTGGAACAACTCAACAATTCTTAAAAAATCAACAAAACCGTTCCCCCCTCTCCCTTCCCACTGGCAAAAAACTATTTATTCACCATGGGGCGTTAGAGTATTAATGTAGGAAACAAGTTTCGCAAAGATAAATTATGTTCATCGTGTTCCAAAGAACGGGTAGCCAATGGTGTGGGAGGAAAACTTTAAATGCGATTTGCCGAAAATGACAATTTTTTAGTTGTTCCCTTATTTATTTATTCTAGGATGGGTGCGATTTGTGTAAACATTTCTCTACGCATCTTTGAACGTTAACCAACAAGTCTCAAGGTGAGTTAAGGAATTTTTTCTCCAACGACGGAAGTTTACTGTTGTAAATAATAAACCGAAAATAATCTTAGCACAATCAACTAAATTTTTTTTTTTTTTTTTTTTTTTTTCCAACGTTTTTGGGGCTATCGCCTAAAGAATGGACCAGTGACCTTACGGTAAGTAATATTTATCTACTACAACCATCCAGTAAGTTATTTGTATTTTGTTCTTAGAATTGATGTATTTTTGGTACTTTTCCGTTATTCCTCCGCCAGTCAATTTGTCTTCAACACGCCACGCCCGATGTTTCCATTCATTCCTTCTTACTTAGATTACATATTTACGTAGAATTGGTGACGATTTCAAGCTGTGGGAAGAAATTATATTATTTAAAAAAAAAGTAAGGAAAAAAAGAATTACCGTGTTTTCAGAACTTGCCGATGTCGGTGAGGATTTGTTGAAACAAATTGGCGTGGTTATGGTTTGATTGCCTCCACACAAATTCGCACAAATAGGTATCAAGTAACGACCTGCCATAGAAATTACTATATCCGTCCCTTATCTCCTCACCTTTGTGAAGAGATTAGTTTGTAAACCAACCGGTTCATTGGGAAGACATTGGACCCAAGCAAGCGCGCAGAGCCAGTGGTCAATGACGTTACCCTTTTGTTTTTCCAAGAATTCACTAATGCCTCTTTACTCCCTCAGCTTTTTTCCTTCAAATATTACATTATTTCAATTTTTTGTATCTTTTCGTTCTCAGACCCAATGGAGGGATCCAGTTCCGGAAGGAGAGCAATGAAACGGAAGGCCCCTGAATCATCGGGCCCCCGTCATCGGAAAAAGGTCCCCACTTCGGAGAAAGGTACCTATGAAGTAGCAAGTCTAACACGCGCAATTCCTACCCCTTCGAGTGAGTATAGAAATAACTAGAGCGGGCCTAAGGCAAAGACCAAGTGTGTTTACCTTCCCCCACTCTCTGGTGCCTCTCCTGACGCCTGGCGCCTCGCTCGGCACTCTTTCAGCAGTTTCTTTCTTTCTTTCTTTCTTCGTTCTCTTCCTCCGTGTTTTGTTGTTGACGCGCCTACTTGTTTGAGGTACAGTTTCTTTGATTTTTAGTGGGATGTGATTGTGTTTGAAGTGGTGTGTGTACGGATCGATGTACGTAGGTGAGTAGCAAATTACTTTTACAAAGAGAAAATGCCGAGTGAGTGTGTCGCGTATGGATGCCAAAACAGTGAGAGAACCAAGGACGTTGGCGATGGCGAGGTAAGGAAGATTTCCTTTCACCATTTCCCTAAAGACCCTGAACTCAGAGAAAAATGGAACCCCACTAATCACAGTCGTGTTTGTGGTGACCATTTTAAAGATAATTAAAGACCGAATTTATGATTAAAGACCGATTATGATAATTCATCTCCTTTTCGAAGATATCTAAAAAAAAGATTTTCTGCTTTTCCACCTCATTTACAGCCACCAACTTCCAATTCAAAGATACCACGGAGGGTTTTGAAGCGGGATTCCTCACCATTTCCACCTCCAGTTCCAGAAAAAATACCAAAAATTGTTTTAGAAATAACTTTGGAAAAACTTGAAAAAACGAAACAAAGGCTTATTGCTACAAGGAAAAAGTTGCAAAATGCCAATTTCAAACAGAAGCGACTGAAAGTGAAAGTGGCAAATTTACAAGAGATTGTAAAGAACTGAAAAATAAGAATCTTATATTGTCGGAACACGGTGATTTATTACACAAAATTTCCAAGACATCGTTTTGCCTAATGCCAACCGCATATTTTTATCTCAATCTGTACTCAAGATATGATTTTTTAAAGGTTTTTTCAGGAATACCGTGTTTTTTCATTTTAAACTCAAATTTCTCCACTTTGCCTCATTTAATTTTAACTTTTGACCACATTTTCGGAATCAGCATTGAGTTTTCGATAAGAATGTTGTACTTCAGTTCTAAAAAGTACCATCAGAAGACCTTCGCATCAGCTCAAACATTAACGATTTTGAAAAAATAAAAATTTCTGAAAATCGTTAAAACTTTACTACTCTTCCAAAAAAAAATGTCGAAACCTAACAAATCTCCTGAAAACTGTACGTATCATCTAATACTCTTTCCAACGGTATAATCAATTTTACTTTTACTTTGTTATTTAGGGGAGAAAATTACGTTTTAATGTTGAAGAATGTGGGTATTTCAATGAAATTGTTGCTTTTCTGGAAAGATGACCCACCATGAGGTCCTACGAGTATGACCTACGAGTATGAGGTCGGTTTCTATGTATTGTTTCTCGCTGGATCGAATGGAAAAGCTTGCAGATCTCTCCAACTGCGTTATAACCGAGTTTTACACTTTAATTAACTAGTTTTACCCCATAACACACATAAATTTAAGCCTGAAAAAATAAATAAATAAAAATAAACATTTGCGAGTTTAAGTGTAAAACTCGATTATAACGGAGTTGGAGAGATATACAAGTGTTACCATTCGATACAGCGAGAAAAAATACATAGAAACCGACCCCATACTCGTTGGTTCATTGAGGGTAATCTTTCGAGAAAACCAACAATTTCATTGAAAAACCCACATTTTTTAACATCAAAACATGATTTTCTGCCCTAAATAACAAAATAAAAGTAAAATTGATAATACCGTTGGAAAGCATATTAGACGATTTCTTTTTTCAGGAGATTTGTCAGTTTTCAAGTATTTTTTGGAAGAGTAGTAAAGTTTTAACGATTTTCAGAAATTTTATTTTTTCAAAATCGTCAATGTTTGAGCTGATGTGAAGGTCTTTGGAATGTACTTTTTAGAACTCAAGTACATCATTCTTACGGAAAATTCAATGCTGATTCCGAAATGAGGTCAAAAGTTGAAATTAAATGAGGGAAAGTGGAGAAATTTGAGTTTAAAAGGAAAAACACGGTTTTCTTGAAACAAACCGTAAAAATCATATCTCGAGTACGGGTTGAGATAAAAAATATGCGGTTGCCGGCATTTTACTACATTTTTGATGCAGATTAACACAAAAAAGTTTTCGTCACTTATCCCCTGCCACCCTGTAGGTACCAACATTCCGAAGGAGCTCATAGACCTATTTGGAATGATAATAAATCATCTGTACATGATTAAAAGGAGATGCGCTACGAGGATGCAAGTAGGGTATCTGGCCGTGAGCAGTGGGAGGCCCTCGACAGGGCGGGGAAAGGCACCTGAGGGTTGGGGGGGCAGCGCATACGCCCGCTCACCTTCCAGCACAGGGGAAGGCCGCTCTAGTTATTTCTATACTCACTGACCCCTTCCCGTCCCTCTTTTCTCTCTCTCAAGTTTTCATTTCCTAATGAATTTTATTTTTGAAAGCTTTTTATTATGACGTACAGCTGTAGATACTTACGTACGTACTTTTTAGGTGGGAAAATGCGTTTTTTGAAAATTGTTTGTTCTTTTCAGTAAAAGTCCTGTTGAACAAGCTTCAAAAAGGCCAGAGGCTATCTATCGACGACGTACCTCCGGAGCAGTTGGCTGAACTGGACTTTGGATTTGATTCGGATGTGGACGAAAAATTTGAAGAGGTCTCCGACGATGAGCGGATTCGGAATTTGAAGAAGACGATCCGGACGTCTTTCTGCCAGTGATAGACACGACGCAGGTAGTACCTGACTCTTCCAAAGAGGGCCAATCGTCCCCATTTTCTAGAATGTTGAAATCAATTGGCGAAATTTCTAGGTCACCTGAGGGTTCCCCTCAACCACAAGAAATCCCCCAACCCTCTCTTGCACCTACAAGTCCCCTACCATTTCCTCCTCCTGCCATTCCCCTACACACTCTTCCTTCTGCAAGTCCCTTACTTTCATATTCCCCCTTACCTTTCATCCTACCATCTCCTCTGTCTAGCCCCCAACACTCTCCTCCTCCAACGAGTCCCCGACCATCCTGTCCACCTCTGGACCATCCCTTGAGTCCTGCCATCCCCTCCCCACCACCGCCACCACCGCTACCACCACAGCCACAGGTTTTTACTTGGACTCCCAACCCACCTCCTAAGTTTCCGAAACAAATAACGTTCACTGGCGCAATGGGCCTTCATGTCCTTCCAGATGGTCAGAATTCAATTGATTATTTTCGTCTCATGATGACAACAGAAATCATGGATCTGATTATCCAGGAGACCAATTGTTACTCTTCGGAAGCACATGAAGCCTCATTCCTTGATGAACGAAAAATGACCAAACAGGGGGAATTTGTGCGCATGCAGAAGAGGAAAGATATTTCTGATCGGGTGGAATTTGAGAAATGGTTGGGTCTGCTACTACATACGGGTAACATCAAACTCAGTGAATTGGATCTTTACTGGAGTACCCATAGTTTGTACAGCATCCCAGTCTTCAGAGAAACAATGGGAAGGGATCGTTGGTTGCTAATTCTAAAGTGTTTACTCTTTGCAAGGAACCCAGGTTCTGACGATCCATTGCCATTGGATCGCCTGTACAAAATTCGCCCTATTATAAATGCCTTCAACAACCGCATGGTACAAATTTACTCTCCCCCTCGCGATCTTATCCTAGATAAGTCGATGGTGCTGTGTAGGGGCCGGTTAATTTCCCGCCAGTATATGCCCAATAAAAAGAATAAATATGGTGTAAAGCTGTACATGCTAACCGATTCTCGGGGTATCGTTCTGAGGTTTTTGCATATGCGGGGCGTGACGATCAACTTGTGGAGAGGGGAGGGGGGGGGGGACGTCATGCCGCCAAAGTAGTGAATACTTTGATAGCTGACTTCAAGGGTGTGGGGCACAAAGTCCATATGGACAATTTTTATATTAGTGTGCCCCTTGCCAAAACACTCTTAGGAGAGAGTACCTCCTGTACTCTGGCTAAGAGAAGAAGACACAACCCCCAGGTAGTGGAAAACGCTTCTCTGAAGAGAGGGGAATCAAAAGCATTGTTCACCACAGATGGAGATGTGTGCGTGATGAAGTGGAAACTCAAGAGGGATGTCATGATGATATCTACTGAACACGGTCCCACTTTGGTCAACGTGACCGATTCCCGCAAGCAAATCTCCAAAAAACCCGAAGTGGTTGCAGAATATAATCGGCATATGGGCGGATTGATCACTTCGACCAAATGATGTCGTACTACTCATCACAACACAAATCAATCAAATGGTACAAAAAGTTAGACATTTACATTTTCCATATGATGGTGGTGAATGCCTAGGTACTTTTTGTATAAGCGCTTTGCTGTTCATTCCACCCTGAACCTAAGCCAATTCACCCACTCGGTGATAGAAGCCCTGATTGGAGAGCCGCCTGCCCCTCCTCCCCCACCACCACCATCACCACCATATGATTCTACTGGCCGGAGACACTATCTCAAATATATGCACGAGGGGCATTCGTCAGAACGACAATGGTTTGTAAAGGGTGTGAGGGGAATCCCAGGTTTTGTCTAGGATGTTTCGAGGAATACCACGAGCAACATGGTCTTTTCTGATCGAAGTAGGTAATAGTAAAAATAAATACCAAGTAATAACATGTAAAGTGCTTATTTTATGAACCTATCTACAAATTTTCGTATGTTCAGTTCACCACCAAAAATAATATATAATGAATGTTTTTTTCCTATTTTATATTCTTCTAAAAAAAAATTATGTTTACATATTTTCCATTTACTATGTAGTTTTGTAAGTTGAGTACATCAGCAAATAATATATTTTAAAAAAAAAAAGTTTTGTATTGTTTCTATAAAACATTAAATTTCTTACACTGAGCAACTTTTTTTTTTTTTTTTTTTTTTTTTTTGCGCCACCTATTCATGCAGAAAATGCAGGAAATGCAATGATTATTTTTCATACCTATTGTATAAGTGTTCACATTCGAGCCTACTATTCAGCAAAGAGAGGAGCGACGAGCTGCCTGTACCACTGCAAACCGGTCGCAAGACGAAAAACATATCTGAAAATATGTTTTGGATAAGTGTCACAAGTTTTTCTTTGCTATTTGATTATGTTACATTGGAAAATAACACTCAGGGTGTATGCAATCCCGCACGACACTAGTGTGTCGTGCGGGATTGCACACCCTTGTCGACCCCTACCTGCTACCGTACTCAAGTGAGTACGTTGCCAAAATTGCAGCATTTGACCCCATTTTGACTTTTTTCGCCAAAATCCTCGTAAAATATTAAAAATAAAACAAATGCAACATTTTTAAGCAAAAATTGGACAAAAAATTTTGTAGCGGGAGGGCTGATTCTCAAATTCCTAGGTAGCGGTCAATGGGTTAAGCCGCACTTCAACCCGAAGGGTCATTAGCGTTAGGGTAAGTACAGTACGCCGCACCATCACTGTTCACCATCGATGCCCGCACCCTCGCGGTAAACGCGATGGTCAACCTCCTGAATTTCACATAGATGGGGGGTGTTCATAGTGGTTCACTTTCTGAGGGGGTCACCTTCGATGTTTTCCCGCCTTTTCACTTCAGTTTCACACGAGCTCTTGCATAATAAGCATCGGCATGATGTTGAGTGATAGTGATGATGAATTGGAAATGGGCACCGCCTCAAAGTGGTTTTTAATGAGTGGACTGTTTTCGAATCGGCGGTTCAAAGTTCACCCCTTGAACCAAATGAGGGAACAACTGGGTGAATATCACCACTTATTTCCTCAACTGAGGAAAGATGAGGGTAGGTTCCGAAAGAATCAATCAACTCTTCTTTCATTGCGAGCGATTCTTTCATTGCGAGCGAGTGAACTCAATCAGCGACAGAACTTAACTCGCTCTGAACGGGAAGTAAAAGCTGTGAATCACACAGGACAGCCGGAGAGGAGGCCTCTCAGCCAATCACGTTCGAGTCCACATCGCGGTCAATCCTCGCTGCCCTCCTGAAAATCAAATGAAGTTGATTTTAAAAAAACAGCGAGGGTCGACCTCGGAGGTCGGATGATGGCATCGCAGTGATGGTGCGTCACTATGAATGCTCCCACAACACTACACGTATTTGTTTTACATCGCGGTTACCGCGAGGGTGCGGGCATCGATGGTGAACAGTGATGGTGCGGCGTACTGTACTTACCCTTATTGAACAAGGTGTCCAAAGGGACACTGCAAGTTGCACCATTCTAAGAGGGGCCCTGCTGCCCTCCGTCACCAAACGGAATGCCATCACGAACTCCACTGGCAAATCGGAGGTAAAATATAGGGGAACAGTGATGACCACTGTTTAGCCCCTGAAGCGGATAAAAAATCTCAAAAATAAAATAATGCAACTAAGACTTGATCAAAAATAGGGTAATAACTAAATATATGTAACTACATATAATTAGCAAAGTGAAATAAAACTATGGCTAGTTTGCACAAAATATACCACAGATTAGATATCACAGTTCGTAGTAGAGCTCAGTGGCTCTCAGGTACGACAACAGGGACTGGACCAATAAATTAGGTACAACAGCAATTTTGTCTAACTAGCTGTTAAAATATATGAAAATATTCATTGCGCTCTACGCAACATAAGTGCACATGGTAACTTACATAATGTAATTCATGAATATCCACAAATAGCTGTGTGTAAAATCAAATATTTTAGGAATAAAATATAGTCATAAGAGCATCTACTAAATGTTGGTAGTATTAAGAGGAGGAACCAAGAAAGAACCCCTAATGGTATTCTAATAACTTCAAGCATACATCAAAATTCGAAAATGCATTCCCAAATTACAGTCACATGTAAATGTGATGTAAATTTATAAAGTAGAATAATTATAATATTCCAATAGAGTACCAACTGTTGCGCGCAAACAAGCTACATAATATTTTGACGAACGCCGCAAGAGAGCCTCCAATAATATTATTCAATGTTACTGAGCCTCAGTCGGACTCAGAACAGTTTTCTACGCATGATCGCGAGCTTGTTCGTGGTGTTCATAGCAGGATCTCGAATGTTATTTCAGTTGATGATATTCACTGTTTCAGATAGGGGAAACCCGATTCAGACGGAAAGCCCTGTACTAAATTTTTTTATAATTGAAAAACACTGGTTCCTTTGAATTCACAATACCAACTGGATTTAAATGCAGAATACTCACCGGTTAGTTTTTCCATAATCTTACAGATCGAGAATATGTTTGGGAAGCTACAATTACAAGCGTTGTCCATTTTTACCTCCTTTTTGAGAGAGTTCTATAGATTTTAGAGTTTTGATAAATGTGTAGCAACATCATCTCCTTCATTCCTTTGAAAACTAAAAAAACTGAAAGCAAATGTTAAATGATTTATCATCAGAACTTCCATCAAAGCGTCTTACCCGTTCGAGCCAAACGTCTCTGGCATTCGAGAAACGCATAACTTTCTCAATATCGTCCTCTGATAAATTGTTCACTAATACAACTAACAAACTACTATCGGCAAGCAAAAATTTGTGTTTCTGGGCGAGGTAGCTAGCTTTTTCACTATGTGAGGCTTCTGGAGATGGCTCTTCCGGATGTTTCAACGTCGTTTCAATAACGTCCATAGCATCGGGGATTACTCGAAGTAAAGCCATCACTTTAAACTTCCACACATTCCAGTTCGCTTTTCAATTTCAATTCGCTATTTTCAATTGTCCATTTAAATTTTCCAGTTCAATTCCATTCAATGGTCCTACTCTCACCTTAGCAAGATCCATTTCTTCTTCTCCTTCTTAAAAATTTGTTTTGCAGTTTTCAAGTGTTCATAAACATGCGGGGTACATCACCTATTAAAAAAATTTAGTACGGAATATTTTAATAAGCCCGACCCTTGAAGATCATACTGAAGAACGAACTTGAAGCTGAGGTGATTACTCAGGGAGAGCTTAAAACTCAGTTATTACATGGTATTACGCTGTCTCATGACCAAACTCTGATGCGACACACCCTGGCGCACTCTTCGTTCCCTTCTATCCAATGGTGAAACGAATCTGACCATTCTTTAAATCAATTGGGTCCCGAAAATTGTTTCACCCAGGCATCATTCAAAAAACCATTAAGTAAGCCACTGGAAATTAACTACCAGAATGTCAATGGTCTCCGCTCTATGTTAGGTAGAGTTAGAGTGACTATTGATTCAAGAAGCTTTGATTACTTGCACTTACTGAAACCATTTTACAACCCGATATCACTTCGAATGAGCTGGCGATCAATTTATATAACTTTATTCGAACCGACAGATTGATTGATTAAGGAGCAAAACAAAGTGGAGGAGGTTGTCTCATTGCTGTTCACAAAAAATATGAATCAATCGTCTTATTGTCTACAAATGAAGATGGAAGCGAGCAAATCTTTGTTCTTGTATCTTCCCGTCAGTATTATCATTGGAGGCGTCAACATCCCTCCACGGCCCTCTGTTGAGTTGAATCAGAGGAATTGTGAAGCAATTTCATCCCGACCTGAAAAGTACGTCGGTCGTTAACTTGTTAACGTCGGAGACTACAACTTGCCGGATAGTCAGTTCACACCAGATGAGTGGTCTTGTCCCATCTCTAGTTCTGGGTGACCCATTCTTGAGGAGTTCTCATTCCACCAATTTCATCAAACTCGATTCTCGATTTTGTTTTCATCGAGCATGATTTGTCTCACAAGCTCCTCTCTAATTCTGTCACTCCCCCGTCGGTTGCGATAGCTAACCACCCATCACCTATAGTGAATGTGGACTGGACGGAAGGAATTTTGAAACCTTCAGTTCCTTTTGCTCTGATTTTTTTTTTTTTTTTTTTTTTTTTTTTTTTTTTTTTTTTTTTAATACAATTAATATACAGGGTGTCTACACTTCAGCGGTGCAGAACTCCAGGGGTCGATTCTACAAGTAATTTGCAACAAAAAGTGCCACTTAGATTTTTTTTTATAGGCTTCGTTTCTGAGTCATTTCTTTTTTAAGATTTTTGTCGTGTTTTCGACCTTACGTCACAGAAACGGCTCTAACTCCCCAATTTTTGAAGTTTTATCAAATCAGAGGATACTGTTGGAAAAAATGTTTAAAATAAGATGTGATTTGGGAAAATATAAAAAATAAAACTTTCCAATTACCCCTTCCCCCGCCCCTCATTAGGGTAGTCCCAATTGTTTAGATTTTTTCTGATTTTTTTGTGCTTAGAATTTAGTATTAGACACCCCGAAAACGCCATTTGAGTTTCAATTTGATATCTGAAAAATTGTGGGATCGATTGATGATTCGAATGAGGCAACATACAAAAGTCTTCATTTGTGGACATTCGATTTTATTATAAGCCGGTTGAATAGGTAGGTAAATTTTGTTTCCAAAAATAGAGAGGTAGAGGTAGAGGTAGAGTCTACCAAAGGTAGAAGAAGCATTGTTTTCAGTTTCGGGAGATGAAAAATTTGATTGCGAGATGGTACATAGGTATTGATTGTAAAGGGT
Source organism: Adelphocoris suturalis (assembly GCA_030762985.1). Lineage (NCBI taxonomy): Eukaryota > Metazoa > Arthropoda > Insecta > Hemiptera > Miridae > Adelphocoris > Adelphocoris suturalis. The sequence goes on from CM061046.1 coordinate 81,107,918, forward strand.
GAACACACTTGAAGTTTTACATAGTACTTAAGGATCCTACTACTATTTTCCAACAAAACATCCTCTAAGAGAAAGTTTTTTAAACGCTTTGCGATCGAGTCCCTAATTTACTTTTTAAAATTTATTTTCGTACTTCTACTCGTATGACATTGAAACGGTCGTTACTTCCCATAGAATCTCTGTAAAATTAAAAATAAGGACACCGTTGGAAAAAGTGGTAAGTTTCCAGTTCTCCTGGTGCCAAACCAATCGATTTTGAGCTGACTTGACACGTAAAAAGCTAAACTGCAAGCTTTGAAAATTAAATTATTTTTGTATTTTTGTTTTCTATTCGTTTTCCTGCCCTTAGCACATGGGTTTTTCAGCGACACTTCAAGGGGAAAACATCCTAGGAACCTTACCTTTCCAACGGCATAGGGAGTCAATTTTACTTTTAGAGGAAAATTATGTTTTAACCTTGAATAACCTGGATTTTTCAATAAAATCGAGGTTTATTAGGTAAATAACCCTCTATGTGTAAAACATATCCACAGCGTAAAGTTAAGAAAAGTAAGGTAAATGAGAAGGATCAACGCATCTGCCTACTAGGTGAGAACTCCGCATTGAAACAGTTGGTCTTGAGTGTAGTTCGGTCGGAGCCCGCTAGATATCATCTCTCTTTGTAGCAGCTGTGTCGCCAGTTCATTGTACCTATTGCAGCTGCCTGATGTTTTTTCGTTTGCCAGTTTATTTTATCGAAATAATATAGTTTTCAAAACAGTGTTCCATATTAAAGCTTTTCCAGATTAAATTCCACATTTTCCAAATTGAATTTAACATTTCCAACATCTCCAAATAGAATTCACCATTATATGCAATTTTAAAAAAATAACTATATAATGAAGTTTTTGATAAATCCATTTTTGGGATGTAAACGCATTATTGGTAAATACGTTAAGGAACCATGTTCACCATTTGTCGCTGTAATTTCAAATATTCTTATAGGATTTTTTTTCTGCTTTCTCTATAGTCTTCACTAAACCTTCTTTTTCAATGAGAAAAATCAAAACTTATTGGAAAAATGTTGTCAGAGCACCTATAGTGAACAGCTAAAAATGTCGGATGTTCCTAAGTTGAATAATTTCGCTCCAAATGTGAATAATGCGGATTAGTAGGAGTGACTTGGTGGTATAAATCTCAAAATTATTCAATCAACCAACCACTGTACTCATTTTAGCTTAACATATCCATTTAATAATTTAGTTTTTAGGATCCAGCATGAATTTACTGATTATAAAATCATTCAATACAAGGAACACATTAGGTTTAAGTAGATTAATCGCATGAGTAAGTGGAGAATCGTGTGTGGAAAATTCGTATTTGACATTAATTCCAAATCCAAATTGTACTGAGGATGGAAGAACTTTTAGAATGTAGTTCAATCATGCTGTTGTATCTCTTGAAGTTCGGGCTGGTGGCAGTTCTGGTACTTAACCCGACTATAAGTGAATACAGTAGCGAATTTATTAACTTGTGAAACCACTTCACAAACCAGATTGAAACTTCCACGTAGTTCCTGAATCTTTGCGACTACATAACTTCCTTCAAAGTTCTTTCTTCTACGTTCTTTATCGATAATTTTAACTTCACACTCCTTTCTTCTATTCTAGCCTTCTTCATCAAGATCTTCTCCATCTCTTTCAGCGTAATATTCGTGTGCCATGTCAGTACCTTCGAAGTCAAATGAATTTTCAAAAATAATGTCTTTAGACCCCATTCTGTTTTCAGGGTTTCCCTCAGCTTGAATTAAAGCTGCCAGTTCGCATTCCCCTTCCAGGTGCTCTAGGGAATCCTCTTGAGGGGGTTCAATAACTACTAGAGGACCATTGGACATATATATATAAGCCCCTGACCTATCATTTTTAAACATAGTGCCTTTTCCAAGATTTTAAACCAAGGTTTCAACACTATCAACGAGTTCATTCCTGGTTACTGAAAATCTGGCTTCTGCCAACGACTTGACTCACCTAACAACCAGTTCATCTTCTTCCGTTGTTAGTTTAGTACTTGGACCCATTTTACCGAACTCTACTTTCCGTTTTCCTTTAAATCTGAAGTAAGGAGATGTAAAAGTTACTTTGTGATGAATAGTAGCAGCTAAAATACAACTCCCACCTGAAACATCGGGAGTTACTTGCTCGGCGTAGTAATTCCGGAAATTCGGTGACAGGAAATTGGCTACCTAATGAAATTACTAATACCTAAGCCTAACATCTACAAGAGTACTGACTCGAGCAGGAGGGGAAATGTTGGAAAACCATGTCGAAAACCGATTAGTTGATGAATTGTCTGGAAAATGTTGGGTTCGATTTGGAAAATGTTGGGTTCAAGTTGAAAAATGATGAGTCTGTTGGGAAACTCGAACTAAATTAATGGTTGTTGCCAGACGTGTTCCGTGGCAACGTGTGTTTAATTTAGAAATTAAAGATTCATTCGTTTGCTAAACTCGGACTTGTAAATCAACTTATTTATAATAGAGTTAAATAGAACATGGTGGCAGTGGTGTAAAAATAAGAGGAGAAATCTCTTCAGACTTGAGAACAAATGGTTTGTAACGCTGACGGACTATTTCTCGCGTTATTTTGAAATAGGTGAACTGCGTTCTCTAACACCTTCGGAAGTAATCTTGAAATGCAAATCTTTCATGTGCCGCCATTGGTTGCCTGAAGAAATTCGTGCGGATAGTGGATCACAATTCCAGATCCAGGGAAATTCGGATTTTCAGTTTTTTGCGCAGGAATACAAGTTCAAATTGACTACTAGTAGCTCCAAGTTTTCTCAAAGTAATGGGGCTGCAAAAGCAGCAGTAAAAATTGCAAACATGATTTTGAAAAAGAACAAAGAAGACCCCTACATGGCCCTACTAGCATATCGAACAACTCCTCTTTCTAATGGAATCAGTCCTGCTGAACTACTTATGCACAGAAGACTACGATGTACGCTTCCCCAGGTCCCTGACCTGCTACAAGAATGTCCAGATTTAAGCCAACTTAAACATGAAGAGGAGGAATATCAGAAGAAATACCAAGATAATTACGACAGACGACATCGAGTCAAAGAGTTGAAGCCTTTGGCGGTTGGAGACCATGTATGGATCACAAATCTCAGACGACATGGTAAAGTGATTGAGATTAGAGAGGAACCGCGATCATACACCGTAGAGACGGAAAAGAGAATTGTTAGAAGGAACAGATTTCACATCGAACCTGCTCCTTACGTGAACGTATCACCGTCGAACAGGAATTCATCAGAAGATGAAAGACTTTTGCGCCAGGACTTATCAACAAGGACAGAAACAGAAGTTCAATCCCCTACACGAATTAGACGACCTACAGCTCGGTACAGGTCCATTTGAGAGGGGAGATGTTGGCAAACTCGAACTAAATTAATGGTCGTTGCCAGACATATTCCGTGGCAACGTGTGTTTAATTTAGAAATTAAAGATTCTTTCGTTTGGTAAACTCGGACTTGTAAATCAACTTATTTATAATAGAATTAAATAGAACAGAGTCCTATTCTTTTTTGGAAAACTTTGAATTTTGTTTGGGAAATCAACATTTTTCAGACGGTTATCAGATCCTTATAACGATCCGAAAAATCAAAAATCGTGGCAAATAATAATATCCGAAGAAAGGATAATTTATCGAAAACTTTTCTTTTGTCGATTTATCAAAATTGCATGTACCTAGTGTTAAATTCTATTTGGAGATGTTGAATTCCATTTGGAAAATTTTGGATTCAATTTGGAAAATGTTGGATTTAATCTGGAAATGCTATATATACTTACTTAATACGTATATTTTTCAATCCCTTCAACACTACGAATGTACCTACAAGTTTGGGTCGTTTTTTAAGTGTTTTCCGTCTGGATCGAATGGTAACACTTGGAGGACTCTCAAACTCCGTCACAATCAAGTTTCACTCTCTAACCTTAAAAAAGTTACAGTCATGACCAAATGGCGCGAATTTTCATAAATTATCGTTTCTTATTACGTTACAATGTTTTAGAACTTGAGCGCTTTGAGTGTAAAGAAATTGTTATAAACCAACTTTATTAAGAAAAATTAATAAATAATTTAAAAAATAAATAAAATCGATCTAAGATCGATCGATCTAAGAGCGACACGTTTTATCGGGTTTTCAGCATAACTTGGCACATTATTTTTTGTTGATGAAACTCTGCTGAAAAAAAAAATCTGCTAAAATATATAATTTTAACCATTTTTAGTTGTTTTTATCTACTTTTGTAATTTCTGAGCACATATTGTGAATTGTGACCAATTTAATATAAGATCGCTAGCCAAAAAATTCATCCTTTCATTTGGAAGTTGTTTTTTTTTTTTGTTTTTTTTGCGCAATAAAGGACTTTTTATTTAAATTCTAAGGATAGCTACAGTCTGGAATGGCATAATTATACATTTGTAAAAGCGCAAACAAGGAATCGTTTCAGAACTCCTCAAAACGGATTTCGATGAAGGAAGAGGTTGGTTGAAGATGTTGCCCACCCTGCATTTGACTTCACTGTTAAATTATCGTCACTCATAAACCAATGCTTTCCTAATAATAAATGTAATTTCAACTAAAAAAAAGCGATTAGGAGTCTATGAGGTCCTACTTGTCAAACGCTGATTATGATGGGGTGTATCTGTGTTTATGGGGCGGTTGAGAATTTTTACTCCTTTCTAGAGCGAGCCAATCCAACGAAGATATCCAACTTCAGAAATTAGTATCGGAAGTGGTTTGACCGTGAAATGATTTCACACGCCCAGCGAAAGTGGTTCGCCCATTCACGTTATAAAATAACCAACTCAGATGACGACTACAAAATTTTCTTAATGCTTAGAGGGCAGTGTAAGGCCAAGTCTGGTATTCTGTACAAGGAAATATTGAAGAAGTTGAGGGCGCGATTTCGAGTAATGTGAAGAATTTTTGGAATTTTATAATTAAACCAGGGAGGAAGTAGCCTGCCGTGTAGGAACTTTTTGGTGGGGGTCATGCGTCGAGCCCGCGTGAGATAGCGGAACTATTTGTACGACACTTTTCTTGTGTTTCGTACTACTTATCACCCAGTTTACCCTTCTGTAGACGTTGTTTCCATCGGCACCTTAACGATCTCGGAAATCGACTCTCCATGTGCTTGAGAGCCTGGACCTTCAAAAGGGAATGTGGCCCGACGGGGTGCCTCCAATACTGCTGAAGGAATCCATTTTTTTGCCTGTTCAATAAATCTCTCTCATCAGGCCGCTCCCCGTATAGGTAAATGGAAATCTTCATTTATAACTCCAATTCACAAGTCTGGGAGTAAGGAGTCAATTTTAGAATACCGTCCTGTATGTTCTCTCTCATCCACTCCCTACATTCTAGAAAGGTTGGTCTTTGCCCAAGTAACCGCCGCATTTTCTTTGTTCATGGCCTTTGGTATGGGTTTTTGAAAGGATTATCAACCGTCATAAATCTTCCCGAATTTCAGGATTTCGTGTTGCGTGGTTTTCCGGGATGGGCTGCCAGGCTGACATGTTTGCGTCGGATTATTAAAAGCCTTTTAATAAGTTGTCACACCGACACCTTTTGTCAATGCTGGAGGCATTTGGGGTTCACGGTAGTCACTTGATTATTTCACAAACTATCTCGACAAACGTCAGCTTATGGTTCGTATTGAAGGTGTTTTGTCTTTACCCTTTATCGCCACTTCTGGTATTCAACAGAATAGCCATACTGGCCCCTTATGTTTCCTGCTAACAATCAATATTGTGGTTAATACATTCGATCCAGTCATATACCGTCTCCTTTTTGTCGACGAGTTGAAGATTTTCCGTCATGTCAGCTCCCAGTCTGATTGTAGGGCCTTGCAGGAAGCTATATACGGATTTGAGTCCTGGTGTTCTCTGAATAGACTTTTCCTAGATCCGGCCAAGTGTTCAGTGGTCTCATTTTGCAGGGCCCACCCCATCACCCTCGACTCTGTTTTATGTGATAGGCCTTGATGTTCGTTGTGACGCGCAGCTAACGTTTTCCACGCCCATTGAGGACAGTTCTGGGATTGTTATGAGGAGTTTAAGAAACTTGGAGGAATACACGTGACTTCAGCATCATCCGGGGCATTGTCACGCTTCATAAGGAAATAACTCTGCCCATCTTAGATTATTCTTCAGTCACCTGGTTTCCGTGGTGTTATGCTATCCACAAGTTTAGGCTGAAACGAGTCCAAATTAATTTTTTACGCTACATCGACTGTAAGCTTGGTATGGCACCGGATGAGGTCGACTATACATCGTTATTGGACACTTGCCACCTTCATCCTCTGGAAAAGCGACTTCGCATTGCTGATTTGATCTTTAAGTACAGGTTTTTGAATGGGATTATTTTTTGCCCCTCTACTATCTAAATTGATATCTGGCACCCCGCTAGTCAGCCCGATTTCCACACCTCTTTTACGTACCATTTTCTGCCACAAACTATCAATTAAATCAACCGCTAGACCTAATTCCTCGCTCAGCCAATATAATCCTTAATTTTTACCCGGACTTTGATTTCTTTTGTTCATACCTCTCCTCTTTAAAAAAAAATTGATTCCTTCTCGTCTGTTCTTTATTAATTTGCATTATTCTATGTGTTGTCTGCATACTTCCATTTAACCACTTTATTGTACCAATTATTAAACAATTCGGTTTATATAATCATCATAGTGAATATTTTCTGACTAGTAAAATATACTTGTAATTGGGCTTAGCCCATATAAATACAAATAAATAAATATGACGAGACTTCGCTTATATTGTCATGCTGCTTGACTGAAAATTTCTTCATCTGGTGACAAAACTGATCATTTTTTGGTAGACTCGATAGTCGAAGGGAGGGTTGTGGTCGTGCCGGTCGTCACAATATCTCAAGGAAATTGGAGAAAACCTGTTGGGTCGATGAGCTCCGGTTGCCAAGAGCCTCCGCCCCTTTTGTTTAGGGCTTCGTCAAGATATTGTGCTATCGAAGATCGCAACAATGGCATCGTTTTCGCCTCGGTGAGTGCATTATATCTTCCTCGGCATCATGATAGGTACCTACCTACCCACATAGTCTTTATCAAGTAATTAGATATCGATCTTTTCAAATCCTAACCTTCCACCTTCCAAGAGCGCCCCCTCGCGTGCCTCTGTCACCACCTCTTCCTTATAGGTAAAATGCCTTCCAGCTGTACGGCGACCAATAATAACTTCGTTTAAAAGAGTTTAACGGCAGTTTTTTTATTACCTTTAATGCCTTCGTGGTCTTGAAGGAACAACAGCCGTTAAAAGAGTTGGAGGAAGATGTTTTGTCGGGAACACGATTTGATCTCTTGAGTCGGTGAATCGATCGAAAAAGTTTTAATTATCGCTTGAGAAGCGTGTCTGGAGTTTTGTGCACGAACAATGCTTTCGAGCACGTTAGTTTTAGGTAACAATCCACTATAAGTTTCCCTGTTCCCCTTCATCAGCTATGCAGTAGTAATCTGTACGGACTTCAAAAACATCTGATACCTTCCAACCAGGCTTCCCCCTATTTCCACAACATAATTTATTCAACTTGCTTGAAGCAATACAATGTTATTGTTTTCTTGCCTAAACCAATGAAATTTGATTAATAAGTACCTATTTTTTAGTGCTGGATGTCATGGTTATAGTCGTCGAACGGTGACACATAGTTGTTGGGAAGTGGCCGCCAGAAAAAACGCAAAATAGGTTAAACTTACAACGATTTTAATGTTGTAGGAGAGATCGTTATTGCTAGGGCAATTTTACATCTTATTTATTATTGTTGTTTTGACGGTTCAAGCTAGAAACTAGTCATTAATTTTATCGCTCTCAATAAAATCTTGAATAGGTGCTTACCCGCAAGTTATTGGAGCAGAAAAACGTCTGCCAGGTTGGGTGTGGCACATAGCTTCCTCGTTTACCTACCATGAATGTATAGATCACTGAAATGTTTTAAATGATCTCGAAAAATTCCATAGCTGAAGAGAGTAAATCAAAAAGTAACGTGAAATGTCATAATTGGTCAATTAAGACACGAAAAAATGATAGCCAATGTAATTCACGTTTGTGCAATTGCAGAATGAACTGATGAGTTCAAAACAATGAAATAGGTACGGTATATGTACAACATAAACCGCGCATTCGCTGATAATTTCATCAAAATTGGATGAAAACTGTGGAAATTAAGGTAATTACAAGTAATTCACATTGGCGCATGAGCTGTAGCTATTTATGAAACAATTGTGTTAAATTTCATATGAGGTGATCAAGTCATCTTCTTCCAGCTATCATCCAAATTTAAGCGAAATCGAACGACTAGAGTGTGAAAAAATGGAGTGTAATGGAATTAACGTTTCGCATGCACAGAATGAAGTATTAATTTGGCAACAATGAAACTGATAGGGGACCATCTACAATCTAACCCGCTCATTCTCTGATAATTTCATCGAAATTGGATGAAAACAGTGGAAATTAAGGTCGTGACAAGGATTTCACATAGGCGCGTGCTCAGTAGCTATTAGTGATACAATCATGTTGAAATCCATTTGGGATGATCAAGTCGTCATCCCCCAACTATCATCCAAATTCATCGCACGACTAGGGCGTGAAAAAATAGAGCATAACGGAATTTACGATTGCGCATGCGCAGAGTGAAGTATTGATTTGGCAACAATGAAACTGACAGAGGACTGTCTACCCCCAAGCCAGCACATTTCCTGAGAACGTCATCCAGATCGAATGAAAACTGTGGAAAATAAGCTTGTCACAGGGATTTCATATTAGTGCATGCGCAATAACTATTAATATAGCTATATAATAATAATAAATTATATTGTCATAATCTAAAATTACCTAACATTGCGGTCTAACTACAGATGATGTGATATCAAATTTTGGTTTCAATAATGAACCTTTGTAATCGACCAAGAAAAAAAAATGTTAACACCCCCTGAAAATGTTCATTTATTTTCCTTGGGCCGCATCCCGACAAATTCCAAAAAACAATTAATACTTACGGCCGACCAAACTACCTACATGAAAATGTTTTGGTTTAAGCTGCATATTATTACACAATGGTTTATTATTTCTGTATTAGATAGCCCTTCTACGCAGATCATTGTGTATACTTATTAAACCCCCTACGTAATAATATACATGATCAGAATATCGCGCATCGTGCCTTTGAGGAGTGTTCACACTTTTACAGTTCCAAGACCCTGCAATTTTACGCTTCACAGTAAAGATGTTTAAAAAAACGGGAAAATGATGCTTGAAGTGATTTACGTTAGCACCTGCGCAGAATGGAGTGATGGTTTGAGAAAAATGAAATTTTGGTTGGGTACAATCTACAGCCTAACCCTCAAATTCCCAGAAAATGTAATCAAAATCTGATCAAAACTGGACCTTGTTCTCAGAGTACACGTTCGCGCATGCGTAGGAGCTAATAATGGTGCAATCACATTGAAATTAACATGCAATAATTAAACCTTTGTCCCCCAACTATGCACCAAATTTGAGCGGGATTGGATGGCTAGGGCGTAAAAAAAATGTGCTTGAAGGAATTTACGTTTGCAAAATGAAATGATGGTTGGGGTAAAGATGGTCCCCTATGAGTTTCGTTGTTCCCAAGTCAATACTTCACTCGGCGCATGTGAATTCCTTCAAGCATAATTTTTTTAAGCCCTAGCCGTCCAATCCCGCTCAAATTCGGTGCATAGTTGAGGGACAATGGTTTAATTATTCCATCTTAATTTCAATGTGATTGCATCATTATTAGCTCCTGCGCATGCGCGAACGTGTACTCCGACAACAAGGTCTAGTTTTCATCAGATTTTGATTAAATTTTCTGGGAATTTGTTAGGCTGTGGATTGTACCTTACCAATTTAATTTTTATCAAATCATCAATCCATTCTGCGCAAGCGCTAACGTAAATCTCTTCAAGCATCATTTTTTTAAAACATCTTTAGTGTGAAGCGTGTGACAGTTCCCATCAGATCCAAGAGAATGCGCGTGCGTCAATACGTCGCTCTCGCTCTGGGTTGAACCCGTCATTCTCGGGTTCTTGAAATGCTGCGTTTGGCGATAGATGAGGATCCGAGAAATGGAAACTCAATCTTCTCCGAACATAGCTCATACTTTATTAGTACGAGTTGTATCTCTTATGGTACTGTCACAGCCCCCCCCCCCCCCCCCTCCCTCTCTCTCTATAAGTGCGGATTTAGCCCCCATTGGAATTCTGGGAGCGACATGTCCGTGACATGGTAGCAGAGCATGGTTTCCTGGATTACCATGGTTATTCCTAGTACATCCATGTCTACCATTTTTGAGGGTTATATGTTTCAGAAGAAACATGGCCCGGGTATCCAGAAAGAATACCCATCATTATCTTTTGGTATATAAATAATTTAATTGGTCAGTTAGCACTTATAATTTCTCATATTTTTTCCCTCATATAATTTCTATTTTCATACCTATGGAATCAGGCATTTGCCTTTTATACATATATTCTTTATTCAAGGGAATAGTTCCCAGTTCTAATTTAAGGACATAGTTCCCAATTATTATTTCCAGGGCTTAGTTCCCAACTCAAGTCCCCAACGTGGGCACATATTTTTATATCTACTTTATTTTCCTAAAGGTATAAGTCTCCATAGTTGAGCCACCGTTTATTCCCGATTGTTCCAGTCTTTGATTGGGGGTTAATTACCTAATGAATACTTCATATAAAGATTCATTTACCATCCTGTTTTAAGTTCTCTTTTTTTATCCTCAATCGTCAATGCAGCTATTTATTAGTGAGCATCAGTTCTCAACCAGTAAACTATTCCACCTGGTTTACATACTTGCTCTTCAATCAAGTATGTAGTCTTTAGTTCATAGTAATTGGTTCAATATTAGAGATTATGTGTGTGCTATCCTGATATTGTTTGTAATCAACAAAACTCCGAGACTGATTTTTATGAAATTTATTGGTGAAATGGTCAGCAGGTTGGAGAGAGACAGAGTAACTTTGTTTTAAAATATCACATATTCAAGCAGCCACATTATTAACATAGCAAATAATTATTTATAGCTCGCCTTTAGGCAATGCCTGCTATAGCGAGCTAGATACTGGTTTGAATTTAAACAGGACCAATTGTAGCAGGTTCCAAAAGGACCAGTAGTCGTAGGTTCCAACTATAGGTAGATCAAAATAGTAGCTCTCAGGAATGCACAAATAAAAACTAGGTATATTTAATTCCAAATCCATACTATATTATAATAATTTTTACTCTAGAGTAAATACCTTTGAAAAACATTTGTTGTCGTTTTAATACCTGGCAGGTTGACCAATAGTAGATCGTACGAATGAACAAATAAAATGTCCATTCAATTATAATTTCTCACTGTATTTCAATATTTTTTATTCCATTGAAAACTAATTTTTTTATGTTTCAATAGCTGTATCAATATATTTTCAACTGAGAATCAGTACCCGTATGAGAAACAATAAAAAAAGAGTTTCAATGAGTGACGTTTACAAGCCCGAGCACTAAAGGGTTGGGTTTTTCATTTTCTGTACCCACGCCTATTATACCTACTAATCGTTACGATTTTGTCATCGTTGACGATTTTCGAGTTTGCATGAATTAAACACATTTGAAATGTCTGTAATTGTTTAGAATCCAGCTTGAGTACGAGTCCGCAAACCCGGGAGACATTTTCATGTTTCAGTTACCAATTCGCCTTCGTATTAAGCTAGCCAGGTTAAAATACCGAATCATGTTATACCTGGATGGTTTATAGTTCATTAATATATTATTATGGTTCATATGTTCATTAATTAATATATTTTTCTAAAGATTTCTGTAAGAAGAAAATTGGCAAAGAACGGAGAAGCGAGAATCATCAAAAACACTGTGACGATTTTTCAGCTCATGTCCCAAAGTGATGACATGAAAATGATTGTCAAAATTGAGAATACTATACAGCCCACCCAACTTGGCAGACGTTTTTCCATAACTAGATGAGGAAAATATATAGGGGATGAATAGTTATTTGAATACCCTGTGTACCAAGTCCAGTGATATGGGCAGAAGTTCTACCTACGAGTAAATCGAAATAATAAACTTTTTTCGGGTTCATTTTGCAGCGATTTATGTCTCTCACATAAGGAATGCGGGTGGCGTTCGTTCTGAAAACAACAAGTTAGTGAAAAAAGTTGTCCATTTGGGAGACCGCCCGAGTGCTCCCGAGGGGCTGAAAAAACACCTGAGTGCTCCCGTAGAAAAATCACGCCAGTGCTCCGCCTAACCTGAGTGCTCCCCTAGAAAAAAAGCGCGAGTACTCCGACACGCCTAGCGATATATTTTTCCTCCAATTTCCCGATTAGAGGAAAACTTTCGATGGGCGGGAAAAAAATTCATTCGTGATGACGTTTCTTTTGACAGCCGCCCATAATTCTTTAGTTTCTATTGTGGTCTTGGGTTCATGGTTATGTGGGGTTTTGTGAATCACCTCACATCCATCTGTTTTAGCGTAAGATTTACATCGGATTTGCCCACCCCTTGCACTACAATTCCACCTTCTTACACCCCCAGGTAATAATTTATGATAATTATATTTGAATCCGTCAATAAATGCAACAGCCTCTTGACGGCTTCCGCCACTAACAAATTTCACGTCCGACATGGTGCACGGAGAGAGGTAATCGACAAACTGATGGTAAATGCCCCAAGGGTTCATGTCGATTCCAGTGCACTTTCTCTTATTGTCTACGGGATCACTCGGGACAATCTATTTTCGAGATGGCGAAGTGAAGGGGATCACTCGGGTGTTCAGTTTTCGCCCCTCGGACTCGACGGGAGCACTGGAGCCGTCGCCCAATTTCCACGAAACAATAAAGAGTTACAATGCTAAATCGATTCAGACGGTTAGACCATCATCAGTAACAAACAATAACTGAACACACATTAGAAAGGACACATCTTATAAAGTCACAGGTGAAGGGAGATTAAATCCTATTGGTCGAGAGAAAGGAATGGGGGCTGGAGGTAAAAACCAATGAAGTGCAAGCAAAGTGAAAGGGGATTAAGGCTAATCAGATGAAGTAAAAGGAGAGGAAGAATTACTGGTTACAATATATTTCACCTCTGATAATTCCATTTCTATAAAGCTTGGAATTTATTTCCCCCTCAAAAAAACTGTTGAAACCAGTAATTCTTCCTCTCATTTCACTTCATTTGATTAGCTATAATCCCCCTTCACTTTGCATGCACTTAATTGGTTGTACCTCCAGCCTCCTTTCCTTTCTCTGGACCAATGGGATTCAATCTCCCTTCACCTGTGACTTTACAAGCTGTGTCCTTTCTAATGAGTGTTCAATTATTGTTTGTTATGATGGCCTAACCGTTGAGATCGATTTAACATTGTAGCTCTTTATTTTTCCGTGGAAATAGACGTTTTTCACTAACTTCCGTTTTGAAATGGGTTTCCACAATTTCGTCGCGAGTGACTTATTTCGTTCGTTCTGAGGTATTCTGCATCTCCAGATTATTCAGAGTCGGTTTCCCTTTTAATCCAATATCAAAGTGAGGTACAAGTGGACTCCTCCACCCACAAGGAAAATGGGGGGATGGCGTGAGCCGCTTGAATTGCTCCTGACACAACAGTCATAATGATTGATCTGTCATCTTCCCGTCGTTTGATGGCATTTGGCTTTTGTGCCCCTTCAACTAAGATTAGGTATTATTACAATGTTCTATTATCATTAGGAATAAATCTTAATCATTATAGGCGTAGTTCCAATGAAAATCAAAACAAACTTCTCTACGAAGCTTCATAAGTACCAATTTTAGCCAGTTTTACGAAAACTAACTGATTGCAATGGCTCGAATTTTAAGAAAATGAAATGTTTATACTTTTTATCTCGTAAATCCGCTTTTTGAACATTTATCATATATTAATGTAGGTATAAAATGTGTATTTATATAAATATAAGTTCAGTTGATGATAAGTATCTGTCCTTAGAATCGAGATTAAAAAAATAAATAAATTCTTTCGATAAAGTTCCGTAAGTTTTCTTAACATATTTATATTGAACCGTTTTGGAATTTGAGTAGGTAATTCATGGGCTGAAAAAAATCCTTAACTATAAATTGTATAACAAAAATGCTGCAAATAATTACACAAAGGTGTATAATTTCTGCTTAGCCTTTTTAAGCAGATCACTGGTCTATAATTATTGAACCCCGATTATAGAAGGTATATTTACTATCAAAATCCGGATCTTCGCCTCTCGCAAATGGGTTCACTCCATTACATCACCAAGACTCTACAATTGTACGCTTTTTAGTAAAGTTAAAACTACTCAAAAGAGTCATCTTCCCACCATGTAGAAGGGTTACATACTCTGTTCATTAATTTGAAACTTGTAATAAGTAGCTACCATGTAATAAGGGAGGTAATTATGGAATCTCACGCTCTGTCTACTATGAAATAAGTAATGGTGCTACTTATTCTACTCTGCTACCAGGACACACTTGTGTCCAAAGAAAAAATATTAAATTAAAACACCTTCCAACAAGACAAAAGGAAATCAAGGTAGTAAAATGAAAAAGATGGAAATAAGGGAAAAAAGAAACTGTACTTGTTGAAATGAATAAATGCAGAATACGCAGTGAAACTAAATAAAGGAATAATCAGAACCTCGAATGAAAGAATGGGAAATCAACCTAAAAATGGGAAAAGAGAGAAAATTAATAAATAGAGAAATTATATAAAATTAAATTACTCACGGCAACCTGGTTGACTAGTAACAGGTGTCGACCACACAGGGAAAAACTAAACACTTGAACTAAATATTAAAAAGGGAAAATAAAGATAGCACGTGGCTGTATAAAAGAACAAAGGAAAAAATGGCGACTGGCTTATTAGGCACAGACACTGGCTGACTAGGCACAGTAAAATTAATAGAGATGATGCTCGTATGAAAGACAGGAAGCTAATTTACCTACTGAGAGAGTGGCGACCGGACCCTTGAAGAGAGAGGCGATCGCCCGGCAGTTTTGCCAACTATAGGAAAGCAGAAATGACATTGGCGGCACTGTGACGAGAAAAGAAGAGAAAGGGAAGTTGTGAGGGGAAGGCATGGAGCCTGGAACAGGAGATCCATGACAAACTAACTAATGTGTTACAAATTTATAATTTATTACAGTAGGTTGATTAGAAAATAAATTCCATTTCTCTAATAGATTTACTTCCGTATAAATTTAGTAACATTGTTTTCAAGGCGTTCCAAAGGCGCTTTATTTCTAATTTCACCACCGTAGGTCGACCTGGACAGAAATGTATCTCTGTCCTCCAAATGATCTGTCCACCTCCATACTTTGTATATGTAGGTATTCTTCATTAAATGTAGGTATTCTACATGTTCAAGAAGCGCACCATTTCAAATTTCATCGCCGTAAGTCGATATGTAAGGGAAGAAATTAGCCTCTAGGGCACTTCAAATGATCAGTACGACTCCACGCCTCGTACCAAGGTGTCCCAAATGAAATCCATCTTTAATATCTCCATCGGTGGATTAGAAAAGGAATTACCATGAGAAGTCCCACAGCTGATCAGAGCCCCTTCATACTTTTTTGTTGTATTCATGATGTAGATTGTTGTAGATGGTTTATGATTCAAGATGCGTGGAATCCAAAACGCAGAACACTATCTAGTCTATGATCATAAGCGAGATCTACAATATTTATCTACAAGTATATACAATATCTAAATGTAACTGCATAGGCGTAGACGCCTATCGAGGAGACATTAATAAAATTGAATAGAACACCAACAGTTTAGTATACTTCAGTATTAAACAAGAGCTGTCCTGCCAACTGAAAATTAATGAGGTAAAATCAATCACCCACCTACGCTCCATACGTCATTTAGTAGGAGATCAAAGTATAATAACCTTGATTTCGTGTAGTGAGAATTCCAATGGAATTATATCAGCTGATACAATCGTCGAAGTTTTAAAGGAGATTATTGCTGTGTTTCACCAGTTGCAATTCACTCCCAGGTTGATTTTTATTTTTTTTCTTGTCAATGTTTTGGCCTATAGGGAGAGCAAAGGGATGGACTTATCTTTTGGGGTAGATTGAACGTGCGATGTTATTGGCACATTTGTGGTCAAAGTATGATTTTTGAGCCAAATTTCAAATTTGGACCACTAGTTACGGAGAAAAGCTTCGGATAGATATAAGTACTGTCAAACCTCGGTTTAAGAAATTGTAACCCCCCCAGCCGCTTTCTTGTAGTAAGCCTACCAAAGACCAGACCTAAAAGTTAAGCTTGGCAGTAAGTACGTACTAAGAAGGAACAGCATTTGCTGTTGCTTCAGTGGAACCTTTGTAACTCAAGCTAGCACTCTGCCGAGGTCCTGTAAAGCTTGCGGCATTGGTAACTCCACACCTCCACCACAGATCGGTTAGGGATGGGAGATTGTCCTATGACAAAACGCTCCTCGTATATCACCTTATGCTGACAACCCAATGGGACCAAAAAGGCCGATCAAAACTTAAAAGAATGACCACCACACCACAGTTTGCTATCTGAACAGCGAGTGCGTCGAGGGTGATTTGCAAGCAATAACAGGTTTCTGGGAGTAGTATGGCATCATCAGCAGATGGCAATTCTACCATTTGCTCCCATGAGGGGATATCAAAGCCTATTTCAGTTGGCAGATTACCCACAAGGCTGTATATTTTCTTAATAAAGAGAAGCAGCGATATAAGATCCACCTGGCATACCTCAAGCCCAATGAAAAAATCCCATGACATCTTCCCCCAAGCTATCGGGTTCCTCGAAACCATGAAGACTTCAGTCGGGGCGAAAAGGCTTACAACGGCAAAGGCCTCAGTGACGTCCAGACCAGCAATATGGAGCTGCCATTTCTTGATATGAGCGATTAAAATGACAGTTTTGGACACCGTTCGCATTGGGAGACCGAAACACTCTTTGAATGTCAACTATGAGACACCAGCCACCTGTAAGTGAAAAGCCAGAATCTGCTGGAATTGGCGAAAGAGCACAAATTGTCCGAGCACGGGTCAATGCTTTCGAAGATCTTCCTGGTAGAATCAACAGGCTGAGGATGATCGGCCTAACAACAACCTTCTTATGAGCCTAATAACATTCTTTCTTAAGGCTTTATTTCAGCGTCATGTGGAAATACGTTCGGATCCAGCAGAAGTAGAGTTTTTGATACGATACTTTTGTGTCTTGCCATGAAGCACAGTATAGACATGGGTAGTTCATGGCGTCAAATTGCATGTTTTTTATGCTCTAGAACTTAGGTGCTCATGAAAATTTCTGAAGGACGCTCGGCTTGAAAATAATTACAGAAAAACTGAAATATGTGCAATTTTAGCCATATTTGTGGGGTTACCATTCTGTATTCCAGATTTTGAGATGACAGGCAAAGATTCATCTAATCAGAATGAAATTGATTTTCAAAATACATTAAAATCTTAAACCTCCACAAATCAGTCGAATTTTTTCCTGTGAGCTCCTGTACAATGTGCGTTACCCATGGGTGCGAAAAAGGTATTTTAACTATTTTTAAATGAAAGGAGATTCCATCCAAAGAAGTTTGGCATCAACCGTACTCTGCTACGATGTGTAGTTTTCTTTCTATAATATTCTTCAAAGTTTCGCACACTGTTGACGTCAATGAGCCCCTCCCACGGGACCCCCCCTGCCTACGATTGTGACGTCACCAGTGCAAACTTTGAAAAATCATAGAAAGAAAACTACTCAACGTAGGATAGTGCAAATGGGATCAAATTTTTTATTATGGAATCTACTTGCATTTAAAAATATATAATTATTACGTGGGTAACGCTTATTCGACAAACATAATACTAAATATTGTACCTATATTTAAATTTGTGTTTTTGTATTGTATTATACCTATATAAGTAGTTGTGTTGTTCCTTTCCGAATTAACTCTTCCTAATACCGCTTCTTTTACCAATGAGCGGATGTGGCTACAATGACATTAACTTGAAACGGAAAAAAACTGTTCCTTTCGTGGTCACTATAAGTTAAAACAGCAGTATATGATAATGTGAGGCCGTGTTATGAATGCGATAAAGTTTCCAGTTCTTTTCTTTATACCTATTGATCGATAGAGAATTTACCAAGACGGCACATCGCACAACGTCTTGGTTCGGGGGGGTGGTGTCTACTGTCTAACCCCATAACTCGAATGTGCATGTTATTATAACCGAGTTACAAGAAGAAAAAAGTGGAAAATCTTATCGTGACTATAGTAGCAGTCACGAAATACAAGTAGACCTTTCTTCCTTGGTCGTTCATCTTGGTGACGGAGGAGGTGGTGGCATTGACTTATGGTACGACCATACTGAATACCTCCATAGCTCTTTATAACTAAAAGCTCTTTGTGCTAAGCAAATGTGTAAATGAAAAATGTGGCAAATAAAATCAAGTACCTATCATGAATGTGAGAATGGGTTTGTAGGTTGGTACTATTATCTTACGGAGTGCTAAAATTTGAAACTAGATGCTGAAAAAATCACCGACAGCGATAAATTTCTAAAAATTAACGAGTTTACACTTTTCATAGCACAGTATCTCGAGAAATATATTTTTCTGCCATAAATTCAAGCATAAGAATTTTTTTGGTCAAAAACGCTAATAAAAATTTAATTCAGTATTTGTCACAGAAAATTACTTTGCCTACTTATAAAAGTTTAAGAAACCGTAAATTATGACGCTATGAATTTTGTACACATTGCGAACGCCACTCGTCATATCTTGTGAGACTCTACCCTAGCATAGAAATGGTGGAAACTACGGTCTGTGATCGCAGGTGCGAGTGAAGCCGAAATCGGCAACCGTCCGAGCGATCTCCTTGAGGCTGAGGGAATCAAGGAAGCCACTAAAAACAACAAATAAATGAAAAATTAAAAATAGAAGCTCACCGGCATTCAAGTAGCTAACCCTGTCACAAAATTCTAGTTCCAATAAAATATTACCTAATAAAAAATATAAAATAAAATGAAATAAATAAATAAAAATTTCAACCATGTATCATGTTTTCTCTCTCTCTTGTTCTCTTCAAGTGTGTTGACATTCATGGAATTTATAAACTACCCTCCGTTGTTGTCAGAATGTGAAACGAATCATTAACATAAAATTCGGATCACCTGCTATGAATCAAATCATCGAAACACCAGCTCAATGAAAACATCAGAAATTAACAAGCGGTTGCAATCATGTTCACAATATCAATTATTGAGAATGATCACCTGTGTGTAAACAATTATTTATATAACCATGCTCATAACTCAGTTTGTTGGACACGCACTTCGCAGTAGTTAACATAATATTGTTGGATAAATCGAGAGCTTTCGAACGAATGGTCAACGAATTTTGTGGGATGAAAAACGACGAAGTACCATTTCCCTAGCAACGACTCGGTTGTAGGCGGAAATCACTGTAACACTATATGTTTCGTGCGCGGAAAAAAATTGACTCGCAAAATTGACGCGCAAAAATTGCTAGGACCCCAGGGCTAAAACATGATACATGTTAAAAGATCGACTTTTGATAAGGCGTATTTGAAAATCGCATAGAATGGCTAAAAATGAATGGAATGTCTGAATCGAAAGCCTCGTCTATTATGTGTGCTCGGACTTGGACTTTTTTTTTTTTTTTTTTTTTTTTTGTAATAGGTACATAATCAGCATACTCATTCAATACCTTATTCAATAATCATCTTGTAAGTAAATATAGGTAAATTAGAATCAATATGTACGTATACATCGGGTAAATCAGAATACATAGGAATTATTCAGTTACCATCTTAAAGTTTTAATATTATCTAATGGGTCTCAGATTGCCTCATTATTATATGTTTTTTCAGTTCTTTTTTGAACTTTTCAATCTTAGAAATAGAGCGGAGTTCATGGGGTAGGACATTGAACAGTTTGACTCCCCGGTAATCATACGCCCGTTGGCCATGATGAGTCCTACGGAAAGGCAGTTTCGAAAGAAATTGCCCACAAGTTAAATTAATTAAATTGCCCATATTGGAGTAGGTATTTTTAGCTCCCCGCTGTTCTTTTCACGAATAGGTAAAAATAATGAACTACCAACAACGCATGCGCTAATTTCCACATCAACGTGAAAACTACGCGAATACGGAAGGAGAGCCCCTTTTTATAATGTGCCTCTGAAGCAAGGCCATATAGGCAAGGCCTCGTACATAAGAAAATTTGGTCCTCGCCTATTTGAATTTACAGCGGAGTTTGGAGGGTTGGAAGCATGAGAATAAAATTTCGTTTATGTGCCAAAGTGAAGACATATTGTGTTAGTAAACTGCCCTTTTCTGTGAGAATGACCCATGTATAAATTTCTCCCTTGAGGGGAAAAACAATAGATCATGGATATGACAAAGTTGTAGACATTACTTTCCACTCTGTTGGGATGTTGGGAAAGTAAAAATGGACATTACTTTCCACTCTGTTGGGATGTTGGGAAACTAAAAGTGTACATTACTTTCCACTCTGTTGGGAACTTAAAAATTGACATTGCTTTCCACTCTGTTCGGATGCTTGGAAAGTAAAAATGGTCAATACTTTCCACTCTGTTGGGATGTGGGGAACGTAAAAATGGACATTACTTTCCACTCTGTTGGGATGTTGGGAAAGTAAAAACTCCCGAGCTACTTTCGTTCCATGCTAAAACAGAAGTCTAAGCCGGTTGTTGAGGAAGGCGGAATTAGATACTCCATTGCGGTAGTACATAAATGAATGAATGAAAGAAAGTTTATTCCAAAAAAATAAAGAAATTACAAAAAAAAATATCATAGTTGTAAATTAATACGGCAACACAAAGGAAAAATTATAGTATATTTATACAATGGAATATACCCCAAGAACCATAGGGTACGACCCTGTGCGGTTCGGGGGAGTTGAGTTAAACAAGTAATATTACCTAATACACCATTTTTTCAAAAACGACCCAAAAGTTATCAGATGAAAAAAATAAGGATGCAAAAAAAAAGATAGCTAAATTAGAATAAATTTCTATGAACCCAAGTGACAATCCCAAAAGAATTTGATGGATAGAATACAATCATCAATCAAGCAAATCATGACACATAAACACTAGTCAGTAAATTGGAACAGTTTATAGGACCTTGGGTTATCAACCATGTGAAAATTCTAGTTTTATAAACGGCACGCGAAAAATTTCCAGGTATGGTCATGTCGGCTGGGAGAGACCGCAATATATAAGGCATACTGGAAAATATATGCTTTGAGGTACACCATAAACGAGATTGGGGAGCTGGTATTACCGCCTTAGAAGTGAGGCGAGCTGGGTATATGCTATGTCTAGGATACACGAAGTAATCGGGGTGTTTGTGAAAAAAAGTAATAGCTATTTTGACATACAGTTGTTGAACTGAGATGGACAGCTTTGAATAAGTCAGAGGTGGGGAACCGGCGTGGCTTCCTGGCGATTACTTTTAGGATTGATTTTTGGACAATACAAAGCGGATTTAGGATAGACGCTGAAGCGCCACCCCAGGCTAAAATACCGAAACTAATGACACTTTGCACAAGAGCTTTATATATAGTAATTAAATTTTTCTTATCAAGACATCCCCTCAATCTATAAAAAATATGAATAAATTTACGGAGTTTCTGAACCATAGAGCTAATATGATACTCCCATCTTAAGTCTTCATCTATAGTAATTCCTAAGTACTTTGTAGAATAAACCCGTTCTATTAGTGGACAATTGCCGTCACACGCACACTTCATGTAGTCATTTCCACATGTATGTATCATGATACTGTGCTGCTCCAACTTATGTTTGGATGCGGACTTGGAAAAAACCAAGAACTTGGTTTTTTTAACGTTTAAACTCAAAGAGTTAGAGCACATCCACTCAAAAACTTTATTGATGTCAGAATTTGCATCCCTAAACACCTCCTCCCAATCATCCCCCTCGCATAAAATCGATGTATCATCAGCATACATGTACATGGTTCCAAAAAGATTCAAAGAGCTTAATTGATTTATAAATATTAAAAAGAAAATAGCTGCCAGAGTACCACCTTGGATTACCCCGTATTGAATTGTGGTTTCATCACTGTCAACTCCGTCAATTGTCACAAACTGCTTTCTATTGGAGAAATAGCTGTGCACCCATGCAAGCTCTGTTCCACAAACCCCGTAAGACGGCAGGATCCCAACCAACAGACCTCTATCTATTGAATCAAAGGCTTTAGCCATGTCAAGCGTAATAAGGAGACCTTTTTTCCCACGATCCATTAAAGAGTTAATGTCCTTGGTCAAGTTATACAGAGCTTCGTCGACACCTATACCCCTTCTAAATCCAAACTGCAAGTTAGAGAGCATGCCATTCGTTTCGAGGTACTCATAGAGGATATATTTAATCCAGCGTTCAATCAACTTAGATATAGAGCTAAGTAAAGAAATCGGCCGGTAATTGATCAGTTCGGTAGCGACGCCCGTCTTAAAAAGGGGTATCACTCTGGCTATTTGAAGTGCATCAGGAAAAATTCCCCTCGACAGGCTAAGATTAATTATGTAAACCAAAGGATAGGGTTTCATCATTGACAAGGACATCATTGATTTCTACCAAGCCTTCATTTTTCGAGTTAATAATATGTAATCTAAAGTGCCGGAGCGTTGCATTTTGTGTGAAGAAAAAAAAGTTTCGCGAAAAATTCCTTGACCCCCAGCCAAAAGACATATCCATGTCAAAAATAAAATAAATAGTCGAATGCGAACCCGTTTCCGACCATTCTGAGGCCGAATCCGTAAACGTGATGTGTAGTGGGTGTGCAAGTGTGAGTGTGTGAAAGAAAGCCAATGTGATTGATATTAAGGGTTTCAAACTATTCAGTATACCTGTGATTCGTTTTATAATACCTAGTCATACTAATTGACTATGAGTTGCAACATTTTGCTTCCAAGACTGCTAGGCAGCGGAAGCTTTGTTTTCACTTTCGAAATGAAAAAATTTTTTTTGCTCCAAAATCAAAATTTCCACTCGCATTTTGCGTTTCAGAGCCTCCTGAACAAATTTGGTTCCGTGTCTGTTTGTCCGTCTGTCTGTCAGTCTCTCCGTCCACATTTCCTTGTAACATCCATAACTTCCACAATTTTGATCCGATTTGAACCAAATTTTCAGCGGTCGTGCGGATTAAGCTCTAGATGGTCCCCTATCAACTTCATCATGATCGAATCAACGGTAGCTTCCGCGTAGGCGCTAACGTGAATTCCTTGTGACGGTCATAACTCAGTCAATGTTGAACGGATTTCGGTCAGATTTTCAGGGATGATGTGGGTAAGGTCCCTTGAGGTCCCATAGGACAATCATCATAATTTCATTAGCGGTACGCTCTGCGCATGCGTGAACGAAATATTCTTGTTACGGTCCTTGCAACAGCCGTAATTTCCACAATTTTGATGCGATTTTCTTCAAATTTTTAGGGATCGTGCGGGTATAGCTCTACATGGTCCCCTATCAGTTCCGTCATGATCAAATCAACGGTAGCCTCTGCGCAGGCGCAAACAAAATTTTCTTGTTTCGGTCATAACTCAGGCAATTGTGAACGGATTTCGGTCAGATTTTCAGGGATGATGCGGGCAAGGTTTCTTGAGGTCCCGTATCACATTCTTCGCGATCATCAGCAGCGGTACGCTAGGCGTATGCGCGAAAGTGATGTTTTTGTTACGGTGACAGCTTAGTTAATTTTATCGGATTTTGTTCAAATTTTCAGAGATGATCCCGGTAGAGTCCCTTGAGGTGCCATACGAATCGTACGGTACTACCACCTTATTGATAATTTCCCACCTTATTAATTCCCTGATGCCAGAACCGGTCGTTTCTAGTTTTCTGGAATTTAATGGTGACGTACTGTGAAGGTCACGAGGAAGTTCATGTGCCATTTCCTTGGCAGCGTATTTTTTAATGGGTAGGTCACATTGCACTATTGTGATTATGATGCAGAATTATTTATATGTATAGATATTTCTTATCCCTATATTATGTAAAAAAGGAAAAGGCTGCGGAAAATGGTGAAATATTGAAAGAAACCTACATGCAATAATAACATTTCAAAGAAGTCTACAAAAGTTTTCAAAATCTCAAAATTGTTATTATTCGTCTTTCAAGTTTTACGAAGAGTAAAAATCTGCAGTAAAACTGATACTTCTGCTGTAAATGAGGTGGGTCTGTCAATGTCGGACCCAGTCCCAGCTTTAAACATTAAGGCCGGTCCAGACGCTCCGTTTTCCACCACGACTTGCCTGCGCAGACCAAGTCGTTGCAGACAAAACGTTGCGTGTGGACCGGAAAGCGGTGAGGTTTTAAGTCCGTCGGGAAGTCGCGCAGTTGCAGCGATGTCTGAGCTGAGGACCTCTGAAATCCGTGACATGTACAGGCATGTCGCTGCGTGTGGACACTTGCTCCGTTTTCCGCTTCGTTTTGTTCCTCACTTGTTATTCATCACCTACGATGGCCGACCTTCGCCAGTGCTCGCGGGTGTTTCTAACCGCTTTCATTGAACTTTATGCCCACCAATTCCAATAAGAAAGTATACGTGTCGATGTCCATTCTCAGATAGTTCCGCCAATCATTAGGTTCATCACGCTATTCCCGCAATAACCTCACATGGGAAAACTCCCGCCTTTTTAATAACCATTTTCGTGACCATATACGCCGGTGCCTGGTTCTTCTGATCCCGTCCAATTTTTTTTTTTTTTTTTTTTTTTTTTTTTTTCTTAACTACACAGACAGCAAAAATTGACCTCAGGAGAACATCCTCCATGGCGATATCACGCAAAACTGAGCAAAAAGTCTGTATCGTCTGGACGCTACAAGTCGCTACGTTTTCATTCCGTCTTGTCCATCAGCAAGTCTGCGCAAACTTAAGTCGTGGTGGAAAACGGAGCGTCTGGACCGGCCTGTGGGTTATTGACCGGAAGCGTTGACCGGAACCTGTGGGTTATTATTGTTTTGCAATGAGACTACGTTGCCACATGTGGGTTTGTGTTACAGGGAGCAGCGCGGGCGGGGGAAGCGGCGCTCGGGAGTTGCGCTGTTCAAAAGCGTCTCCCTCTGGTTCTCCAAGGGGGCGGCCAAGTCGCGGCTCAGAGCTGGCGGCGGCGGCATGCGACCTGAGACGGCGGCGCGCGGCGGCCCCAACGCCGGCCCTTCTTCCGCCCCCATCGTCCGAAAACCTACTCACTTCTCCAAGTACGTTCCTTCATTCATTTATTAATGTACAGCATTCGCATGTCGAATTTAATCTTTCGCAATATAGAATAAAATAATATTTATTGTACTTAGGACAATCAGTCCCTCATAGTTTACAGAGAACGACATGGGTCATAATCAAATTCATCAACATAAAGCAACTGTAACATATTATGTGTACATACAACAGTAAAACAAAGTATATAAACAAGCGATTAAAAAATAAAATCTCGCCAAACTAAAATCAGGTGATAAATTATTGTAATATAGTGTAAATTATAATTTTTTTGAAAAATAAAACGAAACAAATTAATGAAAAATTGGCTCATCGGGTTTTTAGGGAACCGAATGATTGGAAAGACAACTGTTGACCATTAGGATCATAAAACTCGTCAACGAGTTCCACTATCTGCTTTACAAGCAGATACCATGTTACATGGATATGTCTTTCATTGGGGATTTCATAACGGTTGTCCTCGAGAGTTGTAAACAAATCCTTTAACTTTGGACTGTAGACGACGAAATGTAGGATAAAGAATTTATTTTATTATTCTTGGAGACACAATAAGCATACTATACATACTTTTTTTTTTTTTTGACAAGTTTTATTGCGCCAAGTAATAACAACTTATAAGCAATATTCATGTGATAAATTATTATACATTTTCTTAAGATCTAATATACTTCACTTTAGACTGATTGTTCTGATTATTGAGACACTAGTCTTGACGTTCATTTTATTACACTTAGTTCATGCGGTACTATACATAGGTACTATTAAAGTTATTTCTTCAATACAGGCGCTATCATTTTTATGTTCATGATAGCCTGATTTTTCATTAATAAGTGAAATTATATCATTTATTGTTTTATTTGATAACGTTTCGTTCTCTTACTGAGGACATCTTCAGATCTTGCTTTCTTGACATTGAGTTGACTTGGTGAGCCACTGTTTTATTTGACAAATCCGTTATATTCGGATGTTTATAAATTTTTTCCTGGACACACCAAGATCTGAAGATGTCCTCAGTAAGAGGATGAAACGTTATCAAATAAAACAATAAATGAAATAATTTCATTTATTTTCCCCGGGCCGCATCCCGATTAATTCCAACAAAACAACGGTTTACTAATATAAATGTTGAACTGTGGAGAGAAGTGACTACAATGAGTTGTTGTTTACAGTCGACTGTTGTCAAGAGGATGATAATGTTTCCTATGGAGTGGAGTAAATGATGCTACGTTAAGAATATTGTAACCGGCTTATTAAAATTGTTTATCGTCCAATCAACTTAGTTTAGGAATGTAGCCAGGTACGTAAGGAGGGGGAAATTGGTAGCTTGAGATGTGAACATTTATCACATAAATCAAGCGCTTTCCAACGAGTGGCGAACGACTTCTGTGCGATGAAAACTACGGAAGTTCCATTCCCCTAGCAACGGATTGGTTGTACGTGAGCATCATTAGAAATTGTGACATATTTTTTGCGTCACGAAAATTTTTGGTTGACCCCCCCGAGCAAAGACATATCCATTTCAATAAAGAGGGGTAAAAAAACTGAAGTAAAAAGGGATCTAGTTCATCAATTCATTAAGTTTTTCGATCGACCTTCTGTGGTAAGCCATCTCACAAAATCTGATGGGTTGTAAAAATAAAACAAAACCTTTAGATTACCACTTATATTTAAATAATGATAAAGCTTTTCGGTTCGTAGATTGAAGACAGTCCCACTGTCAAAAAATAATTATGACCAAGAATTACTTGTTGTAAAAACTATTGCTAAAAATAATGGTTACCGATGTAGTTTAATTGATCGGTTAATTGAAACATATGACAAGAAATATATTAATAGAGTTTTCCAAGGAAATTTGATACCAGATAAAGAAAACCTTAAATTCAGGAGAGTGGTATACTTGAACAAGTCATCATTACAAATAAAGAAACAGCTTAAGTCTATAGGAATCACACATGCTTTTTAATTATACTAATCAAACCATTTCAAAATTGAATAACTCTAAAATTAGAAGTAACGATTATAGATCTGAAAGCGGAATTTACAAAATGATGTGTTCAGGGACCAATGATGACCGGTGTGGTGGGGAATATGTGGGTCAAAGTGGTAGGATTAGTTGTAGGGAAAAAGAACATCTAGGCAAAGTGTCAGCAGGATTTCCAAATGTCAGCAGGATATTGAGAGTTGTATGACTACTATACCTACAGGTTGCCATCAGCAACTTCCTAAAGAAATAGTAGAAAGATCCCAGATAAAACTGAAACAACTTGAAATAAAATTAAATGATTTAGAAGAAAATAGTTCGGGAATTTCTAAGCATATATGTTCAGGAAGGGACACAACTATGGGGGTGATTTTAATTTAGTTAAAAATATTCAAAAAGGTAGAAGGATGGACCAATGGGAAAATTTGGAATTTTATTTATCAAAAAAGACAAGAGGAGATTTAAATTTAAATGACCGATTTGCAAAAGAAAAATTTAAATTCAATAGAACCTGGGAAAAAAGTGTAAACAAATGGGGTATACTTCCGAGTTCCTCTATTGCGGGTGTACCAACCTAAGAAATAGGCTATTGTTAATACTATTACCTGAATAACCAATAATTTGTATCTAACTAGGTATTCAAAATAATAATATTTTTAATATACCTACCTATATTTTAATATAAAATATATAAAAATGTTACCTTTAATAATAAGTAAAGTGCCATAGTCCTAAGTCATCAAAATTTAGTGAAAGGATCAGTCAATTTCTACTTCTTCCATTTTGTCATGGTGATCCATGGTAATGATCCATATATTTAGGGTTAGGATAAGTAGGTTTCGTTTGCTTCACTGTTACTGTGTTTGTGTTATTTGATCTGAAGATGCTCAGAATTTGAGTGAAAAGCTTTATCATTATTTAAATATAAGTGGTAATCTAAAGGTTTTGTTTTATTTTTACAACCCATCAGATTTTGGGATCTAGTTTGTCAAAAAGTTTCATATTACGTTTTCATGTAGGTAATTAAGAACTGCGCCCCTGAATCGGCCGAGAAGAGAGATGGATCTAATCTTGACAAGGAGGCTATTCCATTGCCTCCCGAACACGACCGAAAATGATTGACTTGCTTGCATGTGTTGATATCCGTTGTGCACAAGATCTTTGGGACAATGCCCGGGTAAAAAGCTCTCGTAGGTAGACGGGATAAATCATGCATGATTTTGAAAATTAGGGAAAGCTGACGAAATTTAAAATAGTCAAATAGACCCACCAGATTGGTCTTCACACCTTTTAGGTGTTATATAGTCACAATTCTTGAGACTGAAGGCATATCTGATGCAGGAATTGTAAGCAACTTCCAAGCGTCTGGAGCAGGCACTATTCATGGAGGTGCTATAAACTAAATCACAGTAGGTGAAGAAAGGCATAATGAGTGAAACAATTAGATTCATCTTGAGCCTAGCTGGAGTGAAATGTGACAATATGAGTAAAACTTTTCGCTAAATGAATTAAACTTTGGAACGAAATTTGGATTACAACCATGTATCACAGCCCTAATACTGCAACCTCTACTCATAACAACCCACAATTTAAATTTTCAATAATTGAATACAAAATTTACGTATCAATTTGGTGTATCTGTGAGATACACACCATTAACTGTCCCAGCGTGCCAGGTGTATCTGGGTGATACACAATCCTGGTTCGCTTCAAAAGCTCGTGTATCTCCCAGATTCACACTTAAGGCGTTTTTCTCTTTTTCTTTGACCTTGAGAAGCCCTTCGGAAAGGTGGAACAGTGTTGGCCACAACAAATTGGCCGAGACACATTCGGTACAAACGAAAGAAGAATAAGTTTTTGTCAGATGTCATTTTTATCATTTCAGCTTTCTGGGACTTCATTTTTCTACTAGTTTTCGTTAGCAACGCAATAATGTTTTTTGTTTACTCACGTAGGTATTCAGGCTTGGGGAAAATCGTCAAGAAGTTCGAATAGGGATGTATCAGAGTGGTACACAATTTTCTGTTTCACCACTTGAAGTCCCAATTCCCTGCTCACAGGCCACGTGTATCACACGTATACACGCGGTTTTTTCAATGAAAATAGGTGTACTACCACTAAAATAACTCTTTTATGGAAAATACCAGTGAGGGAAAATGATTTTGATGGAAAATAATTTTTATGGAAAATACCAGTGGGGAAAATCGTCAAGAAGTTCGAATAGGGGTGTATCAGAGTGATACACAATTTTCTGTTACATCACTTGAAGTCCCAAGTGGTCACTCACAGGCCACGTGTACCACACGTATACACGCTGTTTTTTCAATGAAAATAGGTGAAATACCACTAAATAACTCTTTTACCATCAAAAGCAAGGTCTTCTGAAGCGAAAAAAATAAAAAAGCACGCTTGGCATCTGAGGACGTTTTTTTTAGTTGAGAGCGGACAGCTGTGGCACTCAACTTGCTATTTAGCAAACTACGAAAATGACGATACCGCGTAATTTTCAGTGAGCCACGTGACATGAGCTCCATTTTTTCCAATATTTAGTATTTTCTAGGGTTTATGCGATCTTTAGGTCGGATGTCCTACGCATTTCATTTTTCTTTGAATTAGATGGAAATACCCAAGCATTTCCTTTTTCTTTGATTGGTTAGATGGAAATAACCAAGAAGTTGGTATTTTTCGAATCCAATGAAAACGCAGTTTGCGTTAGCAGAACCAACTTTTCGAATAGAGATAGGTAAAATATTAGTAGGTGAAAAGTATTTAGAACATTTTTATTTATTTTAAAATCAGAAGAGAAGAAACACACCTAAATGGTGAAAACATTGTTAAAATTTTGATTCGTAATATTTAAGTTTGTAGAGCAAATGGTTAATTTCTTTATAATGAGACAGACGACATATGTAACTTTTAGCACACTCAGCTGATGAGGATGGAGCCTGTAAGGTCATCCGTCTCTTGTCCTCCCAGAGAGGCTCCCTATCAATGTACATCGTTGTACGTTGTACAGGAGAGATATTAGATCACTCAGCTGATCAGAATGGCGCCCCTCACTTTGCTCGTCTCTTGTTGTGCTAGAGAGGCTCAATATCAAATTTCGACGTCCTACGGTAAATATGAAGGATTTGAGCTCGATTTTTCCATAATTATTGATAGAGTGGTCAGCTGATCCTCTCTAAAGTCAACGAGGCACAACTTCCGACATGATAGTACAACGTATCAAAATTTGGTCCAAATTGGACCAGCGCACAGTGGGTCAGAAACCGATTCTAGGTGGACAAAATTATTTTATGAGCTATTCTTGTAGGAAATTTTGCGCTGTTTCCAAATATACCCCATGTCTCTATACCTAAAATACGAGTAGCTTCTTCGACTCCAGAAATCGATTTTTGACAATTTTTCTCACCTTTTGACCTTTGGAATGACCTAAATGTTTTTCGTACGAGAGAAAAATTGTATAGGAAGGAGTTTTGCATCAAACGAGACCACCACCAGCTCTCTAACTCTTCTCCTCGATTTTTGGCAATTTTTCAAAGTTACTGTAACCTCCCTTTTGCCTTTTGACTGTTACAAAAGAGGTTGACACAACATTTGAAATTATTTTTGGTGCAACAGTTGGACCGAAAACAGGTTTTAGTCGGGTCCATTTTACCATTCCGGTCACAGCATGTTTCCTCCAAACATATCACTAAGAAAATTGAAAAATTAGAAAACAAAATAATTGAAGAATTTTTGGGCACCCACCTTTGGTTCGATTGGCTCTACGAACTGCTCTTCCCCACTATTTTCAACTTTCAGATTTAGATAGAAATCAAAGCGTTCGAATTCTTCATCAGCGAAATTGCTTCTAGCTCTAGGAACAACGCACTTTTTTGTCATTTTACTTATAAAGACTTGAGCAAAATGTCCACACTACAACAACAACAAAATGATAAACTAAACCTAAAGAAACCCGAATTCACCCTCCGGCCCTAACAGCTGCAGTTAGTGCCGTTGTTATAGCGGGAAGAGGAACGCGAGCATAGACGCGTGGTCGGACTTCGTTGCGGTGTTGCCGCTTCGAACGTGCCGCGGCTTGCATTAAAGTCAATTCAATACAATTCAATTCCATTTTATTGTATAACGCGTAGGTATTACAAGGATTTCCTTAAATACATATTAAAAAATAGCACATGATATCTTGCCTTCATTTCTGCCTCAAAAAACAATGTTAGACTTTTACTTATGATGTATCAAATAATTACTTAAATAGGTCTACATAATTTACGTATAATAAATGAGCACTGCATAGATCACAATCAATAATGCCTACACTCATCTGCCAAATTTTAATAATAATCCAAAGCGGTGTTGATGTTCGTTCTATCTCTCGTAGATTTTCATTTTCTTCTTGACCTGTTTTCTGGAAATTTTGGGAGGTGAAGGAGGAGTGTGCAGATTATATGTTGAATTTGATAGGAAAAATGTTGAATTTGATTGGGAACAGCTATATAACATGTCATCTTGTCTATAAAGTCATTCCCAACTTACCTGCCCGACGGGAACTCCAGGTGAGAGTCAATGACTTCGACGACTTTCAGAACTGTCGGGTTTGTGAGTCGGAATCTCCACCGATACCCGATGTCGTCTGTTCAAAAGTCGATGGATTTCAAGTGCACTGTAATTACATGGAGATATTTGGAATGAGCATGAATAATGAAGAAAAAGGAGCCCAAATACGAAAAAGAAATCTCAAAATTAAGAGATTACTCATTTTGTATCATCAAGGAGTACTTCACACAAACATATTATTTGTCCACACCAATCCCCAACCATAATGGATCATTTTATGGGATTAGCGCACTATTTACAAACACCTCCAGTTCAGTATTTTGGGTTCACCTTGGCTGTGTAAAGTAAACAAATTTTTGAGTTGATCCAGAAAATCTGTGTTTCTATAGGAAGCCCTATCGATGATACAGCTTCTCAATGGGCTTGGGACTCACAATGGGTCGTAGAGGAGACAGCGTTGACGGAATTTAGTAGAGGGTTACTTTCAGGTAGACGAGCGAGCGCACTAATATAAGTGCACGAGAGTATAGCCGATTACAAAGGTTCCTTACTGAAATTAATAAACCGATAGTCGTGAAGGGATTGTATGCCTCCGTTTGTTGACCCTACAACTCACTACGAGAGGTACGAACTTTCTCAAACTATTGTCTAGCTGTATTTGACATTTCGTGGACGAAGTTTGTGACCCATATATAACTTGAATCGTGTGATAGTGTAAACTTCGTCTTCACAAGGGTGCATTTGAGTTCCCTTCGAGAGGGCAACCGTGGTGTACCAACTTCCCCGATCTAGGTGTTCGTGAGATCGATTAGACGAACGATTACCTACCTATTGTCTACCTACCTTTACTCCGATAAACATCGGATTGTCATAAACTCACTTGTGGGATTCCGTGATGCTTTGCCTTGTGGTCTCGGTTAAGCTACCTTCCGCTCACATCTCTTGTCACGAATACGGCGCATCGATCACGAGTCCCTTCATCTTGACGGGAGTTTACCAGTTTGTTTACCTCTATTATTATACCATACAATTATCTCTTTAATATAATGCTACAGGGTGTCCCAAAAGTATGTAAGCCAGTTCAAGCTCTAAGGGAAGGGGAAATATTACTTTAGGGACTAGATACGAAAATTACGTGACCAAAGGGGGATGTTACCGGGCGACCACTATAGTGCAGAAAGTTACTACCACTGAAGATGGGGGTTGCTGCCCACAAAATAACTGCTTGAGTGGCGGGTTACCGCGGGAACGCTTGAATGGACCTACGTGGGACGTATATGTGACCACAGGTTTGGGTGAGCTTAATTGGCTATTTAATGACTATCTTCAGCTCACTGTCTGTGGTAAATCCTTGCCACGTCCGATGAAGTCCGATTCCGATGAAATTTTCGGGGATAGCGCAGATTAGCTCCAAGACTGACCCCTATAATTATCAATATCGTCGAATCAACAGTACTTAGTATGTGCGCATGCGCAAACGTGAATTTCTTATAATGTAGGTCCAATTTTATTCAAACTCGATAGGTAGTAGGGTATATGTTCTAGAAAAATGCCCTATAAATTATATCGCGATTGGTATTGTAATAACCATTGCGCATGCGCGAAACTAATATCGATAGACACAGGCAAAACTCCGAGACTGATGGAATGATTTTGAAAAGATTTAAGGGCTTGTGCAGGATACCTTCTAGACGGTCCCCTATAACTTTCATTGCAGTCACATAAATAGTTGTCTGTGCCCATGCGCAAACGTCAATGATTAATCATAACGTCGATTTCTTATCACCTATTAGTCCGATTTCGTTCAAACTAATAGATATATATTCAAGGAAAATTTCCAATGAATTATATTGCCAATTGATGGAGTAATAACTATGGCGCATGCGCAAAACTAACATTGATCGACACAGACAAAACTCCGAGACTAATGGACCGATTTTTATGAAATTTTCAAGGATTGTGAGGTTTAGCTATACTAGACGTTCTCCTATAAATGTAATTGCCGATGGAGTAATAGTAGTCTGTAAGCATGCGCATACGTCAATGTCTTATAACGTCGACTTATCAATCATTTCGACTCGTACTTTGTTCTTCAACGTCCATGTTACAATGTGTGAGGAAGCTATACTTGCCCACTTAACTTGACAGTCGTTTTTTGTCAGTAAGTGCAGTGGCGCTGTATACTTCTATTTTTCAAGTAGCCATATCGTTTATATTTTATTGTAAGGGTTACGGATTCAAATTAACGTAGCGCTAGAGGTAGGTACATTATAATTATGTGGTACGGCAAATAAATTATTTGTTTTGTCGCCCATGAAAGCTTGCTAGAATAGCATTATCAAAACATATAGTTTAGTAGTGCATTACAGAAAAATCCAACATTTAGATCATTGTGTTCCGACCTTCATAAACAATCCGCTGACCATTTCCATTTAACAAAACTTGGGAATAGATTGGCTATTAAACTCGCCTCCTTGCTAGCAGGAGAAACAATGTCGTGATCTCGCCAGCGTAGAAAGCCTGTTAATTTCGTGCGCATCAAGGCGGAAGTGATTTAGGGTTTATGAGCGTTCAACCGAAAGCTCGACATGCAATGGCATTCAAGACATATTTCTTTGTTCTAGATAGTAAAATGAGAATAAAAAACATTCTTCGGTGTTACAAGCGCGTGGAAACTAACTATTCATCATCTAAAAGTCATACAAAGATTTTTGGTTTCTTCACCTAGGTATTTATTACATTTATTCAAGAAGTTTTATTCATAACAAATTAGAAAAGCATCTCAGTTTGTTAATGCTTATTGCTTCATCAGAACCATTAAGACTAAGAACACGATTCCAGATAAATAGGTCACCAAACTGTGCAGCTAGGAAGGTGTATGCATAGGGTTTCCTAATATTACCCATAATTACCTTAGATATTACCTACTAATTAAATATTGCTGTTGTGGAGATTTGATTTCGTGTTGTGATTATCTAC
Organism: Adelphocoris suturalis; assembly: GCA_030762985.1. NCBI lineage: Eukaryota > Metazoa > Arthropoda > Insecta > Hemiptera > Miridae > Adelphocoris > Adelphocoris suturalis. The sequence goes on from CM061046.1 coordinate 81,142,792, forward strand.
TTACCATTAAAAAAACCAAACTCGTAAACGAGTTCCACTATCTGCTTTACAAGCAGATACCATGTTACATGGATATGTCTTTGATTGGGGATTTCATAACGGTTGTCCTCGAGAGTTTTAAACAAATCTTTTAACTTTAAACTAATCCCTGGGCCGCGTCCCGACTAATTCCAACAAAACAACGATTTACTTAAGGCCGTATCACACTTGCATTTTTTCCGCATTTTAAACGCTGAAACGTGAAGAAGGCAAAGTGCGTTTTTTCAAGGTCAGCTATGGATGTTGAGGAGGAATAAATGCAAAAACAGCGCATTCTGGCGGAATGCATTTTTATTAAATCTGTCAGGTTAGGGCTCCTAGGGGTTTTTCATTGAATTGTAACCTCCCCAAGGGTTATGTTTAGCATTTTTCTTGCGTCAAGGTAAAAATTAGAACGTGTTCTAATTTTCCCAAGTGAGTTTAAAAACGCTCCGCCAGGATGCGCAATGGTCGAAAAAGCTGACCTTGGAAAAAAGCACTTCTTCTTCTTCACGTTTAGGCATTAAAAACGCCGAAAAAACGCAGAAAAAATGCGGAAAAAATGCAAGTGTGATACGGCCTTTATAGAAATGTTGAAAATAACTGTGGAGAGAAGCCACAACAATGAGTTGTTGTTAACAGTCGACTGTTGTCAAGAGGATCAAAATATATCCTCTGGAGTGGAGTAAATGATGCTATTGCTTTACGTTAAGAATATTGTAACCGGCTTATTAAAATTGTTTATAGTCCAATCAACTTAGTTTAGGAATGTAGCCAGGTACGTAAGGAGGGGGAAATTGGTAGCTTGAGATGTGAACATTTATCACATAAATCAAGCGCTTTCCAACGAGTGGCGAACGATTTCTGTGCGATGAAAACTGCGGAAGTTCCATTACCCTAGCAACGGCTGGGTTGTACGTGAAAAACACTGAAATTGTGACACAAATTTTGCGTCACGGAAATTTTTGGTTGACCCCCAGAGCAAAGACATATCCATGTCAAAAAAAACTGTAATGGGCTGGACACTTATGCTTTTAAGTAGACCAATAGGTAGCGGAAGCATTTTTTTCCCCCCATTTTTTTGGAGATGTAACTTTTTCCTCCAAAAACAAATTTTTCACTTTCATTTTACGTTTTAGACCATTTCGAACGACTTCCATTTCGTGCCTGTCAGTCTGTGTCCGCTAATCCTTATAACAAGTTTAACTTCCACAGTTCTCACTTGTTTTTGAAGAAAATTTCAGATAATGTGCAGGTCAGGCTGTAGATGGTCTCTTATCAGCTTCATTTTTCTCAAAATAGTAGTTCATTCTGCGCATGCGCAAACGTAAACTTCATCAAGAATTATTTTTTCGCGTTCTAATTTTCCAATCTAGCTCAAATGTTGAGGGTAGTCTGGGAAAGACGATTTAATCATTCCACATCAATTTCAAGTCGATCATATCATGATGCGCATGCGCGAATATGGGATCCTTGTAACCATTTGTGCACTCCTTGTACAGTTTTCATTCTGTTTTCATGTGCGTTTTAGGTAGCTAAAGGTTCACTATAACTATCACTACTCAAAACCTTATAGTTTTCACTGCGTATGAGCAAACATAAAAACCATCGAGCATCATTTTCTCAATAACTATTCGTTTGACCTCCCTTAAATTTGGAGGGTAACTGGGGAATCAAGATTCGATTACCCTATATGAAATGCACCACGATCCGCTGCTGCAGCAGTCTGTTCAAGGCTGTGAAATAGTGTTGAATTTTACTATTTTTCTCTACAGATCCGCCAATCTTGAATACGCAATGTCCGTGACTAAGATGAAAATCACTTGAGGTATTCAAATGAACTTCAACGCGTATTTTAAGCATAAAGCATATTTTGTAGATGAATGTATGTAAAAACCGGCATGAAACAATTCTTTATGTTCTTAATAATTATTGGTGTCTTAGGGAAGAAACTGAAGCGCTCACTCTCATATACGAAAAGCTGATTGGTGCAGGGAAGTCTGCATCTGGATCGCATCACCCTACGGTTTCCACAGCACCACTCCTACATGTCAAGGTAAGTCATCATTTGCTAATAAAAGGGGTGAATTACATGATTAGCCTATACTGGTATGGTGGACTAAGAGAGATTCCCTTTCTTACAGAAGGTTGACATTTCCTTAGGAGAGCCTATCCCTCGTCATTGGGAGGGACGGTATAACTCAGCGTTCAGGAGCCCTTGCTCGGAGTTTTCCTTGCAAGGTACCTACAAGCCAAGGCACTGCAGGTGGAGGTGAACCTTCTAGCTTGTTCTCCCAGCTAATGGAGCTGGTATCCAAGTTTATAGCAAAACTATGTACCAAGACACATTACCAGGGTACAAGTCCCTAGTGATGTGATCTCTTCCCCTAACCACCCTGGTCCCCGTGTCCCGAGGCAGGGGTGTGCTCAACCACTGCCACCACGAATCCAACTTCATCAGGGGGCAGGCTGGTGACTCTTTGGCATAGTTCCAGTGTGCCGGTACCCTGGGGCTCCCCCAACCCGTGGTACCGGTTTTGGGATGGGGTATTACCTGTTACTGGACTCTCTGCTGTCTCCAGATGCCTGACCGGGTAGGAGGCCCGAGGGCAGAGAATTTGTACCTGCCCTCTAACCGCTCTACCTCCGCCTGAGTGAGGATATTCTTCCTCAAACTCAGCCCAAACAATATGGGTGTGCGGAGGAGGGAGGCTCTTCACGAGCGCTTCAGTGCCCAGCATAGGTATGGTGGACTGAAAGAAATATTCTGTTTCACGCACCACTACATGTACTCGTCTTGGGATGCCAATGGTTTTCATCTCCAGCGGCTGTTCTTTGTGCGCTCCAATTCCAACTATGGTTAGGCAATGGAGCTGTACAGCCTACCTCTTCACTCATCATGTCCTCTTCAGCCGAGCCTTCATCTTGGTTTTCTTGCCTTTTTTTCCCCACTACTTGGCTTCTTGCAGCTTTCGAATGGAATTTTTGAAGTTAAATAACAACGCTGCTACCATGAATTAGATTAAGGTTGTAAGTGTTAATCGTGAGAGAAAAGACACGTGAGTCAAGCTCAAAACTAAAAACTTTTTTATTCTAATTCACAAATGGGTTGATCAATCGATGGCATGCTACTTAGAAGAGATTCTTGAATAGACACGTTTTCAAAACAATGCTTCTGTAACCTATAAGTAGAAATAGAAAAAGTAGGAATAAAAACGCCTACAATGGTTTTTCTCACGGATTCGGTCTTGAAATGGTCGGAAACGAATTTGTATTCGGTTGTTCTTTCTTGCATGTTTTGCTTGTCCCACACCCCCTGGATCTATCTATTAGGTCGTCAATCTACAACGAAGCCTTGCCTATATGACCTAGCATTAGAAAAAAATCCGTTCTTTCCCCCGAAAAAGATATATTTCATAAGGATGAGTTCATAGGACATTTTGACCACAATTTGGTGCTCGCATTTCAAAAATCGTGCTAATAAATGTAGTTTTAAAAAGGTAAAAACTGCTTAAAATTATTTAGTAAATATTACATAGAAAAAGTTGATCAACTACAAGGTGTCCAAAATGAAACAGAAAATAACGTAATACTCCCAAATTCATTCAAATTAATGAGGACATATAAAGATAATGGGCGGAAAAAGCGGGAAAAACAAGAAAACCAACCGGTTAAATTTTAATTACTCCCTTGATGGGAAAAACAATTGATCATGGATATGTCTATGTAGTACCTACTGCTTACAAGTGCCTTCTACTCAATAATATACCTACCATGTAGAGCCTTCTTTTCATATTATTAGTTCATTATGGTTACTTAGCAATATTAGTTTATAACTTGGCGTAATGAATCAGCTTTTCTTGACACTGCAATGGCTTAGGGATCATGAGATGTTGTGATAGAATGAGAGCATTCTAAAAAGTGGCGAACGACTTACCTGCTATGAAAACTAAGGGAGTTACATTTCGCTTGGAAATCAATCGAAAGTAAAGCTTCCTGTACACTTTTTCGGCCTAAAAATAGCTATACATTTTTTTCAAATATCCCAGCTAAAAGATATACCTATCCATATCAAAAAAATTATCCGAATTCGAAATTCCCATAGGTGTTTTATTTATACCATTCTAACACTGGTTTCTTCACTGTGGATCTATCTTCCGTCTGCAAATGCTAGTAACAGGCCTAATTTCTTCAGTTTTCATCCGATTCTATAGAAATTTTCAGGAAATCTGAAAGAAAATACATTTAGCAACATTCTCTCGCGGACTAGTAGTTTGTCCTCGCACAATTTTTGAAAATAGTAGGGAAAACACGATTTAATCATTCCTCAAATTTCAACTTGGTCGTACATTATTAGCTGCTGCGCAAGTAAATCCTTGTAACAAACATTACTTCAACAGTTATCATGCGATTTTGATGAAACGTTTTGAGAATGTAGGATTTCTCTCAAAAATCAATTGTGTTCACGTAAAATCCACCAAGTGTCATTTTCTTATGGCCCATTTGTCTTATCTCGATCAAATTCGGAAGGTACATTCATTTTCCATATGAGTTGCATTACGATCGTATCATAAGTAGGTGGTGAGCCTCAATCCTTGTAAGCCTCAATTATTGTAAATTGCATTTCATTCAAATGTGAAGACATTTTCAAGGATTGAATGGTTTGTCTTTGCAACGATTGCAACATTGCAATGATCTATATATTCATGTTACGTATACGAGGAAATTATGTGCCACACCCAACTTGGCAGGATTTCTTCCATTAATTTCTATAAACAACCTCCCAAAAGCTTAATTATTTGAGTTTGTCGAAACTTTGCAAAGGTACTTACAGAAACGGAATTTATTTTGTTTACAGCTCTTGATATAAATTGACAGTCAATCCTCCTGTTGCAGGCCAAGGAAGGGTTGGAGCGAAGTGTGTTCAGAGACCTCCTCCACAACACCTTCAACATCTGCGCTGAAGATATCCTTATGGAAAGGATCTTCTGCGTCTTTGACAACTCTTCCGATGGGTTGGTCAAACTGGAAGAGTGGCTTCAGGTATTTTACTATAGTTCTTCATTGAAATACATGTTTATGTTTTGCTCGTGCGCAAACGTAAAATTCAGTATCAGAGACCAAACGCCGGAGTTACGTTACCTACAAATTTAAGCAGTTTACATTTCTATACTTTTTCTTTCAACTTGGCCAAACAGGCCCCTCAAGGCTTTCTTTCTTCACCTCTCAAATACTAGGTGATTTTACGCTTGAAATATTTTCAAAGCGCAAGGCAGGAGACTGATTCAGGTGTACTTGTAGAAATAGCCATACAGGGCGAGCTATAATTTTTATTTTTTTATTTTGCTCCCCCTTTTATTTATTTATTACAGCAATTTATTTTCTTATCTCAATGATTTGGACGACGATTTTTGGCGGCATTGATTGTTATGGATTTAGTGACAAATTTTGTATGTTTATTGACCTGACGTTTGTTATATACCTGTGGTATGGAAAACAATAAACTCTCTCTCGCTCTCTCTCTCTCTCTCTCACTCTCTCTCTCTATATATATATATATATATATATATATATATATATATCATGTCTCACACTTCTTTGCATCAAAATAAAACATTATATTACATTTCTGAAAAAAATTAAAAGTATGTAGTAGAAGCAGAAAATATGAATATTAACACACACACACATATCTTATATGTATATAAGAATTATAATATGTATAACATGAGAGAATGGACAACATTAAAAGTGCCTATATCCTCTAGTCAAACTAATTAAATGTGAACTTTTCTTTCAGTTAGAAACATAAAATACTCGTTTATACCATCTTTTTTTATGGTTAGCTGAGACATGACCAACCGGACTCGACTTTTAACCTAAATTTTGTTTATTTACGAGGGATTTGACTTGGAAATATCCAACTTATTTATTCACCCGAAAGGTTTAAAGCCATTATGCTGCCCACCCAACATGAGACAAGTTTTCCAAAAGTGATCAGAAGGGCTTCGCATTCCAACGTGGTGGACCCAAATGCAATAATAAATGCACAATGCTCTGCCATCTGGCTTTGTTTTTATAAAGAATGATTAATACCTGTTGCATAACTTTTCCACGTCAAATTAAACATCATGCTAACCAAAATACTTTAGACGTTCAATTAAAATAACACCTCGAGGGTTAGAAAGTATGTTGAGAGGTTGGGACTACAGAAGGACGTTCAGGATTGGTAGCTCCTGGCTGGAGATCGCAATCCTAGAAGGTTTCCATTACTGTGGAATTCCAAAAAGATTTAAAAAAAAATTAAACAAATTAATAAATGAAAATACTTTCAGAGTTTGTGGAACTTGTATCTTTCCAATTTCATGACCATTTCCGTGGGTCATGGAGCAATATTGACAACCAGAATTATTTATATACAAAATAATCATGAAACAATATTATATTTATTTGATCCGTGCGGAAGGTTCTGTCAGAGTTCACGCTGATTGGAGGAAAAATCATGAGGACGTTATAAATCAAACAAAAAAGTTTTAACATTTGAACGTGGGTTTACGTTTAAAAATACCCAAGTATGTCGATTCCAAAGTAAAATTTAAAACATTTTTAATAAATCCGTCCGCCCGTAGCTTTTTCCAAAACGACTGGACCAAAATTTATAAAATGCGCCTTCATATTCATACATTGGCCGCAGATGTGCTTGTAATCATTACATCATGTTTAATCAACCCTGAGGAGTAAAATTAAGGGTTACATATTTTTAAAAATCAATATCGCAAAATATTTTGGAATAAATGGAGACTTATTTGCTGATTTTAATAGCAATCATTTCTATGAATCTAAGGAGACCACCTTGGTTGCTATATGTTCATCCGCTTGCTTCTCATAAGAGGATCTTTTGTGGGCTTAAGGTACGGACAGATAGTACAGATAGCAAGGTGAAAAGCACCCTTTCCTGGCATATTATGCTAGTGTCCAAATGGACAAATGCCATCTGATCTACATTATTCCATCAACTGAAATATCACAAATTGAGATTTTCGAAAAGGTGTGTCGTGCCCGGCCTTCGTATATTATAGTTTTATTGAATAAACACGATAAGAATCAGAGAGTAAAGCAAGGAACAAATAGGGGAACAGGTTTACAGGAATGGGTAGACTGCAAGTGGGAGAGAAATCATAGATATCGTTGCTCTCGCCCTATTAAAAAATTAATTAAATTAATTCTCATCTATTTGAAGATGTCCCAGTTTCTGGGTGAAACGTTGGAGATCAATTAAACAAAACCGATTTGAGGACAGAAAAGGGCCGTTTTGTAAAGTTTTGTAATTAGTGCTACTTGCATAATAAGACTTTGCAAAAAAGGCCTTTCTGTCCTTACTCGCATAATGTCCAGCAATTAGGTCGACGGTTAACGTGGGAGGATAGGGTCAAATTGTAATCTCTCACGTAGGTTTAACGCTCATTTAGGGATTAACTTGGGCAGAAAGCAAACCCACACTCCACATCGTTTTTTGGAGTCAGATGTCAAATTCACAAAATCCATCAAATACAGCTATAATAAGGTTCTACGATATGAAGGGTGATATGAAGGCTACGATAATAAGGTGATATGAAGGGTATTGGATGGTAGAAAGTGACCAAAATATTGGCGTAAAGAAAGTAAAATGACGTCATCCACGCGCATAGATGCGACCGCCAAAGGTAAACCCAAATAAATCCTTGGGGGAAACCTCAGCGCCGTCCACCTCAATTCATTTGCTTTCATCCTCATCTTCAGGGAGCCTTGCTGGAAAGCTACTATGAATCTACTCAGAATGTGCATTGGTGTCCTCTTCCTCTATTTATGATCAGTACAGTAAAAATGTTAATGGGTAAAATTGTTTATCGACTTATAGGGTTTGTTGCTGTTTGTGTTCAATTTGAGTTGAAAAGTCATAATTATTCCAGATTAGCAACTGATTTTTTTACTCGAAAAACTAAATTTGATAATGCTGTTAACAACAGTTTTATTTTTTGTGCAGGGCATGTCCGTCTTCCTCCGGGGAACTATAGAAGAAAGGATTGTCTTCTCTTTTAATGTTTACGATCTCAACTCTGATGGATTCATCGTCAGGGAGGAGATATTCACTCTTCTCAGGTGAGTTAGGATTTTCCCTCTAATAGCTAAGACGATTCCAAAGGAAAGTTATAACATGTTTGAGGAATTTGATGACTTGGTGTATGTATCTTTCTCATAATTTCATGTAGCTTCTTAATAGCCTCCGGTAATTTATTTTGGAAATACTATTTTTCACTTACAACATTCCGTTGTAGGATATAAGTAGAGGTACTTGGGCGGTTACACTTAGGTAAGTAAAATAAGAAAAAAACATTGGGAGAAAATAACTCCAAATTTAGCCGCATTTGGTGAAAGTTGATTGATAAGCGTTTCAATCTTTCGATCATCTGGCAATATGATTAATTAAATAACAATTAATTGTGAAAAGGCCTGGTGGCCCATTATACACACAAGAATTACAAGGGTAATTGTTACAAAAAATAAAAAAGTAGTATTACTCCGGCAGTAAAATAATTTGGCTTCAATGTGATTGTTGACCCAATGAAGCTTACATTTATCAGAATGATTGTTTTGGTTAAATTCTTTGACAATGGACAGCATGAGTTATTTCCTCTCCTTCCTTTTCTTTGTTACCAACAAATTTTTATGACAATAAATTGTATTGTTGAAACAAAAATTTTTTTTTAATTTTTAAAAAAATTTAAAAACCCGCTGCAAATTATCACACAAAGGTTTATTATTTCTGCGTTAGACATCCCTTCTACGCAGATCATTGGTTTACAATTAATTAACCCCGTATGTAATATATGATCAGAACATGGTGCATCATGCCTCCCTTAGGCAGTGTCCTACGTGGCTCCGCCGCGAGCGTCAAGCCGTGCGTTAAAACCGAGCGTTGGCGCGTTGCCAGAAAAAAATGGTGTCCTACGTGGAAACGCAAAAACGCTTCGTAGTTCAACTAGTTAACCTGTTCTGTTTTCATCACCTGTGTTTTCATCTTCATTTTTTCAATTTGATTTTGCATTCATGCTCGATCAACAACTTTGAGCTGCTGACCAGCTCAACGGCTCTTTCGTATTATTTAACTGTAGCATTTATAACGATACTGTAGTATCGTTAGTATTTAAAAAAAAAGGAGACCGGCCGAGGAAATACTTGAAAGCCAGAGGGAGTTCGGTGAATTTCATCACTTACACTCCAATAATCTTAGAAGAGTTTCTGAAGATTTTGTGTGATAATCTTCCATAATGAGGTTTTATCATACATATAAAAAAGACCTTTCAATTAACACTAATTTCAGTGATTAATTTAGATCAGTGATAATTTAAAGGTCTTTTCTGTAAGCTAAAACCTACTTATACTCCAAATTGAGGGAAAGTGAATAACACTTTAAATCATATGCAAGAATGACAGTAAAAACCTTCGATTACATCGTCAACAAAATTAAGCAAGAATTTTACCATTTATATTCAACAAGAATTTTAATTCGTTACAATGATTTTAAAAAAAATATTGGAATCCAAAAGTTTATTTGTATGGCAGAATAATTGGAACTACAAGAACGATTTCCAGAAAAATTGCTCAAATTTCAAAACAATCAAACATAAATAAACTCTGAACAATCAATAAAATTTACTCACATGAGCATGACTCAACCTTCGTATTTTGTTTTTATCATTGTCTTGAAACACTAGACAATACATTGTAGGTAATTTTCTTCGAAACTGGGCATCTCCCGATAAAGGTGTATTACTAAATGTAATAAATGTAGAACTGGCCGTTCCTGTATCAGCTAACTCCATAATTACAGAAGAAAATGTTCGGAAAAAAAAGTATGAAAAGTTCAAAATGTTGAATGAGGTTAGAAAAACATCATATAAACGCGTTTGACGCGCGGCGAATGCGATAAAAATCAAACTTGTTTGAAAATCAAACCAAAGCGTTCAACGCTGTCGCGTCGCCGCGCGGGCAGGGTCATGTGACAACTTTTGCAAATTTCATTGGTCCGCCATTTGAACGTGTGAACGCGTGAACGCCTGAACGCATTGACGCGTGCGGCAAATCCACGTGAGACACTGCGAAAAGGGTTAACACCTTTACAGTTCCAAGACCCCGCAACTTCACGCTTCACAGTAAAAATGTTCAAAAAAATGTCTCTAGGTAAAGAAAGTATATAGGTTCAGAGGCCCCTCAGCTGATCAGTGAGCCTCTGTGCCTCGTAATTGTTTCCGAGAAGTCCCACAGGAGCCCCATCGAAATACCAACACCGTGAGTCGAATAGGAAAGTTAGCCTCGAAAGTTCCGAAGCTGATCCGAGTCCCTCCGTACTTTGCAATTGTATTAAAAATCTCCAAAAAGGAACTACATTTCAGGTTTCAGCATCATAAGTCGATTAAAAAACAAATTAGACCCAGAGGCCCCAAAGCTGATCAGTTTCCTCTGATATTGAATTCTTGATATTACAAAGAAGGTCATCAAAATCATTTCATTCAGCCTGGCCACAACGCCAGATTGAAACTTAAATTAATATATATACCTTTTATGAAGACTTTATTTATTGTTAGTCTTTATTAACTTGCTAATCGTGTTTTTCTGAAATTCCCTTACCTAAATAGAGTAGCAATTGCTGTTTCAAATTTTGTAAGCAGTTGTTGCTGCATGTGTTAATGTATTAAACGACTTTACATTACAACGCCCAATTGCCGTGATTGATTATCAGTGCAAAATGTACCATTTTGCATGTCACCATCTCAAATCATATGTTTCAACTCCTATTTGAGTGATTGCTCTATTTTTACTCGGAAATTTTGGCTTTCAGCTTTCCAGCCATTTAGCGTAGGGGCGAAATTACTAACCCGGCAGAATGTGTGACGTAATTTTACATTGTTTCATCATATAACCATACCGGCTACGTTGCAATTTAAACTACGATGCCGATGATTGATAGTGTTTCATAATTTTGTCGTGATTTGGCTCTATTAGTTTGGGCAGGAAGTTGATTGGGATCTTGCCCTATCGTGAGCGGCCGCGGACAAACTACAAAGCCGCGTTCTGTTCTGCTCTTAAGCATGCGACGAGTTGAGCCGTTTCATTATCATAAACGATCCTTCATAACGTTCCAAAGGGAGAGAAGGAAAGCAGAGGTTGCGACTCTCAACGCTATTAGGAAGTGAAATTACCGTAAAATTAATAACATGTAGAACTAAGCTTGCGGAACGACAAGTAAAATGGCCTTTTTGCGAGGTTGTGCGTAGTTAAAGTAGCGTAACGATCTAAATATTGCAAGATGAAGTTGGAGAACCCTATTTCATTCAATAAAAGGAACCGTCTGCTAAGTACGTGAGGCATCAACTTTATAAAATTAGTTTGCATGACCGAAATGATCATTGGATTTAATCTTAACAATAGAAAAATTATCAAATAGGTACTCTCAAAGACAAGGGTATAAAGGGAAACATTTATTTTGCGATTTTTACTGACTCACTATTCGCGATTATTTCCGGTATTGATGTTCTTTTTTCCTGTGACAGTTCTAGCCCTTAGAGAGAACGAACAGATGGACGTACAGCGATACCGGTGGTTTCATCCGATTCTTTTGGATGATATTATATGAGTCAAACCCCCCCCCCCCCCCCCCCACATTTTGTCGATTTTTTCACTCATACAGTTGTCATTCGACCACAAAAATGTCAGAGCAGGAAAGTTTAGCTGGAAATAAGATGAAGGATTAACACCTTGGTGTTTCATAACTGACAGTTTCAACACCCTTTATGGCATCTCATAAGTGGGTTTTTAAACATAAAAATTGGGGTCAAGTTTTTGAAGGTATATTTTTACTTTTTCGTCGCTAGATCTTTGTTACTAAAACAAAAATAACTCCCTCTACTCAAACACGGGTGAGTTTGTGGCCAATGGGTAATTTTACCGGTTTTATATTATCCAATCAGCCGAACGCTGCGAGAGCTGTCCAATAAGGTGCTAAATAAGGGATTTTGGATGATTTGAATGACCAAAATTACTAGAACGCTGAATGACGCCATAGAAAAATGGTATCCGCCAGGTGAAACCTTCTTATGACTTGAATGCACATGTTTTCTTTTGGGTTTGGTCGAAAACGTGTGAACTTTTGAGCTGAGAATTCGTAGTTGGGGCTTTTCAACGGTGCAGAATCGAATTTTTGATCAAAAACAGAAAATCAGACACACGAAAGTTGTCCAGAGCTACCTCACGGTGTAATAACTGGATTTTACATTTAAACTACCATGGTTTGTGTTTAAAAGCTTGTTTTATGTGTTCGGTGCAATTCACAGGTTCTGTGGTAGGATCAGTTCATATACTCCTGATCACAGGTTTGACGGGGGCCGTTCCATAATACCGCGAGACTCTCGTTTAGTTTTCAACATAATGGAAAGACTTCTAGGACAAAAGGAAGTGATTTTATCTTACTACGGTGTCTGCCTACATAGCGCGGACTGTCTTTTCAAGAACTATTGCTAAAGGACGCTAGTTAACATTTCCTTACAGGAGTCGCACTATAAATAAAGACCAGGTCACGACTTTCTCTTGTGTCAGCCGCGTTGTGCTGGCGTTGCTGCTTCGGAAAGATGGGGTTTTACACAACATTTCCATATAAAGCTCACGGTTTTCTCGCACGATCCACCTAGAATAGGTACCACAAATAATTATAAAAAACAACACCACAGATTGCTATATTATACCTTTTAATACTTATCTTGTTGTAAGGCTTGAAAATATAAATAAACAATTTCTGAAACGTCGCCAAATCAAAGCATTTGTGATTTAAGCGACCGACCCTCAAGAACCTATATACCTAATATACCTACATGTGTGAGAGAGAGAGAGAGAGAGAGAGAGAGAGAGAGAGAGAGAGAGAGAGAGAGAGAGAGAGATCTGTCATTCCGACTAGGATGAAATTTTCAGGGGATGTGCGGGATAGGGGGTAGACGGTCCCCTGTCAGTTTTTAAAATCGGCAAAATTCTATCATCGAGAGGTTGCAAAGTAGGTTTTAGAACTAAAAATAGTCTTAAAGCATTACTAGGACCCGTTAAGGACAAAATCAATGTTCAGGATAAAAGTGGGGTTTATAAACTAAAATGTTCTTGTGGCTACGAATATTGCGGTCAAACTGGTAGGAAATTCAGGGAAAGAATAGACGAGCATCAGGAGGATTTCAGGGAAAATAAGGGTAAGTCTACATTTGCGAAACATCTTAAGGAATCCAATCATAGTTACAATTTTGATTTGACAGATAGACAGTTTGTAGAATTTCTTCATTTTGTCCAAAGGGAGGTATGTTGAATGTACTTGAAAAATTCGAAATTATCAAAAGTGACAGATCTGGTAAATGTTTAAATGAGGATATACCTCAATATATTTCACCACTAATAGGTCCATTTTTATAAAGCTTGGAATTATCCCTTCACAATGTTGAAACCATATTCAGTTATTTCCTCCTTTCACTTCATCTAATTAGCTATAATCCCCGTCACCTTGTTTACACTTCATTGGTTGTACCTCTTGCCCCTTTCCTTTCTCTTGACCAATGGGATTCAATCTCCCTTCACCTGTTACTATAAAAGCTGTGTCCTTTCTAATGTATCTTCAGTTATTGTTTGTTACTGATGATGGCCTAACCGTCGAAATCGATTTAACAGTGTAACTATTTATTTTTCGTGGAAATAGACAACGTTTTTCACTAACTTCCGTTTTTAAATGGGTTTCCACAACTTCGTCGCGAGTGATTTAGTTCGTGTCAGTTTTATTGTTGCCAAATGAATACTTCACTCTGCGCATGCGCGAACGTAAATTCCATTATGTTCCATTTTTGGATGATAGTTGGGAGTTGACGATTTGATCATCCCATATCAATTTCAATATGATTGTATCATTAATAGCTAATGCGTTATACTTATGTGAAATACTTATGATGACCTTAACTTCCTCAGTTTTCATCCGATTTTGATGAAATTGTCAGCGAATACACGGTTTATGTTGTAGATGTTTCCGTACCTATTTCATTGTTTTCTAATCATCAATTTATTCTGCACTTGCACAAACGTAGATTACATTGAGTATATTTTTCTTGTTTCGTAATTGACCAATTATGACGTTTTAAGCTACTTCTTGGTTTCTCTATTCCGCTATGGAATTTTTCGAAATCATTTGAAACTTTTCAATGATCTATATATTCATGTGTAAACGTGGAAGCTATGTGCTACACTAGATGGTAGACGTTTTTCCTCTCTTTATTTCCATCTCCCTTTGATTTGGGTTTACTATTCGATTGTATCAGTCATTACAATCGGCATGTGAACATATTTTGTTTGCCCTAGTCAATATTTGTTTCTTTACATTTAGTGTTTCGCATGTAGAATACAAAAACCAAATGAAAAAATCCAATGACTTCAATGCAAACGTCATAGTCAGCCAACAGACTCATTGACAGGTTCAATCTAAACCAAAAAGTTATTAAATTATGTAGAGGAAAAATACCTTGTAGAATTCCGTACGCTCATTCTAAAGAGAAAAAATATAGCAACATCATATTTGCATTTATCACTACAAAATTGTCGAAAGTTGAGTACCTACACTACATGTAGAATAGGTACTTGGATATGTCTTATTTTTTCCCCTGTGAAATATGTGTTTTGTGTCTCATGTTAAGAATATCTTAATCAAGTTAGCCCAGTCAGCTGATCAGGAAAGACCCAATCGATTCAATCGCCTCTATGTGACCCAGAGTAGGGATGCAAAATCGGTAGCCAACAATCGATTTTGACAATAGATTTCTAATCGAGAGCTCACGATTCATTGTACTTACCGATTAATTGAGCAAAAACATCGATTTTTTATAAAAATCGATTTTAAACATAAAAAATTATCTGTTATTCCAAAAAGTGGCGAACGATTTTCCTGCTATGAAAACAAAGGGAGTTGCACTTCGCTAGTAGCCCATTAGTTGTACGTGAAAATCAATAGAAAAAGAAAAAACCGGTTGAATTTTTATGGTAGAAATGTTCGTACTCACGTAGCCCAGCCAATACAAGCGTATTGGATAAGTATCCATGTCAAAAAGAAGACCCAGCTGATCTAGCTTTCTTGCAATCTCTTCCAGCGCCTCCCAAGAGGTTAAGTAGCAAATTTCAGGGCTTTAGGATGAACTGGAGAGAAGTTACCTCAATTGTTCATACACCTGATCTGACCTCCTCCCAATCACTTTCAGTGGTCCCTAAGAGACATTGCACCAGATTTTAGGGCTCTAGGATTTACAGGAGAGAAGTTACCTTTATAGCTCACACAGCTGATCTGACTTCCTCGCAATCACCCCCACATATCCAAAAGATGCTGTGTACCAGATTTCAGGGCTATGGTAGTCTCTAGTCTGTCAAACTGTCGTCTCATATGAAATAACAATACAAGACGGATTATCATAACGCTCGAATTGCGCCGGATTTGCGTAACGCTTTTAATTGTGACAGATTTGTGTATCGCTCATTTTGTGTCACTTTTCATACTTTAGACCTCACTTTTAGTAGTCTGTCGACCACAAAATAATCTTAATTCTGTACGAATTTCGAACCGTTTCGAAGTTGTTTACCCGTAGGCGTTGTTAGGGAACGCCCGATTAAAGAAGATGAAGGGAAATTAGAGAAATTTGACATATCCTGTAATCTTGCAACCAACTTTTTTGCCATCATTACGCAAAATCTGAATCAAAATGGGTCAAACCGTTCGGTTCCGAATGCGTGACGCAAACTCACAAATAATTACCCACTGGCCACCCCATCGTAGCACCATCAGCCGTCATGCAACGAGATACAATATTGTGGGATTTAATTACCGAATAAACGTCTAAATAGAAAACGGAATCGAAGAGATGAGATTTTTATGTGGAATGCTCATTAATTAATTCTTGAACCTTGAATGGTACTGTTTTGGGTGTTGATCAGCTGTTTTGGGTTGTGATGACCCAGTGCGATTTTCTGGTTCCCGTCCGTTGGGTAAAATAATTATTTACCTACAAGTAATATTGAGTCGAGCTGAAGTTCCCACCGTAAACGTTTGTTCTCCCGCTCCCAAACGTCTATCAAGATTCTGGTGGTACATCTGTACTTTCTCGTACTCAAATGGATAATTATTTAGTAGTCATATGTGCGTGTGTTTTATCATAACAGCATAATCAACCCCAATCAACCCAATTAGCGAATTTTCGTAGGAAATTACCTATTGCAATGGCTCCAAAATTTTAAAATACGAATTTTCGAAAATGTTTTTCATCGAAATCCGTTATTGCGCCAAAAAATCAAGCTTTCCAAACAATTAGATCATAGGGTTCCGTTTTGACTAGGCGTATGTAATAGCTCCAACTTCGGAATAGCTCCCCAATTTGCTCAGTTTTAGCATTAACTGCTTATACATCTTCATTTTATTTAGTGTATTACTTTCAATGTTGGACCTTTGAAATCGATCATCTTAAAAATTTTTCATCAGCCCTCAGAAATAGTTGGTTTACGTTTCAAAATAAGCCGACCTAAATTTAAAAAAGCCTAGTTGGATAGGAAGTATAGTTTACTCGGTTTTTTTAAGATGGGCATATACATTCTCAAATGGCTCACGCTCAATTGGTGTCACTGAACCAGTTGCGATCAACATTTTTCATTCCATTTCGGAACAAATCATTGATTTGATTGGGGAGCTGGATATCCACAAATTACTTTACATAGATAACAATGAAAATATGTACCTATATTATGTACTAGGTATTTTATTAATAGAAGAAAAATGTTTTACAGGAACAGTCTGGTGAAGCAGCCCCAAGACGAAGACCCCGAAGAAGGAGTGAAGGAGCTCGTCGAGTTGGTCCTTAAAAAATTGGACCGAGATAAGGACGGGAAGCTGTCCCTCAAAGACTTCAGAGAGTCAGTTCTAGAGGAGCCTCTCTTCCTGGAAGCTTTCGGTCAGTGCTTACCGTCGGAGTCGGCTGCCCACGCATTCCTAGCCACACTCTCTTGAATCACATCGTGGCATCACGTCCATCAGAATAGTGCCTACCATAAATCTTAGATGCTGGAGTATGAATTCACAAATTGTATATATGCTTAGTTCACTGAAATCAGTTTTGGTCCTGAAGGACTGATTTTTCATCAGACCTCAATCAGAGCTTCTAGTCACACACTCCTGAATAATATTATGGGCGTTGTTTGTCCATAACATCAGGGTGCCCTTACGTTTACAAATACCAGTAATTATGTATGATCCAGTAATTGTATGTATGTAGTCAGCTGAAGTCCAACTGTAGTTAGTTTGCTGGTGTTGGAGAAGCTATTTTTCTTGAGAGCTTTTCATCAGAGTCAGTCAACTAAACCTTCTCTACCCCACTCTCTTGAATATCAAGATCGCATCTAACAGAGGAGGGCACCTGACGATCCCTCAATCGTAGCATCACAAATTGTATATACCTACTCAGCTGTCTAGAATTAAAACCTGGGAAAATAGCTCGTTGGGTACGCGTTTCTTGAGTCACAGCAGAATCATAGGGCTCTAGACTATGAATCCATGGATCACAGAGACGCAAATTTTATAAACCTACTGATTTGTATAAATTGTAAATATAGTTCGCTAGGGTCAGTCCAGCTCCTGAAGAAATCGCTTTTTCCGCAGACCTCAGCGTTTTCCCTGAGTTTCAGTGTGTTTCCGGAGTGCGATTCCCAAAATTCTGGAGAGGATAATAATTGTAAATCAGATTGCGCCTGTTGTGAGGAAACACTTTCACCAAGTCAGCACGGATTCATTGCTGGTAGATCATGTGTAACTAACCTAGTCACGTTCGAGCGGGTTGGAGGCTTTTGCGGCCGGTGCACAAGTTAACTGTGTGTTTACAGACTTTGCCGAGGCGTTTGATAAGTTGTCACATAGGATCCTCATAGATGAACTTGATTCTTTTGGCTTCTGTGAGTCATTCTGTGGTTCACCAGTTAGTTGGAAGGACGAAGGCTGTTGGTGCGTGTAAGGAACACACACTCTTTGAGTCATTTTATGCCACCTCTGGAGTTCCTCGGGGCTCCCATCTGGACCTCTGGTATTTATAATTGTCATTGACGTTGCACACTTAGTGCATACTCCATTTGCTCTTGGCTAATGATCTCAAGGTTTTCTCGGTTGTACTCACATCAGCTGATGCTTTGGCTCTCCAGGTATCACTGATTGCCTCATCAATTGACTCAAGTACATGGTGTCAACACAACGATTGCAGCGTAGGTCCCTCATTAAGGATGTCGGGGCCTGGTTCGATTCTGGTGTGACGTTTACCGCCAAAATCGATGAGACATGTTCTATAGCGAAGCGTACACTGAAATGTCTAAAGAGAAATACCAGAGATTTTCAAGACTTAGCTGCATTGAAGCTATTATTTACTTCACTGGTTCGGTCTTCCATCGAATTTGCCTCTACAGTCTTTTCGCCCATCGACACGAATGCAAAAGAGGCCCTTGAAGTTGTTCAACGTAGTTTTTTACGTTATGTTTCTTTCAAGAATGGAGATAGATGGGAGGATTTCAGTTATGCGGAGGCAATGAAAGACATTGGGTTGCTTTTCTTGGAACATAGACGCAGCGAGGCGGATGGTATGTTCCCCCACAGGATGGTGTCTGGCAGACTCGATTCCCCTTATCTATTAGGCGACATTAATATCTACGTCCCTCTTTATGCCCCCAGACTATATTTTCCTTTACCAGCCCTTCTATCTTGCTACGTCCACCACGAACTAACACCGAAACCATCCGATTCGTAAAATGCAAGATGAATTCAACTTACTTTCTCATACTGTAGCGGATGGAGGTATTGATATTTTCACCACCTCAGCCGAAAAGTTTAAGTCATGTTTACGGAACTTTCTTTCTATTAATTAGTCTTGTTTTTATAATTGATTGTCCAGTTCTCTAACCCCCATTGTTTCTCTTTGTATCTCTTAATATGAGGTTGTTGATTTATGTACCTGTTTCTATTTTAGTACCTGTTTGCAACCTTTGATGCATAATTTACTGAGTTGGTCGCTGAGTGGTGTGATTTTCGCACTGTAGTTCACCTCTGAGTAAGTTAGTTGATTTGCCTATAGTATTCTTGTTGGATTGTTTTTGCGTTTATGCCTTTAATTTATTACCTTTTATGAGTTCGCCGTTTGTGTAAGGGTAGCTGTTTTATTGTATTTTTAGGCCCTGAAGAAGATAATAAATTTATCGAAAGCTCGGCGAAAGAGGAGGAATAATTTGTTTGGCCCCAATCCTGATAATTTCACGACAGATTTCTCTTTGTTTATGCTGTACTTCAATACTATATTTCTTTTTCCACATTAAATTATCGTCGCTATGCATTGTCATTTTTTCTTATTTGTATCTGATCATGTTTGTAGTCTGATCACGTTTTGTAATATATTATGTAAATAGGCCTATTGCCCGTATTGTAAACGTATTATAAATTAATGAAATTTTTAGACCTTCAGTGCGTGCTTCTCATTGAAATCAGCCATCTACACTTTTTTCCGTACTCTCTTGAATCAAATGGCCATTCATGATAATGTATGGTGATGTGTTCTTCACCCTCTCTCCCGAGGTTGGTTTCTGATCAATTGATTGAAGAACCAAGTATATATTTGATCTGGAAAAGGAAAAAAAAGAAATACTTTATACACAATACGCCTTTTATTAACCGTTAGGCGGGAGATAGCCGAAACAATAGGTATTTAAAACATGCAGGTTAATAAGAACAGTAATATGAGAACAAAGACAGTTGCCAATAGCAGCATTTTCAAGATACTCTCGTACGTCAGTGTATATATAAACGGTTTATCGTTTTTTGCCATCCACTGTGTTTCCTGGCCCCAGGATATGAAACTACTACAGACTTCTGGAGTGTTTCGTTTAATCCAGAATTGGTGTGTTAGGGTGTCAATCGATAGCTGGGCTACTGCGGTGAATTTGCTAGCTTCCCTACTGTAAAGCGAAACCAGGTACCGATTACTCAGCATCTCTCTCCTGAGGTGTAGGAGGAAAATGGAATGTAGTGGCTGTTCAGGATGGAACCAGTCATTTCAATCGACTTCTGTTTTCAAGGGACGCTCCCTTTCAAATTTAAATTTCGTATGGAATGAATGACATGTTTATTAAATAATACGGGAAAAATACATATTAACATTATTATATATAACAACATGCATACAGCTATAGACTATAAGTCTGTCTGCCGGGGGTATAAATTTACAATTGTTTGATCATTTCTGCCTAGAATTTAATTGTCCATTTTTTATTTTTATTTTATTTTTTTATTTATATTTTATATATTTTTCTTCCACAATGCTTCACCAATTGAATTCTTCAATCAATATCCTCCTGTACTTTGCAGCCACACTTCCATATTTTGCCAACGGGAACCAATTTCCTCCATTCAACAAGTCCTTTACCTCCTCCTCGCTCAAACGAGCCCGGCCGAAGAAACGGACCCTGAATTCACCGAGCACCGGGCAAACCGCGAGGAAATGCACAACAGTCTCCGGAACCCCCATGTTGCACATCGCACACCTGGAGCGAGGATCATCGTGGGAGTCATATGGCCTACAGTTCAGCAGCATCAAAGAGCCTCTCAACTTCAACACCCACCTCAAGACCCAAAGACGGAATCGTTGTTTCTCCGAGAATAGATCACCAGGTCTCACATTGTAGTCCAACTGCTTGTAGATCCGACTGCTTGACTGCTGTGCTCTCGTCACTGTTTCGTTGTACCAAGCGTTGCGTTCTCTGAAGATCAGCCCTTCCAGTTGTGAATGCCAATCCCCTATGTCATTTAAGGCAATACTCACCTGGGAACCTGTGCTCTCATTAAGCCCCTGCAAAACAGCATACCAGGAACATCCAACACGCACAGTCTGTTCCGCCACCAACCGCGGAAAGCGATGCTCAGGCAACTTCAGAGCTCTTATAATATACTTGAAGTGCAATGCCAGCGTATGGAAAAACAAAGGCTCGAGACCTGTCTCCAAATACATAAAATAATTGGGGGTGTTTTTTGGTAAAAAACTTTTTTAGTGGTAAATTTCGTGTGGTGAACAGGATAGAATTTAATTCACACAGCTGATCAGGAAAATCCCCTTGTTTTGGTCGAATTTTGATATCCCAGAGAGGTTACCTACAAAATTTTGAGTTCCTAGGGCGAACAGGGGAGAATCTAGCTCACCTAGTTGATCAGGATGGAACCGTAATCTTGCTCATCTCGTAAAGTCCTAGAGAAGCTTCCTATCAAATCTCAAGGGTAAAAAGGGGAGAATTTAGCTAACTCAGCTGATCAGGAAAGATACCCAGAGTTTATTCGAATTTTAATGTACCAAAGAGTCTCGCTATCAAATTTCAACTTACTATGGTGAACAGGAGAGACTCTCATATTTACCCCCTCCCTTAGAACCCCCCACCATAATAGCTTCCCAAATTTACTTCGTCAAGTCAAATGTAGCCTACGTTTCAAATGTCATCAAACTTAACTGAGGAGAACTGGTAGAAATGGGTGGGCGAAAAATCAGATGAGACGAGTAGAAAATTGTTGATAAACTAAACCTCTGCGCATGCGCAAACGAGTATCCACACTGCCTGCAGATACATCGGTACATGGATATATGAACTGACACTGAACCTTATTTACGTAATCTTCTTTCAACCAGGTTACAACATAACTACCTCGAACTTCTAGGTAGTAGCCACATTTTTTGTGACGTTACGTAATTTTGTTACGGAAAAACTTGATTGGCCTTAAGCCAATCCAAGTCGAAAACACTACGAAGAGACAAACACAAATTATTGGTACAATAGAAAAAATATTAAAACAAAATTATCACTGTAATTTTTTCAATTAAGTATTAGAATTTTAGATGAATGATTTTAAATGTTATTGGTGTATACAGTTATATATTCATTTCATTTTATTAATGGTACGAATACAATGATGAATTGGATTTTAATGCAGATAATCATTGATTTTTTTGAAATGTTGAGATGTTTGAAATGTTTTTGAAATGAAACCTACTGTACAGGGTTATACCCGATCACTTCAATCACGAAAACTAATTGAAATATAATTCTGTGACTAGTAAATTCCTGTAAATAAATCGGAAAATAAAGTAAAAATATAAGAGTCCCAGGTCGTGCAGCATGACCGTGCAAGCGAATTTTCTCATGAAAAATAGCATAAGGATTTCAAACATTTTGCTAAAATGAGGCAAATATTGCGAATTTCATAGAGAACCTGAAATCTACCCACAAATAAAGTCAGACCAATAAATAATTGGACCAAAATAATTTTTAAGCGAAAATGCGCAAACATGCCGACACAATGCCCGATAAACGGTAGGCGCGGGAAAAAAACGAACGTTGTACGCCCAGATGATCTTTTGATTTTCGCCCAGACACCTTGGTGAAAAATCGGACTTTCCGGGCCAAAACCGAACACCTGGCCATCCTGGGCAACCCAGGGCTTTCTCTCAAAAAGCAGGAAAGAGGACGCAATATTTGGCGGCATGAAGATCAAAATAGACAAAATCAGGTTACTCGGTTAGCTTTAGTTGATCTGATAAAACATGTACTGAGCTACTTACCAATTCGTAGGCCAAGGGAAGGCCATTGAACTCTAGGTAAAACGCATGCTACTGACCGATTCGCTAGGCCAAGTGAAGGCCATTGACCTATAGGTGAAACGCAAGGGGCGGAGCCCCTTTACCCCACTGTGGGACCCCAGACCCTCTTTTGCTTCTACATCGAGCCTCTACTAAACATTGAAGGAACGTGGAACACGCTCCATTTCAAATTTCAGCTTCATTAGTTGAATAACAAAGAAATTAGCTCCGGTCTTCACTACTAGCTAATCTGGGGAGCATCAGACATTACGATTCATTTCTAGATGTCACAAGAAGCCTATATTTCAAATTTCAGCTTCGTAGGTTTAATTGCAAAGAAATTAGTCTCGGATCATACTCAGCTGACCTGGGGGCTCCAAATGTCAGCTTTGTAAATTGAATAGCAATGAACTTAGCTCCAGATCTTACGCAGCTAATCGAGGGCTCTTGACTTCATGATTCGTTTTTAGACATCCCAAAAGGCCTCCATTCCAAATTTCAGCTTCAAAGGTTTAATAGCAAATAGCAATAGTACGAGTAAATTAGCTACGGATCTAACGCAGCTGATCTGGGGGGCTCTAGACTTCATGATTCTTTTCAAGACGTCCCAAGGGTTCTACATTCCAAATTTCAGCTTTATTGGGTTGAATACCAAATAAATTGGACCCACCGCTACTTCAGTCTGGTTTTTTCGTGACAACATTTCGTGACAATATTGTGTGACATCATTTTGTGACAATATTTTGTAACAATTTTCACTTTAACATCCCAGTAAAAGCGTGTTCTACGCTAAAATAGATAGATAAGTGGCCAAAGGTCAGTCCACAAAGACGTTTCTTTCTGGTCGTCAGTTGTAGTGTAGCTCCTTCAAAGAACTCTCTGAGCTCCTTCCTTTCCCCTTCGGGCTCTTAGCACAGCTCAGTCAGCCCGTGACTCCCGAACGCGTAGGTCCAATCGCTAACTCAAGTTTCACCGCCGTCCCGCTCCACGACTCGCGTCTTTGATTTCGGTAAGCAAAGATTCAAAGTTTTTGTACAAACCGGAGAAAGTATTCATTTCATCCAGATAGTATTGGTAAAACTACTGAAAGTGCTTTTTTAAATGTTTGTGTGTTGCTCTTTTCTATTTTTTCGTAAGTGATGGTGTTATCGCCGAAACCGGTGTGAAGCTGTCAGCTTTCTACTAATGTGGGATATGTCTACATATTTTCCTTTTGTTTTCTAAATTGTCTGTCGGCATGTGTTTAATATTAACTTTATTAGATAATTAATCACTTTCGGCCTTTGATCGTTAGCGATACAATAGCGATACAACCAAAAGAAAGGAGGGTTATTAAATTTTTATTTCATTATTTATATATACAGGGTGTCTCACTTTTGAACGCTCCACCGGCTAGGGTTCGATTCCACTAATAGTTTGTGACTTATTTGTCCTATAACATATACTTTTTATTCACACTAAGGCCCACTTTTTCCACTTTTAAGATTTTTTTCGCGTTTTCAACCTTGTGTCACTGGAACTGCCATTACTCCCTTAATTTTCAGTCAAAACACAAATCTGATTACACCGTTGAAAAGAACGTTATGTTTCCTTGGATGCCTTTTCAAAAAATTTGAAATGGAATGAACGGGTAAAAAATAATAATAAATAATAATAAAATAAAAGTAAGTGAAAATTTTTTAAAATGTCAAAAATGTTCACTTTTTTTAAAGTTTCTGTCGGAACGTCCTGATGGAAATTTTCATGCTGTAAGCCTAAAAGTTGCATCACAAATACAGCTTTCCAACGGTATACTCAATTATTATAACATCACTCATTAGAGTAGGAAATGGCGTTTTTGGGCAAAAACGTGAATTTTCGGTCGAAAATGGAAGTTTTTCTTTTCGCCAGAAATTATTTCACTTAATAAATTAGTGTGTCGTGGGATTTTACGTTTTTTTTTTTTTTTTTTAATGCTGAATCGAATAGTAAACTTTCCGATTTCTTCAACAGAATGGTTACTCAAATCCTTTCCTTAGGGTGTAGGGCCCAATCTTGTGGTTCAGTTTTGTCCTAAATTCATGAGAGGATACCAATACCTATGGGAGGTCTGGGCTATTAATGACTCGCACACCTCCCAATTTTATTACGTACCTGCCTACCTAATTTTCGCCCGCTGTCTTGAAAAGATCCCAGAAAAGGTCCCGATCATCGTCGAAAAGCTCTCCGCTTACAATACGTTCATCTGTGATTGTTGAAACAGTCAACCTTGACGTAGGTGGATCTTTTTTAAAATCAGGAGTACGCGGATATACCTACTGTTGGTTTACAAGTTAATCAACAGCAATGCCTCTGAAGCGGAAAGGGACTATGACTGGTGATTCCCTCAAAGCCATCTTTCTAAAAAAAACTCGGCCCTTCGGGCCTCGCAAGGGGCTCCGCCCCCCTGGACCCCCCCGGATGTTATTACTTTGAGCCTGACTGCTAAAATGTAAAAAACATGGAATCATGTTTTAGCTTCTCGCTCTCACTTTATTATAGAAATGATCACGACGATTGAGCTCTTGTGAGATGATGATCTCCTAATAGAAACTCGCGAGTAAACATTCACTTTATTATAGAAATGATCACGACGATTGAGCTCTTGTGAGATGATGATCTCCTAATAGAAACTCGCGAGTAAACATTCACTTTATTATAGAAAGAGGCTACATACGAAATTACAGCTTCCTATAGTGTAAAGTATAGAAATTACCTATTAAAATTATTTAACCACCGCTTCACAAATCAAACCGTTCTCGCAATATTCGGATTACCTGCTATGAATCAAATCATCGAAACACCAACTCAATGAAGTCATCAGAAATTAACAAGCGGTTGCAATCATGTTCACAATATCAATAATTGAGAATGATCACCTGTGTTTAAACAATTATTCATATAACCATGCTCATAACTCAGCTTGCTGGCCACGCACTTCGCAGTAGTTAATATAGTATGGTTGGATAAATCGAGAGCTTTCGAACGAATGGTCAACGAATTTTGTGGGATGAAAAACGACGAAGTATCATATCCCTATCAACGACTCGGTTGTAAGCGGAAATCATCACAATTATTGGCGCTACTTTCATCTCACTTTTCGGCGGGGGATCCATCGCTAAAACATGATTCCATGTTAAAAATGTTTTTTCCGAGGGTATGTAAGGACCTGCTGACTGTGATGAGCATGTTTTGTGGCATCTCTAACCATGGAGATGCCTAAACTCGGTGCAAAAACTAATTTCAGTGTAGTTAAGTAGACTCTCTCAATTGAATTCCTTTAGTGTAAGTAACTCAATAACGCCACTCAGTAGTAACTACCATAAGTCACAATTAAATTCCGGGGGAGAAGGGGAGGCTTATTTGTTTTTCAAGGAGATCTGGAAGTGTTACCATTCGATTCAGCATCAAAAAATATGTAAAATCCCATGTCAAAATAATTTATTAAGTGAAATAAATTGTGGCGAAAAACGCCCATTTTCACACGAAAATTCACGTTTTTAACCCCTAAAAACGTCATGGTCTGCCCTAATTATTGATGTTGAAAAAAATGGAGTATACCGTTGGAAAGCTGGGATTGTGAAGCAATTTTTAGGCTAACAGTATGAAAATTTCCATCCAGGACGTCTCGAGAGACAAATTCTGAAAAAAGTATACATTTTCAGAAGTTAACGAATGTTTCAATTACGGCTGATTTTTTACCCGTTCATTCCTTTAAACATTTTTGAAAATGAATCAACGAGATAGGAAATCTAACGCTCTTTCTAACGGTATAATCAGATTTTTGATTGAAAACTAAGGGAGTTTTGACAGTTTTAGTGACACATGCTCGAAAATGCGAAAAAAAAAATCTTTAAAGTAAAAAAGTGACTTTACAGTGAATTGAAAAATATGTTTTAGGTCAAAAAAGTCACCAATTAGTAGTAGAGTCAAACTCTAGCCAATGGTGCGCCCAAAAGTGAGACACCCTGTATTTATACACAGCATTAAATTTCAATCGTTTTCAGCTTATTCAATTTATAAGATTTATTTTCTTGCTTTGTGCCTTATGACATTAAAACGGCCATAACTCCCCCTAGAATCTCAGTAAACTCAAAACTAAGGGCACCTTTGGAAAGACCGTTAAATTTTCTATAGCCCTGATATAAAGTAAAGTTGTTTTAGTTAGTTTTAATTGGTTAAAAGAAAGGTCAGAGTACAAAATTAGAAAAACATTTAAAATCTACGTTTTTTATCCAGTTTTTCTGCTACCGGTTCAGTGATTTTTCGGCGTGCACTCTTCGGAAAAAACTTCCTCAAACTGTCAGTTTTTGAACGGTATAGCCAATTTTACTTTTACTTTGCTAATTGGGGGAGAAAAATATGTTGGTAAATTGAAAAATATGGTTTTTTCTATGAAATCGAAGGTTTTAGTGGAAAATGACCCTCTATGAAAATGTGCGTTTAAGGCCGGTTTCTGCGTATTTTTTTATGTTGAATCGAATGGCAACACTTGCAGATCTCCTCAACTCCGTTAAAATAACCGAGCTTTACACTTTGACTCACAATTTGTTAATTTATTTTTTATGCTCAATTACATATGTTTTTAAGGGTAAAGCTAGTTAGTTAAAGTGTAAAACTCGGCAAACGGAGTTGCGGAGATCTGCAAGTGTTATCAGTCAATTCAGCGTGAAAAATACGTAGAAACAGGCCCCAAACTAGCATTTTCATACAGGGTCATTTTTGCCTAAAACCCTCAATTTCGTATAAAGAACCATGTTTTTCAACATACGAACATACTTTTCTTCCCCAATCAGCAAAAAAAGTAAAATTGACTACACCGTTCAAAAGCTGACAGTTTGAAGAAGTTTTTTCCGAAGAGTGCACGCCGAAAAATCCCCAAACAGGTAGCAGAAAAACGGGAGAAAAAACTTCGATTTTGAATATTTGGACTGGAAATTTTGGATTTGGATATGAAATTTAACGATCTTTCCAAATGTGTTCTTAGTTTTGAGTTTACTATGATTCTAGTGGGACTTATGGCCGTTTTAATATCATAAGGCACAAAACACGAAAAAATCTTAAAAACTGAATAACTTGAAAAAGCGTTTAAAAAGAAATCTCTATGAGCGACTTTCGATCAAAAATGGGCTCTAAAACCGATTCCTTGAGTTTTTCCCATAATAAATTTCTGTAGACACCACAGGTAATAAATAATGTGAGGGTGTGTGTTGTGTGTGTGCTTGCCAGTCAATCTGTCTGCCTTGAACCCGTGATAATTTCGTAGACGCAGTGGACTCACAGACCAACGGCCACGAAATCAAAATTGATCGGACAGTCCATAACTAAGGTCACCACCCACATTTTGCGTCTTAGGAAAACTTTTTTACAGCGAGTTCGATTATGAAATCTGGAAAGTCTTCTTGTTCTCATTAGTAGGATCAGGTACGCTGTTTATAGCTCAAGAACGGCTGAACCGATTTTCATGAGGGTGAACGCAAATTGACGTGCAAGTTTCGGAATAGAACATAGGCTATAGTAAAATCGTCGAAACTTCCTCCTTCATCGAGAACCCAGTCTTCCTTAGGAACATTGTTTATGGCTACCAAGACAAATCATATGTTCGGTTCCATCTAATTAAAGTGATCTATGATGTATTTCGCTGACAGAAAATGAGGTCAGTTTGTAGGTAGGTAGGAGAATAAGGACTTAAATAGCTATCACGATACCTAGGGAACGTCAGCTGGGTAGCTTCGAAAGCTATTTCCTATGCTATTTACTCTATGAAGCTGTAATTTGGCATGTAGCCTCTGCGGGGCATCAAGAGACTAATAAAATTATGGGACCTTTTCTGATCAGCTGAGTGAGCTAAATTCTCTCCTATTCACCCAAGGAATTTAAAATTCGATAGGGAGCCTCTCTGGGACGTCGAGGGACAATTAAAATGATGAGCTCCTTCGTGATCTGCTGAGTGAGCTATGTAAATTCTCTCCTTTTTACCCTAGGAATGTGAAATTTGACAGGGAGCCTCTCCAGGACATTAAAAGACAAATGCAATGACGGGTTCCATCCAGATCAGCTGACTTAGCTAAATTCTCTCCAAGTCACTCTAGAAATTTGAAATTTGATAGTAAGCATCTCTGGGACATCGATAAGCGCATAACATGATGATATCTTTCCATGAATCACCACTTACAGCCTCCGACGTATCTTTCAACGTCTCAGAAAGGTTGGGCAATACAGAAACCAATCCAAATACGCCGACTCTAAGTTTAGCCATGGACTAACTAGCCGAAAATGGAACGCGGGATGGTAACGAAATGTGTGACGGATGATTTTCACGTACAACCGAGTCGTTGCTAGGGATATGGTACTTCGTCGTTTTTCATCCCACAAAATTCGTTGACCATTCGTTCGAAAGCTCTCGATTTATCCAACAATATTATGTTAACTATTGCGAAGTGCGTGTCCAACAAACTGAGTTATGAGCATGGTTATATAAATAATTGTTTACACACAGGTGATCATTCTCAATAATTGATATTGTGAACATGATTGCAACCGCTTGTTAATTTCTGATGATTTCATTGAGCTTGTGTTTCGATGATTTGATTCATAGCAGGTGATCTGAGTATTACGAAAACGGTTTGATTTGTGAAGCGGAGGTTAAATAATTTGAATAGGTAATTTCTATACTTTACACTCTAGGAAGCTGTAATTTCGTTTGTAGCCTCTTTAGGACATTTACTTGACGATGCTCAGGGTCCGGATCAGATGTGTGGCTCTTAAAGCTAATTTCTATGCTTTACACTCTAGGAAGCTGTAATTTCGTATGTAGCCTCTTTAGGACATTTACTTGACGATGCTCAGGGTCCGGATCAGATGTGTGGCTCTTAAAGCTAATTTCTATGCTTTACACTCTAGGAAGCTGTAATTTCGTATGTAGCCTCTTTAGGACATTTACTTGACGATGTCCAGGGTCCGGATCAGATGAGTGGCTTTTAAAGCTAATTTCTATACTTTACACTCTAGGAAGCTGTAATTTCGTATGTAGCCTCTTTAGGACATTTACTTGATAAATCGCTCTTGATTTATCACGAATTTATTTCGTATTTTTTTTCGTAGTTTCATACTATAACTATATAAATTGATGTTATAAATGAATAGTAAACAATGACGCTTGTTTGGTTGTCACTTGGTTGCGCGACAACGCAAACACATTCTGTGTTTCAATAATTTCGTCCGAAGTATGTAAATAGAGGTAACCGGGGGTCCAGGGGGCTTGCCCCCTGGCGAGGCACGGAGCGCCGAGTTTTTTTTTTTTTTTTTTTTTTTTTTTTTTTTTTTTTTTTAAAGAACTTAAGCCGCGTCTCAACCGGAGGGGTCAGTGTGTTAGTAGGGAATAATGGGAAGTAACAGAAAAGCAAGAGGATTTAGAGGCATCTTTTACAAAACAAATTGCACCTTTATAAATCGAAATTATAATCCCTTACAGTCCAGTACTCACCCTTTATACGTACTACTTTATCATTTTCTCTCAACGTTTTCTCAATTAAATAATAAATTTTAATAAATAAATTATTGTTATTTTTTAACCATGACTGTACGAATAATATGATAGACGGGACAAAGTCCGCCGAGACAGCTAGTAACATTTAAATAAATTACCATCATGCCGAAACCGCCAATCTGCAATTTTGGTCATTTTCGTCTAACTTCATTTTTGGAGCCACTGTGTGATGATAGTCTATGTCTAGTAATGATAGTCACTAAGCCTCCAATCGCTACTCCTAATAGTTTTGCTGATAAATAAGCCACCTCATTCACCTATCTGTAAGAAACGACAATCTTTACAACGAAAAACGCCAATGTGGAAGATAGGTGATTTTAGTATAACATGGAGAGTTGGATTATGTTTCGCCAATCTGACGACATCACTATAATTTCATGAATTATTTTGCTTTTCCAACAGAAATTTCGATAAATTCCTCTTCAATTAATCGAATTCGACCAGTCGGAGCCTGTGCAACCAACCCTTGACGAATTGAGTGTTGAAATTAAAATATTTAAAATTTAAAAAAATCGTCAACATATCATTGAATAACGAAGTGACTTTCAGATGTAGGAGTTGGCTGAAATTCCTGAGTGGGATCGATCCTATTAGGTTTTCCCCCTTTTGATCTGTCTATGCACCTGTGACGCCTGATTATAATACCTAAATAAAATATTATTGTGAATGGTAGGAAGGGTATTAAATACAGAAATATACACTTTGAGTACAACTAAACTAAAAACTCAATACGAACTAATTAGAATAGAATATTTTGGAGCGTTTTTTATTCCATGCCCTGCATTATTGAAATTATTTGTTCAGCTTTTTACAGAATTATTGCTGGTAGAATAGAAGCAGGTAGAATAAATTATAACTAGTTATTACATGAACGTATTTATCGTGTTTTCTTCCTTTGAGGATTACGATAATATCCCTACTAGGTGGTACTCTACGGCAATCGATGTTGGTTACGAAAGTAGTCCTACCTTCTAGTGTCTTATGAAGCTAAGTAACGTTGCCCTAACTCCTTCATTATTGACAGGAAATCACATTGTTAGTGCAAGTACAACAGGTTGATACACATTGCCATAAACTTCGATTTTCTTCACCCCAACCCCTAATGGATGAAAATAGCTAATTGACATATAATAGGTGACAGGTGGTAACCAAGAAAGAAATAATAAATGCGGGGTTGTTCCTTAGACATTTTTTGATTTATGGTCGAGCACGGAACCTTTGAATGCAGTTTTCTCAAAACTAAGAAAAAGCAGCTTGGTGTTTTGGCGTGGTGGTAGCGATATGATCTTGTGATCTTGGAATGCCTAGGCACGTTGTGTTGAAGTGCTTGTTTAACCACAGGCTTTCTCTTATTATTCCACGGAATCGTGCCCTCTGTACAGGTTCTGGGAATAGACCAAGGAGGCGCGACGTTTGTTTTTCCCAAACTGAATCTTCCAAGTTCCTTGCGCAAGCAATAATTTAGATTATTGTTAGTCCGACAAAGCATTGTCATTGCCGAAGGCTGTTTGTGAAACTTTTCTAAGGTAGGTTGTATTGTTTGTTGCAAGTTATTAGGTACCTAATTAATTTGTTGATTTTCGTCCTGCGATTCAACAATCATTGGTATACAGGTAATTGAACCATCACAGATAATAATGTGTGGGTGTTGGCGCGCGCGAGCGTGTGTGTGCGCGCGCGCGCTCGAGAGAATTTAATGCACACAGCTGATCATGAGGACGCCTGAGTTTACTTGATTCTTGATGCCCCAAAGAGTCTCGCTCTTCTTGGGTGAATGGGAGAGAACTTAATTCACTCAGCTGATCATGACATGTGCTGATGAGCCCATCATTATAAGTCTTTCCATGTCCCAAAGAGTCCCTTTATCAAATTTATTCTTCCTAAGGGGGAACAGAAGATAATTTAGCTCACTCAGCTGTTTAGGGAAGAACGAATCATTTCAATAATCTCTAAATACCCCAAAAAGTCACCCTATCAAATTCCATTTTCGTGAACAAGAGAGAATTCAGCTAACACAGCTGATCGAGATGAAGTCCATCATTTCAATCGTCTCGTAGTGTCTCAGAGAGTCTCCCTATCAAATATCAACGTCGCAGGGTTAACATGAGGGAATTTAGCTTATTTTTATCTTGTTGTCCCAGAGATTCTCGCTATCAAACTTCAACTTCCTAGGGTGAACGGTAGAGAATTT
Source organism: Adelphocoris suturalis (assembly GCA_030762985.1). Lineage (NCBI taxonomy): Eukaryota > Metazoa > Arthropoda > Insecta > Hemiptera > Miridae > Adelphocoris > Adelphocoris suturalis. Next base: position 81,175,301 of record CM061046.1, read on the forward strand.
AATTCACTCAGCTGATCAGGACATGGTCATAGCGGCTCCGAATCCTCAAAAGTCACTTCGTCAGGTCGAATTGACTCAATGATTCAAAGTTCATCAAAATTGGATGAGGGAAATCGATAGAAGTGGGTGGGCAACAACAAAAAAACGAAGTGAAACGAGGAAAAACAATGAAGAAATATTCTAGAATCGATATATATCGTTACATATTTGGCATCTGGCGACTTAGCGGGCATGTGCCTCCAGGGATATGCAAAGAAAATCAAGTTTTAGCCTACAGAGTGAGGTCTGGAGGAGGCCAAAGTTGGCCCGAAGTTCTACTTTGTTACCTATCTCGGCGCGTCACGTTGCAATTGTTTATTAAAGCTTGGCAATATGATTACAATGGTTTATTGAAAGCTTAGCAATAAGATAAAAATTGTTTAATGAAAGCTTGACAATGCGAGACTAGCGACTCGCTAGTCGAATGATTACAAAGTA